>OZ038457.1:17255729-17759661 GCA_964036195.1 Sphaerolaimus hirsutus
GGATAGATAGCAAATTGCTCCTCCGGAAGGGTAGATAGCTGAAAATTTTTCTGGGGGGTCGCGGGGGTTCAATATATAGGCTTTTTCCGGGTGTAGAAGGAAGAAAAGGGAGAAAAATCGCTAAAAGTAGGTGAAAAATCGCTAAAAATAGGTATATACCGTATTACCTCCAATATAAGGCATCCCTCTAATATAAGGTACCCTCTAATATAAGGTATAACTTTTGGCTATTTTGAACGCGACGAAATAAATATAAGGTACCCTCTAATATAAGGCATACCTAATATAAGGCGCAGCTGGCTGCGTGCCAAAACGCTCAAAATCATAAAAACGGTCGCCAAACATGGCGGAAAACGATGAAAATGGTGCGAAAGGGCACTGCCATAACTCTTCGTCGACTTCTGCCATTTTGTAGTGATACTGTACCACCTATTTCGTACATTACAGTTTGAAAAAATGAATTGTATTGTTGTTCACTGTTGGTAAAATTTGTTTAAAATCTGGTGAAAATAATTGAAGGTACCCTCTAATATAAGGTACCCTCTAATATAAGGCATAACTTTTGGCTCAAAAAAACTGACGAAAACAATATAAGGTATACCTTATATTAGAGGTAATACGGTAAGTACATATATAGCCAACATAAGCAAAAGTGAACATGAACTAGCGATTTTGGAGGTTAAAATATGTAAAAAAGCACGAAAAGTAGCGATTTTGAACAACAATTTGGGTAACGTTTCTGAAAAATCGCTCCGGATTGGTAGATCGCTGGGCGATTTGGGGGGGGGGTCTAGGGGGTAGTAGCCCAAAATTTTGCCTCCGGAATAGTTATATAGCTGGGCGGTTGGGGGGGGGACCCCCTCATTCGTGACCCCTGGTACTCAATGATGATGGAGTACATTATTATGGCGCCACACACAGGATATCAACATGATGTGCAACCCAATATCAATCAACTAAACTCTTTATGAAAGCAAGTTGGCCCAGTTGACATCGAGCGTTATCTGATGTCAACCGGGTCGGCTAGTTTTCATGCGGATTTTAGTCGATGAGTTGCGAAACCCTGTTCGAATGCACATGACAATATTGATTCCTTGTCGACATTGCTGCGTGTGCACTTGAAATTGTCGTGTGCGCTAGATTGAACTAAAATCGAGTTGACGCAGAAACCAGTTGACACCCAGTGTGTGTGGGGCCTATGTGATTTTTTCAGTCTTTGTATAGCTGAATGTCTGAAACTTCGTCCAGGGATGTGACACCAGTTGTAGATTATGTCCAAATTTCATCAATCAACCTAGCTAATAAAAAAAGGCCAGGAAAAATACTTTGTTCAGACAAAGTTTTTGTTGTCAACTATGTGGTGTGTGCACTCACAATACATGAATGTGATGAGAACAGTGTTGCACATCATGCTCACACATTTTGGTGGCCCCCACACTAGTTGACACTCGTGTGTCAACTGGTCTGTGTCAGGGGTCTCGAATGGGGGGGGGGGGTTACCCCCCCAAACCGCCCAGCTATCTATCTATCCTGGAGGCCGCTCAGCTATCTATCTATCCCGGAGGCAAAATTTTGGGCTACTACCCCCTAAACCCCCCCCAAATCGCTCAGCTATCTACCTATCTGGAGCGATTTTTCAGAAACTATACCCCAATTTTCGCTCAAAATCGCTATTTTTCATACCTATATATAGATTTTCACCTCCAAAATCACTGGTTCATGCGTCTAACTGCCCATTTTCAGCTATTTTAAGTACTATATGCTCTTGTATACCCATTTTGAGCTGTTTTACACCTACTTTTAGCGATTTTTCTCCCTTTTCTTCCTCCCGAAAAAGCCTATATATCGAACCACCACTACCCCCCCCCCAAACCCCCCCCCCCCCAACCCCCCCCAGAAAATTTTTCAGCTATCTATCCCTCCGGAGGAGCGATTTGCTATCTATCCAACCACTCGGAGGGTCAAAATTCAAGATACCCCTGGTCTGTGTCAACTCAGATTTCGGCTTCACGCGTCGCACTGTCGCACTGATGTTCCAGTGCACTTGCCGTAGTATTTATTAGTCAGCATTGCCGCATGTGAATTTGGAGATTGTTCTACGACACGTGAAGCCGAAATGTGTTTGTGCTGCCTTTACATTCATAATGAATGCAAAATACTCCTTCCCTTCAGATTAGCCCAAGCAGCATCTCGCTATGAGACTCACGGCCCCATTCAATCAATGTCCGTCGCCAGCAATCGCCATGCAGTGCGCTGCACCCAGTGCGTGTTACTCTGGTTTGTAGCTCCGCCCACCCGAAATCGTGCATGCGCTGCTCTGCTTGTTTCCTGTTGTATCTGCATGTGCACATTAGTGGTGGGTAGTGTAGGTTTTATGGCGTGGCGTCAGCGGTGCCGTGGCGCTTTCGCGACATTTTGGTGATGGACATTTCCACGGGTCGCATTTTTCGATGTATATGGGAACCCCATTTGGCCCACTCACTAGTTGACATCAAAATTTTTGTCAACTAAATTCAACTGATCTGGGTTAATTGTGTGATTTCAACTTATGTGATAGAGCATAGTTAATTTTATATAGTGACAGTTAATTTTCATGGTTTGATTTATTTAGTTGACATTCAATTGACATGTATTTGCGATGTCAACTAAGGTGTGTCGGCCCACTGCTGCTTTACCGTTTATCCAAAATATCCCTCGCCCAGCGCCCACACAATGGCACTTTTCCATCTCTAGTTCCCAGTCACTCATCCAACACAATGCACGCCCAAAACACAACCCGTTGTGCATTGTGCGCGCGCGTGATAGAGCCGGTCACCTGCTGTGTTCGCAAATAAATACAGCCGCCCGCATGTGATGCTTGTTCCATGCGAGCGCATGCAAACCGGCGCCCCTCTATTATTGATTCCATGCACGGGGGTTCTGGCCTCGATCAGTTCACGGTTGGTTCAAGGTTGTCCCCCGCTATTCTATCTATCTATGTCTTATTTTATGTACGCCCCGTGTGGGCGGGCTGTAAATTGGGCAAGTGCGCGCAAGTTTTAGATTTATGGACTGCTCACTTTCGTTTTGGGTGAGGGCGGATCTTTGATGTGAGAGTGTTCACTGTGCGCGTTGTATTTTTGTTTACCTTTCTTGATTGTAACTGAGCCTCTAAGGTATGTGCTTTGCTTTGCTCGTTGGCGCACCGTACACTGAAATTTTGCGTTCGGCGTTCGAGCGTTTTTGCATGCTGAACTACAAATGCTGAAATTAAAATCTAAAGAACACAACGTGTTTTAAGCGTAAATAATTAGGAATTTGTAATATTTCGCGCATTTTGCATGCGAGCCGATTTTTTTTCGCTTCAAAGATGTTGTGTTCTTTAGATTTTGATTTCAGCGTTCATAGTCAGCGTGCAGAACGTTCGAACGCTGAACGCAAAATTTCAGTGTGCGGTGCGCCATTGTGAATGACTTCCTCCTTTATCCCCACATCTTCGCAGATTCCCTGTGATACCCCGTTCTCACATTTTATGCAACCACTATGTTCATTGCCAACCTAGTCTACTGACATTTGATTCCATGCTACCTTAAAATGCGGCCGGCGGCACAATTTTCTGAAAATCAGGGCAGCAGATACCCGCCGCATAATTACCCTCAAAATGTGCCGTTTCAAGCGGCACCACAGCCGCCTCAACAGAGATATTTGATGGGTAGCAGGGGTTACAATATTGCATACCCAAATCAGTATGCTAGCGCGAGTTGCCAGTATTATTTCGGCTATCAGTACCACTCACCGATTCGATATGGACAGACTGTGGTTGGTTGACTTTTGGGTGATTTTTTGATTTTGCTGTGGATGACAAGTTTCAGCCTGGGATACTCACGTCGAAGTAGAATTTGAAAATGGAAGCAGATTGAGATGTCTAGCTGGTGCATATGCGCAGATAAAAATGTTCTATGAACATTTTGGCTAAATATATCCGCAATAAGCTTTTTACATTTGCGAGCTTCAAATTGTATCGATGGCGCCACACACGCTGGGTGTCAACTAAATTTTAGTGAATTATGCGATTTTTCAACTTACCTATCTAATAGAGCTAGGGTTGGCCGATGTTTTTTTTAAAACGTTTTTTTAAAAAAAAAAACGTTTTTTTTTAAAAAAAAACATGACGTCCGAAATGTTTTTTTTAAAAAAAAAACATCGGCCGAAATTTTTAGTACTAAGCACTAGGTATTTTGCAAAATTTTTGCGCGCAAGCGCGCAATTTCACACACAAATTGACATTGGTGGTTGTTTTCATTGGTTTTGTTGCATTTTTAGTATCAAAACATCCATTTCTATGTGCTACCATGGGTGAATAAGCCGACATATGTTGCTGTAATATATAATATTGAGGTAATGTGCTTCCATGTACCTCCACAGTGTGTAACTTCACTCCCAAAGTAACAACCTCCTTTTATAACCTTGTTTGATCACCATTCCGTGCCAAACTTTACCTGAAGTCACGAACATTTGACTATAAGGCGATATACGAACGATATGTCGACAAAAAATGGATATTTTTGACACAAATCACCACTTATAATGCTATCCCATGGCTCCACAGCCATTATATGGTCATATTTAACATCACAGAGTATTGCCAGTGTCTGATATACCTATATATGTTGACACTAGGTCATATCTGGGAGCTTTTAAAAAAAAACGTTTTTTTTTTTAAAAAAACGTTTTTTTTTTAAAAAAAACATCGAGTTAAAAAAAAACGTTTTTTTTCCAACCCTAAATAGAGCATAGTTAATTTTACGTCATGACACTTGATTTTCATTGTTTCTGTTAAGTAGGATGCTTTTCAGAAAAAAATTGTGTTATTTAGTTGACATTGAGTTGACGCGAATTTGCGATGTCAACTAGGTGTGTGGGCCCAATATGTGCCGTGCCAAGCTGGAACTTTGACATAAATCGTCGTAATAAATGTCGTATTTGTGATTATACGCACCGAAACCCATTAATATGCGAGTGCGTAATCGATTTGGTTACGTAGTGCACGGTCAGTGATCGATCACATTCTTTGGGTGGAGTGAACATGACGGATAATGATTATGCATCGATCATAGATCAGCGGGTGGGGCCAATTTTTCGATTTATATAAAACACTGCTGATTTGGTGTTTCTGTATTTGGTGTGCTTGTACGGATTAAATTTTTCACGGAGCCCAGTTTTCGCTGTTTCGTGTTGCTATTATTTTGAAGCAACCAGAATTCGTTTATCTCCTGGTATCGTTTTCAAAGCGACTGGTTTTACGTGGAGGCGAGTTTTTTTGTAAGACATGAATCCATGTTTCTCAATATTCGGAGATATTTCTTAGCTACACTCTTGTTTGAATGAATAACGATCTTCACATGTATCCTAGATGGCACAATGGATAATTTTTATAGACCCTAAAATATTCATCGCATCGGCGCACATCGCCCTCAAAAGTCCGTCGAATTGATAAAATTTACGATCGAACGGCTCACATGTTTTCGCTTTGTGCATGTTCACATCATGTTCCTTTGTCATTGCCGCCTCTTTCAATTATGAAGTGCACACGCGGCGGCACAGCTTTCATCATGGCACGCGCTCATGCATTGAATAGTTTACAACATGGGGCGGGGTGGTCAAAGGGGTCCCCAATGTCACAAGTGTTCGCAACACAACAAGTGTTCCGTTTCTTTGTTGGAACGCGAAAATTGCGACAAATAAATTCAATTTGACGGCGTTAAGTGGGTGCCGATGAATATTTGTATTGAGGAGCAAAGTATAAAATAGAATTTGGCTTATTTTTTCCAAATCACGTTTATTTTTTCCAAATTTTGTACAACCATTACATCTTTTTTTCAGATGCACCAACCCCCCGTACAAATTCCTCCTGTGGTGGCGAAATGTTCTCGACTGGAGGTGAGTGTTCCTGTAATTTGTAGCGTTTTAATATTTTAGGTGTTCGGTTGTGGTCGCACACACAAGTTCACCACTGAAATTTGGGGAAATTTGCGTGTTGATAATTGAGTTCACCAGAATGAATTATTCATTATCACAATGAACAGTAGTTGACACTCCTCATTCAGGTCAACTCAAATGTGTTTAAGCCAGATTTATGGAACAGCAATGAAAAGTGCCAAATCGCAGGAAGTGTCTTGTTCACAAAGCGGCACCAACGACTCTGGCTTCTTCGATCACTCTGCCTCGTTCCAGTCCGGCAACGGGGACAGCCCCCACCCGGCCGCGGCGCCGCAGACGCACACTTGGAGCTATAGTTCGTAAGTGGATTGATTGCTATGTTGTGTTTGGTTCCGGTGTGTCTCTATCATGGTTATTGAAACGTATTTACGTTTACTCGAAAATACGTGTACTCGAAAATACGTATACTCGAGTACTGAGTGAATGAGTTTGTGTTTCCTCTGGAAAAAATTCTTGTACTCAGTTTTACGCGTACTTTTTGAAAGTATACGAGTACAGAAAACGTAATTCGGTAAAATTAACCGGGTGGATAAAAAGCGACAACTCAAAATGATTGAAACGGCTGCGAAAATGGTCAAAGTTGAGAGGGGCAGGGAAAGCGACGACTCTCACTTTTTACTTTTACTCTCTTTATGTTCACCTGGCTTTAAACTCAAAAAAATCTCGCTTTTACGCTTTCCGGAGTAAAAATACTGGCTTTTACGTTTACTCACCTTTTACGCAGTATAGAAGTAAATATGTTTTACTTTACGTTTTCTGTACTTAGGAGTGATTAAAAATAAAATACTTAACGTTTTCTTTGAAAAAGTTCATTACTTTAAACAACTCTGGTCTCCACGACTGTACCGCACGAGCAATATCCTCTGTTTCAGTCCGGCCTACCCGACTGCGAGCACCAGCGCCGATGTCAACTCGGCAGCATCTACTGCGCGGCGCTGCCAACGACGACAAATTTCGGTCAGACATTATCTGCCTCCGCGGCCAGTTGCGGCTAGCGTGAGCAGCGATGTGCTCCCGCAGAGTTCTGCACCCAGGGCGCCGCTTTTGGAGAGAAATCAGGTGTGCTTTCGAGTGTTAAGTTGTGACAAGCTCGTGACTTCTCTTTTTCCTCAAACTCCAATCCCACCACATTCGGCTTGAGCATTTTGAATTAAAAAATCTAATTTTCAAGTGGAAAATGTACACTTTGCTAGCGTGGGGTGGGAAGAGGCATGTCGTGTTAACCTTTGTTGCCTTCATATGTACATAATTAGTTCTGGAAAATAAATTTTTGCTCATCGTAGTAATCTACCCATGCAGTCCCTTCAACACGCTGGATGCTCGACTCCATCGACCGCCGCCTGCAGTCCCATGGACGCCAGCGCGGCCGACCACAGAACTCCATTGGAACACAAAGTCAGGACTCCCGGCCGAGTCAGCGTATCGCCCAGACGGCTGCAGATGCTCAAACGACCCACTGGTGTGTATACTCGGCGGACATCACACTTAGTATGGGCACCTACCATAACTAGTCTGAATCAATTACGAAATTTATAACATGATTTTATTCATTAAATTATGATAGTATTCTGCTCAAAGTATGCGCTTAACTTGATATAGCTGATTGAACCCTGTTTCAATATTGAGCTTGTCTAAACCGCCGCAACCACCCCCCCCCCACTCCCCACAGCTGCATATACGTTTGATGGAGCGACATTGAACAACATCGCTAGCGCGCAGGGCATGCTCAAGATCGGCTCCCCGGAGAGTAAAAAGCTCTCCACCCATCCCGTGAAGTATGAGGTGGGTGTTTGCGAAATTATTTTTATTTTCCGGCAAATTTTGACCAAAAATAGCAACCTCAAAATTCACACAGCCAACGTCAAAAATCAGCCCGCCATCTCAACGAATCCGACCATCTGTTACTCCACCCAAGAACAAGGAAAACTCTCAAGTTCCCCTTAATCGAGACCCTTTTATGGGTAACACTACCCCCAGGAGGGCGGGGCCTGGTGGCAGTGGCAAGTCGGCCCCACAAACACCGACACCTTTTAAAAGAGCTTATAGAAGAATAGAGAGTCAGCATGGAAGGATACAGGTTACTTTTATTTTAGTTGAGACTATTTAGGGATGGCTGGAGTTTTTTTATTCGTTAAAAAGTGGCGGCTATAGTTTTGATAGTGCTGATTAACTAGGTAAATATTTATATGAAGACAGTCGTAAAAGTGTTTTTTCACCCCTAGTCGAAGCTGAATTTCCCTAATAAAGTGTCTTATTTTTATTCCATTTGCAGACTGGCGCAAAATTATTTGATAGCGGTGAAGCGCCGATCCAGAAACCAAGTTCTGACGTCGATCTTGCAAAGGATTTGCGAGAGATAATCGAAAGTGATCCGCTAGATTTGATGACGGCATTCGATTCTGGACCTTTGCCCGTGAGCTGTTTTAAAAAATAGTTTTCACTGTTTAAATTCACTGTTTTAAAAAGTTTTTAAAATTTTTGTCACCACGCTCAGTTCCTGGATGGGTCCGTTGAGGAGTCGTCGGCGCTGCAGGCGTCAATAGAAAATTTACCTGACGCGAACGCACCCACGACGCCCTTGGCTGACAAAGTGGCGAGAATGATCTCTAAGAGTCTTCCGAAAAAGCCACCCAAGAAGGTGCGTTGTTCAAGTGCCTAATTTTGTCAAATCAAAGCTGGGTTTTCCACATCGATATTCGATATTTTTCACAAAAAAATTCGTCAATATCGATAAATGCTCGATATGTTTGGCACTGTGTCCAGACTTGTGGTTTAAAATTTTTTTAGATAACAAGAACCATAAAAACATAAATATGCCAATTTGACAACTGAAAGTAGTTGACGAACACCCCGTTCCAGTAAACTCAAATGTGTTTAAAACACATTTACCAGTTTTGGAAATTTCGGTTGTCAACTGTAGGACCAATACCGTATTTCCTCGAATTACCCCCCGGGGGTTTATTTTTTCAGAGTGAAAATTTTGAGAGAAAAACGTGAAAAATGCAACAATAACCACCATTTATAAGTTTTTACAGCCTTATATAAGGATGTAGATGGTATAAACGATGTTCTAACATAACACAGTAAGTGTTTTGAACGACTGAGACTCTCTGTGCATGTTTACCCGCTGTGCATGTAGACCCTAATTTTCACACAAAATCGCTTATTTTCATACCATTTTATACATTTTCACCTTCAAAATCACTAGTTCATGTGTTTTATTGTCTATTTTCAGCTATTTCTTGTAGTATATGTGCTTATATACCAATTTTTAGTAATTTTTCACCTACTTTTAGCGATTTTTCTACCTTTTTTCCTCATTATTAAAAAGCCTATACAATGAAGCCCCACGAACCCCCAAATCCCCAAAAAATTTTTTCTAGCTATCTATCCCTCCAGAGGAGCGATTAGCCATCTATCCAATCCCCTGGAGGGTCAAAGTCTTGAATACTCCTGACATGCACAGCGGGTAAACATGCACAGAGGCACAGGCCCTTTTGAACGTCTGTTATGCATTTCCCGGACCACAAATTCATAGTGCCCATTTTGAGGGGGGTAATTTGAGGAAATACGGTATATATCGTGAAATTTATATCGTTGCAACCCAAAGCATTTCTGCAAAAATTATACATTTCAGATGTCGAATCGGTGGCTAGAAATCACGTGCGGCAGGACAAAGTTGCAGAGAGAACTGACTGCCTCAGCGAAAAGTTTTATGACTTGTAAGCACACCTCATAGCCGTTAGCTGTGCATTTTTTAAGTTCGAGTGACGGTGGAAACGCGCCGGCGCCAGCATAATGAAAATTATCTGCGGGCTGATTTGCAGCGCCGCCACGGTGAAAGACACAAAGCAACCCAGCGTAAAATTTGTGTGCACCAGGCAACCTTAGATGTTGCGTGGACGCCGCATTTTTCCATCGTCACCCCGTTTCTATCGGCGTTTTTTTGGAGAGATGCCAAACGCCATTGTCATCGTTTGTCGCATCACACCAGGAATTTTGTGTCATGCATAGGGTTCAAACGGGATTGACTTTTCGGGATCGGGATCGGGATTCACTTTTTGAGATTTCGGGATCGGGATCGGGATCGGGATTGGGGTTTCGGGATCGGGATCGGGATTGGTAATTTGAGATTTCGGGATCGGGATCGGGATTGGCCGGGATTGGGGTCACGGGATCGGGATCGGGATTGGGATAGGCATTTTTCCGGGATCGGGATTGGGTTCTAGGGATAGAGATTTTGGCCATTTTTCTGGCATTCACAGTTGTTCATAAAGGTCTCAAAACACTGTTGGATGCCAGAAAAGTGGCATAAAATTGACGCTGGGGGTTTGCATCCACTTTTTTGCATGCAAAAACGTCATTATTTCACTTTTTATAATTTCCACTAATTTTTCCGGGATCGGGATCCCGGACTTGGGAGTTTCTCGGGATCGGGATCGGGATTTGAAAACTTTCGGGATCGGGATCGGGATTGGTATTTTTGAGATTTCGGGATCGGGATCGGGATTGGGGTTTCGGGATCGGGATCGGGATCGGGACTGGTAAATCCCGGAATTTCACGGGATCCGGGATCGGGATCGGGATCCCGTTTGAACCCTAGTCATGCATTCGAACGTTTTTCAGACGCGGAATCAGATACATATCTTCAAATATTCCAATTTTTGGACGAAAAAAGGCACACCAAAGTTTTTATTCCGGATCATTTAAGCAATTCACATGTAGCCCTAACTTTTTCCCTTGTTCAGTTTTCCGCTCAGTAAATTTCTTTATTTCGCTTTTCCGTTGCAATTGCAAAAAAAAAACGTTCGAACGATGTACAAATTCCTGTGTGTGGTGCGCTTTTTTGTATTTAGTTTGCACTTTTCAACCCTTTTACATGGTATTTTCCTGTCTGTACAGTAATCGTTTGAGATTTTTCTGTCTGTTGCTACTTTGTCAGATGCTCATTATCAGAATAAATTGGTTTATACCAGAACAATCTTATCAATTGAAGTTAAATTCTGATCACAGATAGGACACAAGGATATTCGAATAGATTTTGCTTTTATAGGCGCCACACACTGGATGTCAACTAAATTTTGGTTGAATGGCCCCCCGCACGCTAGTTGACATCGAGACCAAATGTCAACTGGTTCCGTTCTCTATTCAAAGATTGCGTTTGAACGTTGTTTGCCCACTCGTGATTTTGACGTTTCTATCTGATAGTGCTAAGTGTGACGCTTTAAAATTGTTATTGTGACGATCACAGGAAAGACACTAGGAATTCAAAAATGGTATTTCTAAAAGTAAAAAAAGAGTCGAATACATATACAAAAACCGGCTTGGAAATGTCACATGGTCAGGGTTGGCAAAATCTCAGATAAAAATATAAAAAAATGGAAAATTAGAGAATAAAATAAAATAAAATGGAAAATTAATAAAATAAAAATACAATTTTACTAAAATTTGAATTTTTGTAAAATTGTATAATAATTCGAATTTTTGTACAGTTTTAGTAAAATTTTACAAAAACTCGAGTGTCTGTTAAATTCTATAGAAAGTTTTCTATCATGTTGCTTAAGTTCCTAGCTGCCAACTTGCAGAACTAGTGCCTTGTTGTATCTCTCATTGTTGTGATTGAAACATATCGTTGCTCAAAATTGCAAATTTTCACATTTTTTAAAATATTTTCACCTTAAAGATCACTAATTTATGTGATTTGTTTCCCATTTTCTTCGTTCCACACCTTGAAAAGGCCTATATATTGAACCCCGCAAGCCCTCCCCCCACCCAAAAATTAGGAGGAGCAATTAGATGCATATATCCAGGACCTCCTGAGGGACCTCCTGAAATACAAAATGCCTACCTCACAACTCGTGTCAAAAATTAACATAAAAGTTTTTTTGTATTCATCTGCATGCTTCTAGAATGCACATTGTTTTATGTCCTTGCCTCCAAGATTTCCAATTTTTTGTAAAATGGTTTCATTTTATTTTATTAATGACATTTCAGAATAAAATAAAATAAACTGAAACATGAATAAAATAAAAATAAAATACAATTTTAATAAAAATAAAATACAATTTTAGTAAAAAGAATTTTACTAAAACCAACCATGCACATGGTGCACTCACTCAGCACCTTCCGAATCCTGTTTCGGCCCATTACAGGAAAAAAAAAGAATGAATGGCGAATCGCAGGTAGCGAATAAGTGTCAGATGGTATTTTGTATTTTCAGAATAAATCAGCTGATACCCGAATAATCTTATCAATTCAAATTAATCATACCACACAGTAAAAATCCAGATCACAGATAAATAAGACACGAGGAATAACTCCGTAACCCCATCACTATCACCTATTCATCCTGGCACCGTGCCCACCGGCCTTATCCAAATTCCTGTTGGCGTGGTGCAGCAACGTGTCCGTGTCGGGCCTGCAGTTCGGGTCCGGGTGCATGCAGTAGCGCGCCATCGAGCCCAGCTGCGTGGTTTCGGTCTATCGTCCGTTGCACTGTGCGAATTGAGTACCGGCTGAACTGTGGACGGATTCTTTCTGGCGACTGAAGATTTGCGAAACCGTTTTTTGGAAATTGAAATTCAAATAAATCTATTTAAACTTGAACTTTGAACAAAAAGACTTATTCTTACAAAAAACAGTTACCAGAACGAATTACTTCGCAAAGTGTGCTCGTGCAGGCAGCAAGTTAGTGTCATCCGGGGCCAGTTCCGCACGTGGAGAAGTGAGAAGTAAAATAGCAAATGCGAAGGAAATGGCGAAAGGGAAGTGAATTGAGAAGTAAAATGGCAAAAGCGACGAGAAATTTTTTTTTATTTTTTACTTCTCAACTTGCGGAACTGGCACCTGATTTACCTGTTTACTAAAGTGTCCCGGGGGTAGGGGCGGGTACTCAGAGCGGCGGACCTTTTCTTGCAGTGAGGTCAAATTGTGTCGATCAGCCGCGTATGGCGTGAACAGCGCTGCCATCTGCGTGCGCTGTCGCTTTTATGACTGCTCTCGAAGGCGCTACTTGTGAAATAGCCGTGAACTAAGGCATCGGTCAAATGTAAAATCTCTTAAAGGCGTTACTAAAACTTGTAAGCTATTTCTGGGGAGAGAGTGAAAGTCGCCCAACGGGCCGTTTGCCTATTTTTTGTTTTTCGTCAGTAGTGGGTGCACGTTTCGCTGACCCTTAACGATCCACTGGCCACTCCTTTCAGTCGACCAGCAGTCGATTAGCTTGCGCAGCCATAACCGCACGAGTAATATGTAAACAAGGTTGCAAAATGTATTCCACCTCGTAAAGTATGCAGCCAAGTGCCCACACATCCGACTTGAAGTCGTAGCCCCTGACGTTGTCGTACCTCTCGGGCGCCATGTACCACGGCGAGCCGAGTACGGTCATCGCTTGCGCCGTTCGATCGCTGCGCACAATTGGGGAGTGCCATTCCAAAAGTTCACGTGCGCCAAATCCATAAAAATCGAGTTAAGCGTGGATTTGACATCCACGTATAGTTTTTCACATTTTAGAAAAAAATCAGCGTTATAGTCTATTTCGTTCCCGAGATACAGTGGTACCGATTTTCAAAAAAAAACTTTTCACATCGAAAGTTCACATATCCATGACCAGTCCCTCAGGGACGTATCCAGGATTTTTGAGCGGGGGGGGGGCTGCTTGTTTACGGAGCCCGGCGAGGGGGGGGGGGGCTCAGCCCCCCCCCCTAAAATTTTAGCTACATAGTGGTGGAATGGCGCCATGGCGCTGGCGCCATTAGTAGGCGCCACGCCATGGCGCCATTGGCGTTGGCGTCAGCGCCATGGAACGCTGTATATGTATGTAAATATACATACAAAACAGCAAAAAACACAACATTTTTAATGATTTGCGGCCATATGGAGCAAATCTGATGATAATACCTTTTATGACCACAGCTCCTACACTAAGTAAGAACGTAGGAGATAATCCTGTCGCGGCACTGCACTTAAATGCGCACATGCGCACAATTAAATCAAAAGATAAGTGCTGTGCCTAGGCGTATAAAACCACGCCGCAAGTTCGGATTAGATATATTTTTTCTTCTGCATCCGAGTTTTTGCTGCGTCATGGCAGACGTTCGTCTGGCTCGGGCAGCAATTCTTCATCGAGCAGCAGTTCGAGCAGCAGTTCGAGCAAATCGTCAAAATCTTCGGCACACTCGGACGCGGCCCCGGTTCTGAACCAACTGCCCGCCGCTGTGCTACAAGAGAATGTGCCCGCCATAGACCCCAAGTTGGTGTGTCTTATGCGCCTTTGCTCAGTGACAACCCCGACGTCGATCCCGATGTCGACTTGGATGATGACATCCGAGTCGATGTCGATGATGTTGATGACGACCCTGTCGCCGATCGCCCTTCTGTTGAGCAGAGAGAGTCCAAGATTCCGGTGACTCCGGCAGACGCCGTCGCGATGTCCAAGTCCAAATCCGAGCCCATCCTGTCGGACGATGTCAAGCGGTGGCTGGTCAACTTGGCGCCGGGCGTGCGCATGTCCAACAACCTGTGCGCAGCGTTCAAACTCAAGTACAAGCCGTTGAATAACGTGCTTCTTGATGTTAGTGGGAAATTTTATTGGGCTTTGCTTTCTGGCTTAAGTCAATAAATGTTCCGCAGCTCGTGCCCAGACGTGACAAGCCTTTTACTGATGGCGGTAAATTTGCCACTCCCTCCCGCGCAACGGTCGATATTCACAATTTGAAGGCCCTCACTGACAATCTCTTTGAGCTTGACAAGGTGTTGATTGAAATGAGGCGGATTCCATTTTTGCTAGGTGACTATGGATCCAATTTTCAGCTCCTATTTTTGAAAAATTAGATTTTATATCTCATTTTTTCTCAGGAGACTTGGCGGCCGTTCACAAATCTTCCGCGAAGGATTTGCCCACGGACGGTCTCGAACAGCAATACGCGATGCTCACCAGGGATACGTTTGAAGCCATGGCTTGGCTGGCGTCCAAGATGTCTCAGGTCAAGGGGAAATTTTTATTATTATTATGTTTTTTATGATTATGTCCGGTTCAGGCGCGTCTGTTTGTGCACGGCATGCGCCGAATGTTGTGCCTGGCACCTTGGTTCAAAAATCTGAACAAGCGCCAGATCAAAGCCATAAGCAAAGAGCTTATGATTGTCGGCTTGAAAAAACGGACCTCCAAAGAAACTGGTTCGAAATAAATTTTGTTCAAAATATTGAAATTTTTCTTAAAATTTTCAAATTTTTCAATTCACATCTGTCAATTCAGATGCGAAATTCCCCAACAAAGACTCTGCACCCCCCCTTCTGTTTGGCTCCGCTTTACTGAAGAAAATGTGAAGGCGCATTAAAAACAAGAAGTGGACTGATAAAGTGGTTGGAGATTTATTGGGAAGTCAGTACTTTTGATTAACTTTCTTAAGTTCTTCTTCTTGATACATTTGGAATTTTGCCAAATCTCGCATTTCGCAGATGTCGAAAATTCACGAAAGGGCCGTAAGCTGGTGTGTCAGCCCGCCAATTTCAATCGCGTAGAGCGCACCAGGTCCCTGCCCGACACGTTGAGCATGGACGGAAGGAGGCAGGCCTACCGAAATCGCTACCAGGATTTCAGGCAGCCCAGGTCGGTGTGGGGAGAACGGCGTTGGTCTTTTATTAGGAAACGTCCGATTAGACCCGTGAAACGTTTACCCAAAAGAACCAGGACTCAATTTGCAAATTTTGCTGAAAAATTATCTATCGAGCAACCGATAGATAATTCTATTTTTCACAAACTTTCTCTGCCTGAGAAAGTTGCAGGAAGGACGAAATTTGCCCTTGTTAACTGGCAAATTGTTATGTCAGATTTCTGGGTTCTCAATGCCATTCAAGGTGCCTAATTAATGTTAGATTCGGTACCAGTTCAGAATAAAGCTTTATTGCCCATACATTTTCCTGATGATATGGCAAAATTGGTAGATGACAAGGTTGACAAATTATTAGAAAAAGGAGCCATCTCCGAAGTGCCTTTATCGGAGATCGGCTTTGTCTGCAGAATTTTTCTAGTCTTTCAAAAATCCGGTAAAATCAGACCGGTAAACGATTTGTCTCCTTTGAACAAGTTTATTAAAGCCCCTTCCTTCAAAATGGAGACTCTCAGTGTTTTGAGAACTATAATTTAGAAAGGTGATTTCATTGCAAAAATTGATCTCACCGATGCCTATTTCACAATTCCAATTAAACTATCGGAACTGAAATTTCTGCAATTTTTCTGGAATGGTGTTTTATACCAGTTTAATTGCATGCCATTTGGCTTGTCGATGGCCCCTTTCATATTCACAAAAGTGCTGGCACCCGTCGTGGCTTTTTTCCGGAAAAGAGGTATCAGATGTCAAATTTATCTTGACGATATTGGTGTTTTCTGTCAAGATAAAGATCTTTTGTCAAGTCAACTGGAATTCATGTTGTTGACTTTAGTCAGCTTGGGTTTTTCTGTCAACAGAGATAAGTGTCAGTTGACACCTTCACACCAAATGGAATATTTGGGCGTGATTGTCAACTCCGCTGATTTGAATTTTTATGTTCCTGATGCAAAATCGAAATCCATCAAGGAACGCGCGGAGCAACTTTTGGTTGCTGACTCTATTTCCCTCAGAGCTTTGGCTTCATTCTTGGGTCAGATCAATTTTGTCACCCAAGCAATGTTTGTGGGAGCGGCCTTTTGTAGAGAACTTCAATTCGCTTTGATAGATGGACTTTCCATTGCGGGTTCCTACAATCATCAAGTGCCACTATCTTTCAATGCTAGGGAAGAGTTAAAGCTATGGCTAAATAATATGGAGAGTTTTGATGGCAGGAACATTGTTGAACCTGCACCTTCAAAAATTATAGAAGTTGACGCCTCCAACTCTGGTTGGGGTGCTGTTTTGGACAAAGATGAAATTTTTGGATTCTGGAATGAAAATCAGAGATTGATTCACATAAATCACAAGGAGTTACTTGCTATTCTCCTTGCTATCAAATATTTCAAAAAAGATTTGGAAAATAGGGCTGTTCTCATTCAATCAGATAACAGCTCTGCGGTAGCTTATTTGAATAAAAGAGGTGGGACCAAAAGTAGAGAAATGGCCAGAACTGCTACGGAAATCTGGCGCATTTGTCTGGAAAGTCAAATTTCTGTTTCAGCTCAACATATTGCTGGAATTCGCAATTTGAGAGCTGACGCCGCTTCTCGGAGGTCCTTTGAACCGTCCGATTGGAAGCTGTGCCCTGACATATTTGATTATATATGTCAGTTGTCTGGACTGCTAGAGCTTGATCTCTTTGCAGCTCCACACAACACTCAATTGGACAGATTTTGTGCTCTGAGAGCTCATCCTGATGCATTTGAAAAGGATGCTTTTTCCATTGAGTGGTCCAGGTTCAGTCTGCTTTATGCATTTCCTCCAATTTGTCTTATTGGCAGTTTTGCAAAAAATTAGAAATTCTAGTGCAACAGTAATTCTAATTGCACCCTTTTGGACCAGAAAGTTCTGGTTTCCAGACATTTTAGAGCTTTCAATCCAGTGCCCTTTGATTTTACCTAAAGTGGCTCATTTATTGACTAGACCTGATGGTCAGTTTTTTACCTAGTCAAAATTTTATATTTATTTGAAATTTATTAAAAAAATTTCAATTTTAGGGTCGCGACACCCTCTCGTGAAGTCGCGACTACGTCTGACAGTGTGGGTTCTTTCGGGAACGCATGCAAGTCAGCTGGACTTTCACAATCGGCTGTCAGCCTGGCTGGACAGTCAATCGCACCTGCTACCTGGAATCAATATTCCATGGTATGGCGTCGCTGGGTTTGCTGGGCAAGATTGCAAAATGCCCATTCCTTACAGCCAACTCCAGCTCAGGTGGCTAACTTCCTAGCTTTTCTTCATTCTGAAGGCTTAGCTTACACTTCCATTGCCGGTGCTAGATCGGCATTGTCATTTCTACTCTCACCTACTGTTGGCAACTCTCTATCTGAAAATATTCTCGTCAAACGAGTTTTGGGAGGTATTTACAAAGTTAAACCTCCATCTGCGAGATATTCACACATTTGGGATCCAGATGTTGTCTTACATTTTATTTCTAACAATTGGTCTAACAACTATTCAATTTCGATTTTGGACCTCAGCCAAAAATCAGTCGCCTTGTTGGCCCTTGCAAGGCCAGCAAGAGCCATTGAGCTTGCCAACATTGACTTGAAATCCGTTCATTTCAATGATTCGCAAATTTCAAAAACAGCAAAAAACACAACATTTTTAATGATTTGCGGCCATATGGAGCAAATCTGATGATAATACCTTATATCTGGTGAAGAATGCGCGCTTGCGCGCAAAAATTTTTACGCTGACGTTGAAAAAGTCGCATTTTCTGGTCACTTTCTGGTCTCGCCCCGGGAGGGGGGGGGGCTGCAGCCCCCCCCCGCCCCCCCTGCAGTCCCCTATGAAAAACAGGACTTTCACGCCGAAAATGCATAAATCCATCTCAGACTGCCGGAGTTTCATAACTAAAATGCACATATCCAAAAAATAGTTTCATTTCCAAAAATGCAGACGTGAATTTCCAAATCTATTTTGCACTATAAATCAAGTATGTGTGTATATTTTGATCTGAAAATCTAGGTACTTTGAGACACGGGCTTTGCAGTTGTGTAATTCGTTTTTGCCTACAATGCACCGTTAAGAAGTTATTTAACATTTAACTTCAACTGTTCAGATTTGTTCCCAATTTTGGGTGATTTACAAAAAATCTCACATAACTCCCTAAATATTTCCCGGCCAACAAAATTTGTGGTTACAAAGATTGTAGAGAAATGTTGGATCTATCTGAAAAGTGCAAGGCAAGCTTTGTCGCCCAAACATAGCGCCGTCGGGCCATCGTCAAACTTTAAAATGCGATTTTGAACAATTGAAAATTGTGGATATATGTGTTTTTGGAATGAAACTCCCCAATTGTCATGCAAAGTTCAGTAATAAATTTTTTGTTTTGATTGGCATTTCACATGACATTTGACACTATATTTTACACTTTACAGGGTCTGGGACTGTCAGTAAGCATACCTGAATTTGCGGCCAAAGCCCAGGTCGCCCAACTTGACTACCAGCCCGCTGCCCTGCCTCGTCAGCAGCACGTTTGCCGGCTTCAAATCTGATATTTAGCAATTTTGCCAAATTTGTTATTCAATCGCCTGTTTATACCTCTTGGCCTATTTTCACATATTCTTGCCTAAATACGCACATATATCTTAGACACCTCAACCTTCTAAACACCTTCCCGATCAAGTCCGGCCCCCCATCTTTTATTTTACTTCTGACGTCCTATCTCCTGTTCTAGGACGCGCCAGAAGCTGAAACTTGGGGTAGATATTGGCGCAACCTCCCTCTACTTCGCATGAATTGAAGGGGTCGCGGCGACCCCATACAGGGTGGGTCGCCGAGTGCAAAAAAAATTTGCAGCTTTTTTAGTGTCCCACACAGGTCTGGCCCCCACTGATTTCTTTCACTGCGGGTGCCGTACCTCCACCTGTGGGAGGGGTATAAATCTAAAATTTTGGGGATGTGTCGCCAACGGGCGTGCACTGATACGCACACGTGCCTGATACGCACATATGCCTGTTTTTTCACTTGACACTTTTTCAAGTGATTTTCAGATATGAGTAAAGTGAAAAAAAGTTGCGCAATGACATTAGTAAACTTTTTCACTTCACTCATATCTGAAAATCACTTGAAAATGTGTCAAATGAAAAACAGTGAAAAATGGCTATTTTTCACTGTTTTTTTCACTTGACACATTTTCAAGTGATTTTCAGATATGAGTGAAGTGAAAAAAGTTCACTAATGTCATTGCGCAACTTTTTTTGCACTTTACTCGTATCTGAAAATCACTTGAAAAAGTGTCATGTGAAAAAAACGGGCATATGTGCGTATCGGGCACGTGTGCGTATCAGGCCTGCCCCGTTGCCAACACCCCTCCCCTACTATACACTGGCCAGGCCGTCTTTGGCAACTCACCACAGTGTGGGGTGCAAAGTTGAAAATTTATTCAAATGTTACTGTCCCACACAAGTACAGCATCCAATTGAATTTCAAAAAATGGACACTTTTGTGTTGTTTTAACACTAATGTGGTTGACAATGTGAAATAAGCATGAAATATCCTCTAAAAATATCTTATCCGACCTAAAACTGCCCACCACATGAACCCCTCCCCCCAAGTGGGTGACAAAAAAATCACTTTTTACAACTTTTTCATCAGACACTTGAACTGCTGGTTTACAATGATTTATAGAGGAGGGTTAAAGGTTTCAAATTGTGTAAAAAACCTTACCTCAAAAATGCCTTCATAAGAAAATTTGCTGGGGGTAAATTTAAAATTGTGAATTTTGCCTGTTTTTGTGCCTGCAATGATGTCATTTTTACAATTTGAAATTCATCCCCAGCAAATTTTCTTATGAAGGCATTTTTGAGGTAAGATTTTTTACACAACTTGAGACCTTTAACCCTCCCCTATAAATTATTGTAAACCAGCCATTCAAGTGTCTAATAAAAAAGTTGTAAAAAGTGATTTTTTTGTCACCCATTTGGGGGAAGGGGTTCATGTGGTGGCCAGTTTTAGGTTGGATAAGATATTTTTTAGAGTATATTTCATGCTTATTTCACATTGTCAACCACATTAGTGTTAAAACAACACAAAAGTGTGCATTTTTTGAAATTCAATTGGATGCTGGACTTGTGTGGGACAGTAACATTTGAATAAATTTTAAACTTTGCACCCCACACTGTGGTGTGTTGCCAAAAACCGCCTGGCCAGTGTATAGTAGGGGAGGGGTGTTGGCGACACATCCCCAAAATTTTTAGATCTATACCCCTCCCACAGCTGGAGATACGGGGCCCGCAGTGTAAGAAATCAACTGGGGGCCGGACCTGTGCGGGACAGTGAAAACGCTACAAATTTTTTTCATGTATATGGCGACCCCCTCTATAGTGAGTCGCCGCTGCCCCATTTATTCATGCGGGGTAGTGGGGGATTGCGCCTATATACCACCCACATTTTAGTTTTCCACCCCTCCCGCAACCGGAGATATGGCCTGCGAAGTGAAAAAAAAATAGGCGGCCGGACTTGATCGGGAAGGTGTTTATTACACCTAATTTTGGCGATTTTTCCATTCCGCGTTTTACCCTTTCTAACTATGCAAATTCTATGCACAACCTCGATGCAAAATCCTCTTCTGGTGCAGGGCGTGGGCTCCGTTGCACATTTGCAGGAACAAATCCCACACAAGACGCTCGGACATCACTCGACGCCGCTTTCGAGCCATCTGCAAAATCGGACACTAGGTACATGATAAGTCATTACGTGTTTGCCTTAATTACAGAATTTACACATGTGCGTACAATTAAGCCAATCGCTCATCTGCAGTACCATATAGGTAGCTATTTATACTCGGATGACATTACGCCGTACATTTACACATTATACCCGCAGGGGTATGAAAGGGGGCTGGTGATCCCACCCCAAACCGCCCAGCTATCTATCTATCCCTGGGGCAATTCTTTTGGCAACTCTCCCCTGAACACCCCCCCCCCCCCCCGAGAATATCTATCTAGCTATCTGGAGCGCTTTTGAGCAATCTTACCCAAATTTTCACCCAAAATCGCCCATTAATTATCGTGTAAAATATCTGTTAAGTCTAAATGAAGTTCACGACACCACGTAATTGAATATTCACCGACATAATATGCCAGTCTGAGTGGCCCTGCAAGAAAAGAACCAAAGTGCAAAACGCACAGAGATGAGCTTATCCAGGTCTCCCTGGTCGGCGTACTGTAGCACGATGTACAGATGGCCGTTCTGCGCGAAGCTCACGTAGCACTTGATCACGTTGTCGCTGCGCAGCGCCGACAGCAGGTCGCGCTCGCCGATGCAGTCCGCCTTGGACTTCTCGTCGATCATGTTCGACAGCTGCAATCGGATTTTGCGGTGAATTAATTGTCTATAAATATATTTGAGCCGTCAAATTCTAAAATCGACAGTCCACAAAATGCGATTTTGAGTAAATCGTATTTCAAGTTTCAAATCCAATTCACGGTCCATGTTGCGTGTCCAATTTGGATCTCAAATGCCTACCATTTAGTTCCAAATGTTGACAATAAAGTGTTCAATTTGGATCTCACATGTCTACCATTAAGTTCCAAATGTTGACAATAAAGTGTTAAATTTTCAGCCGCTGCTCTCAACGTAAATGTGTGAAAAATTGGGTGTCTATAAAATCGCATTTGGACAGAGCGAAACTGTTTTGGGGAGTGGAATGGACTTGTCAACTTCTTGCACGCAAGAACATTTTTGTTCCCGGCGACGACGTAGCTGCCTTAGGGCAATTTATGGACTTGTCGACTTTTAAAAATCGGTGCCCATAGTGGACTTATCACATTTCTTGCTATCTTGTTCCAACAAAAAAGGCTGCGGAAGGTAGATTTGTCGACTTATAGCCCATTATTTGTAATTATAAATAAAGCCCAATTATAAATTTACCTGTCACCAATAAGTTTACTTGTCACTTGACGTACGACTTGTCACCTGCCCACTTAGGGAATTGGCACTAGTAAGCGCCAGATGGTTGTAACACAGGGGTCTCTAGGATTTTGGCCTTCGCGGGGGCTGGATAGATAGCAAATCGCTCCTCCGGAGGGATAGATAGCTGGAAAAAATTTCTGGGGGGGCTGGCGGGGGCACAATATATAGGCTTTTTCAAGGTTCAGAAGGCAGAAAGGGGAAAAAATCGCTAATAATCAGTTAAAAGTAGCCAAAAGTAGGTATAAAATGGCTAAAAATAGGTATATAACCGTGTATAAAACCGGAAAGCACGATTTTGATGGTGAAAAACTATAAAAAGATGCGAAAATTGGTGATTTTGAGCGAAAATTGGGGCAAAATTTCTCAAGAACCACTCCAGATAGATAGATAGCTGAGCGATTTGGGGGGGGTCTTTGGGGGTAGTAGCCAAAAATTTTGCCTCGGGTTAGATAGATAGCTGAGCGGCCTCCGGGATAGATAGATAGCTGGCCGATTTGGGGGGGGGCAGCCTATAATATAACGGACCCCCGGGTACTACATCTTCGTCCTTATGGGCCAAATAGCAACACCTTGGACAATGTCCATTTCCGTCAGAACTTTCAACAATGCGCTCATGCAGTCTATCCTGCCTAATTACGCCAAATGTACAGCACCTAACAGGGGACTTAGTTACCTTTTGCACGTGTGGAACGACAAACGATGGCAACATGCCAACATAATGATCGCACAATTCCGATAATTCAACGAGCGGCATAACGTCCACCGGACGATCAACAATTGCCCTACAAGCCCTATGCTTGGCGCGTGCGCGGGAATTCTGTCTGCCAAACTTCACCAGCTTGGTGCCTTTCGACCTAGCTACTCCGAAGGACGTAGGCTTCTGAGCTTTTCGGTCTACTTGGTTGCCACAGCTAACAAAGTCCGGTCGCGCAAATTGCAAAAGCTTGCGGCGGATAACGTGCGGCTGTAATTTCCCTCTCTTACCCACCAAATACCAAAGGTTTCTAGGCTGCACAGTTTTCTTCAGCCTTTCCGCAGTTTTCTCAAAAACACCACAAATTCCGGGCTCAATAAAAGCTGGCTCCATGACCAAGTGATCAAGCAACCACTGCTGGGAAGCATCACAAATTATCTCGCCATTGGGCAAAACAGAATCAATCACAAAATCATCGGCGCCCTGAACCTTTTCCGCATACGTGGCCCTTCGTTGAATCCGAAACATTTCCGACACGGGTTCAAAACTATCAAAAACTGGGCCCGGTTCCAAATCATCGACCTCCCAGAAACCTTCAGAACTTGGCGCACTCTCAGAAACAGAAACAAGATTCGCCCACGCTTCAAAAACCGACAATTGAACATCACTCGAATGCAAGCAAATAAAAGCAACTTCCATCATGATTTCACAAATTAGAATTAGAAGTAATTAGATCCACTAGCTGGAATGAGCCAATAGATTAAGTAGAGAATTAGTTGCACCGGAGTAAGCTTGAATTACACTAATTGGATTTCTCAGATAACGTTGCAATTGAAGTTTCCAGTATTTGAATATTTCCAATTTACCTTCCACTTTCCAAATCAAAACATTAACATAAAAATGACTAAATAACACTCAGGGTCATGAAAGCTAAACCAGACAGGTGAGGATAGCAGTACGATGCACTGGTAAGAGACCACACAAGTCCAGGTACTTAAGTCCTAGCTTGGCACAGCACCACTATCAAAAGTAATCTACAACGACGTAGCACAACTGTTTGGGCCCTTACGAAAGCCTAGAGCGAGTCAATAGGTGTACAGCCTACTTCAGCTTATACTACGCCTAAAACAAGTCCACAGAGGTCCAGACGTACAGTAAGCATCACAGATGGTGGGTTCTCCCCATACAACACCCTATCTTAGCTATACCGGCAGCTCCGTGTGGCCACTCCTGCCCCTGTGAACCTAAATGTCACCGTGCAGAGGGAAGAGAAGGCCTATGCCAGAGTTAGCAGAGAATGAATAACCAAGGGTAGGCTCATTTCAGCTGGTAAATCACTGACTTAGTAATTAGAAATTGGATTGAATAGACTGATGACAATCACTGGACTGGGGCTCTCTTTTATGGGTTTGAAGTGCCCAAAACTGGTTTGCAGCTGGGCGGAGCCAACCAATCACGAAGTGCATTCGAAAGTGTACCGAAAATAAGTGACTTCAGCTGAACCAAGCCATGTACCACAAGGGTTACTTTTTAATGGAACAAGGGGATGGTGACTTGACATTCAGGAACACCTTTCTTCTGGCACTCAGCCAGCTAATGAAACCAAACTTGGAACCGTGCCAAACTAAGAAAATAAAGTACCTACAGTAACCTACCAAATGTAACGCACAAACTAACAACTTAAAAGTATCTAAACTGAGCAAAACTCTCCAAAACAAAACGTAATTTAATTAAAACAAGCCGGATAAACCCACAGGCTACTCGAAAACTGCAAGCAACTGCAAAAGGACCAAAAATACAAAAACAACCGTAATTTGCTCAAACGTGAGCTCGTCCAAAACCAGCGTACCAATCGGCCAACGTGAAGCTAAACACAAGGTGCAAAAGTGCAAAACACAGAAATAAGTGCGAAACATAGAAACACGTGCGAAACACAGAGATAAATGCGAACATAAAACACAATCACAAAATACATGCAATTATCACAACTAAGGGGGGGTTAGGTGGGAAATAAGATACAAATAAACACAATTATACGCGCTGTAAATCACAACTCGCGGCCCCTACCGCGCACCTACAACCTAAACCTACTCCTACAACCTACAAAATCACAAACTCCTCCCTGTGGCAGCAATGGCTACGGGATATGTGCCAAACTACACACAAAAACTGCCTTTTGGCATTCTTCCAACTTCCTTTACTAATTTTTAACCTAAGGCACATATCCCTCCAGAAGGGTTGACCCGTCTCTACTCCGAAGGACGTAGGCTTCTGGAGCTATCGGGGCCCTCCCTTCCGGTGGCCACTCCCACCAAGAACTCTGAGCGGCCGAAGTCTGTCGCTCCGCGGACGTTTCCGGCGGCCAACGCTGTCGACGCTCGCGGGGACTGGGTAGGGGGTGAATTTATGAGTTTTGAGTGACAAACTGTCGCCAAAATACGGCGGCAGCACTTAAACCCCCTCGAAAATACACTCAGTGCCATTTTCCGAAAGTTGGCACTCGGCCAAGAGCGGCCGATCCGACACTTTACAAAAATCCCCAAAAACACTCAAAATCCCCCTTTTCCTGGCTCCGGCGGTCGGCGGTCGTCAGATGGCGGCGGCGCGGCGCTGTTGCGACCGTCGAAGTCGTTCGCCGGCGCCCGCTCGACCGTCATGCCCAGGGGAATCGATTTCCGCTCGGCGCTGCTTTTCTTTTTAATGAAAAGCGCCGTAACTCTCGTAAAAGTTAGGTTCCGTTCCCGGGGTGTCTAATGACGTCACCCGGGTCTTTTCACGACTAGAAGCGGCTAATTAAGCCGTTTTGCTAATTAAGGCCGGCGGCACAGCGCCATCGACTTACCGTTCTATGGTAATTCGCGCTTAATCACCGTCCCAGAGGCGTAGGTCTGGCACTTTGGTGATCTGGCGCCAATTACCATAGTTGGCGTCCGTTGCGCCGTAAGTTTCCTATAAGTTAGGTTCACATATGGCAACGTCGTAATGACGTCACTTGGCCCAAAAGGGGTCAATATGGCGTCCCCGGCGACTAAAGCGCCATAACTAGGGTTTAGTAAGCGTTAATTGACGCTGGGTCACCGTCCCAGAGACGTAGGTCTGGCACTTTGGTGGCCCGCCGCCAGTTCTCGCATTACATACTATACCGACCTTTTGAGCGCTGGCTCAGCGCGAACAGGCATCACACTTCCTCCCCCCTTTTCTAAAAGCGCGGGTTAGTCAGCGCAGCAGCGGCGAAGAGGGTGTTAGCTACTGTTTTGAAGGAACTGTCGACTGATATTGATATCTTCATGTATTTTTAAAGCGTTGCGGTGTATTGCAGGTAAATGTTTGAGGTGAATTACAACTATTACGAAGTCGCAAGTGGAACCCTGGAAAAATACGCAAACATGTGCACTGGAAGCACCCTAATAAAGCGTCAAAACAGAGTCCAATATTATGGCAAGAAAAATTTTAAGGCAAGAATCATGAGAACCATAATTGAGACCATAAGACAAGTGGAATGCCACTAAAAATATAAAGTAAACGCGACTAAGTGAAACCAACTACAAGGCTAGAAAATATTCACAACAGCACGAAATACAACAATTCACAAAAGGGATCCCGGTAGAAAACATTCAGCTAACAATTCTCAGTCTAAGCACAAAACACTGACATTTTCCTTAGTGGCACAAGCGCAACTACTAATCAAATTTGCGGCTAACTTCCCAAAATACATGGCTCAAGCGGTTTACCTCCATACAATTACCAAAAATCGCCGCGTGCAACTGATTGACTGCACTTACTAAAAGTAAATTTCAGAAAAGCGATATCAAAACGTACACAATGGGTGCTTTGGTCAGTCCCAGGGACGTAGGCTTGGCACTTTAGACCGCTGCACCCAATTTTATACTAGACACTGAAACAATACGCGTCGTGGTTCACCTGTACCGCAGTAAAAAAATGATAGCGAATAAGAATAGATTTAGCAAATATTGTTTGTTGGAATTACTGCATTTGGCCTAAAACATGAAGTACTAACTCAGCGCAGAATTGTAGCCACTGGCATTTAGAATTGCAGTTTAATATCTACGAAATTGCCGGTCTGTTCCAAAGTGACGCGAATTGGGATAGTGTTTGGATTACTAACCCGCGTGGTCACATGCATGGGAGGGCCGACGGGAAGGTGTGGGTCATAAGTGAAATCAGTCGGTGAAATCGACGGCTCCCTATTCGGTAGGCAGTGGGCCGGTGCTTGCATTGGGGTGCCAGTGCCATGAATTTGACATTGTTGGATCGGTGCCACATGGCCAGTTACTGCCAGCAGTGGCTGGTCATTTCCAAAAGCCGTGTTCCCCCACAGAAGGACAGATTCACTCAAGCTGAAAGGAATTTTGGTCATTGCATACAATTTTTCACTGAACCCATAAAAATTCTCACTTTCCGCGACGGGGATCTTGCCAGTCAAGCACACGTTGAAGTGGCTGTGTGAGCCGCATTTCCCCAGCGGTCACACGCATGACAATCTCGTTGCTTCCTTGGTACATAAATTCATGGAAATTCACATTTGGTGAACCAGTCATGACAGACATTTTCAAACAATGAGTATGGCCAGCATTTAGATTTTGATCCATGGTCAAGAAAGATAGATGCAGAAAAAGTGTTTCCTGTGCCAAAATGTTCCGTTAAAGTTTCAAGGAAAACATGAGAAAATTTTGGAAAAACATGAAGATTGAAGTGAAATTGAACTAAACTGTTTTTCACTAATATGGCCATTGTGTGGCTGCGAGAATTTGTTCCCAGCCATAACCAGCAAGATTATTGGTGATTACTTTAAATGTGGGAAGCAAAAGTCTTTATCCAGGTGGCTGTTTAAAAGCAAAAGTGTTCAAGGTCACTGGAGTTTTTAAAGGAAACTGTGTGCACAAAATTCCATGAGTCCAGTCCAAATATTTACACAGTGACCGGGGGCCGTCTTGATAATACCAAATACACATATAAAGCCAGGGGCCCTCTTTAATGTGACCACGCGGTTTTGTTAAATACAAATAAAGTACAAAAGCGGCATAGTGAACTAAGGGTAATTATTTGCAGCGATACTCAATATGTTTGAGGTAGAAATATCTAAAACAACCAAAATATGCGATGTAAAGCGACACAAATTTTAGCTTGCCTCTGGGCCCAGGCCACGGGGCAGTCCCAGGGACGTAGGCTTGGCACTTTAGCCCCTCGACCTGGCCCTCAGAGACGTGACGTCAAAAACATGTGCAAAGTTGCAGTCAAAATATAGAAATTTCCTTTTATTTAAAAGAGTTAGGTGGGTGTGTATCGGTACCAACCCCAAGGACGTAGGCTTGGCGCTTTAGGTCCCAACCCACACACACCGCACTCCCACAAATTACTACCCATCACACAAGAATAAAAATGACAACTCAAAATGGCGAGAACAAGGGGAAAAGTCCCAAAACTGCAGGGGAATTGACAGAAAAATGCGCGAAATGGGGAAAATACAATTTCCAATTACAACAAAATAGTGACATAACTGTTGAATCCTGAGGTTGCTAATTTATTTCCTGAGATAGCTTAGGCCCGTTTTACGCACCACCACGCTACACGACTGGTGACAATCCCAAGGACGTAGGCTTGGCATTTCAGGCACCAGACCGCATTGCGAAGTGACACTGTTTCCGAAGAATAATTGGTTACCATTGTTGGTTTCAAAGCATTTGGTTGAATTGCGCAATCCGGTGGGGTTAAAGGACGAAACAAATGATCGTCAATTTGAAAAGACCAGCAATGCCGCGCCGTGTGCCACCAGTGACAGTCCCAGGGACGTAGGCTTGGCACTTTAGCCACCGATGGCACATTACACAGTAAAGCTGTCAATAAGGGTATAATATCCTGGCTTGGTAGAGAGGGTTTGGTGTGTGTGTGTCGATGCCAACCCCAAGGACGTAGGCTTGGCGCTTTAGGTTCCAACGCACACATACCGCGCCCGTATAAATTATTACTCATCACACCAAACATAAAAATGGCAACTAAAAATTGACAAGAATAGGGGAAAAATCCCAAATGCGGAAGAAATTACAGCAAAATACGTAAAAATGAAGAATAAAATCGTAAACGAGGCAGACGGTGTGACTATTACATCCTGAGATCATTTAGTTTATTCCCTGATGTTATTTAAACCCATTTTACGCACCACAACGCTACACGACTGGTGACAATCCCAAGGACGTAGGCTTGGCATTTTAGGCACCAGACCGCATTGCGAGGTGACACTGTCTCAAAATTTGAACAATTACATTTGTTGGCTTCAGGTTGTTTGGTTGGATTCCGCGACCGGAGGAACTTTTAAGGGCGAAACGAGTGATTCTCAAGTTGAAAAAGACCAGTAATACCATGCCGGGTGCCACCAGTGACAGTCCCAGGGACGTAGGCTTGGCACTTTAGTCACCGACGGCACATTACACGATAAACTGTCAATCAGGGTATGAAATTCTGGCGACTATGCGGCTGGCGTCAGAATAATCCCAGGGACGTAGGCTTGGGACTTTAATTCATCAGTCAGTCATCATAGCGCCCGTGCACCGCAGAAAAGAGCCCCTTTATTTCAAAGGATAAGTAGCATTTTGAAACGTTGCACAACTGTGTGAGGCATTATAACAGTACCTCGTCAGTACGTCGCCACGCAGTGCTGGGGCAATCCCAGAGACGTAGGTCTGGCACTTTAGACCTCAACACCGCATTGCGCCGTCATGACAAGGAAAACTGCATAATTAAATTCCAATAATTCTAGCATCGCCATTGGATAATCCCAGGGACGTAGGCTTGGGACTTTAATCCTCCGGCTTGATAAGCTCATATAAAAGTATAACGTTTGCCATCAACACAGTTGCCAAAAATACAATCGATCAGACATCGAGGAGTTGGGTGTATTTGCGCCGGGACAATCCCAAGGGCGTAGGCTTGGCACTTTAGTCCCAACGCCCATACACCGCGCTCCCCTGTGTCTGGTAGGTGCTACTTGGTACGAGCCTGGCGCAGGCGATGCATCCTGCGAGTTGCCTTGTTTGCGCCTCGCGGCCCACTGGGTTCACGCTCGATTATTGCGAGCTGCGGAATGGGGCGCTGGCCCAACGCCACTTGCTGTTTAGTCAATATACGTGGGTCTTGACCTTCAGCAAAAGGAACGGTCAAAATGGTCACCGGGGCGGCGCCAGGGGCGTAGCGCCCAACCGCATCACACCGAGCAATTTCATCCAGCAGGGCAATGGGCAGCGGCCGGACTGACGCTGGGCGCTGAACAGCACCCTTACACTTTGCCAAAATTGACACCACCAATTCATTCAGACTCAGGACGGGCCACGGCCGTTGGGCAGCCCCACGAGCCAATTGTCCCGCCATTGCCATATGCAACCGGCCTAACCAGTTGGCACCCCACGATTCTACTTTCGTCCAGAGAACAGGGCTGGTCATACCTTGCCCAATACCCCAAAACGGGTCATACGGGCTTGCCTCAATAAACACCGTATCCGGGTTATTTGCCAGGGTGTCTCGATAGGCGGGGCAGGTCGCCAATTTGAGTCGCAAGACAGCGTGCATGGTTGCGACGGCGAGGCCGCATTCGTGCCACTCCCGCTGTCTTACTCTCCACCTGGCGATCGTACCCGCCCTACGCCAGGCCGTCATCTGACGCTTGCAGTCAGCGGGGTCGAGGTGTCGGAGAAGGGGTACGATTAAGTCGTGATCCCCGCTAAAAATCAGTTGCAAAACTTGATACAAGTGCTCAGATGACGGCACGTGCAAATCGCCCATCAACGGAATTTGGGCGTGAAAGAAATTCCCCAACGGACTGTCTCCGGAGAAAAATAGATACACGTGGTGGCGGTCAATCGATATACTACCCTTGCCCGCGTGCACTCTCGGCCTTACCAGACCGCGACTATCGTCCAATACGAGCAGGCGGAGGATATTCAACCGAAAGTCCAGCCAACGGCCTAGCGCCGTCTGCAGAGTGGACTGCAGAACAAGGTCGGAGGATCCCTTACTGGTGGCGCACAAAATTTTGGCGCGCAACAAGAATCTCGTAAACACGTCCTGAGTCTCGCGCAGCCTCAACCGCAGCTGGTCCAGGGACTCGTGGCGGAACTGGTCCTGCCACCTAGTCCAGCTTGCCGGTGCACCAGGGAAGCGTACGCGATACTCCGCCCATTCTTCGTTCGAAAGTACGAGCACCCGCAGGAGCTCCCATTGGTTGCGCCATGAAGTCAACCAGTTGAGGATGCACCTAGTCAGCGACGAGTTTGCCCCAGTGCTGAAGTACTTGTGACCTATTGGCAAGGTGGGACGTACCTGCGCCTGATGGGGGAAAACACTCGGCGGGACCGGCACTTCGAAATTCTTGTCCGGTCCGCCGTCCTCAAACTCGTCGAGAAAGTGAATCAGACTGCGCCCCACCGTCGGAACGTAGTTGAATTCATCCAAACTGTGACTCATCAGCATCTCAGTATAGAGAGGGCGGAGCGGAAGGGGTACGTTCTGCACGTGCACCCGTTCCCAGCCGGGTGTATAAGTGTCTTCCGGCCGGAGCCACTCGCTCATGGGTCGTCTCAACGGGTGCTGCGGGGACCAACCTGGGTCGTAGTGCCCGCGTTCCCTCGCGATAGCCTGCAGCCGGGCGAGCTCAGCCTCCCCAAAGGCCTTATTCAGCCAGTGGTCCGGCTGGTCGTCCAAGGGCCCAGCGACTGGGACGCCCACATTACTCACCAGTTGCAATTCCTCTTCTCCTACGTTGAAGAATGGGCGGACATCTACTCCCCGGACCGTCGCCGCCATGTACTGCTGGAACAACTCTAACAATGCGTCAACATGTGACGGTGTCAGGTCCTCATACCGCTGCGCCATTGGATACCAAGCCTCCCGGCGCCAAACGTGAATCGCACGACCCTCAACGGGCCTATTGTAGTAAAAGTAGGGGATGCTATTCTCGATACCCAGCACCAAGTCCGTGTCAAAAGTGATACATTTCGCCTGGTGGTCGCGGAACCAACGCAGCGCCTGTTCGCAAGTGGGAAAACTGTTCTCGGGTAGTCTAATCGAGGCGACTTGGATCTCTCCGCCGGGTTGAACAAAAGCGGCCGGAGGAACATACTCGTCGCGTACCGGAATCGGGCCGAGGTTGTCAAAGGGGCCCTCTCCTACCTCAGGGACATGGTACGCCTCCGGCTCGAGGGGCTCGACCAGACCGAAAGAAGACCACACCGCCGTGCCGGAGAAACCCAGCGCCTGCAATCTCTCCGTCCCTCTTGCGTAGTCGTGGCTAAGCAATGTCCTCGCCGTAACACGAATCGTCTCATCGATTTCGTGTTCGGACACTTCTTTCGCGAGTTGGTTGCATACCGGTTGGAGGGGTACGATGCGTAGTCTATAGGCGCCCTCGGCCCGGTTCGCTGCCTCCACTTCTTGGAGCCAGTCGTCCGGGACGTGGTCGGCCGAGACACCCGCATCGGACGCCCCCCCCTCGGCAGCGATCTCCATTGGGAGCGCAATTTCTAACGGTCCCGCTTCACTAGCGGCGGCCGAGGACATCCCTTCGTCCACAGACTCATTAGGGCCGAGGATGTGCCGGCGGGGATCATCCGGGCCCGGCAGAGCGCGGGGTTCGACCAAACCGAAATCCCAGGTACACACACCCGACTCTAATCGCTGAACGGGGCGCGTGTGCGGGTCGAAGAAAGGGTCAACGAGGCGGTTGGGCGCAGAAGAGTATCGTGCGTCCCGGAACCCCTCAACGTCCTCCACGGTGGCGTTCTCGTCGAAGTAGCTATTAAGCCAAGTGCGAACGGGGTTAGGGTCACGAGCCTCTCGTGACCGAATTTCCTCCTGGGGCGACGCATTTGCGTCCCCATAGGTGCGCAGGCGCTGAACCCACTGATCCGCGTTGTGGATCACATCAAACCTTGCCGGTACGGGGCAGGCCGCCAGGGAGGGCTGATCCAATTCCGCAGGGGCAACCTGATCCCTTACGGCGCTCAGCATGTTCCACACATCTTCGAACGAGAGCGTCGGCCGTGCGCGGGACAGCTCGTAGGACACCGAGGCGCCAAACCGAACTGGAACGTCGGACTCGCATGCGGGGGCTCTTAGTAGCATTCCAAAGTATTGGTGGCGAAGGTCCCATGCCTGCTGTTGGCCAAAAATTATCCTATCGAGGGTGGACTTAGCCGGAACCCCAGAGGGCAGCGGGCACTCGCCATAGGGTTGAAAAATGCGCATGTTCCGCTCAATCGAGCGGGACGTCAAATCGCGCGGACACCAATCGGTGACCAGGAGCACCGCCAGTCGGCTCGTTTCATCCGCAACGTTGCGCAAGGGCGAGCCGAGCGGCGCTGCACCAATGTTCGCCGGTTGTTCCGGCCGCGCGATTCGCGGCCCTGCCAGCCCGACATGCATGATCAGCGCTTGAAAGTAATTCAGCGCTCGGATTTCGGCGGGGGACGCTTCCTGCACTTGCAAATCACGCAGGGCCTTCTCCAGGGGGCACGCCTTAGTGGTCAGCGTGGACAACAGTGCGTCCTCCGGCGGGGCTACCCAACCGTAATGAATTCCATTCAACTCGCACACCAGTGTCCACACCGTCCACTCGACAGTGGCCCCCTGGGGTTGACCGCGGCTATCGTGCGAGATCGAGCTGTGGTTGGCGGCAATGCGCTCGAGGGTATCCTGAGGCAAGTTCGCCTCGTCGAGAATGTGCGTTTCGACCAGGCCTGTGCAGCGCCCGCGCGGCGACACGCAACGGACTTGTCCAAACTCGATGTCGTGCAGGTACCAATCGTCACCCACCACCACGACTACGGCACACTGGCAATGTAAGGCGGTTTGAGTGCCATGCCCGTAAATGCTAAAAGCATTCGGGGGCGTGCTGTTTTCAGAGTACAGCATCACAGTCGGGATGCCGTAGTGCACTGCCAGGGCGCTAAGCCAGCACCTGCGGTGGACCTTGGCTTTACCCATAACGACATCGAGCCATTCGACCTTTGCCATGGCGCTCACCGTGGCCACGAGGCGGGCCGGAAAGTCCGCGGAGGGGGCATGCGCCTGTCGTAGGATATGCATGCAGGCCAGCAACGGGGAGAGGGTGCCGGCACACAGCGGCAATAAATAGAACACCCCCTCCGAGGCGGCGACCGTATCCCACGCACCGCGACCGTGGTTAATGAACGCCCAATAATTACTATCCAGCACCCATCTGGGTGGAACTCCGTGGTGCGTTATCCCGAATTCGGAAGGTGACCTAAACCAGGGGATAGTCGGTCGTTGCCAGCGCAAAAGCGGGTGCTTGGCCGTGTCCTCAATGTTCGCGAGTGGCAATGGCCCGTACGCATTGGCCCTAGAGGACTGTTCCAGCGCGTCCAAAAGCGGCGTGTTGTCGCAAAGCCAGCCGGTCCCTACCGCCTCAAGATGAGCACGGACATTACCGTAGTACACCGCACGGTCAATGCGCGGTATACCACGAGGCTCGTTGTCCGACAATTTTCTCTTCAGTCCCAGTTCCGGCTCATCGTGGCGGTAGGGAGGGGGGCCTTGCCAAAGCAAAAACGTGGCGCGCGTGTACACGTGCGCCTTCAGCAAGGGGAGCGGCCGCGGCTTGTACTCGATGTTCGCGAGTTGTTGGTTGCGCGTGTAATTTACCCATTCCAAGAAACACTGCGTGTAATCCAGGAGCGCGCGCGAAAGTGGTGCCGCCAACTTCCACCGGAGGGTACTCATAGGGGCATCGGTTGTTACAAAAATGCCATCCTGGCTCAAATCCAGCGACATGGCTAGCCTAGGGGGGCTACCATCCCCCAGTGTCACTTGTCTAGCAAACTTCAGTTTGCGCCACAGGGTGCGCATGCACACACTCATTATGGTCTCCATTGAAGGTTCGTCGGACCTGGTCAACATCAAAAAGAACCAGTTGACGTATTGGAAAACCCGAGGCAAGAGCACCACCAGCGTCTTAAAAGACGCTTGATTCCCCGCGGCTAGATAACTCGCCAAGGTAGAAGTCAGCACGCCCGGCACAGTTTCGCGCAGGCGCCACAGAACACGCAGCGTCGTATCCGAAAATTTAAAGGCCTCTCGCAAGCGCGTTAGCCAGTCGCACCACTCAACGCCGTTCGCCGGCGACCGATTAAAAGGCGACAGACACCACTGCCGCTCTACAGATGACCCGGTTGCTAAAAGTCGGTACAGGATCTTGCCCAAATACGTCACGACCACGTCCTCTAGCCAACTCAGGCGAGGGTTTAACGGGGCCGGTCTTTGGTTACGCTCGCCAAAAATGAGCGCCGACTGGCGCAGCTGTTTCGGCGGGTACCTTTGCGAAAGCCTATGACCGGCTAAGTCCATGTCGTGTGTGGGCATAAATCCTGTACCCCCGTCGTCACCGATAGCGCGGAAGTGGTCGACCGCGACAATAGGTCGGGCGACCGGGGATCGAATGGGGTTCCAGCAAGCAAAAATGAAGAGGTCCAAGATTGTTTGCGCACGATACCCTTGGAGCTCCAAGACAAACGGGAGGTCCGTGGGGACGGGGCTCGAAGCTCCCACGCACCAGGCATCGTCTACCGGCATAGTCACGGTCCCAAAAGGGGTATGCCTCGAGCCGATGGGGCATCTGAGCATCTGTCCCGAAAATAGTTGCCACGCAGCGGCAACGAGCGCTTCGACCGAGATGTCCGTACAATCGTCCCCGTAATCCACACGGAATTCGTCAACGCTCAAAAGCACATTTTCCAACACTGGGATCACACTCAACCATTGCGTAGTGGTCGTGGTGACCCCAGTGGTGTTGCAGTGGGGAAACGATGCACTGGTCATCTCGGCTAAAGTCGCCCGCTCCGCTTCAGACGCGTACAATCGGACAGAATTTGCATTATCGTGCGCAAACAACAGTTTCCTAGCTAGAGGCGTCCAACTGCCCCGGGAGTCGCGCAACAGTGCGATGGGGCAGTGAACCACGACACGATTCGGAAAACAAAACGAAGCCAGAAAAGGGTGCTTTTCATGCCCATTACGCAACTTCCCATAGCCGAGCGAAATCGCAATGGCGTCCGGCTGGCCCTCGCCCACGGCGGGCAACCGTTCACCCAGGTTGCTCAATTGGCGGGCATTCTGGATGAACACCTGCACAATGGGGTCGCCAGGTCGGCACGCCCAAATCTGTCTGAATTTGCGTACAAACGCAGCGCGCGTGTGCATCCAACCATCAAAAGGATCCTCCGCGACGTAGTCCACAAGACTTCGGAACCCGAAGCGCCGGTCACCCGGCGCTTTCACAGGGTACACAAACATTTCCGGGGTGAGAGTCGCGATAGCTTGCACGACCTCCTCGTTGGGATTTTTGATGGTTGACACGTGGCTCTGCATGGCAAAAAGCATTCGCTCGGCTAATTGAAGTCCCGCAACGTCCGCCAAGTGCCAGTCATCGTTGCGCCGCGGCGTTAGAAACAACTTTGGAGGCAAACCGTTACCCGCGTCAAAGGTCAGCACCTCACAGAGCCTGTCGGCCGTATCGCTAAGGGTGGGCAATTTGCAGTTTCGCAACAACATATTTCCGTCCTTGAGGAGGGCCTGATCCAGCTGCCGGTGATTGCCGCTGCGCAGGGCCTCCCCAAAGGCCATCGGCGAAAAACTAGCAAAGTGGTTCTCCAACTCAAACGGTTGTGGCGACACCTTCACCGAAGCAGGGGTATCTAACACACCCTGGTCACGGCGAATCAGGCCGGCACTGTGAGAAACGTCCCACAACACACCCGCATCATTATATACAGGCGTAGAAGCGTGCGCTTGTGCCATCGTAACACGCTCTCACAGCAAAAACGAGTTTTCTACCGGGATCCAAACTTGCAACAAAAGGTTACGACATTAACAATTCGCGCGAAAACAAAGAAAATACGGCAGGAACAAATTTACAACAAAACAAAAATAATCACACACCCCTTTCCAAGGGGACACAACCAGTGGTCCCAACTCGACCGGAGCACGGCAGAAAACGAGCCGCGCGTCGATCGCAAACGCGCACACGTTGCACGATCGTGAAAAACGCTGCGGTGTTCAAAACTGATGGTTCACACTGTTCCCACTACCGGCTACATCGCACTGAATTAGTGCATGACAAAAGTAAGTAAGTCACCTCAACAACAAAAACTGGAGGCAGCGAACTAGGAGGCGCTCAGCGAGCCACTGCCGACACAATCTGTGATCAAATGGCTAACATCAGTACACCTCCCAACATGACAGGTCTTCACAAGGGTAACTGTGTCTACTCACCAAAAAGCAACAGAACAGTGACTAGCACGCCCGAATGGCCACGAAATAAAGCGGGGGGAAGCTGGTAGCGGGCGAGGTCGCCCTCCGAGAGAAGATAGAATTACGGGCCGGGTGCAGGGGCGGGAAAGTTTAGTACCCAAGTCTGTGTTGAGAGGGGTTTTTGTCAGAAGTTGTATGCAATAAAAAAGGTGCAAAAGGTAGCAGGAAAGCAGCGCTTATCTCACTAAGTGCAGCGGGCCAAAGCGAACTACCGCGCTTGGGGAGGTTACAACTTTAATCCAAAAATTGGGTGTCAGGTTGTCTAACGAGTCCGCGGTGGGGACCTATGGGGCGCGGTCTAAGGCGAACAGGGTGGTAAGCATAGTGGGGCTCAATCAGGACGGAGACGATCTTTTCTCCGTAATGTGGGTGGATATCTTTTACCCAAAATATCAGAGCCAAAACACAACGGCGTAAGGTGGCTGATGAGCCCAATCCCAGGGACGTAGGCTTGGGACTTTAGGGTCATCAGCAACCTATAACGCACGCCCCACATGGCACGTCTTCATACTGTAAAAAGGCAAGGTTATAATCACATGCGAGTTGGACAATGGTTAGGAGGACACGGGGATCACAACATGAGTAGGGTGGTGTTAGTGCACTACCAGCTGCGCGCTTTCAGACGATGAACGGACAGTGGTAAAAAAATAGCCGTGGGTACGGACAATCAACATGCATGGAGAGTCTCACTCAGACGGCCACTTCTCAAATTGCCGATGACAACGTCTGTCCTCGATGGGCAAGAGACACGAGCAGGCACGTGTCTCTCGCGCATCGAGGACACCGCAGCACCCAAGCGACCTCACAAAAACATGCTCTCACTTTTTGCATCACTACCGTGTTCCCAACAACTTAAGTATACCACTCACACAGCCTAAATGTGAAAGCGACAATCTTTTTAGCTGGGCCTCACGATCTTTTGAGGAGGTGCAACTTTTTCTTTACTCACCCGTAATAGTCTACAAGGTGTCCTATATCACGCAGCAGATAACCCACATGAACGAAGTAAGATGTATAAAGGTGCAGTAGCAAGACGTTTCCCGGTGCCTGTGGTCGACACCTAGGACGCGTTACTTCCAGCCTGACTATTAAAATTTATAGTGACATGTCCATACCGGGATGTTAGCAACATGCTCAATGGTTGGGTTATGATGCCAATGGTATCATACAAATCCAAGAGAAGATATCTAAATTTTTTTACAAATTAGAAAAATTACATAAAAGAAAGGATTACATATAAGAAGTTACTATATATAAAAGATTACGTAAGAGAATTACATACTATACCGGACCTCTGGCATCACACTCCTCCCCCCTTGCGTGGTCTAACCACAGGTTGTTTGGAAGCTAACGCGAAACTTAGACAAAAGAGAAACTTAAACTACGGTCTCACATATATTACTTATTACTTAAAAATTATAACTTCCAGGGTGTCTTATTTTGAATTAGCGCGCACACGATTACCACTTCTGAGTACCATGCCATCATCTGACAGTGGCTTGTCGCCAGGCGTCACACCAGCGTCAGCCTTCTCACCAGAAACATCATGTGTCGGCAGTTCACTCTCCAAGGGGACCTCACGCACCTTGCGCAGTGCGCGACCGGTCCAAATCGCACCAGAAGCTACCGAATCCTTTACCGGAAGCAGCTTATCCAGATTAACGCGAATTGCTGCCGCATCGCATTGGTCGATGCGTTTAATTTTGGCTGTCTTCCCTTTTAGTTCTAAAATGCGATAAGGACCGATGTACGGACGGGCAAGTTTATACGCAGGACCAGTCACGACACCTTCTGCTAAGTACCACACACGCTGCCCTACTTCAAAAGTCAGAGGCTTACATTTCTTATCATACTGCACTTTCTGTTGTGCTTGCGCCAAATCGATCAACTCTTTGGCAATTTTCCAAGCCTCACGCGTATACTGGATGATCCGCTCATGGTACTTTGGATGTTCATTATACACAAGTTGCGACGTTTCCAAAAACGACGTGTCACCCGGAAGCGGCATGTCGCGACCCGTTGCCAAAAAGTGCGGAGATTCACCAGTACTTGCATGAGGTATGGCTCTATACCAGTACAGGGCAGGGGCAAGCCACTCATCCCAGTCAGTGGGGCGCAGAGTGCACATTTTTGCCAGCATATCTAACAAAGTACGATTGAAACGCTCTACTAATGCATTCGCTTGTGGACGGTACACAGTGGTCTTACGATGGTCTGTTCCCCAAAATTGTGTCAACCCATGTAAAATTGCGTTGCAAAATTCCGAACCATTGTCAGTTACAAGTACTCGTGGGACACCATGATCTGAAACAAATTGCATAAAATGGTACGCCACCGTTTCCGCGTCTTTTAATCGAAGAGCGTACGCACAAGGGTATTTCGTAAAAGCATCTTGCAAGACCAATACGTACTGAAAACCGTTTTGCGACATTGGCATTTTTAGGACGTCCATATGGATACGGAAAAATGGCTCTGCCACCACTGAGATGGGAGTGAGCGGGTTGAGACGTTTACGACCCTGTCCTGTCCTAGTGGCGCACTCCAGACATTTATCCACAGCACGATGAGCATCCATGGTCAGTGTGAACCACCAAAAGTAAATTCTTAGCCACATAGACAACTTGAGACCAGCTGGGTGTCCCCAGGAATGAAATCTCTCGCAAAGTTCCGAAGTGATTTCTATTGGCACCACCAGACACGCACGACGACTAGCATTTCCCATGAACCACAATACATCATGCGCCACACAAAACCCAGTATAGTTGCGATCTAACCAAGTATTGAAGCGCGCGTGTTTTGTGTATTGCCTAGTGGTCAAAAATAGCTTAATGGACTGAGTATCGGGGTCGTCTTCCTGACCTTTTATAATCCGTTGCCAAAATTTTTGGGTTTCCTCAGCGACGGATTCTAGCGTAGAACCCACGATACCGTCTATCGTGAGACCTGCATCGCGAATTACATCAACATCCTTACCGGTCATGTTAAATCGTTCAATGGGGGTGGACTTAGCTTCGAAGATTGAGGGGGTGTTCGCTTTTGGTGTTCTATCCTGATTAGCTGGGTGAGGTATATTATCCAAGGACTGAATATGGCCTACACTGAGCGGGGGGTGCCATTCGTAGTGAATTTCGTCAGAAATTTTCGTAATCTCAACGGCAGAATATTCAGACAAATCGGGCTCAGGTTGGTTCAACGGGTGCGCTTGCCACTTATCAGTAAAAGTGGACAGGGGGCAGATACCGGCGGGTACCTCTTCGGGGTCGAATTTACCTTGTAAATGATCCTCAGTCCACTTATGGAAATTAACCGACTCGGCAATACGCGACAACGCATCCGCCACACTATTCTCACTACCACGCTTAAAAATGATCTTAGGTTGGTAAGCCATTAAGAACACATACCACTTGTCTAAACGGGGGTTCTCAGAACGGTTTTCCAGTGCCCATGTAAGCGTGCGGTGATCCGTTACAATAATAACCTCTTGCTGTGTCAAGTAATGTTTCCAGTATTTCAAGGACCAGACAATAGCTAAGCATTCCAGTTCTGTAGTATTGTAACGTTTCTCAGCACCCTTTAACGCGCAACTACCATAAGCGACCACGCGGTGGCGGCCTGCATCATCCATCTGACTCAAAACCGCGCCTAAACCACTTCGCGAAGCGTCCGTGTGCAAAATGAATGGGCGACCCTCTTTAGGGTAGGCTAAAATTGGGCCTTCTACTAAACGTTTCTTAAGTTCTTCGAAGGCAGCCTGACATTCGTCATCCCAAGTAGTCTTAGCACCCTGGATCTTTAAATGCAACGGTCGTGTAATAAAGGAGAAACCCTCAACCCAGCGACGGTAAAAAGAACACATGCCCAGGAATCGACGGATTTCCTTAGTGGTTACTGGGACTGGGTAATTTTGGATAGTGGTGATTTTTGACTGTTGCATTTCGATGCCTTCCCTCGTTAGGACGCAACCCAGAAAGTTAACGCGTTCTTTGAAAAATTCACATTTCTTAATACCGACTTTGAGGGTGTATCGGTCGAAACGAGCAAAGACATCATCCAAAAGTGAGTACATACGTTCCTCAGTTTCGGCACAAACCAAAACGTCGTCCAGATAAAAATGCACACGGTCTGGGTCTAAGCCCGCAAGTACGTTGGCGATGAGCCGGCTAAATGAGGCTGGCGCGTTAACTAGGCCAAACGGCATGAATTTATACTGAAACAAACCGACATGGCTAGTAAATGCAGTTTTTGGAATATCCCGAGGGTCAATGCGCATCTGCAAGTAGCCAGACGCTAAATCAAGTGATGAAAAATACTGGGGATGTACAAGTCCAGCCATGTCAATCAGGTCAGCACAGTTTGGCAGTGCAAAACAATCACGCTTAGTCACTAGGTTCACGCGACGGTAATCGACGCATAATCGCAGCGCGCCATTTTTCTTACGCACCGGGACAATTGGGGATGCCCAGGGGGACACTGACGGTTCAATTATCCCTAATTTCAGCCACAACTGCACTTGACGTTCAACCTCCTTACGTAACCCGATAGCTAATCTACGGACTTTCTGTTGGATCGGGGGGGAGTTTCCAGTTTCGATAGGGTGGTAAATTATATCGCCTGTGTCTCCCATATCAAAATCGGACAGCGAAAAGATGTGGTGGCGTTCTAATAGCCAGTCACGCAACACCTGTTGCTTTTCCAAGGGGAGGTGACTAAGTACTCCTTCGTCTAGAATTTTTCCAAGTTGATGCAATCGAGTCTCAGGGGGTGACTGGGCGGTAATTACAGGGTCCTCAGGGGGTTCTACATGCGTGGAAGCCAAGTTGGCTTCACAGAGAGCCTTACACAGAGGTGTCTGCACTGTTTGCCACCACACATCGGCAAATTCAACTGCGAGTTCGTTCATATGGAAGTCATTGGTCGGTTCAACCACTACCTCTTCGGCCCAGCCAAGAGACTGGCAGGCAAATAAGACCATCTCCTTATCCGAATGGTTTGCAAAGGGGACAAAGAGCTCATTCCCGTTCTCTAATGGTAGCAAGGTGTTTTCGAAATTTTCGGAGAAGTGTGCATGTGGGCTGAAAAGAACCGTGGTGAGTATCTCCTGGGGATCACCTGTCAACTCAGCGGGCACATAAGACACAGAGCGCGGTGGGCATACCCAGTTTTCCGTTGCAACAACCCCAACCGCACCGGTGCCCTTACTTGGCGAAAAATAGGGAACCGGTGACGAAGAGCAAAGCCTATTTACATCTGTTTTCGGGGTTAAATACGGCTCTAAAAGTGATCCTACAGTGTAAATATTGCTAGATTGAACTCGTTCAATTGCTTCTGGGATATTTTCACCTGATTTTGCAATGGCGCCCGTACGTAACCCGGTGTCTACGTAGGGGATTTCCCCTTCATAGAGCAAGCAAGGTTCATCGCCCGGGATGAGATACCGTTTATTGCTGTGCATAACCGGTCGAGTCATACAAGCGCCAGGACAAATAGGTAGGAACCAAAATTTAGCATAATCACCAATACCTATAATGCACTGAGTGCCTTCAAAGGAAATTGCGAAGTTTATGCGCCGTGTTTCCGTACCGATCGAGACTGTCAATTGGATCGAGTACAGTAACGTATGTTTATGTCCTGTATAGCCTTTACAAACAAGGGGTTTTTCCAATTGAAAGATTCGACGGTCTAAACATTTCCCTGAAAGGCTCTCAATTTGCTCTAATAAAGACACGGGAATGGCACTTAATTCCGCGCCAGTATCAGCTAATACTAAATAGGGTCCTACACCTTGGATTACGGCGCGGTGGTAAATACTAGGTGTAATTAAGTCGCGCACAGTGTGCTTTGGACGCGTCATTTTGCCACTTTGCAAGCGAGCACCCAATGGTTCGGTTACTACCACTTGTGCGGCATTACATTGGTATTCCATGCGCTTAACACCTAAATCCGGGGAGAGTTGTTCCCAATAGTATTTCCTACGGTCACGACAAGTTTCTCGGCCAGCATCCGAAGTGCTGAGATCTAGGGCGGCAACTACAGACGTGTGTGTCGCGGGGTTGATAGGACGAAACATATTAATAGATGGTGTCCAGGTAGACGTTTGTGTTTGTACTTGCGCACTTTTTGGACTACTCAGTACTACATGCTCCAGGTCATCAGTGCTCGCGATATCACGAATCCCAGGGGCGTAGGCTTGGGACTTTTGCGTGGTTACCGCGAGGGCTGAGGTCTGGTCAGGTTCGCAAGATTGAATGCGAATTTCCGGAATACTTGGGTGTGGAATCGAATCACAAACATGATCGACCTGGGGAACACCGGTCAAGGTTTTACAGAAGCTTGCAGTGGGTCTCCTACCAGTCACTGAGTCGCTGAGCGCGCGTGCCGTCCCAGGGACGTAGGCTTGGCACTTTGGCGCGGCGCCCTTTGGTTCAGTGGTAGACGTGTCCACCCACTGCGTAACGCAAACGTCAAAATAACTTATTGGGGTTGAGTCAGAATGGTTATAAAGTTCTGGACAGGAACCCAGAAAGTTTACACGCACGTCGTTCTCCTCTTCGGCTAATGCGTCTGTCTCTGGTGGTACCATATCCGAGTAATCATATTGGTACTGATGCATGGTTTCCGAAGGGTATTCGTTATAATAACCTTGCAAGTCGTTAGGGTCTGCTACCCCATCAACTAAATCATCTTGCAAATCAGTGTAACCAATTTGATCGTCGGGTATGATATCATACTGTGCGTACAGTTCGTTGACATTCTGCGCAGGCGTGTTTTCGGGACACTCACGCGAGAAATGGCCAGGCTTATTGCACTTAAAACACTTAAGTGGCTCACGCGGCGTTTGGGCTGGTGCAGGGCCAGATGAAGTAGGGCCGGTTGCGCGACGACCACACTCTTCAGTGGTATGGCCGGACATTTTACATTTGTCGCAAAAATAGCTCTTATAAGCGTTGGGAGGCTGTCGACCGGGCTTGTCAATAGCTACCACAGGTGGCCCTACATCAACTGTTGGACGCGGAGCAAAGCGCGGGCCTTGTACGGCAGGAGGTAGGCGCATAGGCGGAATATCCCGTTGCGGTCTAAACGGCATGCGCTGTGCATTGAACGGGGGTTGAGCACTAGGCTGCGCTTGTGGCGGAGGGAAAGCAAATCGCGGGTTTTGGCGCATATCCATCGGTGGCCGAAACATTGGCCGTTGGCCAGCTAGCATACCGCCACCCAACTGCTGACGGTTATCGCTCATGCGTGCACTAGACATTTGCTGCCGCAGTTGCGAGAGTTCATCGCGCATGCGCTTAAACTCAGTATCCTTAGCTGAGCGGTCTTGCTCAAGCTTACGGTTTTCCAAGGACTGTTGAGCGACTTTGGCATGCTGGATCAGCTTGTCGAAAGACTCAAGTGCAGCAGAGTTTAACTCCACTAATTGACGCAACTCAGAGTTATGCTGACCCAAAGCGTGCAAAAATCCCTCAATCATACGCAATTCACGCTCGCTATGATTCACATTTTTTAACTGTGCCGATTCGGTCATCAAACGGCGTCGCACAGTATCGATCGTATCATTGGGTTTCCAGTTCATAAGTGTGATCGCTCGGCATGTAGCTAGCACATGTTTCGCCTGACCAAAGTGAGCTTTAAGAGCTGACTCCAATTTCGTAAAAGAGGTCTGGACTTCCTGTGGTTGACCATAACACAGGGTCGCTGCATCATGTTCCAACACAGCAGCCAGAGTCAAGGCCATTTCTTCGTCAGAGGCTATTTTGCAAATTTTACATTTCGCGGTGAACTGTGCTAGCCACTGGCCGACATCAACAGACGTTTTACCCGAGAACATGGGACAACCAAGCATCTTAAGCTTCTTAATACGTTTAGCCAAATCCTCATCTGAACTAATTGTGGTACTAGGCGGATCATTTGATACATTCGGTTGCGAAACTTGAGGCTGGGCTCGTGATTGAGCGCGCCTTTGGTCTAATAGGGCTCGCATATTAGCATTCATAGCCTCCATCTGGTCACGCATATTAGCATATTTTTGGTCCATTTCTGACTTAAGTTGATCTAGAGCCGAAGTGGGTGCTACAGAAGAGCTAGGGTGTGCTGGTGGAACCGAGAGCCTACCGGTGTGCTGGTGTCCCGTATGATATAATCGCTGGGGCGCCTGCACAGCGGCGGGCACAGGGGCTCCACCAGCCGAATCGGGTTGCTGATAACCCTGGTGCGACAACAGAAAGTCGTATTGGTTGTCCCGCGTTCCTACATCATCCGGCTGAATCATATCTACGTTAGCATCATAGCTGCCACTATTCGTTACCCGGACCATTTGTGAGTGAGCGTTTTGAGCGGTAGGCAACTGTAAGCGACGGCGAGAATGCTCGAAGCGATTATTTCGGTCAATTGGAAGCATCGGAGTAGTATGCACAGGCACCGCCCCGTATCGTCGTGCCAACTTATTGTAGTTAGCCCCAACTTGTGTGTAATCGCGACGAGCATCACTAGCCAACTTATACAAAAAGCGGCCATTAATATGGTACTGTTCGGGTAGCGGATAGGTGTCTGTTATGCCTACCGTTTCACCGTGCTTAATAGAGCGATCAAGCGTGTCAACAAGCTTTTGCACAAGGAAGGCGCAGCGCTGAAATGCAGTGAGTAAGCTATCTGGGAACCAGCCATAACGAAACACGAGTTGAAAGATGTATTCAGACTCAAAATACGCGGCGATCAACAACTTAGAATACGCGCGCACGAGATCGGTGTTCCGTGGATCAATGATGGCCCAGGGTGTGTCCATAATACCGACTGTAGGCAGAATACGACCGACCCAAGTGGTTTTGACATCCAGCTCAGCCACTGGGCCAACAGAGAACTCCGGCCCTACAGGTTCTACCCAAGCGTGCATGGATAAGTCAGTCAGTACAATGCGCGGCGGGTCAGTTTGCACTTTGATAGAAGGATCAGGCGGCCACTGATGTGTCGCCAAGCGCCGCATAGGATCGGGGCTCATTAGATGGGCTACTAAGACATTATTCCAGGCGGGGGGTAAAGTTGAAATGCTACGGTTCAACGGGGTAGTATACATTGATGGTTGGTGCGCACTCTGGTGTGGCTCGAGTACTCTCGAAGGTTGTGGTTTGGGTGTCGGAACAGGGGTTTTTCCACGCAACTGGTGTAGCCAGTCTAATCCAAAACCAATATTGTTCAGCAGATTCTGACACACCAACCGACATTTCTGGGGGGTACACCTGTCTGAGACCCGACCGATATGCATTACACAGAGGGCATTGTACTGCGCAAAATCCAAATTCTCTAAGCGGCACAAGAGGTCCCGGGCAGAGTCCAGGGTATTACCAAGATGTGCCAGTAATTCTTTCCTTGTCTTACGAGCAACAGGGCCATTAACTTGGCGCTTAATCTCAGGTAATATATCCGCAAACGCATGGTTGAGGCGAATGCCTTCAGCTATGCACCCATGAAATTGTGCCATAGCGTACCGAGCTGTTTCTGGCAAGGTGCCAAGCAATGGTATGTACGTGCTAAATCCGGTTCGGTGCACATCGAGGTAAACCCAGGCTTCTGTCAAACTACGCAGAGCTGCAGCGCGCACTGTTTGGGATACTCCCTTATTTTCTAGGCCAAAAACGCCAGCCGTTGATTTAGACTGAATCTGAGAGCGGAGGGCAGTCCAGTCTCTTGCTGACTGTGCAGAAACTAGCAAAACGGATTGCATAAACGCGAGCGCGCACTGAACGGGATAAGCGCGTGACTGTGGGCGCGCGGGGCCAGGGTCTGACGCTGCCAGTACCTGCTGGTTCGCTTGTCTCTGAGCCGGCATAGTCGTATCAACGGGGGGTTTAGTCCGGGCATTCACATCAGTACAAAAATTGCTAAGTAGGGACTGCAAATCACCCGCTAGAGAGTCAACCCGGGGTTTCAAGTGAACACTTAGAGTATGGTCAATAGAGTCTTGCAAGGATCCACGGAATGGCAACATTGCCTGTGACCACGTTCTGAGGGTCATCAGGGCCGAGGTAACATTATCCAAAGTGGGTTGCTGGGATGGGTCAGAAGGTGTTACAGTAGCAAGGTCAAACAATAGCTGATCTAACTTATCTATTTCGGGATCAAGTTCGCTTAGAAGTTTTTCAAAGGGTTGTAACACATCCCCAATGCACTGATCTGAGGGTTTCAGGTGATCCCATAATTTAGTAGGTTCACATGCTTGTTGCAAGGGGGAAATCATAGTATCAATCTCTGATTGGTTATCCGTCAGTAATTCTCGATGTTGTCTTACCGGCCCAATGGAGGGTTGGGGTTGAGGGCTATTAACGGGGTTGGAAGGTGGTGGTTTCACGGGGGTACTTAGGTCACAGACGGAGGTGGGGGGTCTACTAGGGGATTGAATACTCAGGCACGGAGAACTAGTAGCGTGAGGGAACTCTTCGTGGGGTCGTCTTAACACTGTATCCCGAGACTCGTTGACATATGACATCCCTGGCTCGGCAGTATATGCTGGGGTGGCTAGGTCAGACATCCGGCCCCGAGAACCCACAGAATCACCAACATCACTACACGTAACACCGTGGCGGCTAGTACTGGCCCATTGACCGACAGGGCGCGCGCGTTCCCTACCGTCTAGCTCAAAGAAGCTTTGCTGGTTAGAATTGCCGCGGCGGCGAGTAACCACACCCAAGGATGAATTATACTGCAACATATTAATATCCGCGGCGTGAACCATGTAATTATCATTGGCATCTGGCGTCGTGTGTGCTCCACTCAGTGCAGCAGGGTCGGCCATATAATCGTCAATAATTTCGAAAGAGTTGAGCGAGTCCTCAATAAACACTGTTTGAAACGATTGGGCCGCAGACAAGGTGGTGGAGCACACATGTTCCAAGGCCACATCCGTGTCACAAGTAGAGTCATCTAGAGTACCAGGCTGGCTAGCTGCCAAGTCCACACTGTGCTCAAATTGACCGTGACCCACAATCCCAGAGGCGTCGGTCTGGCATTTTAGTGAGTCACTGTCAATTGAAGCATGCGATGACAAGCTCCATTCAGTTGAAAACTCAAGGTCATCAGAAGACCCTGATGCACCACCATCAGCTGGCAAATACGAATACTGGCCAGCTGCCAATTCCACATCATGCTCGAATTGACATTGGTCCACAATCCCAGAGACGTAGGTCTGGCATTTTAGTGAATCACTATCAATTGAAGCACATGATGACGAGCTTAGTACAGTTGCTTGCTCAGGATCGTCAAAGGACCATGGTGCACCATCGTCAACTGACAAATATAAGTATTGATAATCAAACGAGTCATAAGAGTAGTCAGTGGTCACGTATTTTTCACATGATTGACATAGCTCTGGCTCAACATCAAAAGTTTCGAAGGTTTTGAATTGACAATTGACTGACGCGGGACATGAAAGGTTTTTCGGAAATTTCAAAATTCGCATCAAAAATCGCCGCCAGGGCATGGTGTATCGTAGTTTCTCAAATTTGGAAATTTGACTCTGGTGCATCATGAGTGGGGCAGTGTGCCAAGAGATCAAACGGTAATAAGCGCGTGATACACATTTCAAACGTTCAAAACGCTTACGCAAAAGCCAACATTTGTGGTTCCAGTATGTGCACGGTAGCATAGGGCTAAGCTGAAACACTACGCCCTGTACGCGTGGAGGGTGGCTATGTGTGCGATGTGAAGGGGGGGTAAAAGGGGGGTGCAACACGGTGCCGTGACCCGAGGTGGGACCTCCAATATAATATAACGGACCCCCGGGTACTACATCTTCGTCCTTATGGGCCAAATAGCAACACCTTGGACAATGTCCATTTCCGTCAGAACTTTCAACAATGCGCTCATGCAGTCTATCCTGCCTAATTACGCCAAATGTACAGCACCTAACAGGGGACTTAGTTACCTTTTGCACGTGTGGAACGACAAACGATGGCAACATGCCAACATAATGATCGCACAATTCCGATAATTCAACGAGCGGCATAACGTCCACCGGACGATCAACAATTGCCCTACAAGCCCTATGCTTGGCGCGTGCGCGGGAATTCTGTCTGCCAAACTTCACCAGCTTGGTGCCTTTCGACCTAGCTACTCCGAAGGACGTAGGCTTCTGAGCTTTTCGGTCTACTTGGTTGCCACAGCTAACAAAGTCCGGTCGCGCAAATTGCAAAAGCTTGCGGCGGATAACGTGCGGCTGTAATTTCCCTCTCTTACCCACCAAATACCAAAGGTTTCTAGGCTGCACAGTTTTCTTCAGCCTTTCCGCAGTTTTCTCAAAAACACCACAAATTCCGGGCTCAATAAAAGCTGGCTCCATGACCAAGTGATCAAGCAACCACTGCTGGGAAGCATCACAAATTATCTCGCCATTGGGCAAAACAGAATCAATCACAAAATCATCGGCGCCCTGAACCTTTTCCGCATACGTGGCCCTTCGTTGAATCCGAAACATTTCCGACACGGGTTCAAAACTATCAAAAACTGGGCCCGGTTCCAAATCATCGACCTCCCAGAAACCTTCAGAACTTGGCGCACTCTCAGAAACAGAAACAAGATTCGCCCACGCTTCAAAAACCGACAATTGAACATCACTCGAATGCAAGCAAATAAAAGCAACTTCCATCATGATTTCACAAATTAGAATTAGAAGTAATTAGATCCACTAGCTGGAATGAGCCAATAGATTAAGTAGAGAATTAGTTGCACCGGAGTAAGCTTGAATTACACTAATTGGATTTCTCAGATAACGTTGCAATTGAAGTTTCCAGTATTTGAATATTTCCAATTTACCTTCCACTTTCCAAATCAAAACATTAACATAAAAATGACTAAATAACACTCAGGGTCATGAAAGCTAAACCAGACAGGTGAGGATAGCAGTACGATGCACTGGTAAGAGACCACACAAGTCCAGGTACTTAAGTCCTAGCTTGGCACAGCACCACTATCAAAAGTAATCTACAACGACGTAGCACAACTGTTTGGGCCCTTACGAAAGCCTAGAGCGAGTCAATAGGTGTACAGCCTACTTCAGCTTATACTACGCCTAAAACAAGTCCACAGAGGTCCAGACGTACAGTAAGCATCACAGATGGTGGGTTCTCCCCATACAACACCCTATCTTAGCTATACCGGCAGCTCCGTGTGGCCACTCCTGCCCCTGTGAACCTAAATGTCACCGTGCAGAGGGAAGAGAAGGCCTATGCCAGAGTTAGCAGAGAATGAATAACCAAGGGTAGGCTCATTTCAGCTGGTAAATCACTGACTTAGTAATTAGAAATTGGATTGAATAGACTGATGACAATCACTGGACTGGGGCTCTCTTTTATGGGTTTGAAGTGCCCAAAACTGGTTTGCAGCTGGGCGGAGCCAACCAATCACGAAGTGCATTCGAAAGTGTACCGAAAATAAGTGACTTCAGCTGAACCAAGCCATGTACCACAAGGGTTACTTTTTAATGGAACAAGGGGATGGTGACTTGACATTCAGGAACACCTTTCTTCTGGCACTCAGCCAGCTAATGAAACCAAACTTGGAACCGTGCCAAACTAAGAAAATAAAGTACCTACAGTAACCTACCAAATGTAACGCACAAACTAACAACTTAAAAGTATCTAAACTGAGCAAAACTCTCCAAAACAAAACGTAATTTAATTAAAACAAGCCGGATAAACCCACAGGCTACTCGAAAACTGCAAGCAACTGCAAAAGGACCAAAAATACAAAAACAACCGTAATTTGCTCAAACGTGAGCTCGTCCAAAACCAGCGTACCAATCGGCCAACGTGAAGCTAAACACAAGGTGCAAAAGTGCAAAACACAGAAATAAGTGCGAAACATAGAAACACGTGCGAAACACAGAGATAAATGCGAACATAAAACACAATCACAAAATACATGCAATTATCACAACTAAGGGGGGGTTAGGTGGGAAATAAGATACAAATAAACACAATTATACGCGCTGTAAATCACAACTCGCGGCCCCTACCGCGCACCTACAACCTAAACCTACTCCTACAACCTACAAAATCACAAACTCCTCCCTGTGGCAGCAATGGCTACGGGATATGTGCCAAACTACACACAAAAACTGCCTTTTGGCATTCTTCCAACTTCCTTTACTAATTTTTAACCTAAGGCACATATCCCTCCAGAAGGGTTGACCCGTCTCTACTCCGAAGGACGTAGGCTTCTGGAGCTATCGGGGCCCTCCCTTCCGGTGGCCACTCCCACCAAGAACTCTGAGCGGCCGAAGTCTGTCGCTCCGCGGACGTTTCCGGCGGCCAACGCTGTCGACGCTCGCGGGGACTGGGTAGGGGGTGAATTTATGAGTTTTGAGTGACAAACTGTCGCCAAAATACGGCGGCAGCACTTAAACCCCCTCGAAAATACACTCAGTGCCATTTTCCGAAAGTTGGCACTCGGCCAAGAGCGGCCGATCCGACACTTTACAAAAATCCCCAAAAACACTCAAAATCCCCCTTTTCCTGGCTCCGGCGGTCGGCGGTCGTCAGATGGCGGCGGCGCGGCGCTGTTGCGACCGTCGAAGTCGTTCGCCGGCGCCCGCTCGACCGTCATGCCCAGGGGAATCGATTTCCGCTCGGCGCTGCTTTTCTTTTTAATGAAAAGCGCCGTAACTCTCGTAAAAGTTAGGTTCCGTTCCCGGGGTGTCTAATGACGTCACCCGGGTCTTTTCACGACTAGAAGCGGCTAATTAAGCCGTTTTGCTAATTAAGGCCGGCGGCACAGCGCCATCGACTTACCGTTCTATGGTAATTCGCGCTTAATCACCGTCCCAGAGGCGTAGGTCTGGCACTTTGGTGATCTGGCGCCAATTACCATAGTTGGCGTCCGTTGCGCCGTAAGTTTCCTATAAGTTAGGTTCACATATGGCAACGTCGTAATGACGTCACTTGGCCCAAAAGGGGTCAATATGGCGTCCCCGGCGACTAAAGCGCCATAACTAGGGTTTAGTAAGCGTTAATTGACGCTGGGTCACCGTCCCAGAGACGTAGGTCTGGCACTTTGGTGGCCCGCCGCCAGTTCTCGCATTACAAGCCCCCCCCCTAGGAGACCCCTGTTGTAACAGCTTAAAACAAATTATAACAGCTAGAAATTAACACAATGCCACAAGACTGTTAGAACAAAGAACCGGCGAAAGAATTACCTCAATTCTCTTCACAGCGAGCAGCCCAACCTCTGGCGCGCGTCTATTCCTAGCCAAATACACTTTGCCGAATGTGCCTTTGCCCAATTCGCGCAGAAAGTCGTAGTTGGCCACATCTCGCAACGCCACATCTACTCGGCGTTCTTCTCGCTGTGAATTTGGCCCGCTGCCAACGCGATTTACCGTCGGAGCAGCGAACGACATCTTTTGGCACTGGAACGAATCACTTTTAGCGCTTATTCTTTTGAATTTTACAGTTTGCCGGTGATTTCGCAATTTTTTGGCACAGATATGTTATGGCGGCAATTTTGAAATTTTTCGGAAAAAAAGAAGGTACACTTTCGTACGTTTTGTCACTGAATAGGTTGTTGGATGGCATGGTAATTCGCGACACTCACACCATCACATTTAAAACTACATTTACATACGTTCAAAGGAGCGATTTATTATGGTATTGATCACTACTCTCGTTTCATTCAATCGTTCAGTTGAATAAAATACTTTCGTAAAACTTGTAATTTATGTCTCAAATCAAGTTATGAAATACCTTTCAAAGGCTGCATTAATGTCCTAATTCTATCAAAGTATTCACGCTTCCTATTACGATTATGGATGATCGCAGTGTGTTGCGGTTTTCCCAACAGACTGACGAATCACCGGTGAGCGCGGGATATTCATACTTACTCGTTTCAGACACGATCGGCAATGATATTTAATTTTGGCAATTAGCCAACCTTCTCACTGATCGCACAGTTCGCGTCGCCGCGGCCGCCCACTGCGACGGTCCCTGCGCGGAAAAAACGAAATGCATGCGACGACTTTGTGGAATTGATTGACTGCGCGGGTTACTTTTGGCATCCGGACGAAAATGAAACGGCTGTGTTCAGTTAGTTTGGAGCTGGCATTTTGTCGCTTTCGGCACAATCAGACGGACCGGCGGCGTGTAATCACAAAAACAATGGCATAATTAAACTGAAACATGCTGGCATTTCAATTTGTATGTAAATATTTATTTATTTATTTTTCTGTACCCCTCATTTATGTGCCATTTCATCGGCACTGCCAGAATGTTTCAGTTTCATTTGCACCATTGTTTTTGTAATGGCATGCCACCGGCCTATCTGATTGTGCCGCCGCATGCATCCACAGGTTGCATAGATGCATGCAATACTCAGATTTTACATGCATTATGGGGCAAGTTAGATGCCCTGAGAGTTTACATTCGCTGAGGCACACTGTCGACCAACTCTACCACAAACATAAAGTGCTCTTTCAAGTGACAAGCTTTCAAATATTTAAACTGACGAATATTCGAAGCCCTCCCATAATTAACACTGTCAAGGAAAAAAGTTGAAAATGTCCTGTCAGTGACAAATAATATGTCAGATAACCGGTTCCGGAATTGAAACTGTCCTGGATTTGCCACTGCTTGAACAATGGTACATAATTTTCTCGTGGGCGTATTTGCCGGAATTTGACACAGAATTTTCTGCCAATTTTTTTGGTGTGCACTTAGATCGGAAAGGTTTTACGAAATACTCATGTGAGTGACGTACTATTTACTTCCCCATCAGTTTGTATTATTATCGTTGCAGAGCCGGGCTGCACGGATGTAACCTTCAGCAATAACCTCAAATCGTCACTGCACAAAATGGATGTCCAGAAAAGAATGAATATAATTGAAGATGGTTTTTGGAGGATTTTGTGTGGTTCAAAGAGGGATGCTAATCATTCTCTGGCCTTACTATCCCCCACTAAAACGTTTGTTTCGTGATAACTGGGAATCGAATGGAGTACCAAGTAGCTATTTAACAGCAGGTAAACACAAAGGGATTCTTATTGTAAGTCTCCTCTCTATTGTTGTGTTCCCTTTGTGTTTTCCACTGGCGCTAATCCCCCCGCGCCCGCTGGTCATGTACATTAAGACCATGCCCATCGGTCATGTACGCCCACTCTAGGGTTGGGGAACCGAACCGACCCGAACCGAACCGAGAACCGAGTACTATTTTGGAACCGAGAACCGGAACCGAAAATTTTGAAATTCCCAACCCTAGCCACTCCATACATGACTATCGGGTGTACGTGACCGGCGGGTAGCAATACATGACTGATGGGCCTGTTCCTTACACACTGACTGATATTTGCAGCGAGGATGGTCAATGCTGCAACAGCATCGTGCGCACGCTGCTATCCATCAAGTGCTGCCAGGCGGAGGTGATGCGCAAGCTCATGCGTTGCCTCACACTCTGCGTCGACGACAGCCAGATCGCGTAAGATTTGCGGCTTGACTTATGTTATGATCCCTGCATGTGCAAACAGTGTCTCATCACAGTTCGGATCCTGAATGGGGCAACGTACCCACGCTGATCATCGAACAACTGCGCTACCTCGACACGGTTTACAATTCTGACGGGAACAAGGACGAAATTATCACCGCGGTTGAGAGCGTCCGCTCGTCGATGGCTTTGGCACCTTGCCCAGGGTGGCTGCACGACTTGGTGCAAATTTTCCCGGAATGTGTGCATAGTGCCGAGGCGCAGAATGGTTGTTTTTTAACTGTTTGGTTCTGTGCGTTCTGTGACCCCGATCGGTTTTCATGCGGCCGCAGATGCGGCCGATCGACTTCTGGGCATGCTGCCGCAGCGCGACGGCAACCTGGCGCACCGGTCACAAAGGGGCGTTTGCGTGGACCCCGACTTTCATATCGGCGCCGCCGTGCTGGAAGCGGTGGAAAAATGCGAACTGAAACCCGACGTGGCTGAAGATGTGCGTTCAATATATTCATTTAACTCAACGTACAATGGGTTCACACACACACTAGTTGACATCAATATTCGTGTCAACCAAATTTGATTAATTATGTGATTATAACTTTCCTCTGTGATAGAGCATAGTAAATAAATTTTATATTGTGACACCTGATTTCTGTTTATGTTAAGTGTGGCTCTTTAAAGAAAATTTTGTGTTATTCAGTTGACATTTATTTGCGATGTCAACTAGGTGTGTGTGGGCCCAATTCTCGCGCTTACATCCTACACTCATCGTCGAAAAATACAATACATTCAGGCAGTTTTGCGCGCTCGCGATGCGCTGGACTTCGCCGTGGCATACTGTCGTGATAAAATTGACCCCTCGCTTCCGCCGTCCGCGGCTCTGACCGAGCAAAAATGGGAACAAGTCTCCAAGTTTTTCATAGCTGCCGTTCAACTGATACTGACACTGGTGCCGCAGTCAATGGAACAGAGTAGCGGGGCTAAGGCTGTCGATCAGGCATGTTCGCATTTTCACATGATCGCGTTAAAAAAACGGTGGAAATTGATTTTATTTGTAAAAAAAAATATTATTCATGCCTCATAATTTTAAATACAAATTTTCTGTCAAAAATACAGTCCATGATTGGCTTTCAAACGGATCGAATTTACGTTTTTTTTAAATCCTATCTCGGTTGTGTTTTACACGGAAAAAAGCGTAGGTACTGCTTTGGGTTGGGCTGTAAACATGTGTCATTGTTCACGGGAATGCTTTTCTGTGCTTTATTTTTTTGCAGTGTCTTTTCAGACCGCGGCGACACTGGACGATCTCATGCAAACGTTTGATGGTGGCGTGTTCACTGTTGCTCACAGGTTTGCAGTATTGGCCCTACACACATTAGTTTTCACCGAAGTCACCGTGAAAACTAGTGTGTGTAGGCACATTCGCACGCTTTTTCACCGTACCATTCACGCCGAAAAAAAGTGTTGCCCATGCGCAGTCAATCTCATGTCGCAAACGCTTTGCGTTCGTGCTTCGGATCGCTGGCGCAGAAAATGCGTTTTGAATCGGTATTCAGCCGCGCCGCATTCATTTGGATGAAAAAAGACACCCGGGGCCCACTCAGTGTTGGTAGCTTGTTTTCTTTTGACCGTGAAGCTTTGGCATGTAGATTTAAAACGGGATTGACTTTTCTGGATCGGGATAGTTATTTTGAATAATCGGGATCGGGATTGTTTATGTAGTGTTCGGATTCCCGATTATCCCGGGATCCAGATCACGCGAACAGGTTTACTGTCAAAGGAATGGTGTAGGTAGGGTGTCAACTTTCCGTTTCCGCTTTCCGCAGGCAAATTTTTTTCCCGTTTCCGTTTTCCGGCTGCTAAATTTTTTCCGTGTTACCGGCTCATTTTCCGTTTTCTGGCAGATTTTTTTCAGTTTTTCCGCCTTTTTCCGCTTTCCGGTTCAATTGTCTGTTTTTCCAACTTTTTTTCCACTTTTCAGCTCAATTTTCTGTTTTCTGTTTCAGCCAAACTGGTAAAAATGCATGCAGGTTCTCAATGAAGTGAATTTTTCCTATTTCTAGTGAGATTTCTGCAATTTTTTTAAATTCAGGATAAATTTCTGCTAATTTTTTTCCGTTTCCGGCTGCCAAATTTTTTCCGTTTCCGTTTTTCCGGCTCATTTTCCCTTTTCCCGCAGATTTTTTAATTTTTTCCGCGTTTTTCCGTTTTCCGGTTCAATTGTCTGTTTTTACAACTTTTTTCCACTTTCCAGCTCAATTTTCTGTTTTCTGTTTCAGCCAAACTGGTAAAAGTGCATGCAGGTTCTCAATGAAGTGAATTTTTCCTATTTCTAGTGAGATTTATGCAAAAAAATTAATTCAGGATAAATTTCTGCAAATTTTTTCCGTTTCCGGCATAATTTCAGCAAATTTTTCCGTTTTCCGGCCTTCCATTTTTCCGTTTTCCGGCAAGTGGAAATTTTTTTCCGTTTCCGTTTTCCGGCATGTGCAAAAAAATTTCCGTTTCCGTTTTCCGCCAAAAAGTTTTTGTTGACACCCTAGGTGTAGGGGCGTTTCTCCAATTTTTCATAAAAGAGTCTTTTTCATAAGACACACTTGAATTCTAAAGATGGCACACAGGATATTAAAGGCACTATTAAAGCGAAGATTAAAAGGCACACAGGATATTTCAGTTTTTCATTTTTGTGTGTAAAAAGTCATTTCATTCACTTTTTACTTTTTGCTCTAAATTTTCCGGGATCGGGATCCCGGTTGGGTAAGTTTTTCGGGATCGGGACTGCTGAATATCGGATATTTTCGGGTTTCGGTATCCCGTTTGAACCCCAATGTCACGGCGTGTTCAGTATACGTGATTCACGATGTGCAGGCGTCGCGGGTGCTGCTGGCGGCGGTGGTGCACGGGTGCAGCGCGCGCCTCGCCAAGCAGTCTGCCAATGTGATCCGGGAGGCTGCGCGCCGCGGCAGAATACACTCAGATGTCGTGCTCAAAGAGGTCGCCGGTGTCAACTCGGTGGGTCAGATTGTGCTAAGTTGCCAGATTCATGAGAGCCGTGCCAACTCGGGGCAAACAGAATTGCAAATCAATGTCCACATATACAGTATTTTTTTTATTACAAGAGCACCGTTCTATTTTTTCGTCAACTTTTTTACCTGCCGTTCTATTGGAGGTGCCGTTCTATCAGAAAAAAACAGTATCGTATTTTAACGTACAAGTGAGAATGCACATTTGTAAACGTAAACTGTACGTTCCTAATTAAATTACCATACCCATCGTGTATGGTGCCTTTAGGCCATGCCTTCCCAATTCAATTTCGTGTCCGATTTGACGCCAATCTTCACCTTTACAGCTGATGTTGGCACATTTTGGCAGTTTCAAGTCGTTTGCCGAGTCCCTGACGCGCGATGCGAATGTGGTGCCCATTTCTCAGCGGGAATTTGTCGGTGACGCAGCCCGTATATTGTACAAGGCTTGTTTCGATTGCGTACGGGCTGATATCATGAGACAGGTGTGCTCTGTTGGGTTTTCATTATGTGAATTTCGAGTCGACGACGTGGGCCTTCTGTGCAAGTTTACCCGCTGTGCACGTAGACCCGGCGCGCATTTTATTTCTACCCGGTGTGCATGGAGGGGGCCCTCCATGCACACCGGGCGCCAACATGTTCGCCGGGTTTGCATGTACAGAAGGCCACCTATAGCCATACCATCCAATCGTATCCCCCCGCTGCCATTTACAAATTTTACCGATTCTATTTTTTCTACCGACACTAATCTGCATGTCGGCTAGTGTTGGTAAATACATAAAAGAAAATATTTTATACTTTTATTTTAATTTTATTTTATATTTAAAAAATACAATATGTGCACTTAATTAGGGTTCAAACGGGATCCCGATCCCGAATCCCGAGAAATTTCGGGATTTTTGCACTTAGAAACGTGACCAGGAACCCCCAATGTCCAATTTATGGCACTTTTCCGACATTTGTGCATGTTTTTATACCAATTTTAGGGGTAAATTAGCGAAAATCCTTCGATATGTGAATATTTTCAAAGATCCCGATCCCGAGACACCACCAATCCCGATCCCGAAATCTCAAAAGTCCAACCCCGATCCCGAAAGCCCAATCCCGATCCCGAAATTTCAAAAAGCCAATCCCGATCCCGAAATCTCAAAAGTCCAATCCCGATCCCGAAACCTCAAAAAGCCAATCCCGATCCCGAAAAGTCAGTCCCGTTTGAACCCTACACTTAATAGGCTAAGGCCCATTCCGCATCAAAGCCCATTCCGCATGTAGACCCATTATAGACACATTATGCCTACAGGGGTAAGAAATGGGGGTGGGTAACACCACCCCAAACTGCCCAGCTATCTATCTATCCCTGGCGCAAATTTTTTGGCTACATTCCCTTGAACACCCCCACACCCGCAAATTATCTAGCTATCAGGAGCGCTTTTGACCATTTTACCCTAATTTTCACCAAAATTCCCTAATTTTCCTACTTCTTATTGATTTTCACCTTCAAAATAACTAGTTCATGTGTTTTATTACCTATTTTCAACAGGGCAGGTATAATTAAATGTGTTCCAGGTCAACATGCGGGATGGGTTTAGATGCAGAATAGTGCACTGCCCACTGACTATGTTTGATATTTTGACTAGCTTCTACGTTTTTATGCAAAAGATTGAACAACAGTGGACTATCTTCGGCGCGTTGGCGGCGCACGTGGGCGCGGGCGGCAGCAAGCCCGAGTCCACGGTTGCGCTGCAGTGTTTGAGCGAGTTCGCCGCCTCGGACAACCAGCAGGTGCTCAACCAGATGAGCCTCTTTTTCAGGGTTCGTCCGTCATTTACACTTGACGTTTTAATTTTAATCTTGAAACGTTATGTTGCTGTGCAAATTGAAAATTACTGTTCCGTGTCCTGAAGTTTTGAATTCATGGCTGGGAAGACCCTCTGTAATGCATGTAAACCCGCCGCGCATGTAGACCCGGCGTGGATGTAATTATACCCGGCACTCAGGTAGACCCTCTAGTAGGTGAAATAAAAACCATATTAATTGGTAGCCAGTCCACACTTGCGTGCTGTGAAAACACATGCGTGCCGGTTCTCCATACGTGGCGGGTTTACATGCGTAAAAGGCCTGGGAGTGGCATTCCCAACAAAAAAAAATTCGAAGAGACGCCCGTTGCGGAAACGTTTTTAACGTTTCAAGCTCATGCTATTCGTCCTACAAGGACTGGACACGGACACAATTTTTCGAGCATGTCATTATAAGATGACTGTCACCATTTCCAGGGTCTGCTGACTTCCGTAAACGATCTGGATGCTCACCAAATCAAACTGCTCACTGGAGTTCTTTCGCGACTCGCCACAACTTTGGAAGCATGCGACAATCTCGGCGACACTTTGGCCTCAGAATTGGAACTCACGCTGAGCAAATGGTCCAGGAACACTGGCACAATGGCCCCCGCCGGCCCCTCGTCTGTGTGCAGCGGAAATAATGGACAGAGGATTTGCGCTGTGCTGGGTGCACTCGCATTTGTGAAGAGTGACATCGTGATGAGACTCAAAACGTTAAATTTCAGAGCTACCGCATTTGCTCGAATAATTCCCATGGGAATTATTTTTTGTCAGACTTTGGGGGGAACTATTCAAGGGGGATTTTTTTTTCATCAAAATTTCCAAGCATGTTTCTATCAACTCATTTCATGGAATGTGTTTTACAACCAACATAACATGGAATTTTTGTTTACATTTTTGTGCAAATTATACACAACCTATTTACCATGTGCCTTACCATACGGTATTTGTTTTCCTCACTCTAATTTCGATTACCGTCATATGCAAATCGACTCGCAGGCCCGATGGCCAATTAGTGGCTGGCTCGCAGTGTACTCTGAAATCATCCGAGCAATGGTTTTCTGAACTACTGCACACTACCGAGAACGATGCCATTGGACGGGCGCTGCTCTATGATGAATTTGCGCGGATTATTAATGAACTAGGCGCTGAGTTGACTGCCGAACTTGGCCGCAGGGGTCAACTGTCCCTGCCACCGGTTTTGGTAAAATATTTACGTTTTTGTATTTCTATCTACTGAATCTCTTTTTTAGTCTCAATTTTTTACATCCATTTCGCAGCAAAAAGTAGTGGAGCACGTTCTCAACTTCTTCCAGGAAAACTTCATAATGAATGGTCCGAAGAATGGCGGCCCATTCGAGGGTGACATCGAGTTGGTGCCTTAAATTTCCCTACGCTCGACCTATACTCAACATTGTTTGGTCCCTCAAATTCAGTTCGCGGGCGCCTATGCTGTTCGCACACGGCGTTCCACCGATGTTCGGCGTTCACGCGCCCGGTGCCAATGAGTTCTCCAATGAGCGCCCGTGTGTGAAGTTGGCGTCGCTTTCTGGGGTCAAGGGCCACTTTTTGAGATGTTGCCTCATTCCCGCTTTTGGACTGTTGACTGCGATGGCCAGATGGTGCAAAGAGTTCACAGTGGATCGACTTAGCGGTGGAAATGAGAGTGTTGCTATCAAATTGAAAGAACTTGCCGAAATGGCGCTGTGCCTGCTGCGTGCGTTTTTTACTTTTGGATGGTCGGTCACCTTTGTAGGCCCTGGCAACCGTTTTGGCCTTCGAATATTTTTATACCGCGATCTCTGATCCTCTTTCGCTTTTCCCACCACGATTTACGATGGAAATTAATGATAACACAAAATCTGGTAGATAATCTGGAATCCCATTGTTCGCATGGGGTGTGAAAAAGCGTTTTCATTTTTACAATTTTTATTTCTGAAAACAAGATGATGCGGTTACATTTTGTGATGTTTATTCACTCCAATTGCAAATTAGTATTAGGATCGCTTAAAGGCATTATTTTTATCCTTTTTAAATACAATTTCACACTTTCTCAATATAACTGCCGCATCTACAGACGCTCCAATTCTTATTTATGACGACGACTGCTTGGAAACTAGGTTGAATACAGCGTCGCAGCAAACGAAACTGGAAATGTGTAATGTGTTTTACTTGGCCGTGCACTTTCTGACTGCGGTGAGATTGTTTCAAAATCATTGCGACAGTCGTTTAATCATTTTAGCTTTCCGGCGATCATAATTTATGGGTAGAATGATTCGTCTATCGGTTTCAAAAATATCGTTGTCGTTAACATTGTCGTTTAGTAGCTCGGTAAGGAGTGCTTTTTAATGGCTTCGGAGAAAAGCACCCAACTACCTAGAAATTCATTAAAGGGCTCACACTCTAGTTGACATGGCAACTTCGTGTCAATCAAATAACACAAAAAATTAAAAGCATCGCAAACGCAACTAACAGAAACAATGAAAATTAAGTGTCACTATATAAAATCAACTATCGCATAGGAAAGTTGAAATCACATAATCAACCAAAATTTAGTTGACACGATTTTGGTGTCAACTAGTTTGTGTAAGCCTAAAGTAAATGATTCTCACGACTTTTCAGGCGACTAATGGCATAAAATTGTTGGATTGGCGTGGGTCGGCAAATGATTATTGTGCGATAGAGGATCTCACTCGGATGTCACTTCGATTGAAGGACATTGAAGCGGTTATCGAATCGTTGAAAAAATGCGTAAACTGTTAGTTTCAACGAACGTCTAATGAATGATAGGACGCACTGTTGGAGTGTGAAATTCATTCACAAGAGTTTCTAGGGGTCTTTTAGATTATGGCCCTCGCATGTGTTCAGGTTGATATGTACAGTACCTCTTGGGGATATAAAATAATAATACTTATATGAAAAAATGTGGGGGCTTTAGAATGCGAAAATGGGAGAAAGATAGCTCTAAAAAAAATTTCCGAATATCACTTGCCCCATTAACGTGTCAAATTTTGACACTTTCGGATAAATGGAAATTAAAAGTTCTAGAAAATTTCAGCTGCCGGAAATAAAATGGATAAGTAAAAAATTGCTTGGCTGCTGGTAAATGGAAATTTAAAAAAATTTCAGCGGCCGGAAAACAGAAATTCAGAAAACACAACTTCTACTTTCAACCCTAGTTAGCGACCACCGCATCCACACCCCACCACCCACGCAGCTATCCAACAATACCCGCTGCCCGCTTACGGCGGCTTCATGCCCGAGTCCATGTCGTGCAGCGGCGCCCTGTCTTTGGTAGCCGACGTGCAGACCAAGTCCGCTGCGGAGGGACGCAAGCGGAAGGCCAGCGACACGCAGGCTCAGCAGCCAAACGACACCACGCTGTGGGTTGTGAATCGACTTGGATGTCTTAGGTGTAGAATTCTTCTTGGCGGACTGCAAAGTATGCGTCCAAATTTATTTATGTCATAGTCGATAACGCGCGAGCACTTATGCACGCACTTTCAAAAAAAGCCATATTCGATATTAAAAAACCTACATCAAAATATTCATATGTACCGCGCCACTCATTTTATCTGAATATTATATTTCACCGCTCAGCGACGCCACCAACCTGCCGGGCACGTCCGCCATGGGCACGCAGCTCGGCCGGCCCACCACTCCGGCGACGCAGCGCCACGGTGCGAAAAAGTCGACCAAATCCTCGAAAGCATCCAATGCGACCGCCGACGGCCGCAAAGCGGTGCCGGTCAGCTCGTGCGCCGCCGTGCTGCCGCCACTGTGCGCCGACGTGCTGTGCGCTCTGTGCACCGCGCCCGTGGAGATGAGTGGCGATGGAAAGGCTCTCCTGGTGGGAATCTTGTACTTTTTTAGATGCAGATGTTGGGATTAGGGATGAAAAAACAACGTTCTTTTGAAGACCTGGTTAAAAAACCGTTTTGTTTCAACAGCTCAAATTTGGGTTTTTCAAAAGCTTCCAGATATGGTTATGAGTCGACATATACAGGTAAATCAGACAGGTTGCAGTTAGGGTTGGCCGATGTTTTTTTAAACGTTTTTTTAAACGTTTTTTAAACTTTTTTTTTGTAAAAAACATGACGTCCGAAATGTTTTTGTTTTTTTTAACATCGGCCGAAATTTTTAGTACTAAGTACAAGGTATTAGGTATTTTGCAAAAATTTTGCGCGCACGCGCGCAATTGCACACACAAATTGACATAGGTGTGATTGTTTTCATTGGTTTTGTGGCATTTTTTTGTATCAAAGTATCCATTTCTATGTGCTACCATGGGTTAATAAGCCGCCATATGTTGCTGTAGTATATAATATTGAGGTAATGTGCTTCCATGTACCTCCACAGTGTGTAACTTCACTCCCACAGTAACAACCTTCTTTTATAACCTTGTTTGATCACTATTCTGTGCCAAACTTCACCTGAAGTCACGAACATTTGACTATAAGGCGATATACGAACGTGTCGACAAAAAATGGATATTTTTGACACAAATCACCACTTATAATGCTATCCCATGGCTCAACAGCCATTATATGGTCATATATAACATCACAGAGTATTGCCACTGTCTGATATACCTATATGTGTTGACACAAGGTTATATCTGGGAACTTTAAAAAAAGTTTTTTATTAAGAAAAACGTTGTTTTAAAAAAAAACATCGAGTTAAAAAAACGTTGTTGTTTTCCAACCCTAGTTGCAGTACATTGTGATGTTATATTTATATTTATAGCCACAGAATGACAGTGAAGTCGTGGGATAGCATTACCAAGCATTACCGCTTGCACGCAAAAATATGCAAAATACCTATTGCGTAGTACTAAAATATTATGTCGAGTTAAAAAAAAACGGTTTCGATGGTCGGGTTTCAAAAAAACCTTTGAACCTTTGAAAAAAACCTGCCATCCATAGTTGTGATGTTGCATTCCATTCGGCAGGGCGAGGACGATCTATTGTTTGAAGACCCACGACCGCGTTACGGCTGCCGCATATCGCTGAAAGAGTTGAGCAGCGTGGCGCAGCGCCTGGCCGCACTATTGGACAATTGCAACGGGGTGAAAAGCGATGGTGCTTTTTCCCGCAATGCAACCCAGGAGGTAATCACTTTACTCAAATTTGTACACCTTGCAAAATTTTGCTTTGAAAAAATTTGGTATGCCCAGGGACGTACGCAGGGGGGGGGGGCGGCCGCCCCCCCCCCCGTTCCCGGGCCGGACAAAAAAAAGTGCCAGAAATGGCACTTTCGTGAAGCGATTTTGTACCTACTTAGCAAAAATTTTGCGCGCAAGCGCGCATTTCCGCCCCCCCCCACTCTATATATAATTCATATTTTCGATTCCGGAGTGAAATCACCACTAGAAATGCCTTCAACGCAGTGCCCTGTACCTAAATTTAGGCGCAAATAAGTACTTAGAGTACACTTTGGCGTTGGCGCCAACGCCAATAGGGTCATGGCGTTGGCGCCAATGAATGGCGCCAGCGCCATGGCCCCATTCCGTTTACTACAGGACAGGGCCGTATCCAGGGGGGGCTGCAGCCCCCCCCCCTCCCGGGGCGAGACTAGAAAGTGACCGGAAAATGCGACTATTTTCAACGTCAGCGTAAAAATTTTTGCGCGCAAGCGCGCATTCTTCACCAGACATATGGTATTATCATCAGATTTGCTCCATGTGGCCGCAAATCGTTATAAATACACTCGATGTCATGCTTTTTGCTGTTTTGTATGTATATCTACATACAAATACAGTGTTCCATTGCGCTGGCGCCAACGCCAATGGCGCCATGGCGTGACGCCTACTAATGGCGCCAGCGCCATGGCGCCATTCCGCCACTGTGTAGCTAAGATTTTAGGGGGGGGGGGGGCTGAGCCCCCCCCCGTTCGCCTGGCTCCGTATACAATCCGCCCCCCCCCCCCGCTCAAAAATCCTGCGTACGTCCCTGAGTATGCCCGCAGACAGCACAGTTTAGATACGATAGGTTTGGGATACTGGTGCACGCGCCATCTTATGATCGCACTTTTGATTTTAAAAACGATGACGTCATGATTGAGTGTTTCGTTCAGAAGATGTATAGCCGGCGGGCCGTGGACCATAAATATTTATAAAAGATAAAGGCTCTTAAAATGTCGCTGGCAGGGTTCGTTTTTTTGTGAACAATCTCGACCCAGCAAACCCTTTCCCGCCCATTCCAGCCAGCCGACGCGACTGCGCGTGACCCTTCACCAGTGCAGTCGGCACTATCAATCGTGCCCAAACTGAGGACCTTCGTGGACAAGACGAGCGGCGTGCTCGAGCGCTGCCACGTGGGCACCTTGTCCAATCAGAGCGACGTGGGGCCGGTCGCCGACTCGGCTGAGAATCTACTGATGGTCGACACGCTCGCCAGTGTGCTGCACATTGTACGGCTGCTTATTAGAGAGTCGGTTTGAATTGAGGTTTCTAATTCTAAAAGTCGACAAGTCCACAAAATGCGCTTTTAACTAGTGGTGCTCTCAACGTCTTCCTGGCAGGGACGTAGCCAGGATTTTTGAGCGGGGGGGCGGATTGTATACGGAGCCCGGCGAACGGGGGGGGCGGCGCCCCCCCCCCCCTAAAATTTGACCCCTGTGGTAAAGGAATGGCGCCTTGGCGCCAGCGCCATTCGTAGGCGCCGCGCCATGGCGCCATTGGCGTTGGCAATGGCGCCAAATACCGGTGTACATGTAGGGTCCAAACGGGATCCCGATCCCGATCCCGGATCCCGTGAAATTCCGGGATTTTGCAGTCCCGATCCCGAAACCCCAATCCCGATCCCGATCCCGAAATCCAAAAATACCAATCCCGATCCCGATCCCGAAAACTTTCAAATCCCGATCCCGAGAATCTCCCAAGTCCGGGATCCCGATCCCGGAAAAAATAGTGGAAATTATAGAAAGTGAAAAAATGACATTTTTGCGTGCAAAAATGTGAACGCAAACCCCCAGCGTCCATTTTATGTCACTTTTCCAACATGTCCAACAGTGTTTTGAGACCTTTATGAACAACTGTGAATGCCAGAACAGTGACAAAAATCTCTATCCCTAAACCCCAATCCCGATCCCGAAAAAATGCCAATCCCGATCCCGATCCCGATCCCGTGACCCCAATCCCGGCCAATCCCGATCCCGATCCCGATCCCGAAATCTCAAAATACCAATCCCGATCCCGATCCCGAAATCTCAAAATACCAATCCCGATCCCGATCCCGAAACCCCAATCCCGATCCCGATCCCGAAATCTCAAAAAGTGAATCCCGATCCCGATCCCGAAAAGTCAATCCCGTTTGAACCCTATGTACATGTATGTATTTTACATACATATACAGCGACCGGGACAGATTTTGGGTGCTTTTTGTCCCAAAGTATAGGTATCAATGAAATATACGGTAGGGCGATGAAATGCGCGCTTGCGCGCAAAATTTTTCCGAGCTACCAACAAAATCGCTTTACGGAAGTGCCATTTTTGGCATAATTTTTTGTCCGACCCGTGAAGGGGGGGCGGCCGCCCCCCCGCCCCCCCCCCCTGGCTACGTCCTTGCTTCCTGGGTTCCTTGTCATTTTATAAAGGGCGTTGAATTTATGTAATTTATCGACATGGTGTAGATAAATTTTATGCACATACTTTGTCTTTTTAGTGACGATGCAGCCGCGGCGGTGGTGCAGAAATTCAATGCTTCGGAGCATGGAAATGCAACATAGTGAGAGGGGACTGACAGTTTTTTCATCCTTGAAAACCGTTACACAGCTGGTCGCCTATGAAAATGTGTTTTTTCTGGCCCTAATTGTGTGTAGGATTGTAATGACTGACCATGACTTGAAGATTGTAATGACTTGTAATGAATCATGTAAACCCACCAGTCATGTTTTTCTACCCGCTACTCATCTATACCCGCTAGTCATCTATCTACCCAATTGGGGGTGTAGATAACTATTGGGGGCTTTTTCATGGCAATAGATGATTTGCGGGTATAGATGAGAAGCGGGTAGAAATACATGACTGGTGGTCTTACATGACTAGTAGGTCTTCTTTGTCATGGCTTACCTGTTCATCTGCCTGGCCGTACACATCATAAATACTTCGCAGTGGCTCGATGATCTACGTGGCAAATACGTTCATGCGGAAACCTTTCTGGGGCGCAATGTCTTCACAAGTGGAAGTCAAAATGCTACCCACATCATTTGAGGGCATGCGCTGCGGGTCAGAGGTACTCAATCTGCTCAACGCACTTATGGTTATGCTGTCGCGGCAAGCTGACACTGTTGAAAATACTGGCGATCCGCTGATGAGTGATGCCCGCGCTCTTCTAGGTTCGTAGTTTCGATTTCATTTTTACTGATTTTTCACCGATTGGTTACGTTTTGTCAATCAGGTCGCGTGTCGAAGGCCTTCTTGCAGACCGACTGGGAAGTTCCGCAACTGCAGAAGCGACAGTACGTGCAGAATGTGCGCGCCGCATTGAAGTGGGTTTACAGTGTTTGATCCCTGGTGTCCAGTGTTGGTAGTTTCTGAAGAAATAAATTTATGAAAATAAAATGAAAAATGCCGTATTTGATCAAACTAATCCCTATTAAGTAACCTGTGAAAGGCACTTTGTACACGCAGTATCTACCTATGTGCTTCATGCACCACATACGACATGGTATCGCATGTGGCGACATTGGTGGAGCAAGTGTGGAGCAACCCGACCCCGCAGGCCGAGGATCAAGATGAAAACACTAATCTCGGCAATGATTTTGTTACATTCAACAAGTATTTTGAATGCTTGCTTGAATTAATCTGTACCGTTGGCAGCCCACACACTTGTTGACACACGTGTGTCAACTGGTCTGTGTCTACTCAGATTTAGACTTCACGTAGCGCAGAGTGATCTCCCAGCACACTTGCCGTGATAATTATTTTTTCAAAATTGCCGCATGTGCCATTGGAGATCGCTCTGCGACACGTGTAGCCGAAATCTAAGTTGACACAGACCAGTTGACACACATGTGTCAACTAGTGTGCGGGCCGCCATTGATGCCAAACCTTGACTCTCCCTCTCACAGCGAGACGCTGGCCGCGTACTACGAGTGCGCGTGGAAAACGCTATGCGAAGCGATCGAGAAATTCCCGAAATCGGGTGAACTAAAGCAACTGAACAAGGACACGTGTCAAACACAGGAGGTCAATACCGTTAAAAAAATGTTTGATTTGCATTATTACATTTTTGCAAAGGTCGATTTTGTAATCGCAGACCAAGAGTCGTGAGGATGCAGTGGTTGGCAGACACGTGAATAGTTGGACGGTGGCCATCGATACGTTCAATCAGCTCGTCAGCGCGCTGACAGGCTCTCAGCAGGTTCTTAATTTTGAAGTTTTTTACACTCAACAAAAATGAAAAAAGTTTTTGAGTTTATGCTGTCGGAAATGGGGAACTTATTAATAATATTTACTCTGTGGTGATGATAACTTCCCCAATAATATTCTACGTCTGCGTACGTTGCAAAGATTTAATGGCAAGTTGGAGTTCAAAAAATTCAGACGAAATAATACCCCCCTCGCTCGAAATACCCCTCCCTCGATTAGCCCCCAGCCTGAATAGTTTCACTCTGAAAAAATAAACCCCCTGGGGGTATCTCGAAATACGTTATTGCTTACATTGTTTTGTTGCAGACATACTGTCACCAGGCGGCCGTGGTCACGGCAGTGCTACGTTACTCTAGATCGTTCATTCTGACCACCATGCAGCGCGATTCCACCTTCCTATGCCTGTTGTCTTCGCATCGCTTGATGGTTTGCTCTTGGGACAAATTGTGCCTACACACACTAGTTTTCACCCATGTCTTCGGTGAAAACTGACACTTTTTCAAATGCAGATCACGATGGAATGATTTAATTTATTTAAATCTGAATTATAATTAATGAAAGTTTAAATTTGAAAATTTGAAAACTAAAACACATAGCATAGAGCAGGCTAAATGTCGTCATGTCGCCATTTCAGTTTTCTCCCAAGTCACGGTGTAAACTAGTGTGTGACTGTGTGTAGGGCCATTCAGTATTGCCATTGTATTTACGCAATGATCATTGTTCGCAGGAGAGCGCCGAGTCGTGCAGGCAGCTGACCGCGTTGCCGCGCAAGATGCAGAGAGGCCGGAAGGCGCTCTTCAAGCTGTGCGACTCGCTGCGTGTCGCCGCTCCGCGCATGACTGGAAAGGTAATTTCCGGTCATGTAATCTTTATATACTGACGCCCGTTTTCATATTTCACTCAAGCTATTTCCCCAACCCAAATCGCCCAGCTATCTACCCACGAGGAGATTTGTAAAATAATACGGAACTTGTTGAAGTGACTTGTGAACCAGTTCCTATTCCTAACCGAGGAAGAGGACAAATGTGAACAAGTGAAAGTTGACGTGAAGCGTCGTCTCTAGTTGACGTTCCGTTATTTTATCAAATGTGATTAGTTGAGTTGAAGTGAATTGACGTGAGTTAGTGTGAAGCAAATTTAGATTGTTTACCAAAGGTTTTGACGAACGTTTTTATTTAGACAATTAAATACAAAGAAATAAATGTAAATAAAATATAGATAAAAATATACGTAAACAAAGAAATTAATTTACAACTAAATTAATTACTTAAATAAAACGTAAAAGAAGCTCTAATTACCGGAGAAATAAGGTAATTTAAAGAAGGCACTTAATTACGACAAAAGGCGACAATTAAGTGGCGCGGTTGTGAATAAAGCACCTCAAACAGCGCAGGTGTGAAATAAAGCACTGAGGTGACTTAAAGCACCAAGCTTTAAACTTAGCACCAAAAACAAGCGACTTAATAAGTGACTACGGCGCTTATTTAGATCCTAGGAAGAGATTCGTGTGAAGTTGACGAGGTTGCAAACACTGCCGATTCTAGCTGTGAAATCGGCTTTTAAGGGCCAGACCGATGGCGATTGGTTTGGCGCCAATCGGTCGGCTCTAATCTCCGATTTTTACCCAACATTTCCAATTGTGAAAGTTCAATCCTTGCCCGCTCGCTTCTCCGATGAAAAGCGAGCTAAACTGGCAAGATAGTGAAAATGTGAGCCAAGCCAGACAGCATTTGAAATGGCGCGCGGGCCCGGCCCCCCACTCGGGGCGGGCCCGCCGCTTAACATAAACATGACGGCGTATATGCGTGCTGCTTGTCAAGGAAATGTGGCGGAATGTGAGCAATGACTAAGATCTAAATATGTGAACGATGTGAAGCGCACGTTGTAAACAACATCGCTTGTGATATTAAATGGCGAATGTGAAGATGTTAAGTAAAGGAATGTGAATAAAAATGGAATCGTAATAAGTTGAATTAATTAAATATAAAAGCGAACATAAGAACGTCAACTTAAATATTAAAGATTTTACATTTTACGATAATGTTACACACTCCCGAAACTAGAATAAAAATTAAATTTAATTTAATTTTATCTCAGCCAATCTCGGCAAATTGATGTGAAACAAAATCAAAATCAAACGCCTGTGATACTCTCATCACTCCTGTGGTAGCAGATCGTCGGCGTCTTCGACGCCGGCATTTTCCCGGCCCTCCTCATGATGCTCGTCCATGGGTTCGACGGCATCCTCCTCAGGCTGGCTGCCTTCCCCGTGTCCGGGCGCCTGGTCTTCTGGGGCCCCCGCTGGTCTTCCCGGCCAGTTGGGGAGCTTCTCAGATTCCTCGGCGAGCCTCTCGAAGGCTTGTCGGAGCGCGTCGGTCTCGTCGACGATCGTCTTCGACGGCTCGGTGGGCTGCCATTGCTCCGATGCTGCAAGCGGTTGGCTTGATAGCAAGGGGACATGGGAGGTTGTGAATGAGGTCGTACACTGTGAAGTGATTGAGTTGAATTGGTCAAATGGTACGGAGGGGGATCTAGATCTTGATCGTGACTTTCTTCCATCTCTCCGATTTCTATGTCGGACTGTGAAGGAGTTTGTTTGAGGAAGGTCACAGATCTTTTTAGATCGTTTAACTTTTGATTTGACCAATTTTTTATTGATGTTATTGAATTTGTGAAAAGTTTGGGGTATAAAGGAAAATGTTTGGTGTGACGATTTCTGCTCACCTGGGAGCCCTGCGACTCCAGCGAATCTCTTGAGTCGCTTTTGCAAGGGCTCGCGGTCAGGGATCGCGTCTTCCATTGTGACTTCCGTTGTGACAGGCTCGGTGACTGTGAGTCTGGCGTTTGGTGACGAGCTCTGCGGTTGTGACTCGCAGGAGGGTGCAGGTTTTGTGACCCGGCGCGCACCCGTCTCCATTTCGATTTCTTCGGCGCGTTCGGTACTATAACCGACCGGGGGATCCGATCTAGGCTGTACCGAGCGTCCTGAAAGCCGTTTGAATGGAGATACTCGTTTGAGGGGTGTGACAAACTTTGAAGGTAACTGTGACGAACTTGACAATTGTGTGACGGTTTGATTTGACAACGCGGGTTTGTTGAAGCCACTTGTCGGTTTCTTCTGGCGGTTACGTCGCCGTCGCTTACCGATTTTTCCTTGCTGAAAGGACGGGGTTCCCATTTGTTTGGGTTTCTGTCCCTTCTGCCCTTTCTTCGGAAAAAGCCCTTGATGTCTGGCAGCATACCCCTGCCGGTTACGAGCCGCCACTGCATGTAAACATAACCAATATACCCAATACAAGCAATTGTGATGATAATGAGTATGATGTTCACAGCTGTTTGAAGTGGCCCAGTAAGTAACGTGTCTAATGCAGACGCACCACCTGTGACACTACCGTGAATGATGTGACCCAATTCTTTTCCTACACCTTCAAAATACGCACCAACCCCTTGGCCTATGCCAGCAATATATGCTTGCACTGCTTTAGGATCGTTGGATTTTGTTGCAATATAATCGACTGAACGTGTGACTTGTTGTTCGAGTCGTTGCAAATTTTGAAAGTGATGATGTGCAGCCATGATACTGAATGCAATATCAGTCATGCTTACACCTGGTGACCCGGAAACATTTAGTGTGAATGGTTTCCACGAGCCAGCCCAAATTAATTCGATTGGGAGTTTTGTGACGTGCAAATTCGTTGGTCCATTTTCGTTGGCCCATGAATTATCATTTAATTGATAATATTTGTGATCTTTCATGAGACAATGATCTATTGGTGAATGTGTGATCAGATCATTGGTGCCAGGAGCAACGAACATAATATGTGGGTGATTTGTGACTTTGACCGGCAGAAATTTATAACACGTATTGTTATATTCGTGTTGAAAATAAATAATTTCTGCTGTGACTGGTTTACAATCCCAGAACATTAATATATCTCCATGCCATTCAGCATAGAGATTTTGACGTCCTAGCAATGCTCGCAAGCCAAGTGTGGGATTGAATGTGATAATTGCATGAATTATATCTAGTTGGGTCTGACGGATGTGACATAATTGTTGCCAGATAGATCCAAATTGTTTTTGTTCTAGATGTGCAATTTTGTCAACTTCGTATTGTTGACGGGCTGTGAGCAAGTGAAACACACCAACATCAAGATTTGGTGCGAGTTTAAAATGAAGAGGAGCTTTTTCAGTTTCAGGTTTTTTCAATTTCTTAAGTTGATATCGAAGAAATTGAATGAATGCCGAGCCCTGGTCAATATATTTTGCGTCTTTTGGCACGCATTCTGCATTATTTGGAAATTGTTGTGATCTCCATGTGACAGAAAATGCAGCTTGCAATTTTTCTACTATGTAGTGATTTTGTGAATATTGCGCATCGAATTGACCAATCTCTTGGAATGCACACTGCTTGTTAAAGGCAGTAGCATTCCATAAAGAGACGCCATTGTCGCTGTCATAACAATAGCCGGCTTGTGGGTTGCAATGTGACAGATCTTGAATTTCGGAAACTATTTTCTTTCCGTCAAGACTTGCGACCACACCTTCCTCTATGTGAAAGTTCATTACTGTGTTACTCAAATTGTGACAAAAGTAACAATAATTGATGTGAAGTGATTTGTTAGTGCTCCACAATGCATGACCGATTTTTATTAAAGGTTCGCCTTTCCAGGTTTTATTTTGGTAGGCGATCATGCAATCGTAGGTTGTGACTCTGTGGTTTTTAATGATTTCTGGTGGCAGCATAGCTTTTCCGCCCACCAGGCTCATATACGTGACTATAGTATGCTCTTGTTGAAAGCATCTATAAATTGGTGTTGTTTGCGGCTGAACACGCAACGTCCATATGGATACCACAATATCCTCTATGGCTGTGACTTGAGGAAAGTGACATGTTACTTTTTCCGGAAGTTGTATTGCGTGCCCAGTGCGTGTTTTATGGCACAGATTAAAAGTTTTGTGATATTGATCTGTCCATGTGAGCGCGTTGGCTAATTTTGATTGTATTAGCAACGTGAGCGCCATTAAATGCGACACGTTTCCCCAGAACGAATATGTGCCAGTGTAGCGACATGTTCGACGTGGGTTTGCTCGTCTTGCATCTTGCTGTGAAGATTGTGATTGTTGATGTGATTGATCAGTTTGTGAATCATCACCCTTATCAGGTGAAGGTTGTGAATTATCATCATCTTTTACCTCAGTGTCGATTTGATACTCAACACCGTCCTCTGTGTCGATTTCAAGAGGCACTAGGTTAGATGGAGATCTACGTGTGCGACGACCGTTGCTTGACAATACTGTGACTGCACGTATTTTGCCATCGCTTGACACGTGTATTTCGTGAACGCGGCCCATTTGCCACATGCCGCGTGGTTGTTTATCATCTGTGATTAACACCACTTGGCCACGTTTGGGAGCTTCGTTGATTGTGCCTTTTTTCAAGCGTTGATTTTTAGCTCGATCTTTGAGTAGGTCAATGTATTGACGTGACCACTCATACCAAAGCACTTCACGATTGTGACGAATTTGGTCCCAAAGTAATGTGATATCATCTCTGTCCTTTTCAGGCACAGAATTGAGTGCAATTTCGTCGATGCAGTTGACGTCATTGACACGGGGGTGTGAGTGTGTAGGTTTTTTCGATTTGTGAGGGTGTGAGGTTGAAAGATCCATCCGTCATTCTTTCCCATTCTTCTTTTGGAATTTTTCGCATGGGTTCAATCGTGGTGGAATCGAGTTCCAACTCACGTTTTTCATCCATGTAACATGGTGGTGGGGTGCCCCAAAGAAAATGTATTGGGCGCAGTATCGCTGCACCAATGTCTGTGTTTGACAAGTATGACAATGGTCGCGTATTGACGGAGAATTCGACGTCAAGCATGACTGTGAGAAATTCATGCCATGTGAGACAACGTCGTCCGCATGCTTTTTTGAGCAAGCGTTTGACTAAACCTACCATGCGTTCGTACACGCCGCCCTGCCAAGGACTATTGGCTGTGATAAAATGCCATTTCACGTCCGGTAGCATTTTTACACAATTTTTGAATGCTGGGGCATTGTCGGACCAAATTGTGTCCAGCATGCCTCGACGTGAAATAAAACGATTTAGAGCCATAATTGTGTCGGCTGTCAAGACACTATTGGTTGACTCTAAATGAATAGCGCGTGTACTGAAGCATGTTAGCAACAAAATGTGTTGACTGTGACGGGTTCCGTTCTGTGAATAAACTAACGGTCCCATATAATCAATGCCAATATGTTGAAATGGCTTGATTTGTGATTGAGTTCGTGTGACAGGTAATGTGTGAAAATCAGGTAATGTGAATGGACCTCCTTCTGCTTTGCGGCATGTGACACATTTTCGCAGAATTTTTGCAACTACCTGCTTGGCACTTGACAACCAGCAGTGTTCGCGTAAATCTGCTAAAGTGTGAAGCATGCCACTGTGACCAGCAAGCTCATGAAAATGAGTAACCACTAGCGTTGTTAACCACCCAGTCTTTGGCAGGTAGTAAAACAATGAAGGGTTTCGGTGTTCTTTGTGAGACACACGCGTGACACAATATAATAAATTATTCCACGCGTCCCATTTGAGCATGTGGTGTTTGCCAAGTTGCGCTTGTGAAATGCAACTAGCACATTCCTCTGCCTGTGAAATGCGCAATACATGTCTAAATGCTTCGTTTAAATCAGCTTGTGTGATGGGTTTTGATAAATATTTGCTTTCGCGCTTTGCAGCTTTATGCATGGAGCGATTTAGCCAATATGTTTTGACACGAAGCAGATATACGACAGTACGCAACAATTTTGACAGTGTTGAAAATCGTCGAATGTCGATTTCGAATGGATTTGAAGGGATGTGACGTTGTCGACTTTCGACAAACGGATTTTGAGGAGTGACATTTTGTGACAAATTGGGGTCCAAGTTGACAGGTACTTGCTGTGCAAGAGCATTAGCTGGTTGTGAATCAGGCTGTGAAACGGGCTGTGAAGTTACTGCTCCGGCATATAAAGGTCGACTGATGTGAGTGTCGCCTTTCGCAAGCTCTTCGGTGACAGGTTGCGCTTGATATTGTGAAATGTCAAGCATGGTTGATGTGAGTGGTTCAGCTAAAAATGTGGGTCCGGTGAACCACATTGTTTCGATCATCAGTTGATCAAAAGTACAACCCCGTGACGCGATGTCGGCTGGGTTGTCTTTTGTAGCGACCTTGCAAATTTGAATGCAATGTTTTGACATTAGTGAGTGGATTTTTGTGACCCGATTGTTGACAAAAGTAGCCAGCGGCTTTGCAGTATATAGCCAGCCGATGACAACTGTACTATCGGTCCAGAGGAAATTACTGTGAATTTTCCATCCACCCAGCTCAACGAGTTCATGATGTAAATAATCGATGAGCTGTGCACCAATTGTGACACCTATCAATTCCAAGCGTGTGATTGTGAGGGGTTGACCTTGTTTTGACGGAAGTGGGGCTAATTTTGTGCGAGCTGTGAGAAAACCACTAAAATATCGGTCATCTTCATAACCGTATTCGTCAGGTGAAATCGCTTTTTGACGCAAATAAGCGCAAACGGCGTATCCATCTTTTGAGGCATCACAAAACACATGTAATTCTAATGGTCGTGTGACGGCTTTGACATCGATGCCAAAAGAATGAAATGAGCGCGGGAATTTGATTTGACTTATGGACGAGAGATGTCGTTTTAAATCGTCCAGCAAGTCATCCGCCTCTGGGTCTTCGATGAGTTCATCCCAGGTTGTGATATTGCACCTTTGAATTATTTGTGACACGCGAAATTTCAACCGAAATAACGCGGGTGCTGTGACACCGATAGGATCGTATGTTGAAGCCAGCAATTTATTTAAATTGCGGCGAGTGGCTGTGACAATGAGCGTGAAATCTTTCTTGGGAGCTGGCACCGCAATGGTGTCTTCAATGTGATCGTAAACGAGACCCATTACTTTGATATATTGTGACTTTTTCGGGTTGAGGTCATCGGGTTTGATTTTCTCCGAGACCATAGGCGAATTTGTCATCCATTCGCGCATGTTGAAATTTGCTCTGGCAAAAACAGCTTTAATTAAACGATAGAGCTGTATTGCATATTTGTCATCATCTACGCTGATAACTAAATTATCAACGTAAATGCTGTTGAGCAACAGCTCCAGTTTCATTCGTTCATTGGTTTCAGCGGGATGCATGTGAGCTAATTCCTCTTCTAGGTGATATTTGATGACAGTTGACAAAATGGATGGACTGCATGTGAGACCAAACAGCACCCTTGTGAATTGCATCATTTGAATATTGTCTTCATGAGATGGAATGGTGTCATCACGCAGCCAGTAAAATTTTGTGAAAGCGCGTGATTTTGGGTGAAGAGCAATTTGTAAAAATGCTTTCTCAATATCTGCTAATAACACCACTTTTCCGGCTCTGAAGCGAAGCATTAATCCGAGCGCCAGTGGTGTGAGAACTGGGCCTCGAAATAAGCAATTGTTGAGACTTGGCTTGCCTGCAGAACCATCATACACTATTCGACATGTTGTCGATCTGCCAGGTGTGATGACAGGTTGGTGAGGTAAGATGTGTTCTTGCAAACCATCTTGTGAACCATAGACGGGTTCTATGACACCCTTGTGAAGTTGATCTGAGATGACTTTCGCGTATGTAGCGAATAAATCGGGATCTTTTCGAAACCGTTTTAACAGTGACAGAAAGCGACGAAATGCTTCTGCATTGTTGGTTGGCAATTCTTGAATGGTTGATTTGAATGGCCAATCCACACTATAGCGACCAGTTTCTGGATCGAGAGTAATTGATTCCAGAATTAACTGTTCAGCTATGTCGTCATCATGTGATAAGGGATCGTCTGTGATACCTATTGACTCGAGACTGTGAAATTGAAATAATGTCTCTTGGCCAACAGCAACAGCTGATGAAGCATGTGGCTGATGAAGCATGTGAACTGCATGAAACCATTAATTGATGTGGGGAAATGTCGGGTGTTGTGACAAATGATTGTGAGGACGCATTTCCGCCTAGCATCAACCCAAGTATTGATTCGACTATGATCAATCCAGATGGGAGTTCGATTTCTGTTGGTCGAATGTCGAACTTCCAATAATAGTCTTGACCAATGACTACATCTGGTTGACATAGTTTGTGACAAAACTCATCAGTCATTTCGGTCAATTCAAGCGGTTCCGCGAATTGTTCTTGTGCATGTTCACCGTACACAATGTAAATGACTGTTTTGTCGTCTTGTGACAAAGGAGGTGGGCATGCATATGTTGCCAAATTATCCACTGCACGTAAAGTGAGCGGAATTTGTAACATATTGCCCTTATTGTCGACGTGTTTGTAAATAGGCATGACAGCCTCGACCAAAAACGTATTGACTGTGACAGGCGTTTTTGTCGCAAACACGTTCATTTGAAGAACAACATCTCCTTTGTTTTCAAAGTTATACTCATTTGCCACGGATGCTTTAATGTATGAATATTCGCATCCAGTGTCAAAGAATATTAACAAAGGGTCTGTGACTCGATTTAATTCAGCGTCTTTATTAATTAATGAAGCCTGGGCCACTTGCAAACGAACAATAGGTGCAAAATCGAACTCACATTCTTGTTCGGCCTGCTGCCTGGTAGCGGGGTTGGGGTTACCGTAACCCGCCTGTGCGCTCAGCACCTCCACCGTGGGCCTGTGACTAGGTTGAAGTGGCACCGAAGATGACATTTGATTCGGGTTGAGGTGTGGGTACACCTCGTACCGTTTCAGCTGGAAGCCGCGGATTTTGGCTTCGACAGTCTCCATATCTGTGCCTTCCTGGATGAGGTTGGCACGGAGCGTCGTCCACAGCTCGTTTTCACTGTGATATTTGCGAGCTTCCTCTTGAGCTTTCGCCTGTTGTGCGTTAGCGGGCCTCGGCCATTTGCCCATGTCGAGCGGGCCGTCCATGTCCAGCTGGTACAGCGTATTCTGTCTCCACCGGAAATCGTTTTTGTCCGGTGGGATGACACACACGCTCATCGGTTCCGTGTGTGAAGGCGGATACGATGGCGGTGCATGTGACGACGCCGCGCCCGTTGTGATTACCTGAGCGTTGACAAAATTAGCGCTCGTTGCTTTGACAAAGGCTTTATTTTGTGAATTGTTTACCTGACGCCTTGCGGGTGCCTGTCTGGTAGGACAGAACGCCCCGTGATGCTGACCAATCTGGCGACAGTAGTAGCAACTCAGTTGTTGAGTGCACTGTGCCGCTTGATGGCCTCTGCGCGTGCAGCGCGTGCACACATCGCCCAAAGCTCGCAACCGTTCAGTGCGTTCTCTCGGTGTGACGTATTGAGGGCAGTCGGTTGTGTAGTGCTCTTTGATGCCGCAGAACAAGCACTTGAATTTCGGCTTGCGATAGTCAGCAGCAGGTTGTGAGGACTGCTTTTGACTAATCGCTCCGATCGCCGGAGTTCTGGGAGGTTGAGTGGAATTTTTATTTTTTCCTTGTGATTTACCAACGTTAGCGTTGGTACCAGCGAAAGCAACCGTATTGTGAATAGGTTTTGGTTTTGAAAAGGTATTTTGTGATTTATTTCCTTTTTTCTTTTGCTGTTGCCAACCTCCTCCATTTTGTGGCTTTTTTAATGATGAATTTTGTGATTTCTGAACAACAGTTGAAGATTGTGAACTTTGTTGTTCAGTTTTCATCGCATCTAACCGAGCACGAGCAATGGTAGTTAATGCATCGACAAACCTGACAACTGTGAGTTCGGTGTCGCCGGTTACAGCGGTGCGCATCGAATTCCGGTGTTCTTCTGTGACGGCAAGAACAATATTATCGGGAAGATAACCACGAATTATTCTTAACACTGCACCAGAATCGACACTCTCACCCCTTTCTTTAAGTTGATTGAGAGTTGACAAAAGGGTTCGTGTGAAATTTGTGAGAGAGTCTCCTCTTGACGAAGGTTTTTCAAGTGAATACAATTTATCCCAAAGGGCTGCTTGTACCCGATGCGTTTCACCAAAGTTTGATTGTAACATGGTGACCGCTGTGATGTAATCTCGACCATCACCTTTTAATCCGGCCAGCAGTTCTGCTGCTGGACCGGTAAGGCTGAGCTTGAGGTATGTATATTTCATACCCATTGACAAATTAGCTCGGTCGTGAATTTGAGCTCGAAAAATCTCCCACCAAGCTGCCCATTCTAACGGATCACCGTTATATTTAGCAAGCTCGATTTTAGGTAACTTTAACAAAGTTTCCGGTTGTGAAGGTTGAGAACTACTTCCCATGTTGACATTGTTGTAAGGGGGTTGTGAAAGGGGTTGAGTAGTTAAATCAACAGTGGACTGACCTTTCAAGGAAAGTATCAACCTTTCCGCGGATTTGATGTGCGCTTGGGCGGACGCAATCCTCGATTCCAGCTCATCCATGAGCATCATCGCGTTGTTCGAGCCCGAGTAGAGCGCGCGCTCCAATTGGCGCGTTGGCGCTCTTTATCTCCTCGGCCACTCCGTCTTCGTCTCTGTCTAGGCTTGTGATGTAATCTTGGACAGTAGTTGTGAATTTGTCCATAGCCGTAGACAGGTCCGAGCGTTTCATCTCGGCTTGGTAACCGTAGGCTTGAAGTAATTCTAATACTTCCTCCGCCGCGCGTATGTTTACGGCGGAGGGTTGTGACTCGTCTTTGACGATTTTAGGAATCGGTTTGGATGTGAAACGTAGCACTCCGTTGCGCACTCCAGTCAACGCCCGGCTATGTTGAGTCAACGGATGAGCTGTGTCGGACTCATCAACGTTGCTTACAGGCATAGCTGCGGCGGCGGCAGCTCGCTGAGCGCGTATACGTTCATCGGCCATAGCAAAGTTCGATCGATTTATTGCTTATTAGCAAAGTGGTAGCTAGCTGTGAACGAAATAAAATAATAAAAATAAATATTTTGTTACTTGTGACTTGTACTTGTAAAATCGTAAGTATTTATGCACGCGCTACTAACGATTTTGCGTCCAAAACCGTATTACCGTAACCTCGTGCGTGTGACTCAGGCTGTGAAAAGCAATTTCCAATGAAATTTCGCGCGAGACGACTTAATTAGAGTGACCAATTAGTTTAATTAGTCACCCTGCTCGCTGCGCCATGTAAAATAATACGGAACTTGTTGAAGTGACTTGTGAACCAGTTCCTATTCCTAACCGAGGAAGAGGACAAATGTGAACAAGTGAAAGTTGACGTGAAGCGTCGTCTCTAGTTGACGTTCCGTTATTTTATCAAATGTGATTAGTTGAGTTGAAGTGAATTGACGTGAGTTAGTGTGAAGCAAATTTAGATTGTTTACCAAAGGTTTTGACGAACGTTTTTATTTAGACAATTAAATACAAAGAAATAAATGTAAATAAAATATAGATAAAAATATACGTAAACAAAGAAATTAATTTACAACTAAATTAATTACTTAAATAAAACGTAAAAGAAGCTCTAATTACCGGAGAAATAAGGTAATTTAAAGAAGGCACTTAATTATGACAAAAGGCGACAATTAAGTGGCGCGGTTGTGAATAAAGCACCTCAAACAGCGCAGGTGTGAAATAAAGCACTGAGGTGACTTAAAGCACCAAGCGTTAAACTTAGCACCAAAAACAAGCGACTTAATAAGTGACTACGGCGCTTATTTAGATCCTAGGAAGAGATTCGTGTGAAGTTGACGAGGTTGCAAACACTGCCGATTCTAGCTGTGAAATCGGCTTTTAAGGGCCAGACCGATGGCGATTGGTTTGGCGCCAATCGGTTGGCTCTAATCTCCGATTTTTACCCAACATTTCCAATTGTGAAAGTTCAATCCTTGCCCGCTCGCTTCTCCGATGAAAAGCGAGCTAAACTGGCAAGATAGTGAAAATGTGAGCCAAGCCAGACAGCATTTGAAATGGCGCGCGGGCCCGGCCCCCCACTCGGGGCGGGCCCGCCGCTTAACATAAACATGACGGCGTATATGCGTGCTGCTTGTCAAGGAAATGTGGCGGAATGTGAGCAATGACTAAGATCTAAATATGTGAACGATGTGAAGCGCACGTTGTAAACAACATCGCTTGTGATATTAAATGGCGAATGTGAAGATGTTAAGTAAAGGAATGTGAATAAAAATGGAATCGTAATAAGTTGAATTAATTAAATATAAAAGCGAACATAAGAACGTCAACTTAAATATTAAAGATTTTACATTTTACGATAATGTTACACAGAACATTCTCAGCGATTTTGCCTCAATTCTTTTCCAAAATCAGTAATTTTTGCACCTTTTTGCTCATTTTTACTTTCAAAATCGCTTTTTGCAATGCCATGCTGCCTATTTTAGCTAAAATTGCCTGTACATGTATATTTTGCCTGTTTTATACCTAATTCGATATATCTGGCTCAAAATCCTGGCGACCCATTTTCATCCCCTGGCGACCCATTTTCATCCCGATACCAACGGCAAGGGCCCATTCCGCAAAAAAGCCCATTCCGCATTTTTGCCCATCCCGCAAATTATGTGACCCATCCCGCAATGCATCCTGTTTGCGGAATGGGCACATTTGCGGGATGGGTCACATAATTTGCGGGATGGGCAAAAATGCGGAATGGGCTTTTTTGCGGAATGCTACACTGTCATACCAACAACTTCCACCCCCCCTCCCCCTTTCTACGCAGGAGCTCAAATCAAAGACAATCATCCGCCTAATCGGGCAGGTGCGCTGCGCACTCGACTTGCAGCTGCGGCGCATACAAACCGCTCTGCGCGCCGGCGGCTTTGCTGGGAAAGAGAGCGAACGCGATCTCGTGCGCGTCGGTCATCTGAAACACCGATATTTTTTGGAGCCCGACAAGGATTTGTTGCAGATTATGGAGGAGGATAAGGTTGGAGTGTTTGTGTATTCACAGTTTGACGAGGTAGCCCCCAGCGGTTATTAACAAATAGTCTGCACATCGATTAGGATTTGTAATTAGGTAGGAATGCTACACTCCAGGAAAAATGTCTTTGTCCTCCTGATCTGGAACAAAAAAATCTACCTATACTTTAAGAGCTCAACCACACTATGTAACATCAGGTGAAATACTCCTTTTTAGAGCTCAAACTGACAGACGCACTGTAGGATAGTAAGTGATATACTTCTTTTCTACATTCAAATGCATACACCTGACTGCATATGTCTCCCCTGCTTACATGTGGCCCCTGTGGATATATACATGGGATTAATTCTTATAGATTAAGGTGCCTTTATGCCACATGTCGATTTTTAGCTTTCTGGGAGCGTTGCTATTCATTTGACAGCCATCCAAAGTCAAGTTTCCGGTGAAAAAATGTCTTTGTCCCTTTTGTGAAAATGTAAAAAGTAAGGAAAAAAACATGTTTTAACAATTAATAAGACTTTCACTGCTCAAATTTGTATCACTTATTTACAAATTTGCATTTTAAGTGGTTCGAAACAGAAAACTACCACTGCGATCTCACACTCACTGTGATTTTGACAATCGTTTGCCTTCAGGGACGTATCCAGGATTTTTGAGCGGGGGGGGCTGCTTGTTTACGGGGGCCGGCGAACGGGGGGGGGGGCTCAGCCCCCCCCCTAAATTTTATCCCTATATAGGGTCGGAGAGGCGTTTTGGCGCTAGCGCCATACAAAGGCGCCACGCCATGGCGCTTTTGGCGTTGGCGCCAGCGCCAGGAACCGCTTTATATGTATGTAAATATGCATACATATACAACGAAATTCGCAAAAATGCGTTCATTTCCAAGGATATTGGCTTACAGAGGCCGATCCACTGAAAATACAATGCATGGGGAAGAAATTGCGCGCTTGCGCGCAAAATTTTTAAGAGACATCGAAAAATATATAGGAAAAGTTGCAATTTCCGGAATTTTTTAGGTCTGACCCCGGGAAGGGGGGGGGCTGCAGCCCCCCCCCGCCCCCCCCTGGATACGTCCTTGTTTGCCTTCAGTCGTCAGACAAATATCAACACGGTATGGTGTGTATTTTTGAATAATAGAACAACAAGAAGTGTTGGCACAGTGCCAGCTCATGGCTGCGCACATTTAGCGAAATTAAAAAAAGAGAGAAAAATTCGCGGAAGGCACTACGTTCACGATTAACGAAACATTGGCTATATACGCAGGATGGAGGCCATATTTCTACGGTGGTAGGTTGACAAAATGACCCCCACTATTAGGGGTATGAGTTCCACCCCCCAGTGACACATTAAATGTTTGGCAGTCCATTGAACCAAAAAAAGCGAAGAGACAAATACATTTTTCCAGGAGTGTAAATATGTCCAGAAATCTTATTGGACGGTTTCCATTCATTCCATAGACAATTTTATTTCATTTTATCTTAAACTTAAGTGAAATTCAATTACGTACGTTACGTTTCTTCGGCCAACTGTCCGTTGCGGATTTTATACACCGGTCGTGAAAAATGGCTAGCGGGCTTTATTGAAATTGTTTCATTTCAAAGAAAAGTATATGCCATATTTCTTCGAAATACCCCCAGGGGGGTATTTTTTCATAGCGGAAATTTTGAGGGGGGGGGGGGTATTTCTAGGAGATACGGTACCGATAAGTCACTTTTGTTTAGACGCGTTAAACAGTTCCAGCAAATTTTTGCTGTTTTCAGGTGGCTGTGGACAATAACGATGTGGGTGAAGAGGTGTTTGACTCTGATGAAGAGAACACCAATGATAATCGAATTGAAAATGATGAAAATAGTAATGATGCTGAAATTACCGACGGCGGTTCTGTTCAATTTTGAAAGCTTTTTTAGTGATTATTTTGCTACTGTTTTGGATTTTTACATTTTGTGTTCAAAGTCATCACAGTGATCTTGTCGATTCGAGAGTGACCATTTTTTCATTTATCCCAACGCTTTTTAGGCTATGTTATGTTCTTTGATGTTTCCGGTGATTTACTTTTCGATGCTTTCACATTGTGGCGCGGGACTATTGGGTTTGATCCATTGCAACACCGATTTCATGCTATCAATTTCGAGTTCAATTAGAAGTGAATTTGTTGTTCGGAACCAAGTTTTGTCTCTTTCCTATTCAGAATTAATTGACACAACCACTTAAATAACCATTAATGACTCGTCCAGCGCCACCCAAATTATAGACCCACCACTGAATCAGGTGGCTGCACCAGCTGCGGGTGCAAGCGAACACTCGTAATATTACCTATGTATCAGACACTAGAAAGCAGAAATAACCAAATTTAATGCAGAATAAATTCATAATGCTAATAGCCAGGACATGAAAATCATTGCACCTTTTGAAAAGCCAATGTTGAAAAGTACCTCCAATTTTCTGATCAAGTGGTTTACGGTAAGAGTTTCAAATTTTTGGGTGCAATTTTTATGCAGTGCTGCCATCATATCCAAAATGGTGTAATTTTTGTGTGGTGGCACCATCGACTCCAAAGATGAAACGATTTTAATGGAGTGACACCATTGGCTCCAAAACAGCATGACATAAGTGATTTTCAGATATGAGTGAAGTGAAAAAAGTTCACTAATGTCATTGCGCAACTTTTTTTCACTTTACTCATATCTGAAAATCACTTGAAAAAGTGTCAAGTGAAAAAAACGGGCATATGTGCGTATCAGGCGCGTGTGCGTATCAGTGCACGCCCGTGTCATTGCTCCCAGAACCACCGTGTTTTGACAAATAGCCCCTGGGCAATTGCGCTCACCTGGCAACTGCATGCGCGCAGTGGGCCACAAACACCCTGGACTACTGCGGCATAGGCTCACACATGCCGCCTCCACAGGGCTCGCGCCAATGGCGCTGGGTTACTGGCTCCAAAATCGTGCCATTTTCTGGGGTAGCACCATTTTGTCCGCGCACACTAGTTTTCACACTAAATTTCGAAAACTCACAAATCAGCTTATAAAGCGTTTGAGTTTTCTACTATGAGGTGGCTGTCAATTACAGGTGACGGAGATCAAAATGGACTGATTGTAGAAGAGTCAAAACGTTCAAAGCTCATTTATGAGTTTCTGAAATGTCGTGTGAAAACTGGTGTGCGCAGAGCCATTGACTCCTAATTGCGACTTTTTATGGATTTTGGCCATCGACTCCAAAGTGGTGCCAATAAAAATCATGCCATATTTATGGAGTTGCACCATTGACGCTAAAATTTTACCATGTTAATGAAGTTTATCTTTATTGACTCCAAAACAGGTTTATTATTTTAACATTTATACAGTTTATAATAAACACTTCATTGCAGTTTAGATTCAGATAATGGCAGATTCATGAACTAAGGATCTTTGTCGTCATTCTCATCTTGATCATCCTCCACTTCAGGCAGCGGCAGGCCCTTCGTCTCTGGCATCACCAGTGTACACATTGCAAAGTTCACACCTGGGGGCACTTCCAGACCCGTGCAAAAAGCCCTGTAAAATGTCAAATGTCATGCAAAGTGTTAAAAGTCATGGAAAATGCCCTGCACAATCGCAAACATTGGCATTTTGGAGGGTATTTTCCATGACATTTGACACATTGCATGACATTTGAAATTTGCAGGGCATTTTACAGGGTATGGGACTGGCACCAGCAACCACTGCAAGTAGGGCGTAGGGCAGCGGCGACCACCAGCGCGCCAACAGCAGCACGTTGGGCGCGAGCATGCCGCCCACGCGCGCAGCCACGCTGCACACCGCGTTGCACTGCGTTCGGAGCACCGTCGGCGCTAGTTCCAGGCTGTACAGTTCTAGTCCGATCCAGATTGTGCCGCCTAGTGAGATTCCTGTGGTGGGGAGATTTTGTGGTGGCGCTGCTGTCGCCGGTGCGCAAATTTCCGGCATTTGTTTCACCACATCAGTATTTCTGTACACCAGACTTTCCCGCCGCTGAATAATTAATTTAAAAAATTTTATTGTGCCAGGATTAAGTATGAATATGCACCCCAATTTCGGAACCATAAGTCCACCTCTTTGAATACGAGGTGGATAATTACGCTTATACTCCAGTTACTTTACACCCTGCACGCGTGGTTCCCGCTGGAAGCAAGCGTGCCAACGATTTTTTATGCATGCGATTTTCATAAAAAGTTGTAAAGTCGTCTCTGTTATAACGCTATACGTTAACACTTTCACAACAATGATTTCTTCACCTTTTATACAAAAATCGCATGCTTTATCATCATTGGCACGCTTCCAACGTGGGACATAAATGAGTGCGAGGGCAGAGTATCATGTCCGCCGAGTATACTTCGTATTTTTTTATAACTTGTTGATGCCTTAAGGCATTTTGTCTGAAATACCGCTGTCGGTGGAAGAATTCCACTAAACTTCCAAAATAAAAATCGCAACTAAAATGGAACGACCAAAGTGATAAAAGATGTACCTACCTATACACCAATGTGTAAGTGGGTTCACCTACCTGCGCATGCAATGATAACCACCAAGGTAGGCGCTGTGTCGGCCAGGCCGGCCAGGTACGCTGCCACATAAGCCACCAATGTTATGCACAGAATCCCCCAGCCGCCCAGCATGATATGCCGCCGGCCATAGCGTCGGATCTACGCAAAATCCTGCGTTAATTAATGCTGCACCACAATTAATGCTCCATTGGCACAGACATTCCTTGTAAATTTTTTGGTACTGGTATTTTTGCTGGTAAGCTTGATCAAGTACTGGTATTTTTGCAACATACCAATTTACATAATATTTTACGTATTTGCGATTAGGTACCTATTTAGGTATGTACTTTTACTTAGGTACTCTAAAATACCACATTCATTTTCACCCACCATTTTATCAAGGATTGTCACCACAAGATTGGTGGTGACGCTGCACACGCCAAAAGTTATGGTGCTAAAAGCGGTGCTGCTGCCGGGGAACATGGTGCCGAAGCTGAAGTTGAGCGCATAGTAGCTGAGCGACGTGCACAGCCAGCAGAAGATGAGCGCCAACAGCACGCCGCGAAATTTGTTAGAAGAGCGGAAAAGGTCTTTGTACGTGTACTGGACCTGCGCGTGTATTTTCGTCAACATTCATATTTCAAAACAATTGCAATTTTGTTTTATTTTAGGTAAATAATATTTATTCATCGCATTTTTAAATAATTGACGGGTCCAAGAGCTGGTGATACTGGTCGAGCTCTTCTGGGCTAGTGACCACCAACGTGTAAGAAAAATGATGCAAATAAAGTTACGTTATTGACCATAGCATTTAGATAAAACTTATCGAATCAAATCAGACTAGGTAAATAGGCCTTGCCTGGCAGGTTCCATCCAAGTGTTTGCAAACGTAAAACTAACAGTGCTGTCGGCGGCGGCCTTGAGCAGCTGTGGTTCGATCCTCTCGACCACGTCGAGCAGTTGGCGCTGCGACCGGCCGTTGATGCGTGCCATGCGCCCCAGAGCCGACACAGCCTCGTCGCCCCTTCCCTGCGCGACACTCACTTGGTCGCTGCAATCTCGAGGAGTGTGCTTCTAAAACCATACTTGTTAAAACGTATTTACGTTTACTCTAAAAATACGTATACTTGAGTACTGCGAAGATAAAAACGTCTACGTTTCCTAACGGGAAAATACCGGTACTCACTTATTCGCGTACGTTTTGAGAGTACGCGAGTGCGGAAAACGTAATTTCGAAAAATTCATGGGATGCATAACAAGCAAAAACAATTCAAACGAACCGAAGAGGCTGTGAAAATAGCAGCGGAAATTATCGAAGTTGCGAAAGGGAAAAACAGGACAACTCTCATTTTTGCTTACACACTCCCTCTATGTTTTCCGAGTACAAAATGAAAAAAATATTAGATTTACGTTTTCCCTAAGTAAAAATAGTGATATTTACGTTTACCGACCTTTACTTTACTTTGAAAAAAGTTGAGTACTTTTAACAACACTGTCCAAAACCAACCCGTTCAAACAACCACAATGGACTCTCAGGTATAATCATACTGAGCAGCGCCGGCGCCAACACCACGCAATTGACAGCCAGCGACAACTGCCGCCAATGCGGGAACACCAAACTCAGGACGCCCAGCCACGCGAACGCCATGGGCCAGCTGCCGACGAACAACAAAAGCCGATATTGATGCGCCAGTTGTTCCGCCGTCAGTACTAACTGCACCCCGATCAGCGCACCCAGCGCCATGCCCAGGGAGCAGTCCCAGACCCTGTAAAAAACCCGTAAAGTGTAAAAGACCCTGTAAAACATCATGTGTCATGTAAAAGACCCAGTAAAGTGCCACATCTCATGTAAAAGACACTGTGAAGTTTTACATGAGACACTTTACAGGATATTTTACACAACACATGACATTTTACTGGATCTTTTACATTATACATGAAATTTTACAGGGTTTTTTACATGACACACGACAATTTACAGTGTCTTTTACACTTTACAGGGTCTTTCACAAAGTCCGGCACTGGCACCAGCACGGCGCGGCCAACGGCGAAGACGTGCCAGTTGGGCGCCGCACCCAGCGCGCCGCCAACAGAAGCACTGAGCAGCAGCGCGGCGACGTAGGTCGGCTTGCGGCCCCATCTGTCGGACGCGATGCCGCCGAGCGACGCGCCCACCAGCACGCCGGCCATCTGCAGCGTGGTGCACAGCGACGGCACGTAGGACAGGTCGCCCCACAGGTGCCACTCGTCAGTAACGATGGCAAACAGTCAAAAAAAAAGTATTTAAATTTTTAAGTGTTTTTTCTGAAATGAATTTTCGAATTTTCGAATTTTTCTTCAAATTAATTTTCGAATTTCGAATTTAATTTTCGAATTTCGAATTTTCGAATCTTTTTTGGCAATTTTCGAATCTTTTTGGCTAGTTTTCGAATTTTTTCAAATAATTTTCGAATCTTTTTGGAAAAATATTGAATCTTAAGCTTTAAACACATAATTTGGACTGTCTTCATGTTCTGCTCAGTTGTTATGACCTTATTTTAACCATAAATTAGCATTAAAAATGGTGGAATGAGTTATGCAAACCAGTGTGCTGCTTCTTCATTTAATTCACACATTGATACATTTAATTCACCAACAGAGCGAAGGCAATAAAAACAACAATGTAAAAATTGGCGTCAATTAATATATCAGCATAAAATACAAAATTGGCTTTAAATACCATATTATTTTTTCAGAGTGGAAAATTGGGGGGGGAGGGGGGTTAAACGAGGGTGGGTATTTCGAGGGGGGTGTATTATTTTGCCAGAAATTTTTCAAAATCCCAGTACTAAATTGTTGTTTGTAGGTACACAGATGTCAAAAAATGCAACAAAAACTGCCTTTTATGAGACTCTATATACTTATATAAGTACGTAGATGGTACAAACCCTGTTCTACACAACACCGTCATTTTTTTCACGTGTGTTCTGTGTTTCCCAGATCACAAACTGCATTACGTTCTCTATACACAAAATTGGGGGGGGTGGTATTTCGAGGGGGGTTTATAAATTATTGTGTAAATTTTGAGGTGGGTATTTTGAGGGGGCGGATATTTCGAGAAAATACAGTATAAAAAAATGATGTGTCAAAGTCCGCCTCTTCCGCCATGGATGACATTTCAACGTTCTATTTGTTACGTTTCACTTTTACATACGCGCCGCGTATCAATTGTTGCTTTATTTAGCACGTTGAACTTAACAGCGTGTTTTGTTGCCTTGAATTCCCTGAAAAATTCGAAAACTATTTTTGAATTTTCGAATTTTTTGAAAAATAAATCGATTTTTAAGTGTTTTTTCTAGGGGCGAAAAAAAATTCGAAAATTCCGAAAAAATTCGAAAATTCGAAAATGTTTTCGAATTTTCGAATCTTTTTTAGCCATCGTTACTCGTCAGCGATGGCGTAGAAGTCGGCCTATGGACGTCATGCCGGCATATTCAACTACCGTAAATCCTCGAATAAGACTCCTTAAATTATTCCCCCTCAAAAACTCTTGCCGAAAAAATAATTCCCCGGGGCTCTTATTCGAGGGTATGCGGAAGGTAACTACATCATGTCAATCTAAACTGATCCACCTGTAGCGGATAGTCTATGCCAGTGTGATTGTCGTAGGCTGTGCATATTTGTGGCGTCGCTGAAGTGGTGCCATTGTCGACAGGAACGTCGACCAACGATATGTTGCAAGGTGCGTGCGCCGGCTTACCACCAAATGCCATGAACAGCATGTTCGGCGCCACGATCAGACTCGTTAGCTGACAAAAAGCTGATTGAATCATGCCGGTAAAAATGACCGATCCCAGCATAAATACGATCAATTAAATGCTCACTTCGAACCAAAGCAGGAGAATTAACTGGTAGATGCCAAAGGACCCCACGCTGGTAAGCACCTCATCGTAGTGCTTCATATTTTTAATTAGCTAACCCGCTTGGCTATTTAACATGAATAGAAACTAAATAGTGGACTGTTAATGATGTTTCTCCAGTTTTAAGGACAAACAGTCATCATTTTCAGGTTCGCCAGTGAGAATACACGTGTGGTTTCCCATCAGTTTAACTTCTAAATACTGGAATAATAATAAAATTCCGGGTTTTCTTATCAGTGAAGATTACTGCGGCATCGCCGAATGTTTGTTTGACTCGGCTCATTTCTATGAATATGAAAGCTGGTTGGTGTTCGGTGCCATTCGGGGGCGCCATAGAATGTTATTTTTGTATGGTGACCCCCCCCCCCAATGGCGCTAGAAGAGTTGGCGCCATCGTAGTGTAGTTACTGAATATGGCAAATGTTATGACGGGATGTCATAATGTCAAACATGTCTTTATTACTGTTGCAAGTGTTACTATTTACACGTGTTTTTTCTTCTAGGCGAATGTAAATATGGCCTATGTTTCTTATCAGAACTTCCCTAACGTCTGAAAACATCATACACAATGGTTTCGATAAAAACTTCATTTTTTTACAACAAGAGAAGTTATACTGTACAAAACAGCACCAACATTCCTGGATAATATTAACAGAAAAAACCCTCCCCGCAGAAAGAACAACAAATATTTTACAAATGAAAGAAATCGAATAATATTAGTGAAAAAAGTTGAACTTAAGAAAACTGCAAAAATCACACACAACTACCCGCACGTGTCGGGACAACAGAATAAATGAATGCATTCATAATTTATCGTTGGCCCTAAGCTTTTCATCCAAATTTATCATGCCTAGAATTCAAAATCAAGGAAATAATTAGTGGCGTATGACAACATCGATATCGGCTAGCGAGTCGCTAAAATGGCACAACTGTGTAAACTGAAATGTGTATTGACAAAGATTTAATTCGCAACATACTCATCTACGTGAATTTCGGTAACAATGGCCCCACACACGCCAGTTGACATCGACACCAAATGTCAACTGGTTCCCATCCCAATATAAAGCTTTCTGACGAACGACTTTCAAATACAACCCTTGAATTGGGCTGGGAACCAGTTGACATTTAGTGTCGATGTCAACTAGCGTGTGTGGGGCCAATGGCGTTGCAATTGTATTCGAGCTACAACTTTCACATAAAAAATAAAATATGGATGCCAATCGTATCCTATTAACATATTCCCACATTAGTAATACACATTGCTTGAAATTCATAAAATTCTTTCTGAATATTTTAAGTAAGCTGGAAATAGACTAGAAAAATGGCTCGTACTAAGTCAACGATACTCACAATAAAATGCACAATAAAATACTATATCCGCGACGCGTCACAATAAAGTTATAAACAGTCAGATAAAAATATTAGGACGTATTCTCAGAAATGACAGGAACGGTGGAATAAGTGAAAATGGCGGGAAAAATTGACGTGCCGAAAAATTTGCAACATACAAATGAAAGTTAAACTTTTTTTAAGTATATAGGTGGCGTTATCCAAATCACCACGATTCGCACTCGGCCACTGGAATAAAATACTGAGCAGCATCACGAATTGGAAAAAAATGATGTCAAAAACAGCGACAATCCAAGCGCCAAATGTGTTCTCTCGAAAGTGGCACTTGCAGTGTAAATTGAATATATTAAACGTGCAGGAACAACCTGAATGAATAAAAACAGCAAAAAAACAGTCATTTTCGGCTATGTTCAGAAAAAAAACTTTGCGAGAATGCCAGTGCGGCGGCATACAGTGGTAAGGTAAATATATTCCTGTCTAAAAATTCCGGATAATTGAAAAAAATACATTCGAGGTTCTAATTTTAATCGACCCGATCGAAACTTTTTATTACTACAAGTTCAGCAAAACCAGTTTTTCCAGAGTGGATGTAAAAATCATCCGAAAGGTTCAATGTATTTTTTATATTCTCCGGTGTTTAAACGGAACATAACTTCCCCAATGTGCGCGGCCACAACAACAATGATTTTCCACACCCTACGCGACAGCGGGCGCCTGGGGCGACCCATACAAATGCCCTCCAGCAACAGCCAACATAGCATTAAACTTTTCCGGCAGCCTATTTCTCTTGGCCGCCTCATCCCCATCAAGTGCGTCGTAAAGTTGGTCCTTGTACTGGTCCAAGTACTTGTAGAGTTGGTTCAGCGCGGAGTACACGTAGAAGTTCTGGTGCTGGTGCGCGCGCGACTCGTCCGCCAGGAAGGCGGTCATGTCCTGGTCGCTGATCGGCGCCATCGAACTGATCTCTTGGTAGTAGCTGGAAGAAGGGGAATGTGCGTGGCAGATGTTTACATGAGGAGGATTAAATACACCATTTACACACATTTACTGATTACCGTACTTCCTCGAATCAGCCCCCTCGAAGTACCCCCGTTGGAATAATGTAGGCATTATGTATTCTTCGCTGCAAATTTCCATCGCAGCTCGGTATTTACATATCGACTAGTTTGAATACGTAAATATTTATGCCCAAATTTTTTCGGTTTGATCACGTTTATTGCCAATTTTGGGTACGTAAAAGCCTGCTCTTAACTACAATTCTTCACGAAAACTTCTGACGAAATAATAACCCCCCATGAATAAGCCTCCACTCTTTTTTACCCCCTCAAAATTTGCTGGAGAAATGATAAACCCCCCGGGGGTATTTCGAAAAAATACGGTAAATCCTTTCTGACGTCCGGTAAGAAATCTACAAGCCACTCACATATCCACCCAGCTCCTATAAACCGAGATGTCCTTGGCGAACAGTAGCTTCGAGCTAGGAGAATCCTTATTCAACTGGTGGTCCTGGGTGCTGCACGCATCGATCAACGTAGCCGCCACCACGGACAGACTGCCGTCGATCTTCACCGGCCGGGCGATGTCGAACATGAAGTGCGGATTCTTGATCAGGTTCACCCAGAAGCGCAGCGGCAACGCGTTCGATTTCCACGTGTGCGCTACTTCCGGGTCGCTTATGCCGTGCCGCGCCGCCTGTCAGCGGTGGGATGGATTTAGATAGTCTATCTAAATCTATCGACACTATCTAAGTCGACAAGTTCGATAGTCGATTAAGTCGATAGTCGACAGTCTGGCATCACAAATTAGGTTTCTGGCAATACATGTATTAAATAAATTTCAGAGTGATTTGGTCGATCAATTGGCAGACTCGGCGCGTAGAGTGGCTTGATCAGTGTATTTATTTAGTGTTTCTACTATTGCAAGAGAAAATATCTGCGGAATTTATACTTAAGGTATATCAGGAAATATAAAAACTATCAGATTTTTTATTTTACGGGATGTACATTTAATTATATTTTCTTTTACAGAGATTATACTTCATCATATTCACAAAAAAATCACCCATTTTTCAATGATGATTTCATTAACGCACAACACCCAACCCAATCCAACCTGTTCATCCATAAAGTCAAACATGTATTTAATACACAGCGGCAGCGTGCACGACCGGTGAGCAGTACTAAATATAGCCTCGAACAGATCCTCTATGAAGCGCTGCAGCGTGCCCTTCATGGTGAGCAGCCGCGTGAGGTAGATCTCGCTGACCATCTTGCTGCCGCCGCCAGAGTCCGCCTGGCCGTTGGACGCGCCGCCGCTCAGGTCGCTGCTCTTGACCAGGTGGTACAGCTTGTAGCCAGACTCGGGGTCCTTGTGCCCGTCGCTGGGGGGTGAGAGTATCGAGTGTGATACAATGGCAGTGGAGAACAACCGCAATTGGAGTGCCAAAAATCTAATCTGATTTCTATTTTTTAATATAAAAAATAAAATAAAATATATTTTCCACTGGTTCTTCCACAGAGATTAAATTACATTTATTTTATGAGAAGAACATATAAAAATCGCCCAATTTTTTTATATTTATGTATATTTTCTCTACGTTTCTTCAGAGAGATGTTATTTTATTTTTCGAAAGTTTTTGAGATAATTATATTTTCTGAAAAACACCGATTAATATTTAATTATATTTTCTGATTTTTGTGAACGCCAACCGTAATGCAACAAAAACTTCACTGATCACCCAAAACACACCGAGCAAAAGCCCTGGTCAACGTCGGACTATTCTTCAGCGAGAAAGTAGACGATTTCTCGCTCTTGTCGCTCAGCAGCGACAAATTGTTGTACAAGCTGCTCTGCCGGGCGACGAGCGCCAGCGAGCTGTTGTTGGGCACGTTGTAGTGCGCGAGCGTGTTCAGCAGCTTCCAGTTGCCCTGCTCCGTGCGCGACGTGTGGTCCAGGTCTTGTAGGGCCATGCGGCCCGCGCCGCCAGTCCGCCACTCCAGGTCGAGGTCGTTCGCGGAGGGACGGTGGGAGTAGGGCGCCGAAATACGGAAAATGGCGTCCAGGCACTTTTCTTTGACCTGTGTGGGGGATTTTAGATGGAACGTGTAACGAAAAAGTGTTTTAATTTTAAGTGTTTTACTTGAAAATGCCTCTTCGAATTTTTTCGAAAATAGTTTGTTCTAAGAGTTGCTGTTTCAAATGTGTTTCCGCATTTTATACGATTTTTCAGCCAAAAATACTGAAAAGTTCGAAAATTCGATAACGTTTTCGAATTATTGAATCTCTCTACAAAGTCAGTATCAATATTTTAAAGTGTTTTTTCCAGGGCTGAAATAAAAATTTGAAAAGTTCAAAATTTTGCGAAAACGTCTTTGAACTTTCAAAACTTAAGAACTTTTTTCCATCATTAGGAACTTGGCAATAGAGCGGCGAGCAACGCACCTGACTGATGGTGTCACAATCTAGCACCCTGACGGCAGTTTCCCCCACTGCGCCTGAAGCGCCGGCTGGCTCGCACGTCACGTAGATTGTCATTGGATGGAAATCGATCGACGATCGCAGTAGCTTCTCTTCGCTGAGAGAGTAGCGAGCTTCGAAAGTGATCGCATCTTGGGGGCCCTTCTCAGTTTGCTGCAAATGGAGCGACGGTTAGGTTGTGTGGGCTATCCATATATCGACCGACACACAGTCGACGTAGGCTCCGTAGACATGTAAACTCGCTGGACACGAAGACCCGTTGCAGGGGTCTCCAATTGGGGAGGGCTGCCCAAATAGATCATCTGTCTATCTATCTATTCATGTGGAGCACATTTTGAGTGAGTTTTCCCGAAATTTCACTTAAAACTGTTAATTATTGCTTCATTTTGTCAATTTTAACCTTAAATTCACTATTTTGGGATATATACATGGCTATACATCTACTTTTAGCTACTTAATATTTTAGCTTACCTACATATCGAGCAGGTTTACATGTCTACAGGCACAGGGCTCCGACAGTCAGCAAACCAACGGACCTGTTTGATAGCATAAAAGAGGTTATATAGCGGCTGGCCGGCGCACTCCACCAGGTAGTTGTGCATGAGCGACGTGAACCACACCGACAACATGCGCTCGGCCACGCTCTCGCTGCGTCTGAACAACATCTTGGGCTGGTATCTTCGCTCCACCGTGCGCGAGATCAACTCTTCCAGCAGCGTTTTCAGAATGTCCGTGCAATATTCCATTTTCTCTTGCAATATCACCATCAGCAGGGAGCCCACGTAGACTTTGTCCTTGACCAGAAAAAACTTGTTCGCCTCCATGACGCGGACGAAATGCAACAGGAACGTTTTGCTCAACAGCAATTGGTTGAACAGTCTGAGCGTTTTTTCGATGAACGGCGCTTGCTGGGGATTGGCTTCCAGCTCGCGTAGCACCACGTGGTTCGGCGTGTTGGGGAAGAGCACCTGCGCGCGTGAAATAAGTTAAGTGTGATGATGGAACAGCGCCAGATATGAGATTATGGAATACAGTAACCCTCGAAAAATTCCCCAGGGAGGGGGTATTTTTTAGTTCTTTTTGTGTTATTCAAGGGGCGTAGCTATTTTTTCATCAGACTTTTCAAGAATATTTATGAATCAATTCATTGTAAAAAATGAGCTAACGTAAACCAATTAGGTATGCAAGTATAAGTAAATACTTAAATTCAAGTAAATATTCGCCTTCATAAATTCAGTATTTTAAATATTCGTGTTCATCAGGATTTCCCGTCCCAATGGTGGTTTTTAGAGGGAGTTATTGAAGGCTGCAGGCTTATTCGAGGATTTACGGTACTTGTAGGGATGGCAAGCGCTTTTTTTAAAAAAAAACGCCGCTTTTTTTTTAAAAAGCGCAAGGGTCCCAGCGCTTTTTTAAAAAAAGCGCTGGCAAAAATTTATGTACTCATGCACTCGGTATTTTGCAATTTTTTTGCGCGCAAGCGCATAATTTCACATGCAAATTGCCATTGGTGGTTGTTTTCATTGGTTTTGTAGCATTTTAGTGGCATTGCTTCTAGTAATAATAAGTTGAGGAGATATGTCAGTGTAGTAAATAATATCCAGCCAATGTGCTTCCACTTTTCTACAGTGTGAAACATCACTGTCATGTATTAGCCTTCTTTTATAGCCAAATTAAAGCACTATTCCATGCCTTACATCACTTGCAGTCAAGGAACATTCAAAAACGGTGATATACATCATGAGTCAACATAAAATTGGATTTTTTTGGCAGAAATCAGCACTTATAATGCTATCAGATGATTACACAGCCATTCTATGGCTATATATCATCACAAGTACTGCCACTTGTCTGATATACCTGTATATATTGACTCAGGACCATATTTGGGAGCTTTTTAGGTAACGTCTTGACATTTTTTGAAAAAAGCGAAAAAAGCGCGTTTTTTTATTTAAAAAAGCGCTTTTTTTAAAAAAAAGCGGGGCCGTTAAAAAAAGCGCTTTTTTCCATCCCTAGGTACTTGTCAACAAAATTGAGTTCAAAAAGTGCCAACCTGTCCCATATAATCCCTGTATATCAAAAACGGAATGCCGTGCTGCGGATCGGCCACCAACTCGTGCATGTGCGTCTGCAGCTCTGCAAAAGCTTCCTTGCACTCGGCGGCCACTTTTGTCTCAATTGTGTCCATTTGCTGCTTGAGCGAACGCATGGCACGCGTTTGCCGCGTTGATTTGCGTCTGTATGAAGAGATTAAAAATGTAAATACCACTGGGCGTTTAATCTGGGAGTGAGTGAGGATTGTAAGCTGAAGTTTTCAGACTTTATCCGTTATTTTTAAACCAGCAACAACAACAGTTTCTTCAAAAAAATTATTCGAAACAAAGAAGTTCATAAAAATATGTCCTAATACGTCCAAAAAACACCAGCCAACTCCAGAGAAAAAAAGCGTCGCACCTGTAAACCAAAAGCAGCAGCAGCAGCGCGAGCACGAACACGCCCACCGCAGCTGCAGCGACGATGAGCACGACGGGCGGCAGCGAGGCGTCGTGCTCGCCGTCGTAGCTGAACTGGCCGAGCACGTACTCGGCGTTGCCGATCGACACCAGCACCTCGGGGTGGGCAGAGTTGGGCGCCAACGGCTCCGGCCGCTCCACCGGCGGGATGCACGTGATCGTGGTGGCCACCATCGCCGAGATGTTGCACCATTCGCGGCCGATCTGCGGTGGGTGATGATTATGTTAGCATTGGTGTTGTTTCTTAAGTAAATTGTAATTAGATAAATTTTGTAAATTTTTGTTAGCATTGGAAAAATCTCCGGACATTTATATTGTTTGATATAAATATATATAAAATTTTTTATTTATTGTTTTATTTATTATCTCAATGTTTTCCCAGGGGAGGTTGATCAAATTTTTTAAATGAAAATACAAAAAACCTCTTTTGTATTTTCTATTTGCGTTTTTTAGAACAATTTACCAATACTTGATTTTCAAGAGATTTGCAGAAATTATATTAAATAGTATTTTCTCAAAATCACCCATTTTTTAATTTTAAGTGTGGTCAAACCTGAACAGCAGCATCCTGTATCCCAGCAGCCAAATTGATGTTCTCCCCTTTGAGCACTAGGCCAGTATCGTCAGGTCTGTAGTATCGAACAGACTCAAATTCGTGCAGCGTGGGGTCCGGGTAGACATCCAACGCGCGGAAGTTTTTATTGTTGGTGGACAAATTGTGCTGCGACGTGACGCCGTCCAGCTCGAAGCCGAAGTCGACCTGCAGCGGGCGCGCGGCGCTGATCGCCACGTGCTTGGGAAGGTCGGCCAGTCGCGGTGTGCGGCACTGCATCACGCCCACGACGGTTTTCTGTGGACGGAAAATGTTTTTATTACACTTGAAAGGTGATCAGCGCAGGGACGTAGCCAGGATTTTTAAGCGGAGGGGTACACGGAGCTCCGCGAAGGGGGGGGCGGCCCCCCTGGCAGTCCCCGGCCCCCCCTGGCTACGTCCTGGGACCAGCGTAAATAGAAGCGAGAACGCCAATGCCGTCAACCCACCTCACACAAGGATCCAGTGTACTTTTTGCCGTTGACCAAAATGTACATGGCCGGCCTCTGGATGAGTTCCAAACGCTCGCCGGTGACTTCCAGCAGCACGCCGCCGCTAACAGTTGTTTTCTCCGGTCGCACGGTTCTTATGACCGGATCGTCCCTGGTTAATTGTTGAAATATAAAGAGATAAGACACGGTGAAACTTTCGATGTATTTAAACACAGAAAAGGTAAATAGGTAGAGAAAGAATAATCAACGGAATGCAAAGACTAAAACCCACATGTAATAAAAGTGTGTATCTGGATACTTGCGCTCGGCTAGGTCGATCTTCAAAATAATCCCGCCCTGTTTTTCGCTCGACGATTTGCCAGTGCGACACTTGATCGTTGTCTCCGTTCTGGGAAATAACCAAAACCAATTAAAAGTCCCTGATCAGCATCGCCCCTGAACAGGGTCCCTCAAATAAAACCCTCATTAACAAACCTGCTAATAAGCATGCAGGGCACCCCCGCCACCGTGACGGACACATTGGTGCCGGCGTCAAAGTCCTGTCCGAAAATGGTCACATCTGTCCCGCCGGACACGGGGCCCTTGGTGGGCTCGAAGCCGGTGATGCGCACGTCCACGAAGCTGAACGTCTGCTCGGTCACGTTCCAGTAGGTGCCGTTTTTGTCCGCCGTGTCGGGCACGTTCAGCCTGAACACCACCGGGCCCTGGAAACGGATAAAAGGAACCGATTTATTAGGCATACGGACGCTCAGAGATTATCTGCTAGAAATCAGGCTCACTTTCTGTGCGACCATCGACGTTGGCGAACGCATAATGCAGACGATTTTCTTGGACAGTTCATACAGATCGGCGACTGGATGACACTTTGCCGACTGCACAGAAACAGCGTCCTTGATTTCATCGTAGCTGCGGCCCAAGTTGCGCCCGATCACGGTGAGCATGGTGCCGCCCTCGATGGGCCCCTTCTTGGGGTGGAAATCGGTCACGCGCGGAAACGGGCACACGCTGTCCCGTTGTAGCCACGCGCGACGGTCTATGAATAGACATCATTGTTAAAAGCAGTCATTTGTAACAACAATTACACATACTCAGCAGACAGCAAAGTACGTGTAAAATCCTACCACAGTTTAATGAATAAAATCTTGGTCTTTCGTAAAATACGTAATTAAGTATTTCATAGTAAAAACGAAATATTATGATGAAACAACTTTATAATTTTTGGTTCATCATTCAGATGGGTTATGGTAGGTTTCCATACTGTGATGTCCGCCGAGTATACCACAATCATCAATGTAATGCATTTGCCGTTACTAACCGTCAGACGCAGAAGGGCTGGCCGAGCATTTGCTTCGTCTCGTGCACCGGTCTTGAGCGGCGCACCAGCCGCACTCGAACGTGCTCTTGGTGAGCGTGACGCATGTGCCGCACGTGTCGGCCAGCATGTGACACTTGTACATGATCACGCGCATCTGCAGCGGAAACACGCATGATCACATGAATGGGAGTAATACAAGGGCAATACTGGCAGCCCACACACTAGTTGACACAAGTGTATCAACTGGTCCGTGTCAACTCAGATTACGGCTTCACGTGTTGCAGAGCGATCTCCAAATGCACATGCGGCAACGTTGAAAAATAAATATCTAAGCAAGTGCATTGGATGATATCTCTGCGACATGTGATGCTGAAATCTGAGTTGACACACATGTGTCAACTAGTGCGCTGGCCGCCACAAAGCAATAAACTCCAAACTCACTCCCATGTTATTATCGAGCTGCCTGACCTCGTTGTTCACCTTGTCCACCCACACAACCGACACTTTAGCCTCAGCGCTGCCATTTCTAAACCCTTCACCCGAATAATCAAAATCGACCGCTGGACAAGTAATATGCTGATCTGCGGCGGTGGTCACGGTGGCGGTGCGCTTCTGCACGTGGCCCTCGATGGTGACTTGGCACTGGAACTGGTCGGCGCCGGTCATGTCCAGGTTGAGGCCGCGCACGACCAAGTCGCGCGTGGTGCCCGCCAGCACGTACGAGTCCACCGGGCCCACTGGTGCCATCCGAGGACAGTAGTCGGGACCGCGGCGGGAGGAGGGCCCCGTGCGCTGCGGGATGGCATAGAAGTATTAAGATGTGAGTGCTGGTATTTATGTACTCTTCAATGATTTGTAGAAATACAGGGAAGACCTTGGATTTGTCAAATCAAACCAAATCAAATTCAAAAATCAAAATAATCGAAACAAAACACGAAAGTATGGTTGGAAAGAGTCAATTTTTAGTTAAAAGTTCTGATTTGAAAAAAAAACAATAAAAATTGATTTTACAAATAAAATCGATTTTTTTCAGAATCGTCCAAAATTGAAGTATAGAGAAAAATATGTGTATGTTATGTGTCTGACAATATATCGTTATGCCTATAGTGGCCATATTATAACTGTGCAGTCATGGGATAGCATTATAAGTGATTTCATTCAAAAATGTCCATTTTATGTCGATCAGTTGAAAAAAATCAAGTGCCATAATCTCTACAAAAAACCCAAAACCCAACCCCACCACTCCCAAACCCACAGTCATTCCATTAATAATATTCATGGCCCTGCAGGTGTCTTCACTATCATCGGTACACACGCCCGTGTCGACGCACCAGTCGCACGCGTGCGTTGAGCCCACGCAAGCGGTGCACGCGGAGTAGGATGAACAGTCGAAGAAGATAAAGTCTGTGGTGGCGAAGTCCGGCCCGCTGTTCGCGTGCACGCTGTGTGTGAAGGGGGATTTGGATGGTTGTTTGTGTGGTTTGATTGATTTTAATGGAATTCGCGATCATTGTTGATTTGTTAGAAGCCATTTTGAGTGATCATAAATATCTACTAAACATCAACACGACCGTCAAAATATTTAGTATGTTTGTTCTTATCATTTTCAGATTTTTGAATTTGCTGTTATTTAAACGTTCATTTGGGAAAATGAAAAAATGAAAAAATGAAAAAAGCACCAAATTTCAAAGAAAAAATTCACAAAAATTGCATCTATTTATCCATTTTAAACAATTTTAACATTATTATTTTTCAGTTCATTAAAGTAATACTCGAAAATGGCCAAACCTGCCAACAACCAGTAGCTCACGAAAAACGACCCTCACAACTCACCTAAGCACAGCGTGCGTTTCATGTTCGCCCAATCTGACCGGAGGCAACCGATCCGGCGTGGGGCACGTCAGCGACACCGAGTCCTCCAGCAGCGTGGCGGCCAGCTCGAACCGCTCAGAGCCCACCAGAAACACGCACGAGTATTGGGCGCCCTGCAGAGGAAGGAGTCAACTTGGTCGATGCGAATTTTTCCAGAACGTTTTCGAATTTTCGTATTTTTATGGAATAGTTTTTGAATTTTCAATTTTGTTCCCGTTAAATTATTGCATTTTTGAATGTAAATATATGCTGACTGATGAATACACCTTTGTTTTGCGATCTTCAAACTGGTTATCGAAGACACAATTGCACATTTTTGCTCTGCTTTTATGAAAACATCCTAGTGAAATTAATGTTATTGAATTTTATGCATTTTCAGCCAAAATACCGAGAAAAACATCCGAAAACGTTTTCAAATTACCGAACTTTTGTTTGCCATCCTTACATGCAAGTAATGTATCCACCCACCAACCTCATAAACCGGCAAATTGTCAATCTCCAATCTCAAATACTCAGAATTGGTAATCTGAATCTCCGGCGGGTCCACCTTGACTATATTCGTACACCTGTCCTGTTTATACGATATCCAGCCAGAAGTTGCACTCTCATAAGGGCAGTCGCCGCGTGCGGTGCACTGGTTGGCGCGGGCGCACCAGCCGCAGTAGGGGTCTGCAGCGGCAAGGCAGTCCGTGCAGCGCGTGTGCAAAGTGCAGTCGTGCGTTTTCAACTTGGTCAACTGCGGGGGGGGGGGTTGTTTAATGGTTGTTTTTGGTAAGGAATACATTGAATATTCAGAGGTGTATAATTGTATTTTCATTGATTCACATCTGGCCCCGTTCATGTTTAATTGCGTCTGCATGTTTAATCGCGCACACTAGTTTTCTATTGAAATTAAAACACACATATTAAACAGCTTTCAAGAACTTATGAATGAGGTGTCTGTCAGCCAATTACTCTTGATGGAAATAAAAAAACTCATTAGGTAAACTCAAATGCGTTTGAAGCTGATTTACGCGTTTTCCATCAGAATGTTTTTCGAAATTTCGGTAAAAACTAGTCGCGTAGAGTCATCAGGATTGAAACTATATCGAAGCTAATATTCAGATCGGGCATTTTTTCACAAATTCGATAGTTCATGAATTTCAACCAAATTTCGAAATCAATTTTTACAACCAAAATCGAAGATCCACATCTAAAATTCTCATCATCTAAGCATTTGACTCCCCCATGTTCTTCACTTTCCCCATTTCCCTCCAAGTGTAAACTTCAGTAAATACATTCAAACTACGCCGGCACATGCGCCGGCCACATTGCCGGCAGCCGAAACGAAGTCAGTAGTCCCTAATTTCATGAAGCCAATTGTGCCGCGAAGGAAGCGCCGCGGCACAAGCCGCCCAATGGGGGAAACTAGGCGGCTTAAATGAGCACCAAGGCATAAGCCGCCGCGCCGTGGGAGCCTATCACCACTTGCGAACAGGTCCCCAATGGCATCCCATGGGAAGCTGTTGCAAAGGTCACTGGAAATGTTGGGCAATCCGCCGCGGGGCCCTACGCACCCGGGAGAACCGCTTTCTGCTTTAGCTGTCCACTTGAAATGCTAGGCGCCGGCTCAATTTGCACCACACTGCGCGGCGGCGTGTTCGCTCCAAAGAAAGCCGCGCGTGTCGGGCGGAAAGGGCGGCCGCTTCCCGCAATTCATTCGACTGCAGCGGAAGATCATCACTGGCGGCTGGAGCGGCCGCCGCCGGCCATGCGCCGAACGCCGACGGCAGCAGCGTGCGATTCAATCAGATTCAATCCGACTGCCGTTGGTGCTCAGCACGGCGCAGCACAGCACGGCGGCATGTGCCGCTGCTTGCGGCTATATTTGCGGCGTGCCATACATTCTCTCTCACGAGCGATCATTTTTTTATTGTGCAGCTTGTTGTGTCATTTTTTAGATGATCTGGTATACGTGAAATTACGATGCTTGCTAAATTTCCTCGAATCCATCAGGCGTGAGTGTAAAATTCACCCGACGGGTGAAACGTGTCTGGTTCGGTTGACGTGATAAAATTTGATCAAATGCATAACGTGTTAATGAACCAAAAATACATTCATCAGTGTGATTCGCTAGCTGTCCATTACGCCGGGCCACACAAATGAACATTTCCTGTCAGCCGCATGCAGACAACATATTTACGCTTTGCATGAACTGAGGACGCGAATAAAATGGGCGTCTAAATATTTATTAGTGGCCTGGCCGTCATCGGGCACACAAACGGAAGAAATTGGTTTGTGCAGCCTTGTGTAAACATACAATAGAGCGCAGAGGGCGACATAATAGCCGCGAGAGGCGGCGACTGCAGCCGGAACCCCCCCCCCCCCCTCGTGCCGCTTCATTGGGCCCGGCGGCGCGGCACAAAGCAGCGCGAGCCATTTTACGGCTGTTATTCGCAAGCGGCGCACTCGTTCGGCGCCCAGGAATGCGGAACGAATCGCGCTTGGAATCACATCATCCATTACGGAACAGAATCGATCGTTTGTTTTTCCGAGGACCGCCCAGAAAAGAGAGCCATAGATCTTCTCCCGACGACGCAACAAACATATTCGCTAATATTCCCGTCACGGGGCCCCGGGTTTATGTCACACTAAATTTTTATGACGCGACGTGACCGAATGAAGCGTGCAATAAGACGGGGGACCGGAGGTCAAAAATGCCATGCGCCCCCTGGGTTCTCATGCGCAAGGACGTTCGTCTCTATGAAATCGAACAATCGCCGGCGACAAATGACAAACCCCGAGAATGAATTGAGAGTCCTGATTGATTAGTAACGCGCGGCGACAGATGTGAGAATATGCGGGCGCGAACGCAATTCCGCGCGACCCGCCCGCCCGCCTGCAAATTGCACCTATCATGGAATTGTGAACTTGCCCGGTTCAGTGCGCGTTGGAAGAAAAAAACCGCGCCGCAGATTACAGAGCGAACATCAGGTGCCAGTCCCAGACCCTGTAACATGCCCTGTAAAATGTCAAATGTCATGCAAAGTGTCAAAAGTCATATAAAGCCCGGTAAAATGGCAAACGTACGTTGCCGCACGGGCATTTTACATGACATTTGACAGGCTCTGGGACTGCCCCCAGCCCCCCCCCCCCCCCGGGAAATCAACAGTCTCTAAAATACCATCAAATAACCAAACGGTCATAAAGTTCCTTCCTCCACCTGTAAATATACCTGCCCCCCCCCCCTCAGCGCACTGTGTACACTATTCAAACACTTCATCTACTCAAGTGCGCGTGTGTGTATTGCGCGCCGGTTGGCAGTAAAGAAATTCCGCGCAGCCACTTGACAACGGGCGCGGTGACTCAGCGGCGCATAAATAGATTCGAGATTAGATGGACAGTCGAGAGAGCGGCCGGTTGTAAATAAATGAGCACCTGAGGCTGAGACGCCCACAATGCACTGCGACAATGACTGAATAACACTCGATACACTGTGTGTCGACCTGCGGAGACACTCATGCAAACACCATTAGATCGGGAATGTAGATAGCGCGCGCGCAGGTAAAACGGCATGTTTACATAGAAACACTTGAGTCATCGCAAAGCCACCAAAACACTTTCGTTTGAGAAAACTGAATGGTTACAGGTGTACACAATGAACAGCGCAATTAAAAACAGCACAAACTACAAAACAAAAATCTCTGACCCACCGTAGTCTTGGTGAGCACGTAGAGAGCGGACGCATTTCCAGCCGTGTCCATGTGCATGTCGGGCAAAATGGGTCGCCCTGGCTCCACCGAGATCGAATCATACTCAGCGCCCTGGTCTGCCGCGTCGACGACAGCCTTACGCACGCGTCCGTCGTGCGTGCCGATGAACACCACCGTGTACGTGTGCGACGTGGTCGCCGCGACCGCGGTGAACATGGCGTCGGACACGGCGACGGCGGGCGTGCTGGCGACGGGCGTGTCGCCGCCGATCTTGGGGTTGGCGTCAGTGCCGCAGATGTACTGCTCCACGTCGTTGTACTTGACTTTGTTGCAGCTGAGCGTCTTGGAGAACCACTCCAGGCCCTGGAAAGGCGAATGAGTGAATAAAAAATGAAATAACTTTTCGTTTTGTGAATTAAATGCCAGGAAGTATACTGAAAGATCAAAAATACTATGATAACACTGTAAAATGTCAACTGTCAAATGTAAAAGTAAACACAACCCTCTTCCCCCAACGCATATCGCGAATTTGAACCCGGATAAAAAAAATCAAATTAACAAACCTTGGGCGTCCTACCCAAATTGCACTTCTGAATGTTCTCCAGGAACACTTGGTCGATTCTCTTCAGACTGTACACGCACAAGGCCGATCTGGCGGTGGGCGAGTTCCGCTCGACCGAGTTTGAGTCGCCGGCGCTGAACACGGCGTAGAGCACGTCGTCCTCGGTGGTGATGCCCAGACTCTGCGCCAGCTCGTAGCCCGGCTTGGCCACGAACGCGTCGTAGACCTGCGACGACGTACAGTTTGATCGCGGTTGATTCAAAGTGAATACTAGTTGACAAACCATATTTCTAAAGCTGATAATTATGTTTTTTACACATTTGAGTTAACCGGAATGTGGATATACAAAATTATCTATTCTAGTAAACTCAAATGTGTGAAAATGTGTCAAAAAGATTATCAGTGTGGAAACTTAAACATTCTGTATCTCAGCATCTTACTAGATATCCCGAAAAAGAAAAAACGCCACCACAATCTACAGAAAAATCGAAAACCAGAATTCTAACAAAAACCTACCGAAAACAGGATGATGATCACGACCCCCTTTCAACATTCCACACACAAACCCCACCAAAACTCCACAAACCAAATTATAATCAATATTGTCGCCGGCGCACACGAGCGGCACCTCGGTGTAACTGTAGTAGTAGGGGTCGCCGTTGCAGATGCGCGCGATCTTGGACAAGTACGGCTGGCCGCCGCGGGGCGCGCGCGCCTGCCGCGTCACCAGGTAGCTGAAGCGACCCGACGTAAAGCCGTACACGTAGTCGATCAGGTAGGCTTGGCTGCCTGTATGGGGGAGTGATGCAGTAGGGGCGTTTTTTGGGGAATGATTGATTTTGTTGTGGCTTTAATTAATGCGGACCGTGCACACTAACCACCGTATTTCTTCTAATAGAAGGTCGTCTCCAATAGAAGTACATTTTTCTATCTTAGTTGGGCCACCAAACAAATAGAAGGGCGGTCTCCAATAGACGGGCGTCTCCCAGAGAAGGGCGGGTAAAAAAGTTGACATAGAGCGAGTAAAATAGAAGGGCGGCCCTCTATTAGAAGAAATACGGTAATCAGAATAATTTTATTTTCCGAGTTGAGTAAAAAGATATCAACACAGTTCAATATCAGCAAGAGAATAACACAAGTCCAAGCTCTAAACAAAAAACCCATAAACCAAACGTACCCGATCTATAAGAACTGCTCAGAGTCAACTGCGTGGTGCCCTGTATGGCCCTGCCGGCCAGCTGGAAGGTTCTGTTGTTCTTCTTGTCGATGCTGAGGCTGGCGATGGACGGCACCGAGTCCCTGAACTTGCCGTGCTGCGTGACCGTGCTCGCGACCACCAGCACCATGTCTGCGTTGAAGTGAATGTCTCATTCGGGGGTGTCCAATGGGGGAGGGGTGGGAACCCCCCCTCAAACCGCGCAGCTATCAATCTGTCATGAAGGCCGCTCAGCTATCTATCTATCTATCTATCTATCTATCTATCACGGAGGCAACCCCCCCCCCCCCAAATCAGCCAGCTATCTGGAAAAATTTTTGAGAAATTTTACCGAAATTTTTGCTGAAAAACACTGGTTTCATACCTTCTTATAGATGTTCGCCTCTGAAATCACTAGTTCATGTGTCTAACTGCCTTTTTTCGGCTATTTTTAGTACTATATGTTTTCATATTTTGTCATTTTGCGATCAATTTTTCACCTATCCCTTGAAACTGTCCCATCCAAGCGCACAGTAATGCAAACTCCAAACCCAAAATTCCAACCATTATTAGGATCAGGGGGGCCGGGCGCGACGAATGCCAGCGACGAACTGTCTGCGTCGTTGGCGACGTGCGGCGCGCTCTCGGGCACGTCCTCGGACCGGCCGATGTCGTACAGGTAGCGCAGCGTACACCGGCCCTGGTAGAGCGACGTGCACAGCACCAGTCTGAATGTAGATGGGATGTTGTGATGTGAGAAGTGATAATGTTTTGGTAGAACTTGAGTGAGTGGAAAGTAGAGTTGTGACAAGAAAAATTAAATAATTTTACTTGTCACTTTTCGCACCACTTAAACTTTACTTGCCACTTGTCACAGTTCTGCTTACTTTACAAGATAGATGGAATCGAATCAAGTCGACACTAGGTTGGCCGTTTTCAACCGGCAAATAAACAGACTAAAACTTCATATCAAATGAATACAACGGAATGTGTTCGAGCTAAGTAAATTGTGTTTTAATTAGCTTACTAATTAGTGTTACTAATTAGCTAACTAAACTGGCAGCATTTCTGCCCAACTAACCCCCCCAACCAAATCACCCCATCCCACCTAGACTCCCTCCTATCAATAGTGAGCGCCTTAGTATGCGCGTGCATGAGCTGCTTGTCGGCGTTGCACCTGCCGCGACCGGGACACTCGAACGAATCCTCCGCCGGCCCCGTGTCGAGCGTTTTGCGCAGCGACAGGTCCGAGCCCAGCTCGTACAGCTTGTCCACCGCGCCCACGTACACTCGGAAGCTCATGTGGTCGACCACCTGCGGCCGGGCGAGCACCTACTTTAGTTGAGACTGAATGAGAGTGAGGGGCGCTACAAGGAATTGTTAAATGTCGTGCAATGTCTCAAGTCATGTGAAAAAAACATGTAAATTAGAAACCTTCGTTTTACAGGGCATTTCACATGACTTGTGACATGACATTTGACAAGTTACAGGGTCTGGGAGTGGCAACTGAAAGCCAAATGAAATGTCAAACTACAAAAAAAGCACCGACCATTTTCTCGTAGGGCGCGTCTCTGCCGGCCGGATTCCTGACCTGGGCGAGCACGTGCCGCGAGTCTGTGTAGGCGCCCATCGCGCTGCCCGCCGTCAACACCGACAGCACCAACATCAGAGAAATGTTGGCCACGCGGTGCCGCTGGTTGCGCAGCGGCACATCTCGATGTCTGATGTAAAGAGTTACAATGTGCAAAAAATACGCGGGGGTTTGGGTAACAGAAATAAAAATAATTATAAAACTGGAAAATTGTTGTTCGACCCGTTCTGCTAGACTATCAAATCTGGGCAGTCTCAAATCTGAGCTAGGTCATCAGTAGAATATCAGGATGAAGCTTAAGCAACCCAAACGATAGCATAGCTCCTGTAACCACCTAACTCATTAACACAAACCTGCGACTCTCTTGACGTCTCTGCAGCTCGCAATGTTTCTGCGTCGCGTCATCTTGAAATGACTCTGCCGCGGCGCTAGGGCCGGCCGCAGTGTCGCAGCCGTTGACGGCGCACATGGCCAACTTGAATTTGGCCGCTGATCAAATGTATCCGGACATTTGAGGCGGGATTGCGCAATTTGATTGAGTTTAGGTTTAGTTTGGTAAGGATCGCAGTGTTTGTCCTTTTCTGCGTGAAATTGAGGACGATTGGACCAACCACATAAAGGAATGTGACGCGGCGACTTGGCCTATGCAATTTCCGTAATCGCGTTTGCAGATCAAGATCATCTGGAAAAAAATAGAAAATGGGACGATGCACAAAAGGATACGAAAGAAAAACACTTGAGCGCAGCGATACGCGACGATGACAAAAAGGATTTTATTAAAGGACACCATCAGAAAAAATTTTCTCGCAGAAATGATTTGTGATGCGCGGCGCTGCGGGTATTGACTAATAACTGAGCGCCGGGGCCGCGCTGCAAATCTCTGGAATGCATTCTGTGGGGGAGCCAATTTAATTATCCCGGCTAAGTAGTTTTTCGGGCACGGCTCCGATCGGATAACATTGAGTAGATAAAACATGAAAAACGTGTAAATACAACGTATCGGGCTGCCCGAATATCCGTGTCGGGCCGATTGAATTATAAGCCAGGGCAGATGTTTCCAAATTGGGCACATATTGATGTGCCAGCATAGAAAACACAATAGGAAGGACATGGAATACAGAAGCGACGAGCAATTTGGAGCACGCAAGACAGATGTTCGCGCGGCGCAAATGCATGCCGCACTACTGACACACGCCGCGTGTGGACCGTCCAGCGTTCAGCATTGGAACACGCAACCGGGCATGAGGCACGCAACCGGCACCCCGCACGCACGCAGCTGAAGACAATGGCCCATCAATAATGCTTTGCGCCACCGAAAACTGGCTTTAATTCTAGCCGACAAATAAATAAATACGAAAAATCAATCTACGCTAGTCTAGCAGGAAGCCAGTGTGAAAGCGAGAAACGTGGCTGGCATGCGGCGAAGAAATGGCACGAAGGGACACGGTCGCGATGACTAAGTGCGGCGGTGGGCCGCGCCGCCGCCCCACGGTGTACAATGACAACGGTGCACCGGCGCCGGGTCGACGTGGCAATAGCAAACCGGCGGCGGCAGTTCGCAAAAAGCCGCCGCGTGTTCCCACAAACAGCCACCGAGCGGCGTTCCGTTTGTTTGAACTGGCAGCGCGGCGGCGAGCACAGCTGCGCTACAGGCGCGACACGTTCAAGCGGCGACGGCGGCACTGTCCACACAAGCGAGCCACAATCGCGCGGCCCGACGAATCCGTCGCAATACACGCCGCTGGCATTTTGCCAACTCGGGGACGTAAATACCATCACGGTCTCAACTGACTCGCGATCAAGTAAACTTCCTAAGTCCGACACGCAGACAATGCGAGAATGAGATGATAGGGGCCGGATGATGCGCGCACGCGCCCCGCCGCCACGTGCGGCCGCGCCGCGACGGCGCAAATTCACCCACCGACCGGCGTTGGCGGCACAAAAGTAGTACGCACATTTGCATACACGCAAACTGGCGCATTCCAGCGCCAACGGCGCGCAGTCGGGCAGATAAGGCGCGCTACCGTAAACCACCGAATAGTACGACTGCGGATGGAATGAAGAAAAAGCTGGTTGGTGTGTGTTGGTGTCATCTGGATGGTAAATAATGTTTGTATTTGCAAATTGCGACTGGCACATTTCCACCATTGTAAATTCACGCCGGTACGGTAGGCAGACACATTCCATTGAGCGACGAAAAAACGCGTGCCATCATAACGTTCCACCGAACATTTCACTTTCTGGTGAGAGCGAAAAAGGCAGCGTTTGCCAAATGACCTGAAATATTCGGCACTTCGCTGTTTATCAGGAGAAAATTGGACGCGTCTAAAATTATCTACTCGCAATCGGGGCTAAGATAGCAAAAAACTGGTCGGCGACCGACGTGCACATTTCAGTGGTTCTATGTGTACTTAAGTGATTCTGCATCTATGGTTGAGCATTTCGGCGATCCAGGGGTAGTTATGCGCTGCCGCCGCTGTAAGGCTGTAAAGTAGCTGCTATTTTGAAGGTCGCCCCGTTTATTTAGATCAATATGTATTTTTATTTTGAAGCACCAATGCACCGTACCCGCAATGTTTCAAAGCATTGTTCAAGTGCTTCGATCCAATCCTCGCATCCGAGCTAGCGTTGAAAGAAATGTCTGTTTTGTGCATCCAGCGCGTAAGCACTCAATTGGCACTTCGAATGTCCACGGGCAAACTGGCAGTCATAAATAAAATAAATATAGGGCGGGCGGTGCTTTTCTCGAAATGATAAAGACGTTTTTTCAAAATTAGAAATACAAAGCCAACAATTGTCCTAACAAAAAAATTGTAACAAATACAAGAAAATTAACCCCATTGAAAAAACCTAATAAAGATTCCACCCATTGCCAAGTGAAAGGATAACCAAGCTGCTTGCGAATACCTAGTCAAGTAATTGAAATTTTACTCGACCGGCTGTTTCAGGTCAGATGAAAGACCCCGAAACCTGAAACAGCCATAATTTTTTACCTACTTAGTTGCTTTGTCAAGATGAAAATCAGCTGATTTCGCTCTTTTACTTTTAAATAACAATTTGCAACTTTTTTAACATTTTTCTTGTCAGTTGACCATGTGCTGCTGAATAGAATCTTTACCAATTGGGTGCAAACTATGATAAACACTTGAACTGAGTAAAATTTTAAAAGAATGCACCCCACTGTGAAAGGCACGCACGACGGAAATTTGGAACAAACTAAGTGTAGGACGTTGTATACTGTTTACGCGCAATATTTAGTTTTAGCGCGGCGACACACCTGCCGCAATTTTAAACTCCACAAAACTTCGTACAGTATAAATGCTCGTAGGATACTACTAATGCATTCCGCAGTCAAGTGGACTAAAGAAGGAAACGATTTTATGAAGTGTGAAGTCGGTTTGAAAAGAATTACACATGTGAGATAAGTACTTAATTCATTTAATGCAGAATCTACTAAATTTTGTGGTTTAGTAATTAGTGCATTTGTTATTACCTAGGTGTGAATGCAAACAGGTTGTTAGATCGGTTCTCTTAGTAAGGGAAATCATAATGCAAAATCATGATACCGTATTTCCTTGAAATACCCCCAGCGGTTTTTGTTCACAGTGGAAATTTTGAGTAGGGGGGTATTTCAAGGGGGGCTTATTCGAGGGGGGTTGTGTTAGAAATGGCACACATGATGTACCTCATTCCATACGGCGGTATTTCAATGGTTTTTTCCCCAGCTCGAAAACACTTGGGGGGGGGGGTAATTCAAGGGGCCGGGTATCTCGAGGAAATACGGTAGGTTTTAAAGAAAAGCTACAGCCAAATAGTTTTTTAAACATATAACATCACCTTGGAGATAAAGTTTGTAGACTATGCAGCACAGCTATAGCAAATTTTTAAAGCCATGATAAACATAACCCTGAATCTGATCCTGAAGCATCAATCAATAAGTAACCAATCAATGCAACATCAATCAAATACCTATTCAAAGTGCATTCACTTTTGAGCAGATTCAACCTTCATCTAGAGGTAAAATATAATTTGCTTTGATGACATGAACATGGCCAATTTAAGGCGCTGTGTGAAAAGTTATAAAGTGGATTTACAGGGTAGAAATAACAGTATAATTGGCATTTAATGGCTCCACAACTATTATATCTTTGAAAACACCAGATAATTATGACTATTTCACACTGCCACCCACTTCATCAGGGACGTAGCCAGGATTTTTGAGCGGGGGGGGCGGATTGTATACGGAGCCCGGCGAATTCAGTCCATTTTCACTGGCTTTGAGGCCGCGGAGACCGGTCAGCCAAAATTTTATGCTGTGAAGGGAAAATGCGCGCTTGCGCGCAAAAATTTTTCAAACTGTCGACAAAATCGTCTTCCGAAAGTGCCATTTGTGGCACATTTTTTGGTCCAGCCCGGGAAGGGGGGGGGGGGGGGGCGGCCGCCCCCCCGCCCCCTGGCTACGTCCTTGCACTTCATAATTTTCCCCATTAGGCAATTTGGAAAGCATCTATACTCGGCGGATCGCATGCTATGCAATTTTCTGAAGGAAACACACCATCATGACATCATCGTTAATAAAATAAAAATTGTTCCAGCAAAAAGAAAAACATTTCAGGAAAAAACATTCGACACTTGTACATGACTCCGCCTTTTTCTTTTTGAAATGTTTTTTTGTGAAATGTTTTTTTTGTGAAAGTAAATACATCAGTATCCTGCTCGCGCATTATCGACCAAGACATAAATAAGTTTGGGCGCATACTTTGCGGTCCGCCGAGTATAAACACTTTTTAAATATAGTGCGAGATACCGTATTTCTTTAAATGGATACGGATAAATACCTCCTATAGAAAAGCACCTCCAATATAACGACAGGTTTTGGAACAAATGACCGGCAGCCTCCCATAGAACGACAGTCTTCAATAAAACGACAGGAAGTAATTTTGGAAAAGTGCCAAGATACAAAAATGTAGGAAGATGATGTAAGAACTTTCAAAGCATTCAAATATTCATATTAAAGTTTAAATGGATGGTTTGATATTAAAATATTGCTAAGTTTCATTAAAAATAAATGAATGTTCAAATGAAAAATGTATGGAACAATTGGTAAAAAAATAGAATGGCAGGTAAAAAAGTTTACGGAAAAATAGAACGGCGCTCTTCTATTAGAAGAAATATGGTACAAAAACCGTTTTTTACAAACTCTACAATGGACACTACAATCCACTTTCTGCACTTTCCACTTGATGCAAAATCAGGGTGTGATGGTGAAAAACTGTTTGATTTCTCGATTGCAAACACTGCGCTCCGCATCATTTTCACACACTTTAATGACGGCCATAAGTTTTTTGGCGTCGGTAAACAGGCGACTGATACATAAAGTAGATAAATAAAAGTAGGCAAGTGCAATGAATCATGGAAAAATGCCATTCAAAAAAAATTGTCGATGCAGGGCAGCCCGCCGATTTTACTGGGCACTACCGAAAATTGTACATAATGACGCCAATTAGTGGTGCCGCGGCGAAAACGTAATCCCATTTACGCTGCCCTAATGCCGCAATGGTTAGTGTGTCTGGGCTGTCTTTCAAAAAACTTTTTGCTCAATATTATTTTACGTTCGAGAAATTTTTAAGGTGGATGATGATATTTACAAATTTTGAAATGCATGGGTTTCAATATTTTTCAGAGAATGTTCAGAAAATGAGGTTATTCCGATATGTGCCCACATATACTAGCTTAAACATTTAAACTTACCGGTAAGGTACAGGTAAGTAAAGTCATAAATCAGCTTTGAACGCATTTGAGTTTACCGGAATGAGTTTCTCCGTCAACTGTATTTTACAAAGACCTCATATAATACCGGTGAACTCAAATGCCATTCAACGCTTACTTTATGAGTTTCCTCAATTTTCAGTTTCGCGGTGGTAAACTAGTGTACGTAGAACCTATTCGCAATATTCGAAGCTATAGTGCATGCAAGCTATAGTGTAAGCAAAATGATACCGGGAGTGGTGAACACAATTTTTTATTACAATTGCAACAGGGTCCTGCTGCGCAGCCAAATTTCCCAAACACCACTCCACCAACAAAAAAAAAGCGACGAATGCAAATGCGAAACAGGTGCAATATAGGCGGCTGAATGGGGGCGCGGACATGTGGCAGCTTCATGCGAGGCGACATGACGCATACAACTTACCGTATTTCCTCGAAATACCCCCTTGAATTAACCCCCGCCCCCCTCGAAATACCCCCAGGTGTTTCGAGCTGAGGAAAAATACCCCCCTCGAAACACCCCCAGGTGTTTCGAGCTGAGGAAAAATACCCCCCTCGAAATACCCCCCGTCTGGAATGATGTACATCATGTATGCAATGTACATGATGTATATATTTCTAGCAGTTTGCATTGCAGCTACACATACCTATACTAGTTTGTGTAGCGATGCACGTTGATATGTCCAAAAATACCCTATTTGGACACATTGATTGCCGGTTTTGGGTATTTAAAGGGTACTCTATACTATGAGTTCCATGCAAGTTTCTGACGAAGTAATAACCACCCTCGCCCTCGAAACACCTCCCTCAAAATTTCCACTCTGAAAAAATAAACCCCCTGGGGGTATTTCGAGGAAATACGGTACACAAGTACGCATGTATACAGCGCATTTATATCCCCTGGGTGAAGTGTCATGTATTGAATGGTCGGCCTTCGAAATTGCATCGGATCTGGAAAGCTGTTGCTGTCGAAATTAACGACGCCAAAATTCAGCTAGTTAACGCGTGGCGAATTACATATTGCGGATGGAAATAGCACACAATGAATACTACTACAACGTGTACAACAACCAAAATCATACAACGCGTACACACGTATTTATGTATGTATTTAGCTTTGCAATGTGTAAAACACGCAAGGCAGTCAAAAATAGCGCGACTGCGGCAACGGGGTGCTACTGATGAATTGGTGCATGAAACAGGGGCAGCATGCACGAAATGGGGCCAATAAAAACCATGCATTATAACGCCTCGTGTTTCTACAGTGCCGCACTGGCCTGTCTGTCTACGGTCGCGTGCAGCAGTGGCAAATTACTTTTTCATAACATGAATACCCGACTCCATGGAACAATCTTGCTGCGGCATGTGCTGATGTGGCGTGTCATGTGGGGCATGTCTGCCAGGGTTATTGTTGCCTCCAAGATGGCACATGCATATGTTGTTAAGTGGGTCTCCCGTTGACAGTATAATCCATGGAATAAATATCAAATGGAAGGATTTATCGTGGTGCATTTTTATGGCTCACAATTGGCGAACTTGGCGCAACTTTTTTTCACAAAATTTCTCGATGGCAAAGATGGATTATTCGCGCACACGGGAAACCGGTGACATAAAATACAAGTGCTGCCTGCACTCGGTGAAAATGGAAATTGACTGCAAACAATGCATAAAAATAAAGTGCGCGCTGTAGCGACGCGCGTGTAAAAACAACAGTAGAGGAAATGGAGTGACGCGACATGAAAAAGTTAATGTTGCACTAGAGAAATCGTAGGTTGCGTCACCCCACATGCCCCCAAATTCATGTGTGCGCAATAATGCACACCTGAAATAGGTGGTAAAAAGCGATGGTCAGCGTCAAAACGATCACGTCACGGTGCAGGTACAGCCAGGATCAGCTTGCACAACCACACCCAAAAGCATGGCTTTTTGTCAACTCACACTTGACAAAAAATGTACAATGTCAAAAACTGCACGGTAGATAATGCATAAATTGCCGCCCCGCGACAGCGGAGCGCAGGCGAAACACGCGGCGGCGCATATAAATCCACAAATCAAAAAAGTGCAAACGCGCCGGGCATGTGTCATGAATTTTCACCGGCTACTTTTTACTCAACCAAATTCCACTATGGCAAACTGCCAAGTTTTACCGATCTCACACCTACTCGTTGGATGAGCGACAAAGTAAGGCAACGGAAAAGCGACTACCGATTGAATTCGCAACGCACAATGGTGAATTCACCGAAGTGAATATCACAGGTGTACGCTACGTCAATTAAGTTAGCTTTTTAGCGAATGGCGTTTTTATCAACGCACCAGCAATTAGTTGAATGTCTAATTTACACCAAGGGGTCCGAAGTTTTTAGAAGAGATTTTATTTTAGGCGATTTTTAGACTCAGAATTCACACATTTAGATAGAACACAGGGAACACACTGAGAGCGAGTTTCTAACCAGCGGCACAAAACCTTCGAAAAAACTCCAAGAAAATGAAACCGAAGCAATTTCGACTGAATCGACCCCTACTCTAAATTACGGTACGCTTTTATACGCAACAACATAAGCCAAGTCCAGACAACACTTCCACATACCACGAGAAGCATGCTTACAAACGACTTTACAGACACACGGAATTTTAAAACGGGCATACCTAAAATTATTCACGGCGTCAGTTTACAGGATATGTCGATCAACTACACAAAAACACAAAGAATTCACGCGCCAAAAATCGGGTTGGGAACAAGAGCGAGTACGAAAATAGAAAATGAGAAAAAATGAACGAATGCGACAAGAATAAAAAGAACAGGAAAAACACACGAGATACTGTAAAAACCTGTTTTAGCGCGAAAAAAATGGCGGGCGATTCAAATTTTACTCAGCGAATTCTACCGAAATCCCAAAGCCACCTCCACGAACGGGGAAACACACAGCAATTAGCGAAACAAATAGACACGCGAACAACAATCCCATCAGCAAAAAGAGCGTATAATAAACGAAAATGACGTTGATATCCAAAGCGTAAGAAGCACACGTATTATTAATGCACAACGAAAAAATGTCGTAAGTGGGATAATCCATGATAAGATTAGGATACCGGTAAGGCGAATGAAATTAGTTTTCACACTGACTGTCAAGGAAAAAATGAATTACGGTACCGTTTTAAAGACTCTTAGCGGAAATTCTATCAGAGTGATTAAATAAATATGCACTCAAATCAGATCACCTTTACACTTATCAAAATATTCGGGGAAAAAACAGGAAAAACAAGCGGCTTATTATTTCATCTCTTTGTATAATAAAGATCAACCACGAAATTTGCATAAATTCCTAAATATCCAAATGTCAAGTTATCAGTTCTCTAGGGGAAAGGGAAATACAAAAAAATCAATCTAGGATTAGGTAGATAAAAAAAATAGCGAAGTTGCAAACGTAAAATCAAATAAAAATTAGCATACTCGAGTTTTACCTATTCCCTACCAAACCTAAAGTTAAAATGAATATGAAGTCGGTATAACGCTTAACAGAAATACGAACGCAAATGATTGGCAACTTGAAAGTTTATAAATTTCAATCTTTGTAGCTTAAATGCATGTTTGGATTGCATGACTTTTTGAAGTTTAAAACTAAAACAAAACAAACTCAAGTGAATCCACTGCCACATGCCGAAACGCAACAGCCATTAACTACCGAAGGCACTTCTCACGAAAATGACCACTCTCGCTGCTACACCACTCATTCTGCTACCAGAATATTAATTAGTTAGCCACGGCTTTTTGATCCCATACGCACTGTGCAAAAACCACACCCCGAAAATACCGAACTGCTAAACTCACTCAAAAATAGGTACACTTGTCACTGTATGGGTGCTTGTTTCGATGAGATCGGCGGACTGGGCTGTTCTCACAACAAGCCAAGGGAGTAGGCATTTAGACATGCGATCATGCCTGTCGAGTTAGACTCGATTCTTTTAATTACCTCTCATTTTCAACACCAATCATCATCGCACCTCTATAATCAGTGTACCTTTGTAAAATCGCATGTAAATTAACTTTTTGTTTTCCAATCCGGAAATGCAGGAATGCACAGTACATACTAGATCAATAGCCGCGACCCTCACGTCAAAAAAAAAAAAATGCAACGAGAGTTAGTCAAAAATTCAACCTATGTGCCCTCAGTTATCACTGACCATTCACGCACTACGACACGTAACCGCAGCGTCACTCTTTTTACTTAGAGGAAATAACTGAAACTTTGTTATGCAATCCAAACCGCTAGTAAAAAAAATTATTACTTTTAAATTAAACTGTCACAATTAAAATTGTTGCCAATTCACTTGTCTCACTTTCTAAAAAAAAAAAAACTACCTAATTAAAAAAATCTAAACAAATAAAAAACAACTATTTACATCACAGCGTCAACTTTGTGTCAGATCCTCAATACCTCCAATCCTTCCTTGGCCAGAAAAAACACACATAACACAATAGGGCACCGGAAAAACGGAAATGCACGTTGCCACGTTGCCAACGTAGCGCAGCGACGTAGCCGAAAACGTCAACGCCACGTTCGCCCACCGAATCGCCCAAAACCATCGTCGAAGTAGAACTGAAATGTTTAAATTATTGTAAGCTCGGAAGTGTAAACAACCCTCTACATAAATTCATTAAGTAAACTATATATACATTTACACTTAAAATTTTTGAAATTTTACAATTTTTGGACACCCACTTTTGCTCACAAACTCCACCAGCCATACATTTTACCTCCCGGCTAAAATCGAAGCACAGCAAAACTATTAAAGAAACGAATTGAACTAAATTCCCGTTTTTTGAGAACTATTTTAAATCAATTTTAAATTTGTTGACAACCATTACGTATTTTTCCACACTTTGTTGAGAACACAAAAAAAAAACTTTTGAACCGGTAAAACTCAATGAGAATTCAATTTCCAACTCAACAAAAGCTCAATTCTACTGGTAAAACGTTCGCTCTAACAAAGACAACTAAAAAACAAAAACAAAAAAAATTCCTGTACACCTAAATTACCATTACTCCGCTTCCATCTCCTCCTCTGGCTCCAAACCTGCCAAAGTTGGAGTCACTGGCGGGGGCGGACTCTGTTCCTCTTGCGGTGGCGGTGACGCGCCAACTACAACAACCTGAACAGGTTGCTGCAGCTGCTGTGCGGCCGCTTCCTCAGGCTGCTCTTGCTCATCTTCCTGCATGGGCTCAGCAGATTCATTGGCCTCCTCCTGGATGGCGTCCATTTCTCTTAGCATCTGCCGGTCTGGGCTCATGGACTGTTGCTGTCGCTCAGCGTCCAACTCGGTGTTCAACTCGCCCGCCATTTGAATTAACTCATCCAATTTTTCTCCAATAATTGCATTATTGGCCTCTTCAGTATCTGGCTCTGGTTCTTGCTCTTGCCGTTGACCTTCCATTGCCGGTTCCTGCTGTTGAGCACCTTGTTCACTTTGCTCCTGTTCCACCTCCATCACTTCTTCCTCCTGGTGCGTTTTCTGTTTGTGTGCCGGTACGGGCGGCGCGTGTTCAGACTCCGAGGCCGAATCGGTCTCACTCGATCCCGATTTTGACGAACCCGACGAAGAACTAGAGGAAGAGGAAGAACTCGACGAGGGAGAGCGACGACGACCGCGATACCGACGCCGAGACCGAGAACAACTCGCTTTTTCATCCGCGCGCGGCTGAACTTTCTCCGACGACTCCTCCTCCTGCTCTTCGGGCGGCAACATTTGCACGTCTGGGGAATCGGGAGCGGGAACGACATCAGCGTCTGGCTGAGGGGACACTCGCTGTTCGCTCACATCCACCTCCTGAACTTCTTCCTGCGGCGGCGGAACCTCATTTTCTTCTTCTTCTTGCACGGGCGGAGCGGGTTCTGGCAGATCGACTGGGGCACTTCTCCAGTGGCCCAGAAACCTAGCCAACGGGTCACTCTCCCACAAATGTCGCTCGTGGTACGCAAAAACGTGTCCCTTCCCTAATTCCACCGCCACAAAACGCCAGAAAAATTCAGAATGCAGCACGGTAGCGGCGTTCATGATCACGACTCTGGCCGTTTTGGCGCGAGACGTGGCCACGTTGCACCGCTCCGGCATCGCCAAAAAGCCAATTCTGTCCATCACATCGCGCTCGCGCTGCGACGGGTGTCCAGTAGCGTCCACGCGCGGCGCGCTACCCCTCACACATGACACAATCACCACGTGCGCTTCACGAGCTTGCGCTCGATCAGCAGTGATGACTTTTTTCCGCCAAAACGCTGGGGTCACCAAATAATCGGGGAACCCCTCACCCCCTAACAGCTGCGCCCAGCTCAATCGCACCAATTCGTCAATCACTCTTCTCTCCTGCGCTGAATAGAAACACACAATCAGCAGCGAATCGGCGCTTTCTAAATCACTCCACGGAACGACATTCTCGCCCTCGCTGTTCAGCGCCAAGATGACAAATTGCTGCACAACGCGCACCACAATGTCCACTTCCGTCAAATTTTTAACAGACACGCCCTCGCTCGTTTCGAAACCCATGTGCACGATCACAGAAGACAAAGGCACCTGATCGGCACCGCAAGCCATGAGCGGCAAAGTATCTCGCCACTGACTGTATTCGTGGAACGCGCGCAATTGGCCATCGTACGCAGCGACTGAATTCGCTTGAATCAACGCGTCGTGGCCGCGGAAGACAGTCTCGAGCTTCAGAATTGGGCACAACACACCTTCCACCAACCTGTTGATCAGCGATGGATCAGGTTTCAGGATCGGAGCGATCCATGAATGCGGCCTGACCATTCGGGTCAACTGCTTGCTATCGCCAAACAAGAGCACCAAGCCATTGTGGGGGAGTCGAGCGTTTGAAACAGCGCCAAAAATCGCAGTTTCATCCGCCAAAGACGCCTCGTCCACAAATACCGCGGCATATTTCAAAACTTGCAGTCGCTTATCGCGCGATGAATCCAAGGTCACATGGACTTGGCCTGGCTGCAGCACATTCAACACCACCTTATGCAACCTAGTAGCCACCCTAACGAGGCGTCGCATTTCGCGCTTGTAAATTTTGCCCCACACCTGGTTGTCATCGACAAAGCCAGCCGCGGCCCCCCACGCCTGCACGCCCTCCTCTTGACCATCGTCCAGTGGCACCAGGTCATCCTCGTCGTCTTCGTCGATGGACAAACGAACCAAAGGCAACTGCGACCGAATGGCTTCGAAAATGTCGGCGGGGTGCTGATTGTTCGCGATGATCTCGTTCAAAGTGTCACAAATATGGCGTTGAGCGGTAAAGCGTTCATAGGCAGTTAGCCAGTGGTCATTCAATCGGATCACATGCATGGGCATGTTCTGCGCGATCAAATTCAGCAGCGGCAATTGCTGGAGCGTCATATCGACGTAGCGATCGTCAACTTCCAACAATGGACTCAGCACGCGAATCGCGAAAGCGGCGCGCACCTGACAAAAACGCGCATAGCCAGGTGTTTGAAAATTTGGCTTATCATCCATCGCAGTCCACCTCTCCCTACTGCGCAACAAAACTTCCACGACCGTTTCCAAATTAGGCAGACCAATGTTTGCCAAACTTTGCAACGACCGTCTGGCAGACTCATCAGCGGCCGAATTCACACTGCAAGTAGTCATTGTGGAGTGGTAAAGCGCATTTTTGTTTGCATCAGAGGGCAATTCCCTCTTCAGCGGGTTCGGCGGGCCATTTTTCTCAGTAAATTTGAACGCCACCGCGTACGCACACTGACTTTGCACAGTCGTTTTACCGGAACCGAACGGTGAATCACACATCAACAATAGCGGCGCAGTTTTTCGCACAGACTTGATAACTGACGCAATCACACGCCCCTGCCCCTCCTGCGGCCGAAAATCACCCTGCTGCGCTTGCAATAAATCTTCGCATGTGCCTCTGCGCACCTCGGCGTACAACCCGTCAGACTCAATTTTGTCGAGCGTGCGCTGCCAATCAGTCTCAACTTGGCTCAACTGCTTGTGCAGCACTACCGCCATTTTGACCTGGTCTTCCACAGCAAGCATTCCGGTGTTGCTCTCGGTTGGCCGGTAGCCACTAGGCCCCATTATGCACAACCGCTCCAAAGTTTCCATGCGGCCATTGTAGCTAGGCGACAAAGCGGAACCGCGCACCATGTAATCACAATTAGGCAGCAAATGCGGCGACAGCGCCTGCGGCACCAACACATCCGGTTTGGCGATCAACTGCACCGCCTCGGCAGTGATGTCGGCGCTGACCGTACGTAAATTTATTTGCGGGCGGCCAGTCAAAGCGCGCTCCTCCCCCCGGGGATCAGCTTCGACGATTTGTAGCGACGACATGGGCGAAGTAAAATTCAACATGTAGCCCTGCGCCTTATTCCTGTGCCACTCGGCCGTGTCGCGCATCGCAGCAGCTGGATTCAAATGCACGCGCTCCCACCTAATTATCGCAATTAATCCCCGCGGCCCATTTTGCCAAGTCACCTGCGCGCGCACCGCTTTCGCCCTAGTCGCAGTGTATCGCAAATGCGCTTCGTGACACACGTTAGCGGCGGCCAAAAAGATGGAACGAAGCTGCAGCTGAGAGGTGAGGTAATCTCTATTCATTTCGCCCTTCCATTCCATACCAGCCTCGATTTGCCGCGCCGAGAAAATACGCACGCCATACGCATGACCCCAATAAAAGTTGTTGACTTTGCCGGCGTCATCAAAAGCGTGATATTCTACATGCGCCACACCTAATTGTCCGGCGTGCGGGTGTATGTCACTTTCCATGACATTTTCGCTGTGCGCAAAGATTAACTTTTCAGGGCCCGGATCCCGCTCGTCGGCGCCTTTGAAGGGGGGTGCACTAATGTACCGCGAAGGGGTGAACGCTGCCCTCAAACGCAAGTATCTCCACTTGGCCGGATAAGGATGATATCCTTCGCGATTTTCCTGTCCTCTCTGTGAAATTTCCGATGCGGGCTCATCGACGGAGAGGTCAACCTGTCCTTGCGAAACGATAACAACAGGGCGGCCCAAAAACAATGGCATTTGAGCGTCATTTTTCATAATGGTGACACCTCGCAATTCCCAATATTTCGGATTGGCGCTAACCCTACTGATACCAGTCGCGACAAAATGCATGCCGTGGCGGACAAGCGGCAAAAACATGTCGTAAGCTTCGTTAGTCTCGCGATATTCCCTCAAAATTTTCTGCACCGACCGCTCACGAGCGCGCTCCGCTTTATTGACCGAATAGGTGAAAAAGGGATAAGCCGTTTCCGCTTCCGACCACTCCGGATAACTTTCCAAAAGCGCCTGCGCATCGCCGTCGAAACGAATGTGGCATTGATAACTGGTAGGACGCGGCTCGTTACCGACGTGAACTCGATCCACTATTCCCGACAACTTCTGGTCGATGACAAATTCAGGACAAGTCGATCGGGCGTTTCGAGGAGGATTGTAGGGCAGCGGCGGAATAGTGTCACCGCCCTGTTTTCCATGAGAAGTCCACGGCTTGAGCGGCGCTCTGGCTATGCGCCCGCCACGATACGAACTGGAACTCGCTCCATACCCACCCATGGGTACGCCACCCGAACTAGTCATTTTTCACACTTCAAAGTAGAGCACCGGAAAACACAACTTATTGCTACTTAAAATGCGCCACCCAGAATGTCGGCACCGAAATGCACGAAGGTCTGAGCGACACCCTAATCGAAAAATTGCGAATTATTTTCAACGCACTACGTTGAACGTATTGCGCCAAAAATAATTTTTATTTTGTTGCGAAATGGGCGAAAATGAGAACGAAATTAAAGAACAAGTTTAGAACGAAATAAATGCGATGATATGAATAACTGGTGAATTAAAACTGCGACGACAATTAGGAACAAACAATTAATAACACTTATGAAATTTTGGCGCTTTACCTTTTACATAAAAAAAACCAACTTTTTGCTACAAAATTATCTCGCGCACAACCAAAAACACAAAAATTGCAACCCCGAACTCACCACGAATTGACGGCCGAAATTAAACGCGAATAATCCAAAAATAAATTTTAATTGAATTTTCGAACGGAATAATTGACTTGGGACACTTTAGGTTGAAGAGCGGAAAATCTCGGGGTTTTTTTTTTAACCGAAAATCTGCGAATAGGTGGGATTAACTGGTTCATTTGTTAATTTAACGCGATCAGCATGAACGGTATAAGTTTTCTTAGACAACCTATTAAACACGGTCACAATGGGATGCACATAATCTAAACATTCATACGGGCCAATATAATGATGCGTGAATTTCTTAACGCGACCTAACTTTCGAAGAATTCGGGGCGAATAAACACGAACTGATTGACCGGGCTTCAAATTCAAGCGGCGCGCACTGCGATTTGCATAAAAACACTCTTTTTCTTGCGCGCGCTGTAAAGCCGAATGCGCGGCCGTGCGGACGTCCGAAAGTCGCGCGTCTAAATTTGACACAAAAGAACTGTACGCCGTCGGCTTATCGGTCTTATCGGTGCCATTTCCAGTCGGCTCGATCATACGCTCCCAAAGTGACGGAGAATTTGATCCAAATAGCAACGCATATGGTGTCACTTTCATAGAGGGGTGCATAGACGTATTATACGCATAGACAGCGGCGCCTAAGTGCTTGTCCCAATCCGAATGCGAGCCATTCACATAATGTGAAATTATTTCCATTAAGACGCCATTCCTACGCTCAACCAAACCATTCCCCTTTGGCGTATAATTGAAACACTTATGCTGCACTGTATTTAGATAACGTAGCAATTCCGCAAAAATGCCGCCAATGAAGCTTGGTGCATTGTCGGATAAGATTACAGCGGGCACACCAAAAATCGGTAACACATGTTGCAAAAACGCAATAGCCACAGTATCTTGCTTCAAATTAGGAACAGGCACTGCTAAACCAAAACGCGTACATTGATCCACAAATACCAATACATGCACATTCCTTTTTTCGGTAATTGGCAATGGCCCTACTGCGTCAATCGCAATAAAATCACCAGGAAATTTAGCGATTTTCCGGCTCTGAATTTGAGTTTTCATTGAGCGGCGCAATCCTTTCTTCGCGTTGCACGAAGGGCAAGTAGAAACCCATCTAGCGCATTCTGGACGCATATTTGTAAACCAAGCAAATTCGCGCAATCTTTCAAACGTTTTCATCACACCTAAATGTCCAGCAGTGGGATGGTTATGAGCCAATTCTAACACAGTGACAACTAGTGACTGGGGAATGCACGCAGGGTCGTATTTCCTTTCACCCACTAATATTGACGGTTCTGCATCACGCCTGACAACATCAAATTGATCAATGAAAAACGGTGGGGCCCTACGCAAAGTAGATTCCTCGCACATACGACGAATGGTAATTATATACGGTTCTTCTTTTTGCAAACGCGACAACTCTTCAATTGGAGTAATGGGAGGAGGTAAAGCATCGAGTTTTTCCGGTTTCTTAATTAATTGAACAGAACGGCGGCCACCAGCCATTAATTTAGGCGCATCGTCACTTTTGGGCGGCGATTTCAAAGCATTTTCAGAATTGGACTCCACCTTCTTTTTACTTCGCACGCGCATTGTCATTGGATGCGGCGCCCGCACAGTAGCAACGCTTGCCATTGGCAGTTCAGTAACTACCGTAACTGACGGTTCCAAAGACTTCATTTTCGCATGTTTCAGCCAATTTTGAGCAGAAGCCAATCGCGCCATGGCCTTAGCTACCGCTTGACAAGCCAAATGTTCTTCAGATGTTACCAACGCCATTTCCTCAGTCAAAATTCTCGCCAATTCATCAACAGGTATATCAAATGCATATTCTTCAAACGCTTCGTCCAAATTAACACGCTCATCGAATTCAACGGGTGCATCACGCCGGCGCGACAAAGCATCAGCCAATTCGTTACTTTTCCCACGCAAATGCTTAAAAGTAACTTGATATGATTGAATAGCAAGCGCAAATCGGTGCAAACCCGTATGGGGATGGGTTTCCAAATTTGGATTTTTCACCCATGAAATACTTTTCGCATCAGTCCAAACTTCAAACGGCCGGCCCGCTAAATAACAATGCCAATTGCGTATGCTCTCAAAAATAGCACATGCTTCTTGCGTAATTGCAGGCCATCGGGATTGCGCTTCGGAAAGTTTTCGACTATAAAATGAACACGCATGCAAAGCGGCGGCAGGTTCAGCGCGTTGTACTAAAATGCCAGCTAATGCAACTTTAGAAGCATCGGTAATAATTATGAACGGTTTACTGGGATCAGGATACTGTATACAGGGACTTTCAGCCACCATCACTTTCAACTTATTAAAAGCTTCCAAAGCGGCGGGGTTCGCATTTAAATCTACGGGAGTACTTCCGCTATACTTTTCAGTTCCTAACTCAGTTTTCGTTCGAGTTAAATTAGACAAAGGAGCGGCATATTCAGCACATTTATGAATTAATCTCCGGAAAAACCCAACGGCACCCAAAAACGCTTTAACTTCACGCACACACACAGGTAGCGGCCAGTCACTCAAATACTTTCGCTTATCATCTGGTATACAAATCCCTTCACGCCCTACCATATAACCCAGGAATTTAACAGCAGTTGTGCGCGCGAAAAAACACTTTTTTGGGTGTATTTTAAAACTGCTACTTATCAAACGCGACAAAACCTGACTTATATCACTCAAATGGTCTTCCCATGACCTACTGTAAATGAGCAAATCATCTATATATACCAACACATTTCGATGCAATAATCCAGCCATTGTAACTTCAAAACAGCGCTGCGCTAAAGCCGGGGAACATTTTAATCCCATCGGCAAGCGTTTCATCTGAAATTGACCAAAACAATTACGAAACGACGTAATATGTCTATCATCCGGATGCAGCGCAATGTTGTAAAACGCTTGATTGATATCGACACTGCTAAAAATATTTGCAACTGTGCAATGACTCTATTGTATCGTCTAATCTGGGCAGCGGAAATTGGGGAGCGTGAACTACTGCATTTAATCGTCGATAATCTATCACCATGCGCTTGGCACCATCCGGCTTAGTAACAACTAATGTCGGCGCGCAGTACGGACTCGTACTGTGTTCAATGACGTCATGCTCAAGCAGGCAACTTAAATGCTTTTCTAAGTACTGCTGGTCATCCAAACTCAACCTATACATTCGACACGCGACCGGAATTTTACTAGTCAACTGAAGTCGATAATCAACCAATTCACTGTATCCCAAATCATACTTATCCCTGGCAAAAGCATCCTGATGAGTCAAAATTAATTCTTTTAATTGCTGGCGCTTAATTTCGTCCAATTCAACCGGTACTTCAAAATCCATTTCCCTCCCATCGGCACAAACCACTTTCATAGTCGTATTCGCCGCTTTTGAAGGTACAGTGCCCTTCGTTGGTACTTTTTCCTCACTAGCTTCAAGTATAGTATCGGTAAAACTCATATCACGCTCGCGGCACTCTCGCACCCACTCAGCAGGCGGATCACCTCGTCGCACTTGTAAAACACACTCCACTGGCTCTACGATGGCAATTTTCTGGCCCACCTGCAATTTTACTGGCACCTCAGTCACATTAACACACCTCACCGGAAATAATTCACTCGCGCTTTCATAAACAGCATTAGCTGCAAACACACCCGTTTTCACATGAAATTCGTTCAAAGGCTCAATCGCAAACGTCAATTCATCAATTGGTTCAGATAATTTCGCACTAATTATCGTTTCATGCCGCGGCTTAATTTCAGTCGGTTCAGTCACAACTGCATAAATATGCCGTTCTTGCACTACAGGCGCCGGGTTGTCAAAAGGCACAGTCAACTTTTTACGCGCATCGCCACTCTCAATTCGCAATTCACGCGCAGGCATATCAATAACCATATGCCTCAATACATCAGCGCCTAATAAAATGTCGTCCGACAGACCGCTAATCACCTGAAATACAATAGAAAACGCTTTCCCGGTAATCATCACTTGAAGTTCCAATTGACCCTCAATTTGCAATTTGCATTGAGACGCGCTTTGCAATCCCCCCACAGGCGTGACCTCATCAAACGCTATGCAATTATTTCGATGCCTAGCCAACACCAGCGGGCTGCACAATGACCTCATCGCACCTGTGTCCAACAGACACCTTTTGTATTCATTCCCCTCAATTTCTACCGTAATCGACGGACTATAGTAAATTGGCACGAGTTCTTTACGCTTAGCCGTAATACTTTTGATGTTCGCAATTTCTTCACTGGTCAGCGTGACTACATTCACCTTTTCCATGACGGCAGAACCTTTAGGAACGCGCAGCGGCGGCAAACGCTTAAATCTACTCACTGGCGTTTCTTCAATATCGGCACTATACCCTGAACTATCAGCGCTAACTGGATTTAACTTTTGCGGCGGTGTCACGGGGGTCGCACCCCTTGCAGGATTGCGCCTATTTTCTATCGCTAACATACGATTTAATTGAACCCGCAACACTCTCATTTTTATCCAATCACACACTGTGAACACTAAATACAACACCAGTTCACACAAAGCGGGCAGAATATATCTCAAAAACACGGAAGTGCACATTCCAGCGATAAATCCCTCAAGAAAATTTCGCACGGTCAACATCCACTCATCTGACACTCCTTTTTTCTTAACAACGCCACCACTTGGAACACCCAGGGCGTCAGCACTTGCAAAAAACGTAAATAGACAGCACAGGAAAAACACACGGTTCAACACACTGGGCAACATACTCGGTTCCGACCACGTTCGGTACAAAGTTGGCACGCTCGCTTCACAATAATCGGACAACACATACAATTCAGAGTCAGATGACGTTCGCGACAAACTAATGTCCGGCGGTTCACACATAAATGTATGCATGGTCAATTCTAGCAGCGCTTCTAACTTAACGTACGTCAACGTGTCCTCAGGGTCATCATGCGGATGCTCATCAGCATGCTCACAAAACCCGCTTATATTCAACCCCTGCAAACCCATGTGTTGCAATTGAGCCCACCACTTTGTTCGAAAAATCATGCTATCTAACGAACGCGCATAAACCCAAGGCATAATCCAAGCCTCTCTTTCGAGCATGAATTGATGTTCTTGCGGCGTTATTTCAGGCGGGTTGCATGGATCCTCTGCTTCCTCATCTGAACTTTCAAGACCCGGTACAACCCTAATCATGCGCACATATTCCTTACTTTCTCGCACGCTGCGTGCATGATTCACTGAGTTCGCAGACACGCGCGTCGGATTTAACGCAGTCAATTCGGTTGACGGAGGGGCCGCAATGGCCATTTGCGATGATTGAACTTGTTGCACTGGAGACCAACTAGTAGTTGACACTTGCGCGGGAGGGGGATAATACAGGTAAGGCGGCGCTTGCATGGAATATACAGGTTGCTGTGCAGAGCGCATCATATTCGCTGGACCTCTGAAGTTATTCATCGGTCGCTGCGGCGGCCCGCGCCGAAAATTTCTAAAGCGCGCTTTTTCCTCTTCTGTCAATTTAGGACAATCAGAGCGAAAGTGATCATCTGCCCCACATTCGTAACAGCCCTCATCAAATTTACGCGGCCTAAATTTGGAAACTGGTTTCGCAGCATTGTTACCTATCAATTGCTTTTCCAAATCAACTAAACGCTTATCCTTATCCTCTAACTGCCTAGAAAGTTCCTCCAATTTCACTCGCTGTTCCTCAAACTTTGGATTTTCCGCCGCCGCCGGAACGGGCGGGGAATTTCCGAAAGCTCCCGCACCCCCTAAAGCAAAAATTCGCTCGATTACCGAATTGGTGGCTTCTGAAACTAATTCAGCGTTGGATTTTGACTTTTTCTTACCACCCACTTTGTCCTTATCAATTTCCAGAAAACTTTCTTGCGTGCGCGCATTATTGACTACGTCTTGAAACTTAGCCCCAGCAGTAATAGATACATTCCTACGGATGTCAGGATACAATCCACTGACAAATTTCGCCACAGCCATCTTTTCGCGTTCAATTTTTGAAAGTTTCGGGAAAGCGCGTTTTATAATTTTCTCCAGCCGCACTGACCAATTTAACACATCTTCATCTTCGCCCTGCTCACTACTAATCACTTCCCTTTGCGCATGATGCTCCGAAATGGGGTTAGTATAATAACGTTCCAAAGCATCCATAAACTCCTCATAATCTAAATTAATCAATTCACTCTTATGCGACATGTAAATCGAACGCGCGCTGTCACGCAAATAAACCGGAAGCAGCGATTTTCGCTCATCCGTCGGAATTTGCAACGCCTCACAAACTGCGTCCCAATTTTTACGCCAATCAGCAAATTTATCATCAGCGCGCCCCTTAAAAGGTATCACCTGTCCAGTAAGCGCGGTCATGGCAGCAGCATAACCCTCCCTACTAGTAGCAATCATACTCACAGCAGGTATAGGTGGTGTGGTAGCGGTAGAGCACCCTCCCGAATTAGAAACAGCGCTAATTACAGAATTAATCGCTTGCATATCAGGCTTTTCTAAATGAATATACTCAGCAAATGCATTAATCGCGTCCGCAATTTGACTCACATCATTTCGCAAATTATAGCAGTCAACACCTAACTTTACTAATGACACTAATTTTTCGTCATTATCACTCATGTTCCCATTTTCCAAAGAACTCATGGGTCGCTGATTATACAAATAAGCGGCAATACTCACCGTTTGAGTCACAACCTGACTAAGGTTCCATTCTGACCCCTGAACCGAATTCCCCACTATCGACGAATTGATTTGATTCAAAGTCAAATTTTTCGCTTGAATCAGCAATTGCACCACATTGGGACCCGTGTTCACACCACTACCGCTCGCGTGCGCCATACTCAAAGTAGAATACCGGAAAAACACACACTCACTCGACGACTGGGTACTCGCGCTTCGGTACCCGGCACTCGCGCTTCGGTGCCCTAACTTACTTTGCCCTACGGTCGGGAATGGCACCTCCGCACCCGCACTTGGCTTGCCTTGCTCACAGGTCGGGAATGACTCCTCCGCACCTCTTTCAGGGACCGGTCCTTCCGCGTCCACCCAGCAGTTGACGTCAAAGTCGTTAGGTTCGTCACTCAACTCAGCGGTTCCCGGTTCAGAACAGTGCGCGTCCGTACTGAACTGAACCGATTTCGGTTTTTTCTTACTTTTCCGCTTTTCCCTTTTTTGCCCACTAATAATTTCGTCAGTTTCGCGTCCCAAAACAAAAATATCCGTGCTTATCGGTTGCGTCGATCGGGTAGCCTTCCGTTCCTCCAGCCGGGCGGTGGTTCGTTTGTTCTCACCAGCGATTGTCAAACGGTGATCAGTCGCCTGAACTCACTGGGAATATTAAACAAACCACTCGCTGCTACCAGTTGTCATGAATTTTCACCGGCTACTTTTTACTCAACCAAATTCCACTATGGCAAACTGCCAAGTTTTACCGATCTCACACCTACTCGTTGGATGAGCGACAAAGTAAGGCAACGGAAAAGCGACTACCGATTGAATTCGCAACGCACAATGGTGAATTCACCGAAGTGAATATCACAGGTGTACGCTACGTCAATTAAGTTAGCTTTTTAGCGAATGGCGTTTTTATCAACGCACCAGCAATTAGTTGAATGTCTAATTTACACCAAGGGGTCCGAAGTTTTTAGAAGAGATTTTATTTTAGGCGATTTTTAGACTCAGAATTCACACATTTAGATAGAACACAGGGAACACACTGAGAGCGAGTTTCTAACCAGCGGCACAAAACCTTCGAAAAAACTCCAAGAAAATGAAACCGAAGCAATTTCGACTGAATCGACCCCTACTCTAAATTACGGTACGCTTTTATACGCAACAACATAAGCCAAGTCCAGACAACACTTCCACATACCACGAGAAGCATGCTTACAAACGACTTTACAGACACACGGAATTTTAAAACGGGCATACCTAAAATTATTCACGGCGTCAGTTTACAGGATATGTCGATCAACTACACAAAAACACAAAGAATTCACGCGCCAAAAATCGGGTTGGGAACAAGAGCGAGTACGAAAATAGAAAATGAGAAAAAATGAACGAATGCGACAAGAATAAAAAGAACAGGAAAAACACACGAGATACTGTAAAAACCTGTTTTAGCGCGAAAAAAATGGCGGGCGATTCAAATTTTACTCAGCGAATTCTACCGAAATCCCAAAGCCACCTCCACGAACGGGGAAACACACAGCAATTAGCGAAACAAATAGACACGCGAACAACAATCCCATCAGCAAAAAGAGCGTATAATAAACGAAAATGACGTTGATATCCAAAGCGTAAGAAGCACACGTATTATTAATGCACAACGAAAAAATGTCGTAAGTGGGATAATCCATGATAAGATTAGGATACCGGTAAGGCGAATGAAATTAGTTTTCACACTGACTGTCAAGGAAAAAATGAATTACGGTACCGTTTTAAAGACTCTTAGCGGAAATTCTATCAGAGTGATTAAATAAATATGCACTCAAATCAGATCACCTTTACACTTATCAAAATATTCGGGGAAAAAACAGGAAAAACAAGCGGCTTATTATTTCATCTCTTTGTATAATAAAGATCAACCACGAAATTTGCATAAATTCCTAAATATCCAAATGTCAAGTTATCAGTTCTCTAGGGGAAAGGGAAATACAAAAAAATCAATCTAGGATTAGGTAGATAAAAAAAATAGCGAAGTTGCAAACGTAAAATCAAATAAAAATTAGCATACTCGAGTTTTACCTATTCCCTACCAAACCTAAAGTTAAAATGAATATGAAGTCGGTATAACGCTTAACAGAAATACGAACGCAAATGATTGGCAACTTGAAAGTTTATAAATTTCAATCTTTGTAGCTTAAATGCATGTTTGGATTGCATGACTTTTTGAAGTTTAAAACTAAAACAAAACAAACTCAAGTGAATCCACTGCCACATGCCGAAACGCAACAGCCATTAACTACCGAAGGCACTTCTCACGAAAATGACCACTCTCGCTGCTACACCACTCATTCTGCTACCAGAATATTAATTAGTTAGCCACGGCTTTTTGATCCCATACGCACTGTGCAAAAACCACACCCCGAAAATACCGAACTGCTAAACTCACTCAAAAATAGGTACACTTGTCACTGTATGGGTGCTTGTTTCGATGAGATCGGCGGACTGGGCTGTTCTCACAACAAGCCAAGGGAGTAGGCATTTAGACATGCGATCATGCCTGTCGAGTTAGACTCGATTCTTTTAATTACCTCTCATTTTCAACACCAATCATCATCGCACCTCTATAATCAGTGTACCTTTGTAAAATCGCATGTAAATTAACTTTTTGTTTTCCAATCCGGAAATGCAGGAATGCACAGTACATACTAGATCAATAGCCGCGACCCTCACGTCAAAAAAAAAAAAATGCAACGAGAGTTAGTCAAAAATTCAACCTATGTGCCCTCAGTTATCACTGACCATTCACGCACTACGACACGTAACCACAGCGTCACTCTTTTTACTTAGAGGAAATAACTGAAACTTTGTTATGCAATCCAAACCGCTAGTAAAAAAAATTATTACTTTTAAATTAAACTGTCACAATTAAAATTGTTGCCAATTCACTTGTCTCACTTTCTAAAAAAAAAAAAACTACCTAATTAAAAAAATCTAAACAAATAAAAAACAACTATTTACATCACAGCGTCAACTTTGTGTCAGATCCTCAATACCTCCAATCCTTCCTTGGCCAGAAAAAACACACATAACACAATAGGGCACCGGAAAAACGGAAATGCACGTTGCCACGTTGCCAACGTAGCGCAGCGACGTAGCCGAAAACGTCAACGCCACGTTCGCCCACCGAATCGCCCAAAACCATCGTCGAAGTAGAACTGAAATGTTTAAATTATTGTAAGCTCGGAAGTGTAAACAACCCTCTACATAAATTCATTAAGTAAACTATATATACATTTACACTTAAAATTTTTGAAATTTTACAATTTTTGGACACCCACTTTTGCTCACACATGTATCGCGAGGCGATTACGCACTGGGCCGGGGCGCGGCCACTGCGGCATTGACCCTGCAGCCGCGCAGCCGGGGCCGACCCACCCGAGGTTGTGCAACCATAGTTGTTAAAACGTATTTACGTTTACTCGAAAAATACGTATACTCGAGTACGGAGTATATACGTTTACGTATCCTCTGAAAAAATACCTGCACTCACCATTCGCGTACGCGAGTACAGAAAACGTACTCACTTTTACGTTTTCTTGGACAAAAGTAATTTATACATGTTTACGCATGAGTAAAAGTAAAAAATTACTTTACGTTTTCTGAACTCAGCGGTGAGTAAAAAATACTTTATGTTCACGTTTACTCAAAAAGTTAAGTAGTTTTAACAACTCTGTTGCGCACTTGCAGCGCTTACCAGCGAAACGATTGCATTACACGGCTTGACACTTGATAGATGGCACTTTCGAAATTACCATGACCATCTCATAAGCGATTCGCTACGCTCTCGATCATCGCCTATTCAATGGCCATTAAAATGGAATTGACAGGCGTCGAGACAGGATCCAGAGATAAATTTCTATCGCATGATGATCAAAATGAATCGAACGGCATAGTTAAACCCGGATGCGGGAAACTGAAGCTACCTGGGAAACACGGCGAAAAAGTGCCCAAAAACCGTGTCAATCAGCACATTCCATCGGTAGGTGTAAATAGGTGATGTGTCACGGCTGTTTTTCTACTTCCAGTCAGCGTAGGGGAGACAGAAAGAAACGATAAAGCAAGTCCCGTCTGCTGATTGGTCCAATGATGACGTATATAATTTGAATAGCGAGTAGGTCTTGAAAGTTTTTTTGTGAAAAATGGTATTCAGATTTTTAACGGTGCGGATGAACAAGGGGTTTGGACAGGGTTTTAGGATCAGGATTGATTAGAGGTTGGTGTGACTGGCCACGGTCACTATTAAGAAGAATGTATTCGTGAACAGCTGTGTAAATATGTATCACATTGAGAAGACTTCTTGTATATCATATAGAACAAATTTCAGCTAACTACCGTATTACCTCTAATATAAGATATACCTTATATTGTTTTCGTCAGATTTTTAGAGCCAAAAGTTATACCTTGTATTAGAGGGTACCTTATATTAGAGGGTACCTTCAATTTTTTTTGCCAGATTTTCGTCTGGTCAACAATTCAAAGTTTCTCTTCGAGTGAATAGTGCCGCCGTAAACTGACACACTTTTCAGCGGCGGAAGTCGACGAAGAGTCATCGCAGTGCCCTTCAGCACCATTTTCATCATTTTCTGCCATGTCTAGCAACCATTTTTATTATTTTGCATGTTTTGGCACGCAGCCAGCTGTGCCTTATTAGAGGTATGCCTTATATTAGAGGGTACCTTATATTTATTTTGTCGCGTTCAAAATAGCCAAAAGTTATACCTTATATTAGAGGGTACCTTATATTAGAGGGATGCCTTATATTGGAGGTAAATAATACGGTAGGTATTCCAAAAATTCCAGTCAGGAATGTTCAATTGTCCATCTGTACCATGAATTATCCATCACCTTGTAATCTCTGCATAAAATCTTACAACAATAATCATTTCCTACAGTCTCAATCCCCCTGTAAATTGTTAAAAGCTATGCATCATTTGCATAAGCACTCTACCTATACTAACTAGGCACTCAGGTAGAAAATCTACATATTGGACTCCTCAAATGCATGAAATTAATAATCAAACTAGCTCATGTATTGTATTGATTGAACAAATTATTTAATGAGGAGATATTATACTTCACAAACTGCATAACATCCATAGAAACACTACATTTTAAAACGGAATATAGGCGGAGCCTAAGTACATGAAGTGGCGTGTTTTTCGCCTGCAGATGGGGGGGACTGTAAAATACACTGGCGGCTGGCATTGACGCCCTGTGGAATGTGGCTGTCACATGGGCGTCCCACGCGGCACACATGGTTTTGCGAATTCTTGCGGCCCCACTTCGGTACGTATGCGGGAAATATAGCACGAATTTGATTTAGTTAGACATCGGATATTGGACAAAGGAAGTGCATAATGCAGAGAAAAATACGCATTCTGATGGCGAGATGTAAAGGGAGTTAATTGGAAAAACAAACAGATAAAACAAATCATATCAAAAGCATTTAAGAAACATTTGATTCGTTTATGAATAAATGTCTAGAATGGTGATGACCAGATGTTTTTTGACCGTTTTGGACAGAAAACGGAACATGAAATATTCAGAAATGAAAAAACGTTTAGAAACCCTTTTTATTCAAAAAATGCGGTCATTAAAAACGTTTTTTTCACCCCTACTATAGAGCTTGTTGATAATGTCTAATTCAATGAGATGTCTATTATCATGTCTATAAATAGAACCCAAAATAGAAATTATTCGCAGTGATGTCTAATGAACAAACCAGCCATGTGCACTGTGCGACGTGATCTACCGATGGATGAACACCATGCCTGTAGACAGATTACAACACTGTGGCAATATGCGTGTAAGTGAGTTACAGACAGCATGACCTTGCACGCAAGTATTATTTGCAGATCTAATTGAGCCGAGAATATTCTTGCACTTCAACTATTCCATGCAGGCTCCCCTATTTTTACAATTCGAACTGATAAATGACAAAAAAAAACTGAAGAAAACTTTTTTCCAGCGACCACGCGAGAAATTAATTCGCATCAAAATAGACGTAGCGTGAAATTTGACCACGGACAGAGGTCCCGGCAATACATAATCAAGAGTGGCAATGGGCGAACTTCGCGCGGCCGACTGCAGGAAATGCATTAGTGGCGGCGCCGCCGACATGCAAAACATGCACATCAAGCATGCATGAACGAGCCGCTGCAGCTGCGCGCGCGGCACCTGGGCGAGACGCCAACGTTCCCACACTTGTTATTATGACACCCTTGGGACACATCATCATCCCAGCGCTCGGCATACATGCATGCTTGCAGGCTTTTGAAGCAATAAAGAGACCGGAAATGGTGTGTTAAGTGGCACATAATGTGTCCTTGAATTAAAATTTCTACTCGAGGTGAATGGACAATTTACGAGCGCAACGTAAAAGTACAATCGCATCAATATGGATTACTTTTTGTCGCCACAGTGCCTTTTTGCAGTAGGTGCTGAAATTTTCAAAACTCAACCAAGAACACAATTATAGAAAAAAATGTATTCACCCAAAAACGTCAGATGACATTTGAGTAGCTTGTCAACTGCATCAGTTCACTATTTCGCAGTCATTAATGGCAATTCGCAGCAGGGGAAAACAAATTTCCGTCACTAATTCGATCCTACTATCCGGTGACCCATGATCGCATGGGGGCGGCGCGACTGCGCTAAGCAGCAGCGCATGTTCAGTGATTATGCATGCCACAGCCACACAAAATTATGCAATGTGTGTACGACTAGACTACCGTATTTCTTCTAATAGAAGAGCGCCGTTTTACTTTTTTTTTACCTGGCGTTCTATTGAAGGTGCCGTTCTATTGGGGGCTGCTGTTCTATTGTTATCGGGAGTGCAAAAACATGGCAAAACCTGCCGTTCTATTGGAGGTGCCGTTCTATTGGAGGTGCCGTTATATTGGAGGTGCCGTTCTATTGGAGGTGCCGTTCTATTGGAGGTATGCCGTTCTATTAGAAGAAATACGGTACTGTCCAGTGGCCGCCACATCAACTAATGTGGCAAATGTTAATGGTTTTGCGCATGTTACTGAAGTGGTTACAGCAGCGAATAATCGCGAGATAAATACATGTTTGTTGTGTATAAACATACAAGTATTTACGTACGAAACCGCTTACATAGTAATTACAGGCTTCACAATTCATCAATAAAATTTTAGCCTTAGCCAGATGTGACTGCGGCCTAGTGCGAGCAAATTACATGCTCGCTGCATCTGCGGTCAAAATGTAGGTAATTCGAGAACAAGCTCGCTTAAATTAGAAAACGTGTGCCAGCCGCCGCCTCATTTGCACTATGAAAGCTGTGACACTTTCTATCGGCTGAATCCAATATTACATACAAGCCAATATCACAGTCTGTATCCCTATACATACACAGGTGGCAATATCACAGTCTGTTACCCTACACATACGCATATGCGCTCTTAACAGTCAAACAGGTGCGATATACATACATGCGGGCAGTGTTGTGACCAACGATGGGTAAGTTCTCCAAAAAAAAACACTTTCTGTGTTTTGAGTTTTTCGAAAATGGATACCTGTGTTTTGAGTTTTTTTATCGAAAAAAACTTGAGTAACTCTGTTTTTATTTCTGTGTTTTTTGTTAAAACTCGAGTTTTTGAGTTTTTTTCTAAAAAACTCGAGTTTTTGTCTAAAAAACTTGAGTTTTCCCCCCAAAAAATCTGATTTACAGCATTTTGATGTGGAAACAGCGGTTTTCTTATAAAATATTGGTTTTGCACATGTTTTAACCCCACATAACATAAGTGTATTCATTCAAGTGTCAAAAAAGTCCATAAAAATGTCCTCAATGAGGACATCCACCCACATCGCAACACCAGCATCAACAAAATGCTCACAAAGGACAATTTACGCAGTACTCCAAAATTCTTCAATGGATGTGCACTGTATGGAAGACTACAGAATTGATTTGAACTACAACTATATTTAAACATGTCCACCAGGAGACGTGCATGCCATCCTTAAATTATCTTTTGTTCCATCATAAAATTTGAATACATTATGTACATATTTACATGCTATACATGCATATCTTGTCTTGTTTAGTTTAACTGAATTCATGTGCGTTTTGAAAATGTGTTCAACCACTTCTCTGAAAAAAACTCAAAAACTCAAAAAACTTTTCTGTGTTTCCGTGTTTCTGTGTTTCTGTGTTCTCCAAAAAAAAACTCATTTGAGTTTTGAGTTTTTCAAAATTTGTGAGTTTCCGTGTTTCTGTGTAAAACAAAAACACAGAAACTCAATGAGTTTCTGTGTTCAATTTCTGTGTTTTTTCCATCGTTGGTTGTGACATTCCATTGCGTTGCAAGCATGCGTCCATACAGACAATCAGTATGAAATCACTATCAGTAATTATCACCCTGATTGACAAGGTGTGAAAGCTAAATAACGAACCAAAATTATATACTTAGTTTTTGTCATCAATATATATCGTTTCTACTATGCAAAAATTTATTACAAAATTTATCACAATATTTTATTCATTTGATTATGGTAGTTTTCCATACTAGGTGTGCTGTCAGCCGCATGTACTAACGATGTATTTACAACTTTGTTGCCCTGAAAAATTCCCTGAGAGTGATTTTAAAATCACCATTGTAAATGTATGTAGGGACAATTTTACATGTATCCACGATTTTTTCAAGGCAACACATTACTTATTATCCTGTATTGTTACAAAATTTGTTACATTGTCATTTGTCTTCATTTTTGAAACTTCATTTGAGAATGTGTTATGCCCTATCACCATGGTTGGTTTTAGTAAAATTCTTTTTACTAAAATTGTATTTTATTTTTATTAAAATTGTATTTTATTTTTATTTTATTCATGTTTCCGTTTATTTTATTTTATTTTATTCTGAAATGTCATTAATAAAATAAAATGAAACCATTTTACAAAAATTTTACAAATATTTTACAAAAATTTTACAAAAAATCAAAAATCCTGGATACAAGGACATAAAACAATGTGCATTCTAGAAGCATGCAGATGAATACAAAAAAAAATTTATGTAAACTTTTGACACAAGTTGTGAGGTAGGCATTTTGTATTTTGACCCTCAGGAGGTCCTGGATATATGCATCTTATTGCTCCGCCCAAGGCAAGATACCTTAAATTTGGTTGTTTTTTTGGGTAGGGGAGGGCTTGCGGGGTTCAATATATTGGCTTTTTCAAGGTATGGAACGAAGAAAATGGGAAACAAATCACATAAATTAGTGATCTTTAAGGTGAAAATATTTTTAAAAATGTGAAAATTTGCAATTTTGAGCAACGATATGTTTCAATCACAACAATGAAAGATACAACAAGACACTAGTTCTGCAAATTGGCAGCTAGGAACTTAAGCAACATGATAGAAAACTTTCTATAGAATTTAACATACACTCTAGTTTTTGTAAAATTTTACTAAAATTGTACAAAAATTCGAATTATTGTACAATTTTACTCAAATTTGAATTTTAGTAAGATTGTATTTTATTTTATTTATTTTCCATTTTATTTTATTTTATTTTATTCTCTAATTTTCCATTTTATTTTTATTTTATTTTTATTTTTTTCTGAGATTTTGCCAACCCTGCCTATCACTAGAAAATTCCTCTGTTCTAATCACTTATCTAAATATTTACATTTCATAGTACTGTAAAGAGACTTCACGCAATTAACCTATTAACATTGAGTTCTCATTCAATCAATAAAAAAATCAACTAACTAACAAACTCTATTTAGTAGCGGCATTTGTGCATCGAACGCAAGTAGCAGGCGCAGCATACATAATCAATTGATACATACAAACGTAAATATGCGTGTGTTGCGTGCGCATGGAATGCCGCGACACCGCCCCGCGTGTATGTATATCGCACTTGTTTGACTGTTAAGAGCGCATATGTGTATGTGTAGGTTAACAGACTGTGATATTGCCACCTGTGTATGTATAGGGATACAGACTGTGATATTGGCTTGTATGTAGTATGTAGCACCGTCCTTTCTATCCGATGTGTCAAAATAAATGCGAAAGCCCAAAACAGCCACAAAATGTGAGAACCAATTTAAAGTGTGTTTTTGAGAAAAGTGTTTAAGAGAAGAAAAATAAAAACAGAAATTGAAGAAGAATATGTTGGCAAGTAGACAAAGCTCAAATGAACCCCCGCGGGGGTACAAATCTACAAAACCCCTGGCTGAGATTCAAGCAATAATGTTGTGGCAGATAAATCGATCAAACTCGAGATAATCGTACAGCTCTCACTCAAGTGTACGTTAGCAACAATGCTCAATTCCCCAGTCCAAAAGCACATGTCTGCAATCTAAATACCTACATGAATACATCAAATATATTTACATAAATACACATGTTCAGCACGATACCATTCAACGGGGGGGGGGGGGGGTACAACAGCAGGAAAGGAAGTGAACTGAAATTGATGTTACGCGTTTCGGAAGGTGGGCAGCCTGGAACAGCGGTGATTAGCTACATGCTCGCGTGCGCGCTCATTCGGTATGACGAAGATGCATGGCGCCGCACCGGCGATGGCAGCGCCATGGCGTTGGCGTTGGCAGTTCCATGGCGTTGACGTCACTTTCTACGCTCAGCCTGCGCCCAAGCAGCAGAACCAGCACAACCTGCTCAACCAGCAGAAATTTGAAGCAAAATGGCAGCAGACTTGCCATCACTACACCAGACAATAACTGGCCGCTATCTCGACTGCGAGTTGCTAAGACTTTGGCATGGGCACATTGTCGGCCCAGTGTTACGCGGACACTATCTGACAGCACCCAGGAGACGTTTACAGCCACAATCAGTTGGCGAAAATCGAACATAAAGACGGAGGGACTGCAGTCGACGCGAATCGCGCTAATGCGCACCTATCAGCCAGAAATCCATCTTCGCTGCCGGGCGCTCATCATGCCCAGTTTATATGCATGAAGATCACATGCATCGGGGATGAGTGACGCATATGAGTGTGCACGCGGCGCGGGCGGCGGTCGTAAATCGGCCGCGGCGACCCCATGCAGCCGTGATCAACATTGGCCGCGCGGCCGATTTACGCGCTGCATGTACACTCGCTATTTGTCATCGACCATCGTTGATTTGACCAATTTACTCGAGAAGCGTGAACGAGACGGGAATACTACATAGGTAAACATGATCAGAGGGAATCAGAAAAGCGCCAAATAGTTGGAAATGTTAAAATACGAATCCGAAAAACGTAAATAGTGTTTTTCGATGAAGCACTGCACAGCACCGACCAACATCAAAGACATCAATTCAAAGCAATAAATATTTTCCCTCGTAAAACGTTCAGTGCTTTGATGGAAATTGGGGGGGGGGGGGGTTAGCGAGCGCATTCCATCAGAGTCAGTTGTAAATATCAAAACGGCGTCGCCGACAAATACAAAAAATTCCTGCACAAAAATTATTCACCTCAAAATGTCATCATATGCTGGCTTTTATAGACTTTCAAAATAAGGAAAACGTGACGACAATGTCGAACGGCCGTGGGCGTGGCATAGGCCGATGAAAATTGCGGCGACGTGAACAAACATGATCAGTTCCGCCGAAGACAAACAATTTCTGGCTTGGAAAAGAAGTGGCGTTATTTACAAAGGACAAAGTATTTACACGCAAGCGCTGCACTGCACCATAGTTGTTAAAACGTATTTACGTTTACTCGAGAAATACGTATACTAGAATACTGCGTCAATACGTTTACGTTTACTCCCAAAAAATGTCGGTACTCAACTACTCGCGTACTTTTTGAAAGTAACCCAGTACAGAAAACGTAATTGAGCTATATTTTTGCAGAGTGAAAAGATCAAAAACCACTCAAACGAATTAAAACGGCTGCAAAAATGGCAGCAGAAATGATAGAAGTTGTTACGTTTCCCTGAGTAAAAATACTGGTAATTACGTTTACTCACCATTTACGCAGCGTAAAAGTAAAATATTTTTTCTTTGCGTTTTCTGTACTCAGGGGTGAGTAAGAATAAAATACTTTACGTTTAGTTTGAAAAAAGTTCAGTACTTTCAACAACTTTGCACTGCACACACGGTACGTATCGCCACATCAAATTCAAAACACGCAAATTTTGTAGATTGGCCCCAATGCCAATTTGACGTATTTAGATACTTTGGATTGGATCTGTCACATCACAAAGCGCGCAGGAAAGTTACACCGTACAGCCCCATAGAATAAGTACACACAGGTAAAAAAAGTCATCATGTTGATTTTGCGGGCGAAAAACTTTTGTGCGCCCGGGGCAAATACATTTGCGTAAGCACTTTTGTTAAAGTTTTTCACCAAAAAATGGCCGAACGACACATTTGCGCAATGGCCAGAACATATTTTACTGCTGCATTATATTTTGCCGCGAGAAATGGCGCCCCAAAATGCCTTCAGAGGATAGATAGCGTATTTACTCGAATAGTTCCCCCCCCCACTGATGCAAGAAAAATACTTAGGTATACAATACATACTTAAAAATTATCGATGACACCAGACCAAGCAAGAGCTGTGTCTGGTCATCGAATGCAAATACATCACATCTTGTGTGTAAAAACACAATGGAGTGATAAATTTGTTGTTGAATTTGAACAATAATGGCATGTTGTTTTGTTATGATGAATATTTCGTGAAATGAATTGATAGAAATGGGCTTAAAAATTTTGACAAAAAATAATACCTTAGAAAACTTCCCCTCTCCAAAAAGTCAGAGGTAAAACTCCCCGGGGGAACTATTCGAGTAAATACTGTATTTGCAAATGCAAACCGACCGGAACATTGCATCGCAAACAGAAAGAACGGCAACACTTACCTAAAACCAAAGCATCGCAGCAAAATGTTGCCGAACTCACCTCAACACGGTGGGCAAACAGCCGCATATAAAAAGTTACTCGACATTTAATAAACTATCAATCCATCATAAGACAAATTTCGAAGTTGCCATTGCAAAGGCGTGATCGAAACAGCGACAATTCATCGCGACCAGGGTTGGCAAAATCTCAGAAAAAATAAAATGGAAAAGTGAAGAATAAAACAAGACATAAGATAAAAATAAAATACAATTTTTATATAATTTTACTACAATTTCAGTAAAAAAATTTTTTACTAAAACAAACCCTGGTAACAAATTGAACAAAAAATAAAATAAAAATGGAAAATTGAAGAATAAAATAAAACGAAACATCGATAAAATATGGATAAAATAAGAATAAAATATAATACAATTTTAGTAAAAAGAATTTTACTAAAACCAACCCTGATCGCGACACTGCAAATAAGAGCAATTCCAGACGACCGGCGTGCAGGCGATGGCAACAAAGTGGCAAAACAGGTATTTATGGCCATAATGAGCATTTCACATTAGAAACACAAACCAAGTAGTCCGCATAAGCACCTTGTCCGCGAAAAATGTTCGTTCATTCCATCAAAATAAATAATTACTGAGTATCACGTATTCTAGTTCGTTGAATATTTATAGTATAGAATAGTACATGTAAAAACATACTTAAAATGCGTAAATACCTAAACGAGTCAAATCAAGTTCCAACAAAAGAATGACAAATTTCAGCATGTCGGAAAGTACGACCGTGCATAATTGATAAAATAAATAAATGAAAAGAACATGCATTCCAGAAGCATCCACCCATTCGGAATGGAATGGCCCGTGAATAATTTGTGTACCTAAATAATTTATGAAAGGACATAAACATTCAAAAAGGCAAAAGGCACACTGAAGACTCAACAACCCCGTCGATGAGAGACGACGTAAAAATAAGAACTTTTACCTATTGTAATAAATTACCGTGTTTCCTCGAAATACTCCCAGGGGTTTATTATTTCACCAGTAAATTTTAATCGGGGGTAATTCAAGGGGGACTTATTCGAGGGGATGGCTTATTATTTCGCCAGCAATTTCATTGTTTTTTTTACATACTCAGGCGCAGAAAAATCCGATAAACAGAAATGTATAATGTAAACCTAATAATGTAATTATGTACCTATGGTGTAGACATAAATTATGAAGAAGGCAGAAGGCCCGTCCTAATAAAACTCATTGTTTTTAGCGTTACACCGATCACAAACTGTAGTTTTTGTCATTTACACTGATCTTTAAACATAATTTGGGTGGGGTTATTTCGAGGGTGGTCAATTCGACGGGTGGAATAATTCGAGGAAATACAGAAGTAGTATGTAGCTGATCGAGCTTACTACAGAAAATATGTCGCAAGTCCAATCAACCACAAAACCTTTGATGTAAAAAGACGAACCCAAACTTGGACCCTAGCCAAAATCATCACCACTTGTAGTCGCAAACAGATGGGAACGTGCAGCCGGTGCGCTGTATGATCAACTGGGCGGACCACAGGGCGCAGCGGACGCAGGCGGCCGTGTCGCAGCCGCGCACCAGACCGGCCAGGAAGCCTGACATGTTCAACGCAATGGTGCAACCGCACGAGAGGCTCAAATTCTACACATTTTTATGGCATTATATTCAAGGCGTCGCCGTGGAAAAAGCTCTGTATGTTTGGACAAGTGCGTGCCAGGTGCCATTTCCGATGCACCACACGTTTCGAAGGAGTCTGCACCGCTCGGCATCTAAACCTGCATGGCATCTGGACCCGCGTGGCATGGATTTCTGCCTGCATGGCATCTAGAACCGCGTGGCATCTATCGTCCCATAGATGCCAAGCGGGCTACATGCCGGCACATGCCATGCAGTCTCCATGCCATGTGGGTGTAGATGCCAAGCGGGCTGAACCCCACCCCCCCCCCCCCCACACACCCACGAGACGGCCCACGGTTTACTTGCACAGCTGAAATATTACTAGCTGAACCTGTCACCCTGCAACTTATTTTTATAGGAGTACACCTGTTTATCCAGTCCAGTGTATCATGTGCACAAAAATATGAATTCAAAATGTGTAAAAAATTCAATGTTTTTCCCAATTATTGTTTTCAGATGTCAAGTGTCTCTGAATTTTTTTATTTAAATGCAAATACGAGTACTGTTTGAAATGGGGAAGAAGGGTAGATAAATACATGCATGTCCATGCAAATTCATACATACAATTCTTTAGTAACCCTGTAAGAGTGGCTACTAGAATAAATTTTTATCAAGCCATTTTTTGGTAGGAATTGCATTTTGGGACACCATGCATGTAAAAAGCCTCAGTGTTAAGGGGCAACACTCAAATTGATCTGGGTAGTGTGGTGAGATATGCATTGAATATTGTGTACATGGTGGCTTAGAAATAGATGGTCAAATTAGATATTTTTAACAGATTTTCTGGGATCATATTTAATTTAATTTTCTCAAAATCAGTCAATTTGAAATGTGAAATAAAATATTGATCAATATATTTAGTGTTGTGTTCATCCAAATACTGTGTTTGATTGAAATTTAGCCATATGCACTAAACTAGGAAACTAGGAATCCACTAATGTAGGCCACCCTGTAATTGAGTTAAAATTTCATGTGAACACTGCTGGAACTCAATTTTGAAAGCCACTTGAACAGGGTGGCCCAATACACATGGAAGTTTACAAAGCTGTTTCCAAAAATGATCAATCAATTTGAGTGTTGCCCCTTAATACTGTGGCTTTTTACATGCATGGTGTCCCAAAATGCAATTCCTACCTAAAAATGGCTTGATAAAATTTTTTTCTAGTAGCCACTCTTAAAGGGTTACTAAAGAATTGCATGTATGAATTTGCATGGACATGCATGTATTTATCTACCCTTCTTCCCCATTTCAAATAGTACTCAGATTTGCATTTAAATAAAAAAATTCAGAGACACTTGACATCTGAAAATAATAATTGGGAAAAACATTGAAATTTTTACACATTTTGAATTCATATTTTTTGTGCACATGATACACTGGACATGTAGACCCCCCCTGCCTGCTTGGCATCCGGCCCTACCCGCCCATTTGGCATCTATGCCACAGACCGCTTGGCATCCAGCATTGGATAGATGCCAAGCAGGTCTAGATGCCAAGCATGCAGAAATCCATGCTATCCGGGTCCAGATGCCAAGCGGATTAGATGCCATTTAGGCCTGACCCGTTTCGAAGGGGGGTGGGTTGCTAAAATTTTCGAATCGAGATGGATGGATAGATAACTGCACCAGACAACACACCCCAACGTAAATATTAGAGCCCTTAGTGCTCTATACGGCAAACATTTTTTCAGTAAATTTGAAACTGTATCTGAAACATGTCCCGGCACTTGCGAGGGAACCGGATTGCATTCAGAAAGAAGAATGAACGTAAACATAAAAGGGCAATAATTCATGCAACGCACCAGCCACAAAGGCATCGCCAGCACTGTTTGTATCCACGATCTGCTCGGCAGTCATCGGGGCCACGGGATACTCAGTTGTCTGAGATCAATGTCACGTTCGAGATGCGCAAAAGCACTAATCCACGTGGTGTTAACCGTATTTCCTCGAAATACCCCCTCAAAATGGCCACTATGAATTAATGAACCCCTCGAAATCCCCGCCCCCAATTGAGTGTAACGAGAACATAAATAACAAAAGCTGCGGTTTGTTGTCCGATCTAGGGTTGGCCGATGTTTGTTTTTAAACGTTTTTTTTTAAATAAAAAAAAAACATGACGTCCAAAATGTTTTTTTTTTTTAAAAAAACATCGGCCGAAATTTTTAGTACTAAGCACTAGGTATTTTGCAAAATTTTTGCGCGCAAGCGCGCAATTTCACACACAAATTGACATTGGTGGTTGTTTTCATTGGTTTTGTTGCATTTTTAGTATCAAAACATCCATTTCAATGTGCTACCATGGGTGAATAAGCCGACATATGTTGCTGTAATATATAATATTGAGGTAATGTGCTTCCATGTACCTCCACAGTGTGTAACTTCACTCCCAAAGTAACAACCTCCTTTTATAACCTTGTTTGATCACCATTCCGTGCCAAACTTTACCTGAAGTCACGAACATTCAACTATAAGGCGATATACAAACGATATGTCGACGAAAAATGGATATTTTTGACACAAATCACCACTTATAATGCTATCCCATGGCTCCACAGCCATTATATGGTCATATTTAACATCACAGAGTATTGCCAGTGTCTGATATACCTATATCTGTTGACACTAGGTCATATCTGGGAGCTTTTTAAAAAAAACATCGAGTTAAAAAAAAACGTTTTTTTTCCAACCCTAGTCCGATCAAACAACAACAAACCGTTGTTACAAACAACAAATAAATACTGGGAGTTCAAGACATTTCTGGCGAAAGAATAACCCCCCTCAAAATTCCCACTATGAAAAATAAACCCCTCGAGTGGTATTTCAAGGAAATACGGTACACAGAACAGCCCTACCCTCTCTAACCTTCCCCTCATGTGCAATGACCACTGGCAGGTCACCCTGTGTGATCACCACCATTCTCGCTTTGGACTGGTTCTTTTTGGGCCACGCGGCGATTTTCAAAGCGATTTCGGGGATAGATGTCGTCTGCGGTGGATGCGGTGAGGATTTTTATGATAAGAAGGTTCTGGAATGAGAACAAGAAACATACTTCAAAGTTCTGGACACGCGCAAACGTCGCGGCTTCCTGTATGACGTCAAAAACACACATAAAGCGTAAATCTTATCACAAACGATCACAACACCGAGAACCTACCGTCTCATTGCCGAAAAGAATGTCCACATACTCCAGGGCGGCCACCAGCGGCTCCTTGAAGAACTCGCTCAAAAACGGCGCACTCAAGTTCATCATGAACATCTTGCCCGACTCGTGCGCGTGCTTAGCCACGCGCATCACGGCGGGCGGGCACACTGTGAGCGGGTAACCCGCGATGTAGTAGAATTTTGCCCGCTGCATGAGGGCCTCGTTTTCGGCAACTTGTAAATGGGACTCGGTGAACTTATTCGCAGCTGCCAGGTCGGCTACTAGGGAACTGCGTAAGGGGCGATTTTTGTTAGGATGTTGGCTGGGAAAGGATCCTATGGTAGTCACTGACCGCTTTTGACCGGTGATTAGAACAGCGCAGGTGCCAGTCTTCACTTCCTTCGTCACTTGTAATTTCATTGTAACGCCGGACTGCGTGAAATACAGCATTACAGTTTACAATAACACATCGATAAATAACACTACAGAAAGAAGTGTGCACCCCACATTAATGGAATAAAAAGTTTTTTTAGCGTTTTTGTCAACTTTGGAAGGTATTTAAATAAAAGTAAAACTAATTGTAAAATGTCCAAGTCAACTTAAAGAAGAAGAGCACAACCCCCCACAACAAACATTTTCGGCGCGGCCCCTCAAAATGTCCGCGTAAATATCCTCACCCACACAACCCATGAAAGTAGTCGCCTTCTCGACTCCCATAAGCCATTGCGCAACTCTGATAGCGTTGAGCGTCGCCCCGCCAGGCACGAACACGGTGTCGGTGCGCTTGGAGAGCTCGGCGAATCTGAAGCAGGACAACAGAATGGACGTGTAGAACCGAGGTTCAAGTAACTTAGTTGAAGTGCGAGAAACCACGATTACTACATAGAGAACACGAGAAAACACGATTAACCTACCGTATATCTTCGAAATTTCCCCCCCCTCAAAATGGACACAGTGAATTTATTCGCCCCCCCCCCCAAAAAAAAAATGAGTGTAAAGAGAATGTAAATGACAAAAGCTGTGGTTTGTGATCCGGACAATGCAGAACACACGTTAGATACAGGGGCACTTTCCAGATACACTTTCCTGGGCAACATACCCAGGTACAGAAAGTGTATTTATTCTTTCAGATGGCCCTGTTTTATGCTTTTGAGAAAGCATAAAACAGGTTCATGTACAAAAAATAACTGCACAGTGCACATATGCACTTAGCATTGAATGTAAAAAATATGGCAAATGTGCAATCTAGCACTATCTCTGACCTTTGAACACATGGTATTCTACAGTTTCATCATACTTTCGTAAAAAGGACAAGATCAATTGAAATTCACCAGCTGGACACAAAGTTGACTGGCTTTTGCATCGATATTTGCTGCATGTACATTCTTGCATTTAAACAGTGTGTATCACATTGCTTAATCAGTAAAATATCGACACTGAAAAAGTGCCATTATAAGGCAACTTCATACCACTAAATTTGTTACAGTCTGAAATGTTTCATAATTGGCAGTAAAATGTGAAGTAATGAATGAAAATGATAGATAAATTGATCTAAAGGTGAAAACAGTGTTGTTTTCTTATGCTCAACAGTGAGAGCTCATTCAAAAAATTTTTTACACTTAACACTTTTTTGACACTTTCCTGGGTATTTTAAAAATATATTACACTTTTGGTATCCATACTTAAAATTTGGAAAGTGTATTTACGCTTACACTTACACTTTCCAAAAATACCAGTATTTTAACAACTCTGGTTTATACCAATTACATACATACTTATATATTTAAGTGTATAGACATGGCGCTTATTGTTGCATTTTTCTACGTCTGCGTACGTTACAAACAACAAATTAGTACTGGGGGTTCGAAAAGTTTCTGGTGAAATAATAACCCCCTCAAAATTCTCACTCTGAAAAATAAACCCCCTGGGGTTTTTTTTCGAGGAAATACGGTAATTTCATACAGAATTTATACCATCGGCTTCTAAGCTTGTTTACTTTTTTTACAGTCGACAAGCTGTCTACCGGAATAAAGATTCGGAACGGCTCGAGGACGGAAGGCCCAAATGAAGCATTCCAGCAAAATTGTGCACGGCATCAACGGCCACAGAGAGCTCAAGCTTTAACACGAAAACGTGCAACGTAAATAGTTAACTTCGCGTACATGGGAGCATGCTTCTCCTCAGCCAGAATCTGATCATTTTCCTTCAGCCCATACTTTTCAAGGTATTCCAAATTGACATTGGCCTGCATGTCGAGCAGCGGGTTGCCCAACCCGAACAGAACACCCTCCCTGTAAAAATACGGATTTTTGACAATGTGCGAAAAATTGCCTTTGGGAAATGAAATGGTGGACTCACGGAATGTTTGACATGGCTGCAGATCTATGGAATATTTTTAGGGTAAATTCAACTGAAAGTAGTCAACAACGGTATTTTTAATAACAGCTACACTAGACAGGCAATGAGCTATGGGCGTCGGCTACAACAGGCTATCACTGTAACAATTCCATTTTGTGCAGGTAATTTCCAAAACGTGAAAATTGGCCGCTGAAGAACAATATTGGTTCGTTATCACTTGATACACGCATTCAAATATTTGTTTGCAGTACAAATTGCATACCAGTCTTCAGACAGAGGTCAGTCAGCACTTGTAATACCGTATTTCCTCGAAATACCCCCAGGAGGTATATTTTTTCAGAGTGAGAATTTAGCGGGGGGTTAAACGAGAGGGTTATAATTTCGGCAGAAATTTTTCGAACTCCCAGTACTAATTTCTTGTTTGTAACGTACGCAGACGTAGAAAAATGCAACAATAAGCAGCATGCATAAGAATCTATAACTTTATCAGTATGTAATTGGTACAAACCATGTTCTAAGGTAACAGCTTCATTGTTTTTAACGTGTGCTCTGCATTGCCCGGATCATAAACAGCATTTTTTGTCATTTATGTTCTCTTTACACTCAATTTGGGGGGTATTTGGAGGGGGGTTTATAAATTCATAGTGCCCATTTTGAGGGGTATTTCGAGGAAACAGGGGTCTCGAATGGGGGGGGGGGTTTCCCCCTCCCAAACCGCCCAGCTAGCTTTCAATCCCAGAGGCCGCTCAGCTATCTATCCCGGAGGTAAAATTTTGGGCTACTGCCCCCTAAACCCCCCCCCCCAATCGCTCAGCTATCTACCTATCTGGAGCGATTTTTGATAAACTATACCCCAATTTTCGCTCCAAATCGCTATTTTTCATACCTTTTTACAGATTTTCACCTCCAAAATACTAGTTTTTGTTGCTTTTTACCTATTTTGACCTACTTTACACCTACTTTTAACGATTTTTCTCCCTTCTCTTCCTTCTACACCCTGAAATAGCCTATATATCGAACCACCACAGCCCCCCCCCCAATTTTTTTCCAGCTATCTATCTATCCCGAAGGCCGCTCAGCTATCTTTTCAACCTCTCGGAGGGCCAAAATTCAAGATACCCCTGCGAGGAAATACGGTATGTCAAATTTCGCCAAATGTCGTAAAATGTAAAACGTCCGATGAAATCTTCTCTAATTTTATCGAGCTTTCGACATTTTACAAATTTATCTGACATTTTCTATCACACTTTAAAGGGTGCAGAACAGGGCCCCGAGATGTCACGCAAAAGTGACGCATTACCTCACCAGCAGCCAATTTCTCACCTTGTCAAGTAAAAATAAAAGTGGAGTTCAAAGTGAAAAGTCAAGTCACAAGTATTTTGAGTTACCACTTGACTTGTCGCTTCAAACTTATTGCTTATCACTTGACAGGGAAGGGAATGCCACAAGTAGCGTCAGGGGTCAAAAGAATACCGAAAGACGGGTAAGAGTTTATCTCGAATGTGTTTTCTGGTTTAATCAATTTAGTATCAAAAATATCACGATGCGACGACGGAACGGGAATCAACAAAGCCGCGCAATATTAAAAATATTTAAATATATTTACATTTATTTAAAATACGTTACAACCCTCAAAGCTAAAACAAAGTATAACTTTTACATAGAACGTAGATTTCAATGTCTGCAATGACTACAATTATTACAATGTCTATAATTTTTAACCGTATGTTCTAGAATGCCATCCTGCACGCTAGTTAACGACTGAAACTTTCAAAATTTATAAATCTGTTAAACTGGTAAACACATTTGAGATTACTAGCATGGGGATTCCGTCCACCCGGGGATGAAATATGAATTAGACGGGGATGTAATACAGGTCATTATGGTGTAAACTGGAATGAATAAATAACAGATTTATTAGTTTCGGAAATTTCGTTCGTCAACTACATAAATATGTAGTGTGTGGGGCCAGTCAGTCCAGTGTTAGGGAAGCGTATGAAAATCTCATTAACCGCACATAAAAACTGGGTAGATTATGCACTGTTTAAGGCCCAGATGAAAAAAGCCCACACTATGTACGTATAACCAAGGCATGGATGGAAAAACTTTCCGGGGACGAACTCGAGAAAATACGGTAGCAGTATTTATAATACATTCCGGGAATACCGTAACAGCACTTTTTTACATCCGCACTTTTGAGTCGGGTGAATGCAAAATCACGAAAAAAATCGTTCCGAGTGAAGACCAAAAAAGATCAGGTGGAATTGCAAAATCGTAACAGCGACCACAAATCGGTAGTAGTATTTAGTTGATAAAACGTGCAGCGATTTCAATCAACTACTTACTAAACGTGGATACTGGATAAGCTCACTAAATCAAACGGGTTCACAGACAAAATGCAGAGTACCTCTCAGGATGCATCGCACCAGTCGAAAGAATTGCTACTAAATATATCAACAATAATTAGCACAGCATCGATTATGCATAACTCTAGTACAAAAGAATGAATGTTCACAAAAAGGGAATCTGTTGGCACTTCCAGCTAAACAAATAATAAATATTCAAATCACTGTCTGTTTGAATGTATAAGTGCTGATTCTACGGGCCCATCAGTTGCCAGAGACCGAAACCAGTAGCGCACAATTCAGACAAATTATTGCGAAAAAAATGTTAATCAACCACTTGAGCGGCATAAAAAGCGATAAATACGTATTAAAAAGTTCAGGACGATCCATGTCCCATCATTTGCATGTAATTGTAATAATGGTTAACATTTCCGGCTGCTGCTGCTGCCGCCGCCGCAGCGGCTGCCGGCGTCCACGCGTTCTGCGATGAAAAAAATGTGCTATCAGAATTAAAAGATCATTGATCGATCTTGTGCCTGCAGTCATAAAAACCCGATAGACATGTAAATCAGCCAGTCATGTATTTGAGGGGGTTTAACATGATTAGTAGAGTACATTGTTTTTGTCAACACTAGATGATGCAGTCCAAAGAAAAATTGAAAAACTCGTAAATCAGTTGTTATGCATTTGATTTTTTCAATTTCTCTTTGATAGGTGTGATTAAATTGGTGACAAGCAAATGTGAGTGCACAAGCACTGTGGCCCGCGCTATGTACTCCACTAATCATGTAAACTCGTTGCTGCTAACCCCTGTGCAGTGCTAACCCCCCAAAATATATTTACATGCCTGGCGGGTCTACATGACCAACGGGTTTACATGACCACATAGTACGTCCATTAATCGACCGCATTCGACGACAACGAACCATAGCAGCGGCCGCGGCAACCGGGTGTGAAGCGAATCGCTGGTCCACGCCGGCTGCGGGGGCGGAGCCTAACTGGTGGGCGGCCGCGCCGAACACGTTCGCCGCCAGGTACTGCTGCGCCCATTGGTGCTCGTAATAGGCCTGTGGAGAACGGTGATGAGATATTATCGTTATCAAGTTAGCGACTGCTACATATCAAAAGTTACCATCACTTGGCGGACCGATGTAACTAGAGAAAAGCTAATTCGATCGAGAGTGCGATGAATTCGGCACTCGTATAGATTTGGGAATTTTGGAAGTCGGGCACAGGGATTCGGCTTGAAAAGAGTGCGGCTATCGGACATCGGGTCGGATCAGGCCCAAGCAACAAATAGTTGTCATCAATTAATTTTCAAAATACAAAAAATTTACACCAGTGATCATTTTCAGTGCTGTTCTTCACTCAAATTCATCATTTTTCAGACCCTGTCGACCAATGCTTCACAACATCCACCCACCTGATTAGCCGCAGCCGGGTGATACACCGCAGCCGCCGCAGCGGCACTGGGCTGCGCGTGTGCATAGGAGGCCGCCCCAGTCGGCCACCCCGTAGCGGCGGCGGCCGCTTGTTGCTGCTGCTGCACGTGCGCCTGGTGGGCGGCGGCGCGTTGTTGATGCGACTGTGCCGCCGCTTTAGGTACGTCCGTGCGGGCGGCTGCCGCCGCGGCCGCGCCGCTCCACGCCGGGTACCTGTTCAAGGAGGACAAAGTTGAAAATGAAGACAGAATATACGACAGACTGAAAGCGACGTAGGCTCCCTAGACGGCGAAAGACCGGTGCCCAAGTACGCCCGGTGCCCAAGTAAAAAGCCTGAACTTGGGCACCGGGCGGATGTTTACTTGGGCACCGGGCGGATGTTTACCAGGGCACCGGTCAGGTGCAAGCGAAAGACTAGTTGACTAGCGCTTGTATTTATACCTGAAAAAACTATCGAGTCCGGGTAACATTCCGGGTTGTGAACATGAATGCTAGTTCACTAGCGATCACTTTCACAACCCGGAATGTTACCCGGACTCGATAGTTTTTTTCGGGTCGTAAATACATATACTAGTTGACTAATGAGCCCCCCAAAATATTAGCTCAGCCATCTATCTATTTAGGTGGAGCAAATTTTAGGATATTTTTCCCAAATTTTCACACAAAATTGTTGATTTTTGTTTTCACCTTAAAATCGATGTTTTAGGGTACATACATGGTTAAAGCTATATTTTACCTACATGCCAATCGGGTTTACATGCCTACAGGCACAGGACCCATTAACACACCATTGCTGATAAAATCCATCCAGAAACAACGCGTCGTTCTGAGCGGCGACTGCAGCCAGTGGATAATGCTCATATGGATTCAACACCGGTTGATTGCGCGCATGTTGCTGCTGTTGGTGCTGCACGTCGGCGTGTCGTCGCTCAGTGCGCGAATGCCTCTGGCGGCCGGCGTCGCCGCCCGACTGCCGATACGCGCGAGATGACTGCGGCATGCTCACTGTGGGCTCTAGCGGCTGCGACTGTGCAGTTGGTTCAGGTTGCGGCGGCGCTGCAATTTGTTGCTGCTGCACTTGCGGCGGCTGCTGCTGTTGAGGTGATGGATTGGCGTGCACAGCCATTGGGGTTTGTTCGACGACCGGCTGCGGGACGGCGGCCACGGGCGACTTGTGCGTGGACAGCGGAACGCTGGTTGGAGACTGCGAGAGAATAAACAATTTATAGCTTGTACTGACGCAGGAAAAATCAATTTTAAACGCCTTGATTTAAAATACACTAAAATTGATTAATGCATTAAAAATGCCTCAAAACCAATGAAAACACCAATGGTAATGTGTATGTGAAATTGTGCGTTTGTGCGCAAAAATTTGAAAATTACCTAGTGCAAGTCTACCAGAAATTTTGCTTTTTGATTTTTTAATGATCTAGTTTCCACGTTTTGATTAAAAATCAGATTTTTAAAAAATCAAATGAAAAAATCAAAGGCCATCCTTAGCTTCAATGGCAAAGCTCAGTGTGAACTCAGTACGACTCACCTGAAACTGCGGCGCCGGCAAACTGTTAACGAGTTGCTGTTGCGGCGACTCGTCCACTTGTGCGCCAGCACTCATAGCTGATGTTGACGGAGGCCCAGCCGCCACGGCACAAGGGGATGCGTAATGTGGCGTAATCCCTTGTCCAGGCATCATGGCGCATGCGTCCAAGACGGGCTGCTGAGAGGATAATCAAAGGGATTAGAGGCAAAACAGTGATTCAGCATCCGTGGACATCATAAATAGCGTTCCAAAAAGTGGTCTTTTTTCAGAAAATATAATTAAATATAATCTCAGAAAACCTCTCTAAAAATAAAATATAATAAAATCTCTCATGTCGTTTGGAAAATATAATTAAATCTGAGAAAATCTCCCATGCTTGAAAAAAATCTCAAAAAATCTCCCTGCTGGAATTTTAGTTTTATTTGATATTTCAAGTTTCAGAACTCCCAAACACCACACTTTCACCCATTTTACCATTTTTTTCCAAAGTTGCTAAAACATATTTATGTTTACTCAAAACATATGTATACTCAAGTTTACTGAGTTTGATGAGTAAATATGTTCACATTTCTCCGAAGAAAGTACCTGTACTCACATTTACATATACTTTTTGAAACTACTCGAGTAGAGAACTTGTAAATATATCACATAGGCTTTTATGTAAGCTTTTTCAAGACATAAAAGGGAAAAAAATAACCAAACATGGTATATAAACAAGATCATGTATAGCCAAAAATAAGGGAAAAAGCATGGATTGTAGTAGATTTGAAGGTGAAAATCGGCAAAAAGTATGAAAATTGGGGCAAAATTTTTCAAAAAGGTGACTTCAGAGAGATTTTTTATATTTTCTCCCACAGAAATAAAAAAATATAATTAAATCTCTCTGAAAAATCTCGTTGCGAAAAAATATAAATATAATCAAATTACCATTTAATTATATTTTCTGAGATTTTTTAAATATAAATCTACCAGAGATATCATATAAATACTTTTCTATTGATGATTCAGTGTCAGCATTGGAACCTTTACAATAAACTCGGCAGACATGAAAGGAATCAGTGATTCGGCCCTTACGTACCAATTTTAAATTTCGTTAAAATTGTTAAGTTAATTTTGAATTTGAATGAATGCATTCCAATCGATTCATGGTAAATCTTATTCAATCCGACGTTTTATGCGAGAACAGGATAAACTGAACACGCATATTGTCATATGAAAGCAGATAACAAGGTATTTTATTGTAACAGCCCGGACAAATTCCAACAAAAAAGTACGTATGTGTGCGTGCGATAGAACAAGGGACGAACGACCCTGTACACTGTACACCACTAGCTAAATCTGGATCGTTTTGAAAATCTAAAAATTGCTCTGAATAACATAAAATGCTCACTATGTTCGTAATAATAAGAAATTATCGTATATTTATCAAGTGTAGATCTTAAATTCAAATTTCGACGGTGACGTTCACTTATCTAATTGAAAAATTTGTTGATGGTCATCCCTAAGCATGAAATACGAGTGTCAAATACAATGAAATTGGGTTAGAATGGCACTCGTACAAAAATTCGTTAGACCATTGACTCGCATAATGTCTGCCGAGTTTACTTATAATTCTGGTGAGGATAAAAATGTCTATTTGCACTATATAAGTGCACTGCTTCTCAATTAAATGTCCAACATGTACACAAGATTCCAGTTGAAGTTTCAGCACATACAGACACCTAATGAGTATACATACCTACGGAGCGCAATGCCCACGGGGTTATTTGTCAAAAAATAGCTGTACAATAAAAAACTGACAGGCACATTAAGCTGAACATCCATAGCATTAGAAGGACCCGCAATATCAGACTCCATATTTTGCACGGGCAAAGTCTGCGGCTGCTGCACGTCAGCATTTACGATTGACTCCTTATCCACAGAATCGGCAGCGCCAGCAGAGGCCCTTTTTCTCTTGGTCGGCGTCCGCTTGGCCTTAGGCTTGGTCTGCTTGCCGCCGGGCCGCGCCGACGACCGCTTCGCGTCGATCTCAGTGTCGCTCGCCTCGCCGCCCAAGTTGACCAGCGGATTGGTGTCGGCGGCGTTGCGGTCGCGTTTGTCCGACTCGTCCTTGTCCGACGCGCCGCTGCCGCTGGTGTTGACTTGCGCGCTGCCGGCTGGCACCACGGCGATCTTCGCGTCGGCCGTCTGAGCGGCAGGGTGGCGCGGTGGGAATGGGATTTATGCACGTTATCACAGCGGCTTGTTTGATTGCCTTCAACGTGATGGATTTCAACAATTTTGACAAGAAAAGAGTAAATAGTGTTGTAAGAAGGCTAATTGGGCACACACACGCTAGTTGACATCGCAAGTTTATGTCAATTCAATGTCAGGTAAATAACAAAAAAAATTTAACCATCACACTTTTCAGAAACAATGAAAATTAAGTGTCATGGTGTAACATTGACTGTGCTCTATCAAATAGGAAAGTAGAAATCACATAATTCCTTTAAATTCAGTTGACATCCAGCGTGTGTGGCGTTATTACAAAAGTTTTCTACAGCTGATATTTTTCGGACATACTTCCGATATCGACACACACACAGTATATTTTAGGAGTGCCTTTCCGTTGCATGAAATATGGCTATAGGCGCATTTAATCCTTCAAACAATAAACTTCAAACTTCACACGAAAAATCGGAAAACAATTTCCCAGATCCATCTTTCCAACTCAAAAAACAAAAAACCAAACACCCACCACAGTAAGTTCGGCCGCAGCTTGCGCCGCGACAGCTCCAATAGCCGATCCAGCCAACGCCGACGGTGACGGCGCAGTACCATCCACCTCCGCGGCAGTTTCTTCCTGCTCGCCGCCGAAACACGGCGACAAGGCGGGCGGCGTCGACGTGGCGCTGCGCGTCTGATCCACTGGCTCAGTGATGCTGCTGGGTGGACAGGAGACTTGCGCTGGTGCAGCGGCAATGTTGACGTCGGGCTCTTTTGTGTCGACGTCCTCGGCCGGGGCGGCGGCCGGTGTGGTGCCGCTTTCCACTGAAATTAATGCATGCAGTTAGCATACAGTTTCAGTGGAGGCGGGGAAACAAGTCGCAGAAAGTAGAGTTAGTAAAAGACCGAACATTTTTTGAAATATACGAAAAGTATTTCATTTTTACTCTCCCTAGAGAAAACGAGACGTCATTTTTTAATTTTTACTCATGTGTAAATGTGAGCAAAATACTTTTTTTGCGTGGAAAACGTAAAAGTGAGTATTTTTAAAGAAATTTTACGCCTACTTTTCAATAGAAATTTTCACTAAAAGTTGATAATTTTCATATTTTTTGTTCACTGTCACGACGTATTCAAGTGCTTCTCGACCATTTTCGCCATTTTAAAGTTTTCCTCTAATTTTTCACTTCTGTGCCTTGAAAAAGTCTATATAAAATTCAATCTGAAATACGCATACGTAAAAGTAAGCGTAAACGTATTTACTCGAGTACACGTAATTTTCGAGTCAACGTTTCAACAACTATGACAAAAACGTACCCTCAGTAGACACTCTGACCAGCAGCGGCGGACCCGTATCCGGCTCATCCTCTTCCTGTTCAGAATCAAGGTCCTCTCTGTCCAAAACGGCAGCCCCCAGGATGTCGGGGGGTTTGGGGGTTATCGTCGCATCTATGCTCGTACTGGCTTCTTCATTGGTTTCTACTGGGGTGGCTGGTGGTGATGCAGCGGTGACAATGGCGGGGGTTGCCAATTCTGGGTCATCTGGTTTGGGCTGTTCAGGTTCCAAAAGAGGCTCTGCAGACATCCTTTCTTCTTGGCTTGGCAGTTCTTTCTCCGGGGTAGGAGGGTTGCTGGCTTCTTTTGGATCCGATATCTCATCAATTTGTGACTTTGATTCGGTGTTCGAATCCAATTGTTCGGTACTAGCTTCAACCACATCCTCAACTTTATCAACAACACTATCATTTTCTTTTGGCGGCGTTTTGACAGCGCTCGCAGCCGCAGTCGGCTTCAGCAGTGGGGCAAGTCGTTTGCCTGGCAGTGGTTTACTTTTTCGCCCAGCCGATCGTTTGCCGGCCGGTTTCTTGCGATTTTTTCCACCTACGTTACCAGCGAGGGCACTTTTTTATTGTACAAAAGGAGACAAAACATAGTTCCATCGAAACAAAAAATGGAAAACCCTACCAGCGGGCTCGGTTCTCGCGTGCTGGCGTCTAGTTGAAGCTGAAGGGGGCGTGGCTTGTTCGGGGGCGCGGGAATCGCAGTCGTCGCCGCTGGCGCTGCTGCCGTCGGTGCCCGAGCTGCCGTTCCGCAGACGATCGGACGCGTTCGGCGCTGCGTTATAAAAAGCTAGATTTATTTTGTGGGGTGACTAAGGTGGCGCAAATTTTATCGATATACGTATATATATGGATTTACTTGATATCCAATCCAACACGGAATCTGGACGTTTCGATGTCTATCGTGGAGCCGTGGGATAACGCTCCAGCTTATCCCGAGGTGAACATTTTGGCTACTGTTCCCTGAACCACCCAAATTGCCCAGCCAATTTACTAGAGTTCAAACGAGAATGTCTTTTTTCAATACCGAGGTTGACATTTGAATTTTTCGACACCAAGACTACCTGTCAAGACAACGTATTCTAATGGGGAATTGCGTTGAGGTTGCGAAACATCGCAAAAGGCACACTAAATCAGTAATAAATTTTTGGGGTAAGTTGACTTGACCCACAATTTTTAAACTCAGATTTTTATAATTTTGAAAACAAAGTAACTGCCACCCCTACTAGTGACAATAAGCTTAATTAAAAATTGAGTAATGACAAAAAACGAACGTTTGCATCTGCCGCGGCTCTGCTTCGTCACAGTGGGCGTCACCTGCTCCGTTTGCCCATTCATCTCAGCACCACCTCCAGACAACAACGGCGGCGAGGGGCTCTCGTCACTGGTCATGTTCTCGTCGGTGTCGATCACGAACTTGACGCGCTCTCTGGCCGCGTCGGCGGCGGCGCGTCGACGGCACCCGCCGCTGCGCTGCTGGCTCGTGGTGCGGCGCCGCCGCGCCGGAGATATTGTCGCGGCGGCTATGGGCGTCACGACGGCGGCGCGCGTTGATGAGGATCGACGTTGCTTCTTTGGTGGCGACACGAAGACAGCCTGAGGCAATGGAAGCATAGATGGGTCATAATGGGCACACGCACGCTAGTTGACATCACAAATTCGTGTCAACTCAATGTTAACTAAATAACACCAAACTTTTTAAAGCATCACACTTGACAGAAACGGTGTGTCATCATGTAAAATTAACTATGCTCTATCGGATAGGAAAGTTGAAATCACACAATTCTGTATAACTTAGTTGACACGAATTCAGTTGACATTTAGCGTGTGTGGCGCCAATACAAGGACAATCACGAAATAATCAAAGCATCACCCACCTGATCACCGTGGGTCTTCATGTGTCGTTTCAAATCAAATTTGAATATGAATGATTTTTTACAAATATTGCAGACATGTGGCCGTCCACCCTCGTGGATCAGCATGTGCTGATTTAGATGGGCTTTGTGATAGAATCCTTTGTCTGAAACAGAACTTTTTTATTATTTGTTAAATGTTGACTATTACAAGGAGTCTTGTAAACAGTATGCAAATTTACCGGTAATTAGCGTATCATTTAGCATTTAACTTGTGTTTGTACCATTTAACTTGAGTCAGAACCGAATGCCACACGATAAGTTACAGAATACAGTTGCAAAACTCACGGCAGTAATGACAGACGTGTGCACGTTCTCGACTGTCCTTCGGTAGTTTCGATTTATTCAGAACATCCCGCGCGCATTTTTTCAACCTTTCTCGTTTTGCAGCAGTGGAGGCGGACTGAAACACGTGAAACAGTTTGAAAACGAAGTTACTGCAGATTTGAATACCAGGAGACAATCACAGATAGTGTAAAGTAAAGTGTCAAAAGTCATGTAATATGTCAATCAAAACAAAATATCATATTACAGAACTTTGCATGACAATTGACGCTTTACTTTACATTTGTCATGACAATTGACACTTTGCAAGACGTTTTAAATGACATTTTACACATTTCACTTAACAGGGCTTGCGATTGGCCCCAAGTAAGTTTTTACTCACCATCGGCTCTACCTGCGCTAGCACGGGCTTCTTAATCTCCGGCAGCGCACTCACTCTTTGACCCAAAACAGGCGACAGCAACCTCCTGCCGAGCGGCGACATGGCGCCGGCGGGCGTGGGCGACCTGGGCACGCCCATGCGCGGCGACATGGGCCTCACAGGCGAGTAGATCACCGGCGCCCACTTGAGCGCGCGCTCGTCCAGCCACAGGCGGTTGGGCCGCGACGTGACCCGCGACCAGTGAGCAGAGACTAGTGACCAGTTGATGCGGATGGAGGCTCTGAGGGGGGTTTGGGAAGTATTTCAATACTAGTTCGGAGTAGGGATGGTCAGTAGGGTTCAAACGATATGACTTTTCGATATCGATATTCGATATTCGATATTTTTTTCTGAGACTCGATATTCGATATCGATACGATATGGAACCTCGATATCGATATTCGATATTAAAAACTGGTCGATATTCGATATTCGATATTTCGATATTTTCGATATTCGATATTGCGATTTGCTTTTGGTATAGCAAGGCATATTTCAAGTGACATATTGTATTTTCATCTGGTTGCACGCATGGTTAATCATCTCTTTAGTTAAATGTGAAGTGTACAAGTGATATTAACAAGGTTTACATCACTCAAAAGTAGAACATGTAGAAAAAAACATGATGAATCAATGTGTATCAGACAAATCACAATTGGTAGATATTACAGGTCATACTGATAACCTGATTGCTTAAGGCATGTTGCAAAAAATAGAATATCAGCGTTTTCTGGCTTCAAATTTAGCACTCCAACAAAAATGACATTATAGGTTCTGTACTTTTACTCATCTAATACAATTCTCAGATCAGATCAAGCACATCAGATCAATCATAACTATCTCAACATGAAAATGATCACTTTTTTAGGGACACAATATAGGTTCGATATATCGAAAAAATGGTCGATATTCGATATCGATATTCGATATTTTTTCAAAATTTTCGATATTCGATATTTTTTCAAAATTTTCGATATCGATATTCGATATAAAAAAATGGTCGATATCCGATATTCGATATTCGATACGATATATCGTTTGAACCCTAATGGTCAGCGGTTTTTTTCAACCGCTATTAAAAAAGCGCAAGGGTCCCAAAAAATGCGCTGACACATTTTTCAGTGCTTATGTACAACGTATTTAGCAATTTTCGAGCACAATTTTAAATAGAAATTACCATTGGATAACGTTGGACAAACGGCGATGTATTTACGTAACAATACGACATAAAAATTGATCTTTTTGGCAGAAATAACCACTTATAATGCTACCCCATGGCTCCACATCCATTCTATGGCCATATAACATCACAAAGTACTGTCACTTGTCTGATATGCCAGTATGTTGACTCATAAGCATATTTGGTACAATTTATACATTTTTTAAAAAGCGCGCCATTGAAAAAGCGCTTCTCAAATAACTTAAATCAACCAGCCACTCATTCCAACCTATTCTTCCCAGGCACAGCGGCGAAAAAGGCGAGCTTCTCAAGCGTGTCCGCCACGTCGTCGGGCGCGATGCCGGTGGCCCTGGACACGCTCCTGATGGACAACTTGTTCTGGCTGCCGCCCTGCTTCACTTTATTGTGCAGGTGCTCCAACACGGCCGATCGCCAGTAATGTAGATAGCTGATGCGGCCCAGGTCGGACAGGGGCTTCTCGGGGGTGCCGGGTACCCGTTCGCGGCGGGATAGTAAGTAGCCTGTTGGTGGATTGATTATGATGGGGGCGGTTCCGGTTGGCATAAAGCTTTGGCGCGTACGCAATCTCGTGCATAGGAAGTGGTGAAGTCCAGAAACGCGAAAATTATCGTCAGCAAAACATTCGCACACACAAAAAGGTAGATAAGGTATACATAAAATACGACCACACCATTCTGCCTATGCACGAAATGTCATTACGCATAAAGTAAAAGCGTTGACTCACTGAAATCAATGAGAAAACGACCGTAACCCTTCTTTTGGTAACAAGGCAATGTCACTATGCAGGAAAGATTATATCGTTGGGCACTGTACTTTTCCTGCGATGTGATATGCGAGTAAAGCAACATATAAACCATAAAAATCCTCTCATTTGACAAACCTTGGAGAAATACCCGACAAAATGGAAACCAAAATCATCATTCACAGTGAGTACATAGAACAGAAACGGCTCCACATCATAATACAGCGTTTTGTGGTCCAGAAACAGCTTTGCCAAAAGACACAGATTTTGGCAGTAAATCCTCGCTGCATTTCCATCCACTTCAAAAATGCTGATCCCGTTGGATCGGTAAATCTCGTTGCCAGGCGGGTGCGTATAGTAACATTTTTTCTGAAATGGGTTGGAGAAAGTACTTGAAGGGATTTTATGGGCATTTTAATCGATTCAAACGGGACTATTTTTTTGGACTGAAAAACTTCTCTACGGACGGGCGATTGACTATCTACTCAGCCCCCGCGGCGGTCAAAATCTTAGAGACCTCTGACCAGTTGTCTACATGTCGATCGAGGTTACATGTCTACAGGCACAGGGCCGGTGAAACTAGATCCAAACAAAAATTTCAGTATCATCGGGACCATATAAAAAGGAGACTGGATTTGGCTGAATATTGCTTTTGATTGGAATTAGTCAGTCGGAACTTTTCATTGAACTCCGGAAATCCTTATAGTCATTTGAAAAAAAATTAAAAAACGTGATAAACAAAATGTAGCCCCATTTGAAGCCGGGTGTAAAACGCACCATGTGTCTGTGAAGCACGTCGGCACTCTTCATGTAGCGCAGACAGAATTCACACAGATAGAGCATGTTGCAATTTGAATATTCCTGTGGAAAAGGCGCAGAATACCACGTGGTGATTTCATACTGTCCAAAGAGAATATTGCTTGGTAGACGATTGTCGCTAGCTGTCACTGCGGGCGCGGCAGCGTTAATTGCCTGGAAGTGATTGAAAGATTATCACTGAGAACAGTGAAAAAGATAAATTAAAAAGAACTAAATATATTTTCAAAACTTTAATTCCATAATTATATCGATGTAAATGTAAAAGATATCGAATGTCGAGTTTCAGAAAAAATATCGAATAGAGTTTTAGAAAAAATATCGAATATCGATATCGAAGTGATATCGTTTGAACACCTTACACTTGACCATACGGTAAATACACCTTCCCTGGATCAACCAAAAATCCCAAAACAAAATCAACGCACAGCCAACGCGGACGTCTGCGCGGCAGAAAAATCCTGGTCATCCTGCTCATCCACGTTCGGCGGCTCGCTGACATCGGGCAGACTAATACGCGACGGCGGTCTTTCTTTGAACTCTTCCGGCGATGCGATCGGATCTTCTAGCACAGGCTCAGCAGCTGGGAGGTCGGCTGGGGGCTCAACATTTGGGGGGTCGGCTACATGATCGACGGGCAAGGCAGATTTGCGTCTCTTGGCACGCCGCGATGCTGGCGTCGGGTCGACCGACTGCGAATGCAGAGGTATTTATGTCAGGAATATAGACATTTTTCAATATAGAATATCAATATCGAAAATTTAAAAAATATCGAATATCATCCATTTTTTATATCGTACCTATATAGATATTAGAAAAAGCCCATATCGTATCGATATCGAACTTCATAAAAAAATATCGAATACCAATATCGAAAAGCCATACCGTTTAACCCTAATCATGAACGCAACAATAAACACCACTCAACCACCCCTCACCAAATTCCGCTTCACTCTGGTCGCCCTGGGCGTGACGGCGGCATTGGCAGCGGCTTGGCGGCGCTTCCTAGGTGTCGGCCCGCTGATCGCCTGCTTGACGAGCCGCCGCGCGCGCACGTGCCCGCTGGCCGTCACGCGACGATGCGGCATTGGGTCGCCGGCGCTCTGAGTCTGCGCGTCCAGCTGGAGTTTGTGTGGAGTGTGGAGACAATGGAGAATGGGCATCCTGCCAATTACGTTTTGGCGGGATAGAATGCAAATTGGAATTATGGTGCCTCATGTTAAATACTTCCCATTTTTGTTACACAATTAAATAGCCAGTCAATGAAAACATCAACTCATAAAGCTACTTAATTTATTTCAAAAACAAATTTGAAAAATATTTTGAAACAATAATTTCGATTTTCATTTAATCCGGTTGATTGAACAACGGAAAAATTTACGAAATAGCGCAAGTGACCCAGCGTAAGAACCATGTGGAAACACATCGGCTGGCTTCTAAACACTCATAAATATGATTGTTTATTGCCACTTAAAAATAAACTCTAGCACCAATACAAAAATTGGCACCTTGCCAGTCTGCTCCGTGTCCTCCTGCACGCTCGGCCTCGGCTCAGACAGAGCAGCCGCAGCGCCAGCTCTGGGCGACACGCCCTTAGCCACGTCGGCGTAGGCGCCGGGCACGGGTCTGCGTCTGGTCTCGCTGCTCGCGGAGTAGTACCTGGTGAGGCTGTCGAACAGACTGTCAACCGCGCGCACGGTGCCCTGTGCGGATGTACTGGTGCTCGCTGCGCTGCCGGCTGATTGGCGGCTCATTGAGCGGCCGCTGCGCTCTTCAGACGACCTGGGGTGTGGATGAGTGGTAGTGGGGGATAATTCGAGGAACGTGGCGGGATTTGAGATGAGTTATTCTATGGGATATTTATCGACATCGAAAATTTTGGGCAAAATATGCGGAGCTACTTCCGCTAGCTAAGTGTCACATATTCACTATTTTTCAAATTCACTATACCGAATTATCCACATCGGAAATTTTGAAAAATATCCGAACGTCTAACATAAATATAAGTGAATACCGAGGAAGCACAATGGCAACTGAAAACGTCAACTGAAATTAGATGAAAATGATTCTGGTTCCATCAACTGGGAAAGCCAACACAACCACAAGCCCTTTTAGACATGGGAAAACCAACACAAACCTCGCTTTTTCAAACATGGGAAACCCAACACAAACACCCGCCCTTTTAAACATGGGAAAAACCCAAACTCAAACGGCGACAACAAACTGTTTGATTTTCGCCGGGGTGTTCATCTGTTGCTTCGGCTCCGGCGTGAAGCGAAATATCAAATTCGAGCTGACGTTCGCGGTTTTCGGTCGGCGTCGATCGTGCGGCGTGAAAAATTGCGACAAACTGTCGGTCAAGCTGCGCAGCTCGTTCACCGTGGCCGGGTTGACGTCGTTGTCGACAGCCGGTTCGACGGCGAGTGCCGGTGCGAATTTCGGTGGATCGCCGAATTTAAACCTGCACAGTGGGATTGACGGTGAAAAGGGAAAATTTAGTGTGGGAAGATTGTATTCTAATATTCATCGAATCGAGGAAAAAACAGAGGAAAAAGGGCTTGTTCGAAAAGCCCATTCCAGCCTAGATTGCCCAGCTATTTTTCGAAGGGTCCCCAGCTAATTACCTTATCTAGCCACTGAGATGTCAAAAATATAGTAAACCCATACACAAAACTCACTGTTTCAGTGAAGCCCTGTCAGATGTCATTTGGGCGCGCTTTTTCAGGTAATTCGCTTTCGGCGTCGTTTCAGGCGGTCGACGACTGCAAGCATTGCACAGCCACTTTCCTGGAATTTTGAAGAAAAAAAACGTAGGATCCCACGTGAAAGCATTTGACGCTCTTAGTGGTAATGGCGCAGCGCACTAGTTTCCACGTGACTTTGGTGAAAACTGAAAATAAATTCAAATTCAAATGAATCAACGCGGGCTGAATGATTGATTCTAGTTTAAATTTGAATTGATTAAAGTTTACATATGAAAATGTGAAAACTAAAACATATAACACACAATAGTTGCACACTGGATTTCAGTTTTTACCGAATTCTTGGTGCAAACTAGTGTGCGTGAGCACAATAACGCACCGCTGTCATCAGATGCAAGCCGTAATCGCTTCTTGGCGCATGACTTGTGGGCACTGATGTCGCATTCGCCACACCGAGCCACCACGCCAGAGCCCTGCGACGAAACAAAATAGTCCAGCCATATGAGTGATTAGATGAAACACGGGGTAAGTAGATAGCTCACCTGACAAACTTGTGAACATACTGAGCATTGGACACAATTGTCACAGTTCCAGCTATCTCGCAATTTAGCCAAAAGCGAAGGCGCATATCGGGTGCAGTTTGTGTGAACTGCGGGGAATTTTCAATGAAAACTGTACGCCCACACGAACAAAAAAGCACAATAAATATGTATATCCACTGACCAACGATAGGACAATTACAACACTTCAATCGTTGTTGATTTGACCTAACTGCGCGATCGCAGTAGGTGCAGATCGGCGCGACGGCACGTCGCGACATCGTGGGAGTGTGCGCGCGACTACTGGACTGTTCCGTGCCCGAATCCGCATCCACGCCGTTCCCGTTCGCTGTTGGCACCGTGCCAGCTTGTCTCGGATACGAGTACAGGTCGCCGGACCGTAACAACTTGCCCGCGCGCACGGCTTTGTCTAAGCCGCGAGAAACAATGTCCTCTATGTTAGCGTTGTTCTTCCGTTCGATGGCAAATGTGTTGGCGATATAACGAAGGATAGCCTGAAACGTGGAAAAGCATGAAAGTCCTGTATGTGACGTGACAATCGGGGATGAAAATTTTAACGACCCCAACATTTTTCTTGAAACGCTGTTTTTGGTATATCAGACAAGAGGCGGCACTTTGAGATATTATTTATAGCCATAGAATGGCTGTTATGCCAATTGGATATCATTTTAAGTGGTAATTTCTGCCAAATAATACACTTTTTGCGCTGACTCGTTACGTATATCGCTTATTGTCAAATGTCCGTGACTTAGTGAAATGAAATGTCAAGTGAAATTAGGCATGGAATAGTGCCTAAATAATAATATAAGAGAAAGCTAATACATTGGGAAATTGCAAATTTGGAAGAGTTTCCCAACACATTGGCTGAATCCCATATACTGGCTGGTTATTTTTGAAAAAGCGGTTTCAATGCTTGCAATTTCAAACCGTCGAGAGCAAAAACACGGCTACCCTACTCAAGTAGATTCAGGGATACTCAAAAGCACATACGGATTTGCCAGCCTGGGCAGGTGCCTTCGTGTCCGCGCCGCCACACATTTCCCTCACGGCTCTTATGACATGTTTGGACCCATCAAACGAGGGCGTCAAGACCAGTCGCCTGTTCTTGCGCTTCAGCAGCGTGTCCACGTCGAACAGCGACGGCATGGCGCACGCGCCGTTCACGTAAACGCGATAAACCAGCCCGCGGTGAAGTGCGGCCGCCAGTTGCCGTCGGGCCACATCAAAGGGCACGTTGCGGTTGCACAGCTCAGTAATGACTCGGTCATCATCGGCGGCCTTCTTTTCGTTCCGACACGATGCGATTATCTGCGAATGAAGCTACAGTTAAGAGAGAGCATGAAAATGAACGAGTGGAGAATGTATGAATGAGAATAGACCCATTGCATTGCCAGATGTATTCATATCCGCAAAAGATTTTAGAGCAGAATGGGCCAAATAATTCCATCAAGAATCATAGGCGTGTTTTGAATTTTGAATTGCCCATACATCAAAAACATTTTTCAAAGTTTCATTTTTTCAGTTTTTTCAAAAGTAGGGCAGTGTACCTCGCGCATCTTTTTCAAAATAGCCGGTTCAACAGCATCGTCGAGTCTGGCCGAGGTGCCTTGACGAGGCGAACAAACGCGTGACACGCTGTCCATTTTATAATCTGTCAGGTTAGTCAAAAGAGAACGGCATGCGCATCAGCTGAGAAGGCGGGTCACTCCTGCGGCGGCGTCCATTTCGCGTGCGCCAATTTCTTTTTTTTTGTGAAAAGTAAGAAATGGATACAATAAGAAGTTTGGCGCTCAAGTTTTTAATTCGCCTCAAACGTCGAATCATTGACTATCGACAGAGACGAAACAACAACTATCATTCAGTTACTTTTATCTATTCATTGAACGTGCACCTGACACGCCTAGTATGTATCGGGTGGTTATGTGAGCATTCGTGATTGCGTGAATGTAAGTCCCTTGTAAGTTAGGTTTTATAATACAAACTAGAATAATTCGAAAAAACTCCAATATTTTTCATTTTAAATGCCTCAACCAAGTTCTTATCGTGTTTCATTTTAAGCGATACCGGTCGTTTTTGCCGCTTCTGTATTTCACTACTCGACACTGCCAAACATGGAGTGGGCGGAGCCTTTAAATTTTAACACCAATGAATAAAATGTACGGAATAAGATTCTAAATAGTTGAAAAAATCGTCGGGACGTGGGACGTTGTTTCGTCGTAATGACGGCTGTCAGCGACCGCCCTCCGAATATGTGTCAAGAGGATTTAGTTTTCGCTTCTAGGCATGTTCACTTTTCCATGTCTTACAGTGGTTTTCCTTTCCGTGAACTTTTCTGTTTTTTTTTTCAGTTTTGAGGGTCAGCACTGTCTTCTGCGTGCCTACTTCGCCAACCCGATGAAAAGTGCCGACTGCCAGTTCTCGTTTGATCCTTTCGAGCGATCGGATCCTCTCCACTTGGACGAGCTTTTGGAAGTTGTCAAGCAGCACAAGCGAACAGAGCAGGTACTTTTAGGGCTGGAAGGATTTGGCCAAAACCGGGTATAATATAGAAATACATTTTATCATATATAATATATAAATACATACCGTATTTACACTCCAGGAAAAATTTCTTTAGCCTCCTGATGAGAAACAAAAAATTTCAATCTCCCCTGCTAACGTGCGACCTGTGTCGGGATATACATGGGATGAATTATTGTAGATTAAGGTGCCTTTATGCCACATGTAAATTTTTAACTTTCTATTTGTGTTGCTGCTCATTTGACAGCCATCCAAAGTCAAATTTCCAGTGGAAAAATGTCTAGCTTTTTTGTGAAAACACTCAAACAAAGAAAAAAAAACATGTTAAAATGAAGAAAAAGCCTGTGATGTGATTTGAAAAGCGATGCAATGCTCAAATATTCAATACTTTCTGAATTTTTATTCAAAATCAGGGACGTATCCAGGATTTTTGAGCGGGTGGGGGCTGCTTGTTTACGAGGGTCGGCGAAGGGGGGGGGGTTCAGCCCCCCCCCCCTAAATTTTTTCTCTATAGGTACGAAAAAGCGTTTTGGCGCTAGCGCCATACAAAGGCGCCACGCCATGGCGCTATTGGCGTTGGCGCCAGCGCCGGGAACCGCTTTATATATATGTAATTATGCATACATATACAGCGAAAAGTTGTAAAAATGTATTCATTTCTAAGGATATTGGTTTAAAGGGACCAACCCGCTCAGGGACGTATCCAGGATTTTTGAGCGGGGGGGGGCTGCTTGTTTACGGAGGCCGGCGAGGGGGGGGGGCTCAGCCCCCCCCTAAAATTTTAGCTACATAGTGGTGGGATGGCGCCATGGCGCCGGCGCCATTAGTAGGCGCCACGCCATGGCGCCATTGGTGTTGGCGTCAGCGCCATGGAATGCTGTATATGTATGTAAGTATACATACAAAACAGCAAAAAAACACAACATTGAGTGTATTTATAATGATTTGTGGCCACATGGAGCAAATCCGATGATAATACCTTATGTCTGGTGAAGAATGCGCGCTTGCGCGCAAAATTTTTTACGCTGACGTTGAAAAAGTCGCATTTTCCGGTCACTTTTTGGTCTCGCCCCGGGAGGGGGGGGGCTGCAGCCCCCCCCGCCCCCCCCCTGGATACGGCCCTGAATCCGCTGAAAATACAATGCATGGGGACGAAATTGCGCGCTTGCGCGCAAAATTTTTAAAAAAACATCAAAAATTATATGGGTAAAGTCACATTTTCCGGGGCTTTTCAGGTTTCACCCCGGGAAGTGGGGGGGGGCTGCAGCCCCCCCGCCCCCCCCCCCCCTGGATACGTCCTTGTTCAAAATGGTATACTCGGTTGACGTTATACTCTGCACTCCCTGTGATTTCGCGTCATGTTCACAATCATCTGCCTTCGGTCAGAAGTCAATTATCGACCCCGCATGGTGTGTATTTTTGACTTCATGAACAAAACGAAATGTTGGCACCGTGCCAGCTCACAGCCAAGCGCATTTAGCGAAATGCAAAAAAGCAACAAAAAATCGCTGAAGGTGCTGTGTTGACGGTTAACGAAATATTGACCATATACGCGGGAGGTGGCCCATATTTCTACTTTAGGGGGTCAACATAATGACCCTCCCTATGTATGAGTTCCACCCCTCAGTGACCCATATTGAATGTTTGGTTCGCTATTGAACCAGAAACATCAAAGGGCTAAATACATCTTTCCTGGAGTGTATCTAATAGAGAAAAAATACATTTTAACTAATCATGTGTAGAAATCATCACAGAACAAATATTTATTATAGTTATTCTTATAACCTTATTTAAGCACTATTCCATGCTCAACCTCAGTTGAAGTCGACAAAGGGTGATAACATAACAAGTTTAAAAAAATATTTTAGTTAGAAATCACTGCTTACAATGCTATCTTCAGTCACAGTCATAATATGAAGCAGTCACAGTGACTCTACAGACCACAATAGACATAACAATGCGTTAGGCGACAAATTTTTGCCCTATACCCCCATTTTGGACGATTTTGAAAGATCTGATTTTAAGTTTAAAAATATCTTTAAGTTTTTTAAAATTGATTTTTCCAACCCTACTCATAATCGTATCTGGAAGCTGTGAAAAAGTATTTCATTAAAAATCGTAGCTTTAAAAAACAAGGTCCTTAAAAACATTGCCCCATCCCAAACAGGTGCACAAGTTGGCTACAAGTTCCCTACTCTGCGACGGGACCGTCATGTGCTGGGAGGCGGCGCGGTGCCGCGCGCCCGGCGGCGACCCGTCGGTCAAGTGGACCGAGCTCCGTCTCAACTTTGTGCCCGATGTGTTCGAGTTGGTGCAGGCGCAGATGAGTTCCGAGGTGGAGAAAGTTTACAAGGGGCGGCCGCGGCTTGGTGTGGTTGATGTTAATGAATTCGGGGTATGTTGATTGTTGATTAGTGATGGAATCGCGCCATGGCGCTGGCACCGTTTGAGGGCGCCAAAGAGCGCCGCGCCATGGCGCCATTGGCGCTTGGCGCCCTTTTCCTGTGGTGCGCCTGGCGCCCACTTTCTGAAAGGCGCCCTGCCCTAAAAGGGCGCCAAAATGGCGCCAGCAGGGTTTCAAGGTGACTGCTGATGAAAAATAAAAATAAAAAGCGCGTCCATCGGTGATGGAAATTTGGAAAAATGGACGAAGTGGTGCGAGTGGACAAAATCTATCTTTCAACGGTTCATCAGATGCAGAAGTTATGAATGATGGACCGTAGAACTTGCAAACCTGCTCATCAACCGATTCAAATCCGGAATTCCGTTTTTGTCCACGTCAAAAAAGGGTTTGTGAACAGGGAGACATGAAAACATAGAAAACATTATCTGAGTGAATAAATTTTTTGTCGAATGACAATTTTCATTTTGTTTTTTTTGTTCTATTTTTTTCTAATGTAGTTTTAGTTGATTTTATCCTGGAGAACGTGAAAAGGCAAAAAGGAAAACGGAAAAAGGCGCCAAGCGCCAAGGGCGCCACGGAAAAAGGGCGCAAAGCGCGAAGGGCGCCATTTGAAAAATAGGGCGCCAGGCGCCAAGGGCGCCAGGCTAAATATGTGCATACATTACCATATTTTTTCCGGCGCTTTTCCATCACTATTGTTGATATACTCGGCGGACATAACACTTGTATGGAAACCTAACATAACCATCTGAATAATGAACAAAAAGTTTACATATTTTTCATCATAATATTTTGTTTTTACTTTGGAATAATTAATCACGAAATTTATCACAACACTCCATTCTTCAAATAACGGTAGGATTCTGCGCATACTTTGCGGTCCGCCGAGTATACCTAGTTGAAATAAAAAACGTTAATTTGTTTAGATAATCATCATTTCAACATTACAGCTGCTTACAAAAGGGTCTGCTGTGGCAGTCAGCCGTCTAGAGGTGTTTTACCTAGTGTTTTTATAATATAATACGTAAACACGATCTCTGAGCAACGATTTTTCATTTTCAACGTTCGCAGTGTGGCAAAACAGTTTGGTATCGGGCGGAAGTGATGGAAACCGGTTATGCTGACTGCACTGTTGAACCCCCAGTGTTGAGCAAGCAGAGCACGGGGGAAAGTTCGGAAGTTCGTCAAAACTAATATGTCCAGTTAATTGAAAAGTATAAACATAAATGTACACCGTATATCCTCGAATAAGTCCTCCCCTTGAAAAAGACCCACCCTCAAATTCCTTAAAATTTCCACAATCCCAATTGCAATTGAGGAAAGACGGGATCTTTAAATCTCTTGCAAAACCTATTAGAGCCAGCCTCAAACTTTAACATTCGTTTCTAAGAAATCGCAATTTGTGAAGATAAGTACTTTTCGAATTCGCCTCTCCAATTCACCCCACTATGAGCGATTAATCTAAAAAAACACCCCCCCCCCCCCCGCAGTGTGCGGCGCGCGTGCGTTTCGTCGACTGGGGCGATGAGCAGGTGCTGCCGCTCAGCGCCACTCGCCGCCTCACTGAGCCACTCGCCGCCTTGCCGCCGCTCGCGTTTCCCTGCATTCTCGTGCCGCAGCACGACCACCATTGCGGATATAGTGAGACTTTTATTTTGATTGTTTTGTCATTCGTTTTGTTTAATTGTGGTTTGTTTTGTGCCTGCTAGGGGATGACGTGGTTAGGCAGCTGTTTTTGGCGGGCGGCGGGAAACTGGAGGGTGTTTTGGACAAGCTGGAGCGTTTGCTTGCAGCGTGCAACAATCACGTCAGGGTGAGTACCGCTGCGACTGGCGTAAAATTTTTGAATAGTAGAAATTTATAACGTTCAAAAGGTGTCTCTGAGATACGCGCTGCGCACACTAGCTGACTGTCGGTCAACTGGGTTAGCGTTAAGCGATAAAGTCAATCCATTTTGCATTTAAATTAGGTAACTGGAACGTATTGCCTTTGACCTCCTAATTAGATGCGACCAGTGCAAAAACTCGTTCACACCTCCTTAGCTAGCTTCAGTTGAGAGTGGTGGTCAACTAGTCTCAATAATGTAGCCGCATTAGGTACCCAACCGCAGGCGCTGTTTCGGACAACGTGCGCCGCACCATATTGCGTGAAATTATTCATACATCCCACGGAAGAAACCCCTTGGGTGAGAAATTTGCACTAATTTGAGCTCATGCAGTTTGCTCATCCGTTGATCACTGACTAACAATGGAAAATTATTGATAATGTTTTTATTCTAGTGTTAAAAATACTTTTCAAATTTTCTAAAATCAGTTTTCGGATTTTTTGAATACTTCACGAATTTGCAATTTTTTCTACTAGATTTTTGATTCCAATTCTAATATAGTGTTTTGCTATTTATTTGCTTTTTCAACTAAAAATACCGGGAAAAATAGATTTTAAGGGCTTTTTCCCGTGGTTGAATAAAAAAACGAAAATTTTTAGAAGAAAAAAAAGTTTGCCATTAAACTACTTAAAAATACTTCGGGCCATTAAACTAATTTAAATCTGCATACTTCGCAGTTGGTTCGCCAGCTAACTCTGGGCCCCATGTCCGGCGTTCGATCGCCCCACTCGGATGAACAGAACAGAGCGAATGACTTGTTCCATTTGGCCTATGACTGGGCAGTTAGGGGTGACGCGGCCATCCCAGAAGGGGTCGCCACCAGAAATTTTGTGAAGCAAAAGTGTCTATTTTGGTGGGAACGTGCTTTTAAAGGCATATTGCAGGATTGTGAGTTTTTGGGAACTTTCTTTAAAAATCACCGGATTCTAAACATGATAGCTACTATTTACCGTATATCCTCGAATAAGTCCATAGGGGAGTGATTTTTCAGATTTTTTGACTGGGGGGTTATTCGAGGAGAGGAGTCATTTTTTCGTCAGAATAGTGTGTAAAATGCATGACCAATCTATTTTTGAATGGGGTTTAATTAGTTCTATAAACATGAAGTAAGGGGTAGGAGGGGGGTTGCTATCTACCCAACCCCCCGGAGGGTCAAAATCTAGCTTACCCTTGATGTTATTCATTATAAATATTCAGTAATTCATGCAATGAAATGAATGCTGGTGAACATTAACTGCAAAAATACGTGGTTTTAAAGAAAACATACATAAAAACGCCTTTTATAGATGAACGTCTGTCTTTGCCAACGATCGTTGAGGGGGGTGTTCGAAGGAGGGGGGGACTAAATCGAGAATATACAGCATTTCCTTGTACACAACATCTCCAGCCGAATTCGCTGAGTGGCTGGAGCTGGATTGGCCGTCGAGCAGCAGCACCCACAAGGAGCACAGCGACACCGACGACAACGAATCAGTGCTAGCCGACGGCGCGATCCCCGGTGCCAGTCCCAGACCCTGTAAAAGACCCTGCAAAGTGTTAAATACCCTGTAAAATTCTTTGTGTCATGTAGGAAACCCTGTAAAATGTCATGCGTCATGTAAAAGACCATGTAAAGTGTCAAATGTCATGTAAAGGACGTTGTAAAGTGTCAGGTGTACCTGAATCTTATTATGTATCCAAATTCCAAATCTTATGTTTTTTGTATCCTAATCTTATGCCCAAAAGTTGGATACAAAAACAGAAGATTTGGTTACGTTCACATGACATTTGACACTTACAGGGTCTTTTACATGACACATGACATTTTTCATGGTCTAGTGCATGACAGGACATTTTACCGGGTATTTCACACTTTACAGGGTCGTTTACACTTTACAGGATCTGGGACTGCCCCAGGTTCAGCTGAGCACAACCGCTCTCCCTCTGCAGTGGCACTGGCTGAGAATGAACAGGCGAATGTGAGCTATGACCTGGCGCAAATGATGAAACTGGGCCTCGTGCGCGTGTATGAGGGTTGCGACAGACTGGTCAAGTGGCAGTCGGCCGTCGCTGACAGTGTGGGCTGGAATTTGCCGCTGCCTACTTACAAGGTGAGTGCATAAATTGGGGCAACTCCAGAATTTTGACTTTTGTGTGGACTGGAGGGGGTTCATTTATTTAGATCGTAAATCCCTATGAGAAGTTCGAGTGGGGGTTGGCGGGAAATTTGAATTTGCGTTTGAAGACATTAAAGGAAGAAAGTAAGAAGAATTGCCAAAAGGAGCAAAAAAATTGGGTGAAAAACGGTACTCGAGTAGACTACATGTTGACGAATTGGGCAATGAATTTTCCCACATCGGCATAAATTGATTGTTGACTGTGGGATGACATTTATATAGGCACATATGTACGTAAAAAAACTAAATTTTCTAGTTTTATAATTTGGGCGTATTTTTGCAAAACGTTTGCAAAATTAAAACTGAACGTAATTTTTATTTAACTATTTCCAGTGGCTGGCAGCTGCCGACAGGCAGTTGGAGCGAAAAGTTTGTCTCATTACCGTTCGCCACATTCATTCTCATGTTCAAACCGTGATTCGTAATTTTTTAGGCTGCTAGGGCTGAAGAAATGGAGTATGAAGCAGGGCTGCGGGGTGAGCAGATAAGGGTGCTGATCACTGAGGTTGAGCAGTTCGGCAAACTTATGAAATGGCCCCCGCCAGAACCCATTGTCAGTCAGCTCGATGAGTATATTTTATGACGTATATTTCTGTGTGGCTACAGCAATATCATGATAATAAAATTATAATCTTGATGCAGATGTCAAATGAGTATCGCAAAGCCAGATATCCTGTGTGGGCGCCGCACTGCCGTCTCTGCCAACTGTCTCTTGACGAAAATGACCGGAGCATTGTACTTTTACTATTTATATTTTCAAATTCTGAATTCAGCCATTTATTTTCACGCGCAATAATTATATCTGATAAAAAATGGCTAAAGCCAACAAAAAGTGGACACTGCACCTAACCATGTGTATGCTTTTGAATGCACAAAAGTAATATATCATATACCATGCCATTTTCTGATTGAGCTATCAAAAGATGTATATCAAGGGAAATGTACACGAATGCTAATATAATAATATAGGCTATCAACACAGCAAACTGCATCACAAGAAACAATTTCACCAAACTTTTGCATGGCAGCGTGAGCTTTTTGTATCTTTAATGTTTGCAGCACTTTGACACAGCTCACGCTGCCATGCAAAAGTTTGGTGAAATTGTTTCTTGTGATGCAGTTTGCTGTGTTGATAGCCTATATTATTAGCATTTGTGTACATTTCCCTTGATATACATCTTTTGATAGCTCAATCAGAAAATGGCATGGTATATGATATATTACTTTTGTGCATTCAAAAGCATACACATGGTTAGGTGCAGTGTCCACTTTTTGTTGGCTTTAGCCATTTTTTATCAGATATACTTCTTTTTGAGGGCCACAGGCCCAAAAGTTTATAAGTTATTGCAAATCAAGCAAATGCCAAATGTGGCAGTGAGCAATACAATCTATAGTCAAGAAGAAGCCAAATACTAAGATTCAAAAGATTTTCAACCTGACATTTAGAACCTGAAAGTTATCACTTGACATTTATGACTTGAAATTACCCACTTGACAATAACTTGACATAATCCACTTGACATTTATGACTGAATGGCATCACTTGATATTTATGACTTGACATGAACTGCTTGCCATTTTTTCACCTGATAGTTTTCACTTGACATAAACAACTTGACAGGTATCACCTGAAAATTGTTACTTGACATTTGACATGACATTTATCACTTGATATTAAACTTGACATTTCACTTGAAATTTATCACTTGATGTTAAACTTGACATTTGACGTGAAATTTATCACTTGACATTAAGCTTGACATTTAACTTGACATTTGACTTGACATTTCACTTGAAATGTATTACTTGACATTTCACTTGAAATGTATCACTTGACATTTGACTTGACATGGCAATTGAAAGTTATCACTGTATATTCACCTTGACATTTATCACTTGACATTTGACTTGACTTGACTTTAGACTTGACATTTATAACTTGACATTTCACTTGATATTTGATCACTTGACATTAAACTTTACATTTGACTTGACATTTCTCACTTGAAATTTGACTTGACATATGACTTGATATTTGACTTGACATTTATGAGTTGACATTAAACTTGACATTTCACTTGAAATTTGTCACTTGACATTTGACTTGAAATGTGTCACTTGACATTTGACATGACATTTGACATTACATTTCACTTGAAATTTATCACTTTACATTTGACTTGACATTTGACATGACATTTATCAATTGACATTAAACTTGACATTTCAATTGAAATTTATCAGTTGATATTTGACTAGAAAGTTATCACTTGAAATTTGACTTGATACTTTATCACTTGATATTTTATAACTATCTATCACTTGACATTTATCAATTGACAGTTCACTTGAAATTTATCACTTGACAATTATCACTTGACATTTCACTTGAAATCTACCACTTGACATTTATCACTTGATATTTGACTTGATATTTTATCACTTAATATTTTACCACTAGACATCTATCACTTGACATTTATCACTTGACATTTGACTTGACATTTATAACTTGACATTTGACTTGACATTTATAACTTGACATTTGACTTGACATCAACCACTAGACATTTATGACCTGATAGTAATCAGCATGCAAGGTCACATGCTCAGTATCACATGAAGCAGTAGTTCAGGCATGTTTGCGCATTTGTCACAAAATAAGCAAACTTGAATAACTTTTGTAAATCTGTACCAAAATTGCCAAAAATTGGCTCATTTGAAAGCTCTAGTCATGGCACACATCAACAAATTTTTTTTATTGCCCCATTTGTATTCAAATTTTAAATTTATTGAGGTTTGAAAATTTCAAACAGATACCGTACCAAAGTGGGCGGAGCCTGTGAAAAAAATCCCGAAAATAAGAAATGGCATCATATTCTCTTCCAAATGAGCCATCAACCATGAAAATCGGTCGTGTTTCAAGGAAGTTATTGCAGTTTGAAGATTTTCGGGAGAACAAGAACAACAACAACAACAACAACAACAACAACAAGAACACTACTTGAAAAAGAAAATGCGTAATAACTTCCTCCGAACTCAACCGTTGGATCTGAAAATTTGCATGGTGGTACTTTTCGACACGGGCTTTTTAAGGGTGCAGTCGGTTCTGCACTAGCGCATTGCGTTCCGAAGTTTTTGCGATTTTAAATTTGCGATTTCCGCAGTTTGGTGTGTCCGACCATATTATGGGTGGGTCGCTTGCGCCCTCCCTCGGTAGCGAGGGATGGCGCTGGCGCGCCCACCCGATTCTGTGCAAACACCAAAGATGATCGTCAGCTACGTGGGCGATGCGCGGTCTGTATGGCTCAGTTCGCATTACCAGTTGGACGCGCGCCAACAACTGGACAACTTTCTGCAGTTGGTGAACCCTGCGCATTGGCCTGCCACTGTCACTGCCGCGCAGCTTCAACCGCCCATGGTGCGTCAAATTGACTGACTGACAATAATGTTTATTTGCGGTTATGGTTCAAACGGGATTCCGATCTCAATCCCGAAATTTGAAAAACCCCGGTCTCGTTCCAGAAAATCTTCAAATCCCGATCCCGAAAGCTTCCCAACCCAGAAAATTCGGAGCAAAATAAAAAAGTGGAAGAAATGACTTTTTTCACTGAGAAATTGCAACCGAAATATCCAGTGTGTTTAATAATGCTACTTCTCTCGAATTGAAATGTTTTTTTAGACCTTCTTTGTGACAAATCAGAGAAAAACCCGCTATACTAGAACTTATTCCAAAATCCCGGTCCCTTTACCAGGATCCTGAAAACTCAAAATACCAATCCCGATCCCAAAATATCAATCCAGCCTGAACCCTATGTGCAGTCGCAATTCTTCTCGTCGCTGCAGGTGAAATTGGGCAAGACGAAACGGGCGGGCACTGCGGTGATCGCGCGTGCGTTTGTACACGGCGCCCAGCGCTGGGTGCGTGCTGAAGTCGTCCGAGTAATGAGGGCCAGGCAGAATAAAACGGTGGTAGATTTGTGTTGTTTGAAATGTGTCGTTCTTTGAGGCATTAATATCATTCCCTTATGGCGGGCCACACACATGTATGTCAACTGGTCTTTGTCAACTCTAATTTCGGCTTCACGTGTCACAGAGCGATCTTCCAATGCACTTGCCATAATAATCATTTTTCAACAGTGCCGCATGTGCAATTGGAGATCGTTCTGCGACACGTCAAGTCGAAATCTGAGTTGACACAGATGTGTCAACTAGTGAGCGGCCCGGCATTAGATCGTTCATAGGTATGGATGACCGGAGTTCTTTTACACTTTTTTCAAATGAATGACACAAATGATATGCATTGTATGAGTTACACAAGTCAACTTTCAACATATTTATAATAAATTGAATTTCCGACGCTTTTGAATGTCACCTAAAAAAGCTTCACAACCCCCTTTCAAAGACAGCCGTTAAAAAAAAACAGCCGTTTCTCCATCCTTAATCATACGACAACAAAACAACCCCGAGAACAAAATCCAATCTACACTTGCAGCGCTTCATCCTGCAAGCGATCGACTACGGCGTGGAGTTTTCCCTACCAACCTCCCACATCCCCAGTTCCATCCGGCCCATCAAGCGGTGCGCCCTGCTGCAGTCGGCCGCCGTGCCGCGCTGCGCCGTCAGAGTGAAGCTGCGCGACGTGTGCACCGCGCCGCCCGCGCGGGTGGAGGGCGTGAGAACTGCGAGGATTTTGAAGGATGTGAGATTTCGTCGGTGTTTTATGGAACTATTCAGGGGAAGGATTTATTATTTCATTAAAATTTTCAAGAATATTTCTATCAAGTCATTTCACGAAATATGCTCTATTCACAAAAAATAACCTGCCATTTCTTTTCAAATTGGGCAAAACAACTTATCATATGCCTTAATGGGGAATTTTGCGAGGGAGAAAATATTTTTTCCTCAATCGTCTAACTCGAATTACGGAATTACTCGACGGAATGAATTATTCAAGAGGGGATTATTTAAGCAGATATGGCATTTATTTTGCATCTAAATCTTAGCTCCTGCCGGCGGGCTGCTTGGTGAGCGTCGCCTTCGATAAAGACTGTCCCAACGGCAAGGAGCAGCCGTTTCGCGTTAATGATTTGGAGCGCTTGGATGGTTCCTTTGCGAAAATGAGCATCAAGGTGCACTTGAAATTAAATAGATACTTAATCCCTTTGCTGTGCCTCGAATATGTACCTCTCCGCAGACAATATACAACATGATTTACAATCGGGAAACTGTAGGCCGGCCGTTGCCCACTTTGCCGCAGTATTCGAGCGGCGTGCGCGGTGAACAGCGGCAGCGTGAGCAGACTGAGGTGGTCGATGTTCGAATGCTTGAGCATCCCTGGTGCCAATCCCAGGCTCTGTAAAGTGCCCTGTAAAATGTCAAAGGTCATGCAAAGTATCAAAAGTCATGTAAAATGCCCTGCAAAATGGCAACTCGGTTGCCATTTTGCAGGGCATTTTACATTACGTTTGACACTTTGCATGACATTTGACATTTTACAGGGCATTTTACATGGTCTGGGACTGCCCCCAGCTTCAAGCCGACTCTAATGGATCGCGTAATGGCCGAATCATTGATTGGACCGGATTCGGATTTGATCGATGTTCAGGTGTCCTGGTTTGAGTCACCGCTGGAGATCTACGTGCAGACGGATGAGATGATCCGCGCCGCTGCCGCGATTGATCATCAGGCTAACAAGTTTTATTACGTGCGTGCTCAATTTTGGCACGAACTTTCAATTTGCAATAGAATGTTGTTATGCATACAGTATTTGCTCGAATAAAACTCTTCTTACTTATTTTGTCGTCTGACTTTTTTGGGGGGACTATTCAAAAGTCGGTTATTATTTTGTCAAAATTATCAAGCAATTATCAATCATTTCATAGAATATGCATGCATCTTCAAAAATATCTTCACTCACTTACAGGGGTCTCCTTTGGCCCTCGCGGGGGCTGGATAGATAGCAAATCGCCACTCCGGAGGGATAGATAGCTGGAAAATTTTCAGGGGGGGGCTGGCGGGGGCACAATATATGGGCTTTTTCAAGGTTAAGAAGGCAGAAAGGGGATAAACTCGCTAATAATCAGTTTAAAGTAGCCAAAAGTAGGGTTGGCCGATGTTTTTTTTTAAACGTTTTTTTTTTTTTTTTTAACGTTTTTTTTTTTTTTTAAACATGACGTCCGAAATGTTTTTTTTTTTTTAAAAACATCGGCCGAAATTTTTAGTACTAAGCACTAGGTATTTTGCAAAATTTTTGCGCGCAAGCGCGCAATTTCACACACAAATTGACATTGGTGGTTGTTTTCATTGGTTTTGTTGCATTTTTAGTATCAAAACATACATTTCTATGTGCTACCATGGGTGAATAAGCCGACATATGTTGCTGTAATATATAATATTGAGGTAATGTGCTTCCATGTACCTCCACAGTGTGTAACTTCACTCCCAAAGTAACAACCTCCTTTTATAACCTTGTTTGATCACCATTCCGTGCCAAACTTGACCTGAAGTCACGAACATTTGACTATAAGGCGATATACGAACAATATGTCGACGAAAAATGGATATTTTTGACACAAATCACCACTTATAATGCTATCCCATGGCTCCACAGCCATTATATGGTCATATTTAACATCACAGAGTATAGCCAGTGTCTGATATACCTATATATGTTGACACTAGGTCATATCTGGGAGCTTTTAAAAAAAAACGTTTTTTTAAAAAAAAAAACGTTAAAAAAAAACAAAAAACATCGAGTTAAAAAAAAACGTTTTTTTTTTCAACCCTAGCCAAAAGTGGGTCTAAAATGGCTAAAAATAGGTATATAACCATGTATATAGCCGGAAAGCACGATTTTGAAGTTGAAAAACTATAAAAAGGTGCGAAATTTGTGATAGAATTGGGGTAAAATTTTCTCGAAAACCACTCCAGATAGATAGATGGCTGCGAGATTCGGAGGGGGGGGGGTCTTTGGGGGTAGTAGCAAACATTTAGCCTCGGGATAGATAGATAGCTGAGCGGCCTCCGAGATAGATAGATAGCGTGCCGATTTGGGGGGGGGCAGCCCCGCCCCCCCCCAGCCCCCCCCCCAGCCCCCCCCCCTAGGAGAGCCCTGCTCACTTAACTTAGGTTTACGCTGGTTATTGCTATTATGCATGCCGTAAGGGTTCAAACTGGATCCCGATCCCTAGAATTTTCGGGATTTTGTGGTCCCGACCCCGAAACCTCAAAACCCACTCCCTATCCCGAAAAGTCAATCCCGTTTGAACCCTAATCGCCGTCCCAGGTGAACACCGAGTACGACACCGGCCGCACGGTGAGCTACGCGCGCGCCGTGCGCTACGGCTGGACGGCTGACTGCCACGACCTGGCCGGCCGCTGGCCCGACGCCGACCCGCGCGGCACCGACGCCCGCTACTCCGGCAACGATTGCTTCTACCGGCTGAAACTGGCCGCTGTCAACCGGCCCGACGATGATTTGAAAAATGTGAACTCGGTTTTATGATTCAGGGGCACCACAACCCGCAGCTGTCTATCCCGCCGGAGGAGCGATTTTATATCTATCCAACCCCCCCCCCCCCGGAGAATCAAGATCTGAAACCCCTCTTTGTTGTGCCTTTTCTGCCGCTTTGCAAGTATATACCTTGGTGTCATTTCAGATGCGCGTCAAGCTGCGCTACATGGACTGCGGCATGTGCACCGACTGGGTGCCCATCGGCGGGCCCTATGACCGCATGAAGCTCACGCTGCTCAACAAGCACTTTGCGTTAGTCCGCCAACTGCAAAGTTGAGGTTCTAAAAATTGCTAATATACGTCCTTGCCATTTTCAGCAGCGAGCCGGCGCAGTGCGTTCGAATTGTGCCAGCGGGGTTGGCTGGCCGGCGCTGGTGGGCCGATGCGACCGCTGACGGCGATGCGTCTGTCGCCCGACTGCTGAAACGAGTTTCCGCGGTGCTCTTCTTTTAGCCTCACGTATACCAATTTATCACACCACAATTGCTCAAACGTATTTACGTTTACTCGAAAAGTATGTATGCTCAGCTAGGGTTCAAACGGGATCCCGATCCCGGATACCGCGAAATTCCGGGATTTAGCAGTCCCGATCCCGAAACCCCAATCGCGATCCCGATCCCGAAATTTAAAAATACCAATCCCGATCCTGATCCCAAGAACTTTCAAATCCCGATCCCGAGAATCTCCTAAGTCCGGGATCCCGATCCCGGAAAAAATAGTGAAAATGATAAAAAGTGAAAAAATGACATTTTTGCGTGCAAAATTGTGTACGCAAACCCCCGGCGTCCATTTTATGTCACTTTTCTGGCATCCAACTGTGAATGCCAGAACAATGACGATAATCTATCCCTAGACCCCAATCCCGATCCCGAAAAAATGCCAATCCCGATTAGGGTTGGCCGATGTTTTTTTTTAAACGTTTTTTATTTAAAAAAAACGTTTTTTTTTATAAAAAAACATGACGTCCAAAATGTTTTTTTTTTTTTTAAAAACATCGACAGAAATTTTTAGTACTAAGCACTAGGTATTTTGCAAAATTTTTGCGCGCAAGCGCGCAATTTCACACACAAATTGACATTGGTGTTTGTTTTCATTGGTTTTGTGGCATTTTTAGTATCAAAGTATCCATTTATATATGCTACCATGGGTGAATAAGCCGTCATATGTTGCTGTAGTATATAATATTGAGGTAATGTGCTTCCATGTACCTCCACAGTGTGTAACTTCACTCCCAAAGTAACAACCTCGTTTTATAACCTTGTTTGATCACTATTCCGTGCCAAACTTGACCTAAAGTCACGAACATTCGACTATAAGGCGATATACGAACGATATGTCGACGAAAAATGGATATTTTTGACACAAATCACCACTTATAATGCTATCCCATGGCTCCACAGACATTATATGGTCATATATAACATCACAGAGTATTGCCACTGTCTGATATACCTATATATGTTGACACAAGGTTATATCTGGGAGCTTTTAAAAAAAACGTTTTTTAAAAAAAAAAACGTTTTTTGAAAAACAACAACATCGAGTTAAAAAAAAACGTTTTTTTTCCAACCCTAATCCCGATCCCGTGACCCCAATCCCGATCCCGAAATCTCAAAAAGTGAATCCCTATCCCTATCCCGAAAAGTCAATCCCGTTTGAACCCTATGCTCAGTACACAGAAATAAGTTTACGTTTTCTCCATAAAATCTACCTGTACCGTACTCACCTATATGCGCGCTTTTTGAAAGTAACTTAGTATTAGGGTTGGGACGATATGACTTTTTGATATCGATATTCGATATATTTTTTCTGAAACTCGATATTCGATATCGATGCGATATGGACCCACGGTATTCAATATGAAAATATGCTCGATATTCGATATTTCGATATTTTCGATATTACGATATTTTCATGCAAGGGGGCAAATTGTATTTCCATTTGGTCACAAACATGGTTGATCATCTTTTTAAATGAGTCTCACAACAGTCAAAATGAAAGGATGAAATAAGAACAGAATGAATCCAGATGAATCAGGTGAAAATTATTCAGCAGACATTTACATTTTATACTTGTAACTAGGGGTGGCTGGCTTTTTACATTTTAAAAGGTTGTTGTTATAAAAAAACTGCCAAAATTTCTTAGCCACATTTTGCTGAAATTGTTTCCTTGTGATGCAGTTTCCTTTGTTAATAGCTTGTATTTTGTTAGTGCAGTTGTTAGTTGTTACTTTGTGCATTCAAAAGCATACACATGTTATGGCTGCAGCGTCCACTTTTTGTTGGCTTCACCCATTTGTTATGGGATCAAAAATAGGTCAAAATAAATATCAGAATATCGGAAAAAAATGGTCGATATTCGATATTTTTTCAAAATTTTCGATATCGATATTCGATATGAAAAAATTGTCGATATCCGATATTCGATACGATATATCGTCCCAACCCTACATAGTATCGAGAACGTATTTCAGACAAATGAAATGGGAACATAAAAGGTTATTGCGGTTAGCATTGGAAAAAAATCATCAATTTTTAGAAAATATAATAAAATCTCTCTGAAATAACCTGGAAAAGTATAAATAAATATAAATATCAGACTGAGAGATTTTCTGATATTTTAAAAAATCTCAGAAAATCTCTCAAAAAGAAAATATAATTAAATCTTACTAGAAAATCGTGAAAAAATATAAATCTCAGAAAATCTTATATTTTCTGAGATTTTCTGAGATTTTTTTTAAATATAAATCTCCCAGAGATGTTTTCAATGCTCATTGCGGTGTGCTGTATCTGCATAGGTTGATGGGCCTAATACAAAATATTTGGGAGATGTTTTTAAAAATGAAAATGGCTTTGACAAATGGAAATGGTTGTAAGACACTTTTCGCTCTTTATGTTTTCCAGTAAAAGGTACTTTTACTCGCTTTAACGTTTGCCTGTGTACAAAATAGAAAAATACTCGTTTTTACGTTTTCCTCGATGAGTATTTTTACGTAGTGTAAAAGTAAAAAAAAATTACTATACGTTTTATACAGTTTAGTAAATAAAGTTCAGTACTTCAGTATTTTTAGAAGCTTATCCACCTATGCACTTTTGCACAAGGACCTCTTCACACTGAACTTTTTAGATAATCTTAGAATATCGAGGTCGAAAATTTTGGGGAATTGGATTTCAATCATGACAGACAGGAAAGTCAGATCACACCAGCCCTTGCGTATTTTTTGCACCTCTTGTCCACACAAAAACCACACAATGTCCACGCACAACAGGCACTGCGCACGGGGGGCGTGGCCAACGAAATGCGACTGCGCGTGCGTCTGGTGCAGCGTTTTGAAGATGCCCATGCCGAGCAGCTGGACACATTCGCGCATCGGATCGGGTACCCGACTGCCCAGCCGACGTTGCGCCCACCGTTTTATTACGCGGCGGAGATCTTTGATGAGGCTGGATACAGGATCGATGAGGTTTGTGTTCATTATTTTGATTGATAATTTATTTATGTGTCGACGAGCTAATACGTTCGAAATGTCAAAATTGAGTGAAGCTAGGAAACGGGATCCAGGGTTGGTCCCGCTGATTTTTAACCATTCTTCAAAAAATATAATGTCACTTGCCCCCTTTAAAAGTATTGCATTTTGACACTTTCGATCATTTTTCAAAAAAAATGTTGCGCGCCGTGACGCAGAAATTGCTATCCGAGTTCATGGGAGACGTTATGCACATTCCACTCGAGAAAACCGCTGATGAAGAGAGTGAAGTTTTCTATGATGCAGCTGAAGAGTTGGCTTGAGTGATTAATATTGAGTAATTTCAATAAAGTTGTGTAAATAGTCACTTTTTGATCACTTTCTTTCAATTTTTATGCTTTTTCTGCATTCGAGGCTTATGTAGAAACGCATGGTTTTGTCCTTCACGCTTTGTGAACGATTTTTCATGTGTTGTTTGTCGCTTTTTTCGAAATGTTGTCAATGCCTTTTGTCATGCTGTTGAATATGATTCTGAACCCTTGTAAATATGGAAGATATCCAAAAAATCTCATGTTTCAGACAATGCTCTCTTGGTGCTTACAACCTATGCTTGGTTTGACTTTGAACCCTTCCTTAGTTGCCTTATTTCACGCTTTCATTTTATTTTAGTAATTTTATTTTCAAGTGCAAATTAACTTTGATTGATTTTGCGACGCGGTGCAGGTGACCCGTGAATTTTCCTCGAAATGGACCCAGTTATCGAAAAACGTGAACGTGGAGATGCTGAAGGACCTCATCTGAACGTGACTGACAGTGTTTCGGTTTGGTTACCTATTTTGTATTTATGCTATCGTGTCCAGTTCCTACGTTTGGTGGCTGTGCGTGTCTTTGGTTTTGCGCGGTGTAAGTATGTATTATTACTGCGTTGCAGAAGTTTACGTTACACTTCAGTTTTGTCAGATATTTCACATCGTCCTAAACTAGCCCAGATCATCTGTTGTCCTATTGGCGACCGCGCTCTAGTTTACACGTGTGTCAACTCAGATATCGGCTTCACGTGTCTCACAGCGATATCCAAATGCACATGCTGCAATGTTTAAACAAATATTATAGCGAGCGCATGCGGAGATCGACACATGACACCCAAAATCTGAGTTGACACAAACCAGTTGACACACGTGTCACTGTCAACTGATGTGTGGACCGCCATTTAGATCACATTTGTATGCCCCCCCTGTCTCGTTCTTCAGCCCGTGCCCGCTTACTACGTGGCCGACGTATCCCCCACCGACGACGAGCATCGACCAATCCAGGTGGTCGACAGCGACGACGACACGCAAGTGGACGTGACGGGCGGCGCTTTGGCACCCCTCCTGCCGCCATCCCAGGTGGCCGTGGCGCCGGGCTGCAAAACGACTGGGGCAGAGCCCTGCAAAGATGGCAGGCCGCTGCAGTTGTTCAGGTGAGTTTTCAATTTGAGTTCGCAGCTGAAGTTAAGTGCTGGAAATCGGCTTTCGGGTTGCTACCCGGGTCTGTCCGGCACACTAGCCGCTTTTGATGTTTAATTGCTGGAATGGCTATGGGCTCGTGGACTGACTAGACGATAAAATGCCGTATTTACTTGAATGATCTCCATCAGGAAATAATTTTTTCATCAAACGTTTTCATCATTTCGGCAATTTTTCAAGCATGTTTCTATCAATTCATTTCATTAAGTATGCTTTATTAGCAGCATAAACTACCATTTTCGTCCAAATTAAACACAAATTATTACACAACAAATTTGTCATATGCGTAAAGGTGGGAATTATCTTTCCTCACTCGTCTAACAGGGGGAATTATTCGAGTGAATACGGTACATTTTTAAAAATATTACATCAACTTTGAGCGGACGTGCCCGCGCAGGTGCGACTTCGACTCTGAGCCGCCGCCCGTGGGCATGGAGGTGTCTGTCGACTGCAGCAGCACCTACTCCAAATCTGCGCTCAAGGAAAATGTGAATCAACCTTCGTCGACAGATGAGAACAAAGAAAATGTGGACGTATGTGAACGCAGTTTTTGCGCAGACTGAACAAAATTTCCATTCGCTGAGCATATTATGCTTTATTCACAGTACGACAAATGGAAGCACATGGGTGGTCCCCGTAAGCAGACGCGCTGTCTTCGACCACTGGTCGATCGGTGCAATGCGACCGTGCCCTATTCGGTGAGTTGATCGCATGACCATGCGCCCTCCACGGTGGAGCCTCCACCCCCTACTCATAAAGCCCTGTGCCTAAGACATGTAAACCCACTTGACATGTAGGTAAAATATAGGTAGCTCAAAATTAATAGGAATATAACCGTGTATATAACAAAACGCGATTTTTAGGTGAAAATTGACAATATGAAACAAAAATTAACAATTTTGAGTGATAATTTGGGAAAAATCGCTCAAAATGTGCCCCACAGCTGTGCGATTTGGAGGGGGGAATCACTGGAAAGTAGCCAAAAAATTAACCAAAGATACCTAGATAAATAGCTGAGCGAGCCTCCGGGACAGATAGAATGCTGGCCGATTTGGGAGGGGGCCACCACATTGGATGCCCTGCAACGGGCCACCACATTGGATGCCCTGCAACGGGCCTACATGTCAAGCGGGTTTACATGTCTAGGGAGCCTATTTACGTCACTCACGTGACGAGCGCGCAGGCGTCCGGTCAGGGTTCGGGCATGTTTAGCGGCGTGCGCTACGGCGACCGCTTGTGGCGCTTCGTGCTCTCCAAGTTGCAGGACGACGACTGCACCGACAAGATCGCCTGGATAGGTCGACCTGGATCGCCATTCGAGTTTATCGTATACGGCACTGAATGGGTTAGCGCCCATGGTCGATAAGTCCAATCAAGCGATTTCGATGAAATGACATTTTGAATTTCATTTCCAATTACTTCTCGCTGCAGACCTTTTTGAAAATTTGTCATTATCATTCCAAAAGTGTGCTGGATCAATTCTAGATGGCGTTTCCGTGCTCAACTCGATTTTCATAATTTTTGAGCTATCGACGTTTAGTTATCGACACCTCAAATGTTTTTGCTATGTTCATCGTCGGTTAACAAGCGCTAACTCGACTGCAGTTATCCCGCGAGTGGTCAGTCGCCCGCGGCCGTCGCATGGACTGGCCGGCCGTTCTGCGCGCGCTGCGCTACTACGAAGTGAGCAACGTGCTGCAGCTCGTGTCCAAGGCGCCTTCGGGCCGCCGCTGTTCCAGGGACGTCAGGGCACAGTTCACCAAGCGGACGCCCGTGTTCAAGTTCGGCCCCGCTGTCATGGTGGGTTATTTGTTTGTTGGTTTTGCTAGGTACCTACCGTATTTCCTCGAGATACCCTCACTCAAAATGGGCACTATAACCCCCCCCCCCCTCGAAATCCCCCCCCCAATTTATTGTATAGAGAATGTAATGCGGTTTGTGATCCGGGAAACGCAGAACACATGTTAAAAACAATGACTGTGTTATGTTAGAACCGGTTATATACTGTCTAGGTCTCTCAGTCCATAGAGTGTTATACACGGCGGTTTTTGTTGCATTTTTCGACGTTTGTGTACGTTTCAAACAATTTAGTACTGGGATTTCGAAAAAATTTCCGGCGAAATAATAACCCCCCTCGAAACACCCCCTCGTTTAACCCCCCCCCCCCCCCCCCCGCCCACCCCTCAAAATTTCCACTCTGATCAAATAACCCCCCGGGGGGAATTCGAGGAAATACGGTAAATATTTTTAAGGACAGCATTTTTATTTTTTTAAACACTGAAAAAAATTCGAAAATGTTTTTAAGGAAAAATCGATTGCAGTGTTTTTCTATAGGTGAAATAAAAAATCGGAGTCCAAGAATTCGAAAAAGTTTTCAAATTTGTTTGCCATCGTTACTGGCACCATCGTAAATAGGTAATCCTTTATGCCACTTGATGGACATGGAATCACAACCCAATCTCTCACCCGCTCGCAGGAGGCGGTGGGCATCCTGTCCGAGTCGACCGTGCGCGCCAGGCCCGGCTTCATCGTGACCACCATCGACTGCGGCGGTCCCAGGACATCGGACGAGTCGGCCGCCGCCCGACTGTTGTCCGCCGAGGACCCGCCGCCCATGTGCGACTGCGACACCGCCGCCGCTGAGGGACGCTGGCATCCGAAGGTGAATGGACAGTGTCTAAGGGTGCTGGAGGTCGATGAGTATTGATTGTTGGGTGTGCGTGCAGATTGTGTGTGTGCGAAGGATTTACGCAGTGTTGTTTTTGATTGGGTTTAAGCTAGACGACATAGACTTTAGGCAGACTTTTTGAAGGATTGGGTTTTCAAGTGCCGATCTAAATCTTTTCAAATTTGAACGATCTCATTACTGGTGTGATTTGCCGAGAGCAAATTCTGCACTTAAACTTAATATACCCCATCTGAATGGTATGAGAAAATTGTTGAAAAAAAATATGACAGCACTAAATATAACCTAAAAAGTACTATAAAAAGTGGTAGATGGGTGTGGTAGGAAACCAAATTTGCAATACGTGTTTGAACATAGCAAAAATGGCATACCGTATTACCTCGAAATACCCCCATGAGGGTTTATTATATCGCCAGCAAAATTTGAGGGGGTTAATTCGAGGGTTTTTTTTTATTTCGTCTGAAATTTTCGTAAGGATCGTAGTAAATAGTAGGTATTGCGTACCCAAAACAGGTAATAAATGTGTCCAAACAGGATATACGTCGATAGCTGCTACACAAACTAGTCTATGTGTAGCTGCAATGCAAATTAGCAGTAATGCTGCGATTACAGCTCGGGCGTAAAATTGACCAGGGTAAAATTGATTTTTGGGCGTAAAATTAATTACAGGTGAATGGAATGGCGTTGTAATTTCAGTCAAAGAAACCGCACACGCAGATGTTGCTTGTGTCCAAAGCTCATCAGTTTATTTTAATTGTACTCGAAGTTATGAATTTTGGTGCAAATGTTTTTAATTCTACGCCCTAATTTTACGCAACTTACAGCGCATAATTGAAAAATTGAATTGAATTGAAATGCTAAAATTCATAACTCCCAGTACGATTAAAATAAACTCATGAGTTTTGGACGCGAGAAACGTCTGCATCTAAGCGTTCTTTGAGTGAAATAACAATGTCATATCTTTATCCATTCATCTGTAATTAATTTTACGCCCAAAATGAATTTTACGTCTGAGCTGTAATCGCAGCATTATAAGTGCATCATGTACATTGCATACATGATGTGCATCATACCGGATGGGGGCATTAAGAGGGGGGTTATTATTTTCCCAGCCCATTTTGAGGGGGGGGGGGTATTATTTCCCCAGCCTATTTTGAGGGGGGGGGGGTAATTCAAGGGGGGATACTTCGAGATACTACAGTAATTTGTGTTTTGCGTACCCCAACCCTACGAGTTATGTTCTCTCACAATCGCTTTAATAAAGATATTGGTGCAGTGAGTAATTTTTTTGCCATAGCTCTGCAGTAAGGTGCGGATTTTGTCCAGTTGTTGTATTTAGATGTCATGATGTATTTATTTACTGTATTTTCGAACTTTTCGATCATTTTCAACGATCCCCAGTTTGTTTACTGTGCGACTTGCGCAGCTGTCATATCATTTCTGGTTGAAAATCCGTCTAAACATTTGCTATTTCCGTTTTCGTTCGTCTCTACTGGTTTTGTGTAAATCTTAAGAAGTCATGGTTTTCTATGAGAATTTCACTTACCTACACTTGCCGCTAGGGTTGGGACGATATATCGTATCGAATATCGATATCGAAAATTTTGAAAAAATAACGAATATCGACCATTTTTTTCTCGATATTTTCGATATTCTATACTCCCTGGGCCTGACTTCAAATAAGCCAGGAATGGCACTATTAGAAGGTGATTTCATAAGCAATTTTAACAAATTTTGCGCGCAAGTGTGCACTTTGTTCTCACATGACAGGTATTTTTGTTTCAGCATTTGCGGCAGCATCAAATCATGTGCAAATGCACTCTCAGATGTTCACATAAGAGTATATGTATGTTTAATAGCTACTTACACCATGGGAACATCAATGGCACCATGGCATGGCACCTATAAATGGGGCTGGCACCTTTTACTTACCACATCTGTCACATTTTGAATCATTTTCTCATTTTGATCATTGTGTGCCATTTAAATTTGTATCATCTACTTTTCAGTAGAGATGATCAGTTGGTTTGTGATCAAATGGAAATGAGATATGCCCTGCTATACCAAAAGCAAAATATCAAAACTATCGAGTTTCAGAAGAATATATCGAATATCGATATCGAGAAGTCGTATCGTCCCAGCCCTACTTGCCGCTGTGATAATTACTAGTCAAAGGAATTCGTTGTTGTTGTTTTTACAAAAATATTTTGATCCTCTCGTCACTAACAGATTTTATTCAGGCATATTAAATATTATATGAATATATATATATATATACCTATATGTATGTAGACGTGGAAGAAAACGTTTTTAACGACCCCGCTTTTATAAAACATGTATTATAAAAAGAAGAAACAATTTCTTTTACGTGAAGCTACATGCTTCAACGCAAAAAAAAACAACCTAATTAGTGCAGCAGTACTGAAAATTTCGGTTGCCGTTTAAAACATCTAGAAATCGGTCAAAAACTCCGGACAATGCTAGGCACATCTACATGAAGCCTCTATGCAATCAACCATATACATACCTATATACCTGAAACAAATAAACAATTGACAATTCATGCATTCAACAATTCACTTGGCAGCCGCCCTCTTTCCCTTGTTCGGTTTGTCCCACTTCTTGTACAGCTGGTAGAGCGACATCGCCGTACGGGCGTCCTGAACCTAGAAACGTAAACGCTAATTTTGTAAGGCGGGGCCAGACAAACAACCCGCAAAATGAAACCAACCGAATCGTGTTCCCCAATTTGAACGCGCATGCCGAGACCGATTTCCGCCAGAACTTTGAGCGACGGCGTGCCGGTGACTCCGGCGGCGCGGGCCATGTTGCGCAGGTACTTGAACTTGGCCGTGTCGCGCACCAAGTTCTTGGGGTGTTGCAACTCTAGCACCTGCGCGTGGAAGCTTGTGAATGTTTACGTGGCTGTGCGAGACTATACTAGTTTACATTCGTTTACGAGTAATGGTAAAAACTGAAAATTTAGGTAATTTAAGTTCAAATGAGTCAATTCGGTCGAATGATTTAGTTTAATTTTAATGGATGAAAGTTTACATTTGAAAATTTGAAAACCAAAACACGTGGCATACAATAATTGTACACTGTACAATTGATGGTGACATTTCGCCACATCAGTTTTCACCGAAATCACTGTGCAAACTAGTGCGCGTAAGCACGATCTCTAGACGGAAAACCAACTGTTCAAAAGCTGCCGAGAAGTCGAAATTACTTTTTTAATCTGGCACCACTTAATGATGGAAGAGCACCAGTAAAAACAGCGCCAGGAAAAAACAAGGCAAAGGGCGCCAGCGCCACGGCGCTATTCCATCACTAATACCACCTATAGCCAATATGCGGACAAATTCAAATAGTGGTTCGAAAACTCCGCACAACTTAGTATCCGCAGCTTGACACACCCACCCTGAAATCGTTGTGCAGCGCGTGGCCGACGACCACCTTGCCGTCGATCAGCTGCAGCACGGTCGTCCTGGCGTCATCGAATTCGACCGCGTTAGCAAGGTGGCCCGGCCGCATGCCGCTCACCGCCGTCCGCCAGTCGGTCACCTTGGAAATGTGACGATACGTTGAAGCGGGGTTTGTATAAAGTCAAAATTTTAGAGGTGATGCGCCTTGATTAGGGTTCAAACGATATCACTTTGCGATATCGATATTCGATATTTTTTCAAAATTTTCGATATCGATATTCGATATTTTTTCAAAATTTTCGATATCGATATTCGCTACGATATGGACCCTCGATATCGATATTCGATATTCGATACTAAAAAATGGTCGATATTCGATATCGATATCGATATTTCGATATTTTCGATATTCAATATTTAGCTTTTGGTATAGCAAGGCATATTTCAAGCAGCATATTGTATTTTCATATGGTTGCAAACATAGTTGATTATCTCTTTACTGAAAAGTACAATTGATTTCACAAGGTTTACAATGGTCAGAATGAGAAAATCGAAGAAAAAACATGACGAATCAAATTGTATCAGACAAACAAAAATTGGTAGATATTACAATTCATACTTATAACCCAATTGATTAAGGGCATGTTGCAAAAAAGCAGCAAATCAGCATTTTCTGGCTTCAAATTTGAGGTAGGTAGTTCAGTAGGTATGTGGCCAAGCCAAATACAAGAAATGTGGAGTAAGCACTCCAACAAAGATGACATTAAATACTTTACTTTTACTCATCAACTTAGATACTTTAGGCAAATCAAATTAATCACAAATATCTCAAAACAAAAATAATAACTTAATTAAGGACATTATACAGGTTCGATATATCGAAAATATGGTCGATATTTGATATCGATATTCGATATTTTTTCAAAATTTTCGATATCGATATTCGATATTCGATATTTTTTCAAAATTTGCGATATCGATATGCGATATTAAAAAATGGTCGATATCCGATATTCGATACGATATATCGTTTAAACCCTAGCCTTGATTATTCTGAATGTCGATTTGCTGAATTTTCGACATAACCTAAATACACCGAATAGTCATAAGTCATTATGAGAAAGTCATCCTTAGCAGGTGGCAGTCCCGCGCCCTGTGACTGGCCGGTCGAAGTTAATCCCAATCTCCAAACCATCGCCACCAACCTTCTCCCTGGGCCTGACTCTAACATCATAAAAGACCCTTCCATTCACATCGACCAGGGACACGCGCGCGAGCAGGTCCGTCCGGCCCTCGGCGCCGCCGCCGACGTACTCGCAGTCGAGCGCGACGCATGTAGACACGCTGGACGCGGCCGGCGGCGCCATGCCCATGCTGAGGCTGGTGGGCGCCATGCTGTGGTGGTGGATGTGTATGAGAGGGAGAAATGACCCGTCAACCCAAAGTGCCTGCGCACACTAGTTTTCACACGAATTTTCGAAAACTCATAAATAAACCAATTTGGATAGCCAACCCAAATCACCTAATTAAATTTCCAGAGCGGGGATAAAAGTTCCCCATTCCGACCCCACATATGTATCTATGTATTTTCAGCTATATTGAGGTGTATGACAATGACTTTTAATTTGAACGTGTTTGAGTTTTCCACAATGAGTCATTTTTAATCTCCGTCAACTGTTGTTGACGGCCACCTCATTGTAGAAAACTCAAATGCGTTCTTAGCTGATTTATGAGTTTTCGAAATTTCGTGTGAAAACTAGCGTGCGCAGGCACATTGGGTTGACGGGTCATATTGGGTTATATTGGTTCAGCAGAGACTAGTTGACAAATGAAGTTGACAAATTTTATGGATCGGTTTTGAACACAATAGAGATTACCGGAATGAGGAGCCTCCTATAAAATCCATGGAAATTACTCGATACCAGTGTAGTGGCCGCGTACTGGCGGTCACTGATATTTATTTGGGATGAGGAACGATTTTGTTATGGCGGCCGAATTCACACTCTGTATTAGTATGCAGGCAAGCGCCAAGTAGCCGATATTCACTAATTATTACCACGCGTTTATTTGGCGATTTAGGTTAATCAAATTAGTAGAATACAGGCAAATCGATTCTCAAAAGTCCCAAAATAGATGTAGGAAAAATATGAGTCAAAATACAAATTATGTAGACTGAATTCGAATAGGAAAAACGGCGTTGCACCACTACAGGAAATGTACATGTAAATGAATGGCGCCAATACCTATAAATTGTCTACTTAAAGATGTAATAAATGTATAGCTTACATAGGATACAAATGGGGCACCTATAAATGGACACCTTTTAGAAAACCGACGCTAACCTTACAAAGAATGCGTCTGGGAAGCTAGTGGGCGGGCAAATGGAATTCAAAACTACAGTAGGAAAATGAATAAAAAACCTTATATAAAATGGCGCAGAAACGCGGCGGCATAACACCAGTCCTATTTGATCGGATTATATGTCGGTTTATGGTTATTTTCGACTCGATTTAACTGTCTATGAATTATCATTAAACTCTCAATTCTCAACTGAATAACAGCAAATCCAAACGACTACCCAAACCGCTGCATTGCATGACATCAACATCAACCGAATGCTGTTTATGTTATGTCTTCAACTAGAGGGAAGCAATTCACGAGCAAATGTCAAAGTTGTCCGCAAGAAATATGACATTTTACATATTTCGAATTCAACTAGATGAAGTAGGCATAAATAGCTTATAATCACAGGGGTCAACACATCCGTCAACTACTATCAACAAAGATCAAAAAAGATTCATTCAAGTAAACTCAAAAGGAGTTCAAAACAAATTTGTCAACTTAGAAATTTTGGTCGTCAACTTAAGTAAATAGCCACATCAAGTCGGTCGATTAACTAACACAGCCATGGCTTCAGTGTCACGTTGCAGCAGCTGCTGACGCTTCTCTTTTTTCTTTTTCCATCTGTACTGAACGGCCTTCCACTGGTCATCATTGAGAGGTTGGCGAAGGCGCCCTGCTGCTTCAACGTCCATCTGAATGGAACGGGATCGACTTTTCGGGATCGGGATTCGGCTCACGGGATAGCGATTGTTGATAAAGTGTGGTATTCAGCATTTTTCTCTAATTTTTCTAAAAAAAGTTCTAAAAACACACTTGGATGCCAGTAAGTGTAGTTATGGATTATGGGTATTCATCGAGATTTTAAAACTTTTGAAATCGGGATTGGCACTTCAGATGATACAAAACGAAAACTCCGACAATACACAACGAAAACAAAGTGACAAACCTTAGTTTTCAGGGCTAGCCAATTGCTTGAAATCTCAGGGCGACTGGTGCCCGCAGTGCTTAACTGAATTGGCGGCGGGTTATCGTCAGTTACTGCGTTCGGAGGCTTCAGACTTTCATTGAGCTTGAATTTTCGCTTGGACACTTGGCCGATTATATTCTTCTTCTTGCTTCGCGTCTTTTCACCCACAGATTTGCTAGTTTTCATTATAGGAGTAACTGAAGGGTGTAGTGATTTTTTGAAAGTTTTATTGGATCGTTTGCAACTGATAAATGATAAGAAGGCCGCTTGTGGCTTGGTATTATCCACCAAATAAACATTGTAGTATTTTGGGATAAAAGGCGGTGGAATTTTTTATTCAAAGCACGAATACCAGTTTTTATGAATTAATTGGTATGTAGGAAAGCCATCGACGATTAACACAATCACGGTTCACAGCGAAAATGTGACAAAAAAGCAACAAAAAAAAACACGTTATTTATCGCTGGTATGACATTCGGTAATGAAATTCCAAATGGGACAACGAACGTCAACTACTACGGGCACATATTTTAAACAAATGACCATAATTTTGAGGCGTAAAATGAAAAATATACAGGGAAAAACAACGGGACACTGACCAAATGAAACAACAAAGCTTTGAATACAAAACTGTGACTAGAATCCCACTTTCCCCAAACGATCGTCAGTTTTCGGATCCGCAGTGAGGTTCTGCACGGCCACAATGGTCTCGTTGATGCCAGTCTGCGCAGCACACAAAAATTTTGCCGCACAAACAAATTAACGTAAAAGGAAGCCATGCAAACCACCAGAGTTGTTAAAAGTACCGAACTTTTTTCAAAGTATGCATATGTGGGAAGTGTTTTGTTTTTACTCACCCCCCCCCCCCCCGAGTACAGAATGCGTGAAGTAATTTTTTATACTTTTACTCTCGAGTAAATGAGATTCCCAGAAAGCGTAATGGTGAGTATTTTTTCACAGGAAAGCGTAAAAAAAGAGTCAAATTACCGTTTTTTTCGAGGTTGCATTGTTTCATATGCTAGCCGATTCAAATGCTAGGAAAAAGCACTGATTCATATGCTGAAATGCTTCAAATGCTAATGTGCTATGATTCACATGCTGGAAAAAAATTGTTTCATGCCACTAATTATGCACGATTCATATGCCATTTAATGCTACATTTCATATACTCACTCACTATTGTTTCATACACATTTTTTTACACGTCTCATATGCTGCATTTGAACACACTTGTTATGCCATTTATGTATGCGGTATTTCAAAGGGATTAACCCGATCGGGGTTACGCGTCCCCAGCGTCAATCACAATCCCATCCATTGCTGTGTGTGGTAAGTTTTCAAAGGTGGGATACAAGGCGCACATCTAAGACTCGCTTTGCCTAAGAACCAAACATGCCCCACAGGAACTAACCACAAAAATTGATCAAGGTCAAAAGTCATCGTTTTTAAGGCTGTTTTTTTTTTAAATTCATAACTTTTGGATCACTATCTAACGAAGTAATATTTTGGATTTTGATTAAGATAGTTAAGGATATTATTGGTCCGTACAAACAAGCTTCATCAGACTTTTTTTTCACTGAAAATTATGGCTGAAATTTTTAAAATGGCACCAAATTTTCAGTTCTGAATTGAGAGCTTCGCTTTTTTTACAAAAATCAAGAATCAAGTTTTGAATTAAGTGAATTGTAAAGTGTGTGCAGTAACCAAAGATGAGTTGTGCGTATTGGCATTGATTTTAAAATTGTTTTGTTTCATTGCCTTTCCCTGTTCTTGTAACAATGAGTAATAGTACTGTACTTGTAACAAGTTGTAACAGAGATGACGCAAAAAGTATGGCACAAACAATAGTACTACAACATATGAATCGATGCAGTATGGCATGTGAGATGTAGCATTTGGCGAGCATGAAACGATTTTATGCTGGCATATGAATCGCAGCTAATTGGCATATGAGGTGATGCTTTACAGCAGCATATGAAACGGTCAGCATATGAAACGGTCTGGCCTAGTTTTTTTCTCGAAAATGAAGAAAGGCGCATTATGAACGTTTACCCCACACAACAAAAAGGCGTTTGCTTTCTTTTTATAAGTGTTCTGTAAGAAAAGCACGTGTTTTGAATAGCAAAATTACTCTTTCTGTACTCGCACAAATGACTCTATTGTACTCGAGTACTCTCAAAAAGTAAGCGTACAGGCGAGTACAGATACGTTTTTCAAAGTATGCGTATGCGTATTTACTCGGTACTCGAGTATGCGTACTTTTTGAGTAAAAGTAAATACACATTAACAACCGTGCAAACCACCTGCAGTTCTCTCATCTGATGCACATGCAGCAGCCTCAATGCCCGCAGCGCGTTATCCATGATTTTGTCGCCGGTTTCGGTGGGTAGGTGGAAATCCTCCAAACGAGCATTCGCATCTGGTTCGATCGCAGCGGCTTTAGTACCGCCAGCCGCCTGGTCAACTTTTGTCTTGGACAGGCGGTCTTTGACCAGCGTGCACACGGCGCGCAGAGTCACCAAGTGGTCGGGGTGCTCGGCGACCTTGCACAGGCGCGCTAGTTCGGACACGCCCCGCTTGAACTCGTCGCTCTCGACTGGTGTATGCGAGGTCGTAAATTATTTTGTTCGCGGGTGCTATTGACCGAAATCTTGCGGCATGAAGTACGGTTTGAACGTGATTCCTATCCCAAACTCTAATGATTTTCGGGATTCAGCGACCTCAACCCCGAAAATTTTGAAATGCCAACCCGATCCCAAAAATTGTCAAATCCTAATCCCGATCCCGATAAAATTTCCCAAATCCGGATCCCTGAAAAATTTGCCAAATTACTTTTTGCACCGAGAAGTGTTAATGGAAGCTGTGGAATTGAAATTTTTTAGCAAACAAGATTAATTTAACACATCGTAAAAAAAACATTATCCCCACTAGGATTGGAAAAACTCGTTTTTTTAACTCGATGTTTTTTTTAAAAAAACAACGTTTTTTTATAATAAAAAACCTTTTTTTTTAAAGCTCCCAGATATGACCTTGTGTCAACATATATAGGTATATCAGACAGTGGCAATACTCTGTGATGTTATATATGACCATATAATGGCTTTAGAGCCATGGGATAGCATTTAAGTGGTGATTTGTGTCAAAAATATCAATTTTTCGTCGACATGTTCGTATATCGCCTTATAGTCGAATGTTCGTGACTTCGGGTGAAGTTTGGCATAGTGGAATAGTGGTCAAACAAGGTTATAAAAGGAGGTTGTTACTTTGGGAGTGAAGTGACACACTGTGGAGGTACATGGAAGTGCATTACCTCAATATTATATACTACAGCAACATATTACGGCTTATAAACCCATGGTAGAACATAGAAATGGATGCGTTGATACTAAAAATGCCACAAAACCAATGAAAACAACCACCAATGTCAATTGATGTCTGAAATTGCGCGCTTGCGCGCAAAAATTTTGCAAAATCTCTAGTGCTTAGTACTAAAAATTTCGGCCGATGTTTTTTAAAAAAATTAAAAAAATTTAAATAAATTAAAAATTAAAAATAAATTAAAAAATTTTTTCGGACGTCATGTTTAAAAAAACGTTTAAAAAACATCGGCCAACCCTAATCCCCACATAACTCACAGTTCAAATTGTCGAGCGGATTCTTCGACTCGAGCCCAGCCGCGGATGTTTGCGTTGCCCGATTTTTCTCCACTTCCGCGGCACTATACTTCCCATACTCGTCAGCTGCGGTGTGGCAACAATAGTGCATGGACAAATCAATGATTCGCACAATCCTAATCAGTGCTGCACTGACTACGGATGAAAAAACGATCAAAGACGACCTGGTTTAAAAAAAACGTTTTTCCAAAAGAAGGTTTTTCAAAACCGTTTTTTCAAAGCTCCTAGACATGGTTATCATTCATTCACCATGCAGGTATATCAGACAGGTGGCAGTACTTTATGATAGTAGATGGTCGGGTTTAGGGATGGTAAGCGCTTCTTTTCCAGCGCATTTTTTTTTTAAAGTGCAAGGGTCCCAGTGCTTTTTTTTAAAAAAAAGCGGTGGCAAAATTTTTAGTACTCATGCATAGGGTGTCAAAAAAATTCTTTTACGGAAAACGGAAACGGAAAAAAATTTCAGCGGCCGGAAAACGGAACGGAAAACGGTAAAAAATTTGCACTTGGCGGAAAACGGAAACGGAAACGGAAAAAAAATTTAAGTGGCCGGAAAACGGAAAAAGGGGCCGGAAAAACGGAAACGGAAAAATGGAATTTGCATGGAAATGGAAAAATTTGCTGAAATTTTGCTAAAAAAACGATAAAATTTGCTGAAATTTTGCTGGAAATTTTTTTTACATAATTGACAATCTGCATGACTGTTTACCAGTTTGGCTGGAACAGAAAGCAGAAAGTTGAGCCAGAAAATGATGAAATGAGGCAGAAAGCAGAAAATTGAGGCGGAAAACGGAAAAAAGCGGAAAAACTGGAAATTGAGCCGGAAAACGGAAAAAGGCGGAAAAACTGAAAATTTAACCGGAAAACGGAAAATGAGCCGGAAAAACGGAAACGGAAAAAAAGGTTGCCGGAAAACGGAACAGAAAACGGAAAAAAAATTTCAGCGGCCGGAAAACGGAACGGAAAACGGAAAAAAATTGCCTGCGGAAAACGGAAACGGAAAACGGAAAACGGAAATTTGACACCCTACTCATGCACTAGGTATTTTGCAAAAAATTTTACGCGCAAGCGCATAATTTCACATGCAAATTGCCATTGGTGGTTGTTTTCATTGGTTTTGTAGCATTTTAGTGGCATTGCTTTTATTCCTGCATGGTATCATGTAATAATAAGTTGAGGAGATATGTCAGTGTAGTTAATAATATCCAGCCAATGTGCTTCCACTTTTCTACAGTGTGAAACATCACTGTCATGTACTAGCCATCTTTTATAGCCAAATTTAAGCACTATTCCATGCCTAACTTCACTTGCAGTCAAGAAACATTCAAAGACGGCAATATACATAATTAGTCGACATAAAATTGATTTTTTTTGGCAGAAATCAGCACTTATAATGCAATCAGATGATTACATAGCCATTCTATGGTTATCTATCATCACAAGTACTGCCACTTGTCTGATATACCTGTTTATATTGACTCAGGAGCATATTTGGGAGCTTTTTCGGTAACGTCTTGACAATTTTTGAAAAAAAGCGAAAAAAGCACGTTTTTTTTAAAAAGCGCTTTTTTAAAACAGCGGGGACGTTAAAAAAAGCGCTTTTTTCCATCCCAAGTCGGGTTTTGGTTTTGTAACTTTGTTTTAATAAAATCTTTGAAAAAACCCGGCCATCGCTACCACTGACCATTGTCTGCGTAGGCCAGGCCAATTGCGTTGTTCAGCAGCCAATCGCAGACGAGCGGCCGCGTAGTTGCATCATCGTAAGGGTAGTGCAGGTCGACCAAATACTGATAAAATAGACGAGAACGATTTAGCGCCGATGAAATTTTTCAGAATTTTTTTAAAAATTCCCTGGAGTAGAGGTATATGGCATACTGCCAGGAAAAATAAAAACGTCCAAAGCACCACGTCACCGCAGTTACAACATTCGCCCTACACACACGTAGTTTTCACCGTGACTTGTGTGAAAACTGAAATGGCGATATGGCGACATTCAGCTATTTACTCTTTTGTATGCTATGTGTTTTAGTTTTCAAATTTAAACTTTCATTTATTGAAAATTAAATTAAATCCAATCATTCCGCCGTGATGATTAATTAGCATTTGAAAAAATTTCAGTTTTCAGTTTCACAAAAGTTTTCACAGAAGTCACGGTAAAAACTAGTTATTATTTCGATTATATGTACAGAACTCCCTTACCGGAAAGCCATATCGTTCAAACCCCCACATAAAGACGGATGTAAATGCAAACCTTAGCGAACGCCTGCGGCCATGCATCGGCAGAAACTTCGCGCAGCGCCGCCCGCTCCTCAATTGGGTATAGGCGGATCTTTTGATCTTCCAGCCACACAACCACAGAGCGGAAGTGTCCCTCTTCTGCAGAGTATCAGAATATTTAGAACAGAATGCTACCGTAAATCGACCAGTGTTTCACCACAAGTCAACTTGAACAATCAACAATTGCCGTCGTTAAATATAACATCCGTTTCAACATGCACAAAAGAGCTTAAATCTAAAGACGAAAGGGAAAGCGATTTTATCCGCACCAAAATGACAACCAACGCGCAATATCGAACACTTCCGCCTGCGGGAACCCGAGCGCCCGCAACTTTCGCTTGAAGGATGCCATGTTTGCGGCACCTGGGATAAATTTTTTTATGCTGGTATAATCGATAAATAACATTTAATTCAGAAACAAAGTATCGGTATGATAGTGGGCGGGCCAGCCGACATTCAGAGCGGACACACGCATGGCGAACATTTGTGACGCGCAACATAAATAATTATCAAGGTATTGAGAACAGAACATTTTATATGGTTCATGTTTAGTTGCACAATTTCAAAAACATAATGACCAGCATTACAGAGGCATCACCGTATCAAAAACTAGTATTCACCGTGTTCATGCAGGCAAAAAAATAGAATATCGTATAGATAACAATAAACCATTCAAGAATAGCCCGAAACATCCTATCCATTTGGGCGTAATTCACAAGTTACAGATTCTACGAAGCTGAAACACTCGATATTGAGCAATCACAATTTCTGCATCACACAGCCTCGAACATTGTCTGCAAATCTCTGGCAACAATTTTACTATTATCTCCAGGGCAAGCATCCTTAATTCTAGCTATAACGCCGGGCAAGCCGAGCTTGACGGCTTGTTTGACCGCCGCCTTGTCGCCCCAGAGCAGGGTCACGCACGCCTGCAGCAACAGCAGCAGCGACTGCGAATAAATGTCATTTGTTTTAAATTGGCGGGTGGGCGAAATAAGGAGGGTGCACTACTTGCGAAAGGGTGAAAAATGGCTATTTTTGACCGTTTTTCACTTGACACTTTTTCAAGCGATTTTCAGATATGAGTGAAGTGAAAAAAGTTCACTAATGTCATTGCGCAACTTTTTTTCACTTCACTCATATCTGAAAATCACTTGAAAACGTGTCAAGTGAAAAAAACGGGCAAATGTGCGTAACGGGCAAATGTGCGTAACGGGCAGATGTGCGTATTAAGCATGCCCCGAAATCAGGACAAAAATAACCACTGAAAAGCAGGCGTCTCCAGGACTTTGGACCATTCGGGGTTCTAGAAATAAATAGCAAATCGTCCATCCCGAGGGGATTGATTGATATTTGTTAAAAATAAGTGGAATTCGGTGGGGGGTTACTCAGGGGTGCAACACATTGGCTTTTCTAGTAATAGAATGCATAAAAATGGAATAGGTAAAAACAGCCAAAATCTGATTAAAAATCGTTAAAAATAGGGATTGCACTAAATAAAGCCCATAACACATATTTGCATGTAAAAAATGGGCAAGAATGTGTAAACATTGGCGATTGTGGAAAAGATCACTCAATATTTACAAGGGTGTTCAGGGGACAGTAGGGAAAAATTTGTCTCTGAATAGATAGATAAATAGTTGGCAACTTTAGGGAAAGGTAACCCCTAATCAATACTCATGCCGAAAAGGGAACCAACCTGCTCGGTCACTTCACTATACGAGTCAATTTTAGTGAGCCCTGTACACAATGTCCGAATGCAATCTTCCCTGGGACCCAACTCCTGCACCTTGTCCAGTTCAACCCTCTGCATGAGCACCAGCGCGAAATTCGCCAGACAAGAAGCCACGGCCTTCTGCGACGACAGACAATTAAATTATAAAAAATGTCGTAATTTGTGTCATAGTTACAATTATTACACAGTATGATGCGCAGATTTTTCATGGACAGACAACAAATGATTTTGTGCACTGAACGTGCCCCGCGTGTGCCAAAAATTACTGTCACGAACATCTATCAAACTGTCGAAAACGCAACCAAGAATCGAACCTGCGCCAAGGGCTTGGGCAAGGCGAGGCCGGGCAAGAGCAGCGTGACGGTGTCGGCCATGCACTCGACCACCAGCGCCTGGCCCAGCCGGTGAGCGCACGCGTTCGCGATGGCGCGGCAAGCCATCACGCGCACGCCCAGCGGCGGGTCGCTCAGCAGCAGGTTTTGCAGCAGTTGCATCTGCGGTTGAAGTGTGATTTAGATCACCGTATTTGCCTGAATCAGCCCGCGTTAGACGAGTGGAGAAAAATATAACCCAGCTTTGAATAATTCCCCTGGTAGACGAGCGAGGAAAAAATTATTGCCCGCTTGAATAATTACCACCTTTAGGCATAACACCCAACTTGTTGTGTCCAATTCGAACAAAAATAGTACGTTATTTCGTTAATAAAGCATATTTCGTGAAATGAGCTGATAGAAACGTGATAGATGTAGCAAATAAAAAAAGTTTTTTAAAAGTTTTTTGGCACTAAAGTAAACTCACAGTCTCCGTTCCCCGATCCGTGTGCGCATTCATGAAATACTTGACGACATCTTGATACAGCAGCGCTATTCGAAACACGTCCAACACAGGAACCATGTGGTCTGTCACATTGAAATAATCGTAACGCAAGGAAAAAGGCTGATGGCAAAACAAATACATCCAAAGCATAAAATAACCTTACCCATGTGCCATGCGAGGGCTTTTTCCAGCGCTGCGATGTGGATGTCCAGCGAGCCTGTTGTGTCCGCACCGATGAACGAAGTGAGCGCTTGCAACTCATCGTCGGTCAATTTTACTGATGGGTCGGCCTGTGGAAAATGGACAAATATAGGCAAAATAGCAACAACAAAAAAAACGAGGCATTTTAGAATGAAAACGGCGCAGAATATCGGAACCGCGATGTTTCACATATTTACTAGGTATAAATATTGTCATAATTTCCGGCCCGACAATGATTGCAGCTACGCAGGCCAAACAACTTCGAGAAACATTTCCAGTACCAATTATGCATTTTGCCAAGCGCAATAACAAGTGACAAATTTCAGGGGCAAAAACTTCTCTCTGAATGGCAGTCTAAGTTCCAATGGGCATAAAACGAATGTTGTGAGAATTTGACACCATAAATACATGTTCACTTTTCACAACATTGAAACTTTGTCTGAATTATGTTCACATTTTTCAACCCCAGCTGGGAAAAACTGGCGTATATCGAAAGTGATCACCTGCGCCGCATTGAGCTCAGTCAATTTGGCGCCAACTTTCTCCGCCGCGGCAGCGTGCTCCCTGCCAAAGCGGATCATGTCTCTCAGCGGCACCAGTTCGCCTCTGGGCCGCAGTTTATCCTTGGGTCTGTTCACGTTGGCCATCAGATTGTCATCAGCCGCGCTGCCGGGCACGTAACGCCCCGCCGAGGTGAATGGGTCGCCGGAGGCGGAGCCTATGGTCAGGAAAATGTTGACGGAGCGACGTGATAGAGTGAAATTATTGATAAATTAAAAATATACGGCAAATCCTCGAATAAGTCCCCCCTTGAATAACTCACTCATGTGCGCCAGGAGAGGAACAACAAATACCCCCCTCCCGCTTGAATAACACCCGTTCTTGAATACCCCCCCCCCCCCCTACTGGAAACGTTGCGGCAAAAACAAAAAAAAACGATTCGATGAAGACAGACAGGCAAAATTACGCCTGGGTTGATTAATCGATTGATGTGCAGTGTGTGAAACGAAAAAATACAAAAAAAATGTGAGCCTACGGCGGCGCCGACAGCAGATACATAATGTGGATGATAACGTAATGAAGTTGACGGAATGAATTCATAGTTCATACCACAAATATAGTCAATGTTTTCCTGTAACTTCAGAGGAAAAAATAACTCCCCCTCCTCAAAAACTCCTCCGGGGACTTATTCGAGGATTTACGGTATTTAAAGACCATTTGTGACAGCGGCACTGCCGGGCACGTAGCGCCCGCCGCCGGTGAACGGGTCAGCACAGTCGGCAAGCGGACCGGCGCCCGACCCGCTCGCGCCAGGTACGTAACGATCACCGCCTTTGAAAGTTATTATTGGAAAGTTATGGATGATATTGTTTATATACTTATGTACAAAGTATGCGCCCAAAATTACATATGTCTTAGTCGAGAATAGGGATGGCAAGCGCTTTTTTTCAAGCGCTTTTTTTTTAAAAAACGCCGCTTTTTTTTAAAAAAAAGCGCAAGGGTCCCAGCGCTTTTTTTTAAAAAAAAGCGCTGGCAAAAATTTTAGTACTCATTCACTAGTTATTTTGCAAAAAATTTTGCGCGCAAGCGCATAATTTCACATGCAAATTGCTAGGGTTGGGACGATATATCGTATCGAATATCGAATATCGGATATCGACCATTTTTTCATATCGAATATCGAATATCGATATCGAAAATTTTGAAAAAATATCGAATATCGATATCGAATATCGACCATTTTTTCGATATTTTTCGATATTCTGATATTCTTTTTGAGGTATTTGTGATCCCATAAAAAATGGCTGAAGCCAACAAAAAGTGAATGCTGCCACCAAACACGTATGCTTATGAATGCACAAAGTAATATATCATATATAAATGCCATGTTATTTTCACATTGAGCTATCAAAAGTAGGATATCAAGGGTAATGTATACACATCCTTACAAAATATATGATATTAACACAGCAAACTCCATCACAAGGAAACCATTTCACCAAACCTTTGCATGGCAGCATGGCTCAAAAATTTATTTTAAAATACCAACATTTTTAAAATGTAAAAAGCCAGCCACCCCTAGTCACAAGTATGACCTGAAGTGTTTGCTTAATAATTTTTCATCTTGTTCAGATAATTTGATTCATCCTGTTTTCATTTCATTACCTCATTTCAACTGTTGTGAGCCTCATTTGAAAAGATTATCAACCATGTTTGTGTCCAAATGGAAATACAATATGCCCCGCTTAGGGTTGGAAAAAAAACGTTTTTTTTTAACTCGATGTTTTTTTTAAAAAAAAAAACGTTTTTTTTTAAAAAAAAACGTTTTTTTTTAAAAGCTCCCAGATATGACCTAGTGTCAACATATATAGGTATATCAGACACTGGCAATACTCTGTGATGTTAAATATGACCATATAATGGCTGTGGAGCCATGGGATAGCATTATAAGTGGTGATTTGTGTCAAAAATATCCATTTTTTGTCGACATATCGTTCGTATATCGCCTTATAGTCGAATGTTTGTGACTTCAGGTAAAGTTTGGCACGGAATGGTGATCAAACAAGGTTATAAAAGGAGGTTGTTACTTTGGGAGTGAAGTTACACACTGTGGAGGTACACGGAAGCACATTACCTCAATATTATATATTACAGCAACATATGTCGGCTTATTCACCCATGGTAGCACATAGAAATGGATGTTTTGATACTAAAAATGCAACAAAACCAATGAAAACAACCACCAATGTCAATTTGTGTGTGAAATTGCGCGCTTGCGCGCAAAAATTTTGCAAAATACCTAGTGCTTAGTACTAAAAATTTCGGCCGATGTTTTTTTTTAAAAAAAAACATTTCGGACGTCATGTTTTTTTTTAAAAAAAAACGTTTTTTTTTAAAAAAAAACGTTTAAAAAAAAACATCGGCCAACCCTAGCCCCGCTGTACTAAAATATCGAAATATCAAAAATATCGAAATATCGATATCGAATATCGAGCATATTTTCATATCGAATATCGATATCGAATATCGAGGGTCCATATCGTATCGATATCGAATATCGACTTTCAGAAAAAAAATATCGAATATCTAATATCGATATCGAAAAGTCATATCGTCCCAACCCTACAAATTGCCATTGGTGGTTGTTTTCATTGGTTTTGTAACATTTTAGTGGCATTGCTTGTATTCCTGCATGGTATCATGTAATAATAAGTTGAGGAGATATGTCATTGTAGTAATTAATATCCAGCCAATGTGCTTCCACTCTTCTACAGTGTGAAACATCACTGTCAGGTATTAGCCATCTTTTATAGCCAAATTTAAGCACTATTCCATGCCTAACTTCACTAGCAGTCAAGAAACATTCAAAAATGGCGATATACATAATCAGTCGACATAAAATTGGATTTTTTTTGGCAGAAATCAGCGCATATAATGCCATCAGATGATTACATAGCCATTCTATGGTTATATATCATCACAAGTACTGCCACTTGTCTGATATACCTGTATATATTGACTCAGGACCATATTTGGTAGCTTTTAAGGTAACGTCTTGACAATTTTAGAAAAAAAAGCGAAAAAAGCGCGTTTTTTTAAAAAAAAGCGCTTTTTTAAAATAAAAAAAGCGGGGCCGTTAAAAAAAAGCGCTTTTTTCCATCCCTAGTCGAGAACGCGCAACTTATGTATGAAATTTCGCAAAAAGGTAAAGGTGGAGTATTGACAACGTGCCTGAAACAGCCTGAGACAATTTTCATGCCTGAAACAATTTTGTCTTTTTTAAACAACTTTTTTTTATTAATGATGACGTCACGTTGTAGTGTAAACGCATAGGGTGCGGTCCGCCAGGCATATTAAGGAATTCTGTTAATCGATATAGTCGCTAACCAGTAAATGGATCGGCCGCAGTGGCACCGGCCGTTGTTACCATCTGGTCGCGGATGAAGTTGGCCACCTTCTCCAAAAATTGGATAGGCAGGCCGTTTTTCTGCATGATTAATGACCGATTTCTAAATAGTATGTCATTTCATTGCTAAGAAAGAAGCACACGAACGTCCAAAAACCGCTGCGCCGCCATCCAAGGATCCTCGTCTACGTTATAAGGCAACTTTAGACTTCGGCCGTCGTCGACGCCAATATCGAACACGTAATCCCATTGCTACAAAAATGAAACAGCTCGCACTGTTTTTGCGTCGATGAAATCTTTCAGCAAAAAGTGCCCACACACGCTAGTTCATATCACAAATTAGTGTCAACTAAATAACACAAAATAGTTTTTTAAAGCATCACACTTAACAGAGACAATGAAAATAAAGTGTCATGATGTAATATTAAACATGCTCTATGAGATAGGAAAGTTGAAATCGCATAATTCACTAAAATTTAGTTGACGAATTCAGTTGACATCCGGCGTGTGTGGCGCGCGCCAAAAAAAAAATTCGGACACACCTGTCCATCGTGCGTAACTTTGCTGGCAGCTGGCTGAACTCGTGTCGACTGCCGGGCAGCCGGCACGTTGGCCACAATGAAATCTGCAACCTGGAAACGGGTCGATTTTAAGCGGATTTTTTTCACGGCTACGGCTTTCAACACACACCTGATTTGTGAAGTGAGTAGGCAACTTGTGCTGTTGTATAAATCGCTGGGCAGAGGCCCACGGATCCTCGCCGATTTTGTAACTTAGATCCAGGGGCGGCTTGCCATCCTCCACATCCACTTTGATTACTATGGTTTTGTTATCCTGAGAAGGCATTAAAATTTATATGAATTGGAAAAGGTTCAAACGGTCGCGGTCACAACATCCTTGATTCGCTAAATACTAGGGCTAATACTAGCCAGATCCCTGCAAATGAAAATTATAATACCAAGCCACAATGTCAACCCCAATTGCAAAACCCATATGAAATAGCACCATTACCTGTGGCTGATCTGCTACTGCAGTCACAAATGCCGCCATGGAAGTCTCATAATCCGACTGCAATTCCGCTGGCGCCAACCTTCCGGCATCCAATGTGAACAGCCAGATGTTGCCATCACTTAAAATTTATTTTCAATTTACAACGACCAACTGTAATCATTGGCCCCACACACACATAGTTGACATCGACACCAAATGTCAACTGGTTCCGATCCCAATTCAAAGCTTGCATTTGAACGTCGTTCGTTGGCTCATCAGCAAGCTTTCAATTGGGATCGGAACCAGTTGACATTTGGTGTCGATGTCAACTAGCGTGTGGGCCCAATAAAGCAATCAAACGTCAAACCTGCACGCGGCGGCCACATCATTATTATCCAAAACGACCGCATCCCAAACGCTGTGAGCGGGCGCGCGCAGCTGCTGCAGCGGCGTCACATCGTACGGATGGCATGCAGAGGCGGCAGGTGCGTCTGGATTTACCGCGCGAGTTGTGACCGCCCAAAGTTCCACTAGACCGCCCTCGCTCGCTGATAAAGCCATGCGCACGCCACTGTCGTCGGATGATGTGCAGGCCAGCGTCAAACTGCGACACAATTCAACGAGTTTGTGTTGAAAATATAAGCGGCGTGCAAATGGTTGTGCAGACGGAAAACTGACGAATAAATGAAACTGTCCCCCGTGGATTGAAGTGTATCCAGACACTCGCCAGTGTTCACATTCCACTGACGAATTTTAGTATCGTTGCCGGCGCCGAGAATAATGTCGCTGCTGAGACAGACCAAAGAACGTATAACGTTCCCTTCGCCAGCTGCATTGAAACGTGAAAACGTTAAAACGTTTTTGGCGCCAGAATGGAAATGGGCAACATCCACAGACTCGGAATAGTGCGAGCGCATTCAGCACCGATCCATATTTTGATGGATGTGTCGGCAGAGCCAGTGGCGTATCTGTCATCGAGTCCTAGTGAGATGGCCGACCACACTGAACCTTCGTGGCCCTGGATTGAGGTGAAGGTTACTCGGATACGAAAACTTCAAACTAATAAATCTAGACAGTAAAAACAACTACCTCCAATTTCAACAGTGGCTTCACGTCGGGTTCCAGGCTTTTCAGCGGCCATATCGACGCAGTGTTATCCCACGAACCGGATATAAGCAGCGGAGTTCCGTCGCTCCGCTCGCAGACAGATAAAGTGCAAACTGCAAATGTAAATGTAAGTGCGGTTCTGAAATATATGCCAAAAAAATTCAACCAATTCACCCACCATTGGTTTTGTGCGCCTTAATTTTGTGCTCGACTTTCAGTTCTGGGGCGGTTAACACAAAAATTGAACCGGAATTTGTGCCGGCGATCACCATTTCCGGTTTTCCGGGTGGGTAGAAAACTACCGAATTTACGAATGCGTCCAATTTGGCATCATTCGATTCCGCAGGGCAGATACTGCGCAGTTTTGTGGCATTAATGAGCGAAAATAATTAGCTGATTTAATGGACATTAATGCTGTTTCTTCAAACATCATGCCAAGAACATTTCGGGTGACCTGAACAATCATTACGGTTCATCACTGTTTGCCTTATAAAGTACATTTTTACGGTAAATGGCCATTTCATAAGATGCCACACGCTAGAGTTCGCAAAACGAACAACTTAGGTATACTGTATACTGGAACCTAATGTACTGCCGGAAAACAAGAATACGCCGTACTAATTATTAAACACCCCAACAAAAGTAGCACTTCTGAGGACTGCCCGGCGGGCGCCAGTTGCAAACTCAACTCACACTTCATCGGCGGACCAGAGGCGTACGTGCTGATCGCGCGAGCCGGACACCAACACGTCCATGTCCAGCGCGGCGGCGAGGCACTTGACGTCGTTGCCGTGGCCGACCAGTCTGCGCGACAGCTTGTACTCGCCGTTGACGCTGCTCTCGGTGACTTCCATTTTGGGTAGGTGTGTGGATTGAATGGGCCTGGGATGGAATGGTTGTTGAGGTGGAATTAGCGAGCAATTTGTGAGGAAAGTGCAGAGAAAAGGCTATTTCTAAGGTAACGAAACGCAACGTCATTTCGAAATTTTTCATTTTGCGAAAAAAGCGTTTCTACAGTAAAATTTTTATAATGATGAAAAGCAGTTTGAAGCTGTTCCATGACAAAAAAATTCCATTTCGATGTTTTGTGAAAACTTCTCGATATTTGGTTATTGAACACGCTGATTGAAACACTCTTCGATTACTGATTCTTCACCCGTTTCGGGAAACTTATCTCATCACAACCACACCGACCCGGAACTGTAGCACGAAGATTGGATTACCCGTCACCGTTTCAAAGTGAAATTTTTTCGTGAATTGTAAGTGATACCTGTCTCGAGCCAGTCTCTTGAGCATAAACAAATATGGCCTTACGCGAATGCCCAGCCATTGCCCATTATCCTGATCAAACGGCAATTTCTACCGGGGTGAGTTTCAGCTGTGGCCTTGTCTTTTAGTTTTTGGCACCGTGCCAAGTTGCAAGATTTTCCGCACTGACAACACAGACAACACTGGTGGCGTGCGAATTCGATGGGGGCGTCGTAGTTGGGACTGACTCTCGCACGTCTGCAGGCACCTACATTGTCAGTCGCACCACCGACAAAGTTACAAAAGTGACTGACAAGATTTACGTGCTGCGGTCCGGCTCTGCCGCCGACTCGCAAGCGCTGGCTGATATTGTCGCCTACCGCATGGAAATACTCAAGTGGGTTTCGGTATTTGCGCTGTTTTATTTTTGTGTACTGATCTGGCTGGAAGGTAGGATGGAGTTTTGCTGCCTTTTTTAAACCCAGTTTTGTCACAAACGTTCGACAATAAGGTTCAATGAATTTTTTCACAAGTTCGATAAATGTGTCTTCTCAATGTTCCAACATTTCACATGAGGATCAAAAACAGTCGAGGTGGAAAAATGTGGTGGTGTGCCTCAGTTAATCTAGAATTTCTCAGCGCATCTTGTGGCCATGCGAATTTATGCACCCTGTGCACGCGTGTGGCGGCACGATCAAAGGCGCCAAGACAAAAACATGAATGAAATCGGTGTGCCAGCGCCATTCCCTTACTGCAGGATCAAATCTTAGGGGGAGGCGCCTATACATACGTCCCAGCATACCAGCCCGCGCCCCCGCTCAAAAATCCTGGCTACGTCCCTGCATACAAGTTTAAAACACGATATTTCCGTTGCAGATACGTGGAAGAGGGCGGGCGCGACGTGTCGGTGTGGCGCGCGGCGCAGCTGTTCCGCCAGTACTGCTACGACTACAGGGACGACTTGATGTGCTCCATGCTCGTGGTCGGCGTCGACGACCAGTTGGGCGGGCAGGTCTACGCCATCCCGTTGGGAGGTCGGTTTCTTTGTTGTGCTTGGATGTCATTGGTATGAGGGCGCCTGCGTCGTGAGTTTTTGCACAGGTTTCGGTGCATTGCCGCATCGTTAATTGAGTTTGTTTCACAAAACTTGAAACGCAATTGGCCATGTAATGTGATGCATGTCGCTGACCGTGCAACGCAAGTGCGCTGCAGCGTTGCTTGTGCCGCATGCGTACTTCAGGGGGTGGCCGGTTTCCAAGAAGATAATTTTGGAAATCGCGGTAGATGCTGAAAAAATTAGTGTGGAGCAGGGACGTAGCCAGGATTTTTGAGCGGGGTGGGGCGGATTGTAGGCGGGAGGGGCGAACGGGGGGGGAGCGGCGCCCCCCCCTAAAATTTTGCCCCTGTAGTAGCGGAATGGAGCCATGGCGCTGGCGCCATTCGTAGGCGCAGCGCCATGGCGTGTTTGGCGCTGGCGTTGGCGCCAACTTCCGCCGTATACATATTTTTGTACCTAATTATATGTTACTGGGCACAGCGTTGACTACATTTGCAACGTTTAGGGCCCCAAAAATGTACATAAATATAAGACAACACATAATGTACGACGGGAAAATGCGCGCTTGCGCGCAAAATTTCTGGAAAATACTTATGGAATCGCTATATAAAAGTGCCACTCTTGGCATTTTTTATATCTGGTCCGGGAAGGGGGGGGGGCGGCCGCCCCCCCCCGTCCCCCCTGGCTACGTCCTTGGTGTTGAGGATGGCACAAAAATTCTCAGTAATAAATAGTAATATATTTAGCGGCTGGCGAACGCTCCTCCCTCACCCCAATCATAAATAATTTTCTCGTCGCAGGTCTGGTTATGCGTCAACCGGCCACCGCGTCCGGTTCTGGCTCCACCTTCTTGGGTGGCTTCATGGATTCCAATTGGAAGAAAGGAATGTCGCGCGACGAAGCCGAGAAACTCGTGCTGCAAGGTAATTGGTATCTGTTTTCTGCACCCATGGGGTTAACGGTGTTCAAAAACTTCAGATGACCGGTTTCTTTGTCCATAATCTCCGACTTTTTTCCAAAATCCTCTCATTTCTGACAATTTCACCACTTCAACCAGGGGTCTGCAAAATTTTGACCCTCGCGTGGCTGGATAGGTAGCAAATCGCTTCTCCGGAAGGATACATAGGTGTAAAATTTTCTGGGGGGCAAAATAAATGTAAAAGACTATAACCTTTGCAATGTATAGAATATAAAAAGATGTAAATCAGGTTTAAAGTAGCTAAAAAATAGGCATATGACCAGTATATAGGGGGGCATCTCCCCCCTAGGGTTGGGAATTTCAAAATTTTCGGTTCCGGTTCTCGGTTCTCGGTTCCAAAAGATTTCGGTTCGGGTATCGGTTCCCGGTTCCTGAAAATTTTCGGTTCCGGTTCTCGGTTCGGTTCTTTAACTCGGTTCCGGTTCGGTTCTTTCGGTTCTAAAATGATCAAAATTTCGGTTCCGGGTAATAAAATAACCGGGTATTGGGTAATAATCGGCTGAACAACAGAAAAACAATATACCCAAATTTACATGTGTAAGTACATTGGTTGGATATTTCATACTACAGGAGCATATCACAGCTTATTATTTCATGGTAGCAGGGGTCTCCTAGGGGGGGGGGGCTGCCCCCCCCCCAAATCCGCCAGCTATCTATCTATCCCTGAGGCCGCTCAGCTATCTATCTATCCCGAGGCAAAATTTTTGGCTACTACCCCCAAAGACCCCACCCAAATCGCTCAGCTATCTATCTATCTGGAGTGGTTTTTGAGAAATTTTGCCACAATTTTCGCTAAAAATCACCAATTTTCGCACCTTTTTATAGTTTGTCACCTTCAAAATCGTGCTCTCCAGCTGTATGCATGGTATTATGCCTGTTTTTAGCCATTTTAAACCTACATTTGGCCACTTTTCACCGATTATTAGCGATTTTTTCCCCTTTCCGCCTTCTATGCACTGAAAAAGCCTATATATTTTGCCCCCGCGAGCCCCCCCCCAAGCCCCCCCCCCCAGAAATTTTTTTCAGCTATCCATCCCTCCGGAGGAGCGATTTGCTATCTATCCAGCCCCCGCGAGGGCCAAAATCTTGGAGACCCCTGCATGGTAGAATGCAGAAATCAGAGTTGTTATAATAATACTGGTATTTAAAAAAGTGTAAAAGCAAACATATACGTTTTCTGTACTCGCGTACTTTCAAAAAGTACACGAGTAAATGAGTACTGGTATTTTTTCTGGAGGAAACGTAAATGTATACGTAAACGTAGTAAGCGAGTGAGTACGCGTATTATTTTGAGTACAAACATAAATAACTTTTGCCAACTATGGTTAAAACTGCCACAAAACCAATAAAAACTACTACCAGTGATAATGTGTATACACCTTACAATGAAATCTACCATATCCCATCAGAATAAACGAACATACATAAAAAATTTCATCATATTTATCAAAGCAATTTGATAAATATGATGAAATTTTGTTGTTTGTTCTTTATTCAGGTGGGATATGGCAGATTTCATTGTAAGGTGTAATGTCGCTGGAGTATATGTGAAATTACACGCTCCCGTGCAATCATTTTGCAAACAGATGAATTTTGCAATTCTGAACACGCAACAAGATGTTCAGCTGCTGTTTAAAGGCTTAGATGTAGGTGTTGAAAAAACGCCGTTTAAAAACTTAAAGATTCCTAGAAAATTTCGGTTCTTTCGGGTATTTACTTCGGTTCCGGGTATAAGTGCCGGTTCTCGGTTCCGGTTCGGTTCTCAAGCTCGGTTCCGGTTCTCGGTTCCAAAATAGTGCTCGGTTCTCGGTTCGGTTCGGGTCGGTTCGGTTCCCCAACCCTACTCCCCCCCCCCCTGGAAACCGCCGACTCAAACCGCAGCCGTGTCTCTGGCGATGGAGCGCGACGGCAGCAGCGGCGGCGTGTGCCACATCGGTTGCCTGACCGGCGAGGGCATGACAAGGAAACTTTTCAGCACCGAAGATAAGACCTTGCCCACGTGGGAATTTCCACAGACTTATGAGGAAACTGTGCATGTTTAGGGTGTGTTGATGTTGTGTTGATTTGGGCCTACACACTAGTTGACATCAAGATTTGTTTCAACTAAATTTTAGTTAATTATGTGATTTCAATGCTCCTGTGAGATGGAGCATAGTTAACTTTCATTGTTTTTGCAAAGCGTGGTGCTTTATAAATTTGTTATTTACTTGGTTTTCAGTTGACATTTATTTGCGATGTCAACTAGTGTGTGTGGGCCCTATGTGTTTACATTGATAGTTTGACTGCGGGTTTTGGTCTTTTAGTTTTGTTGGTTTGTCTATTGGTCGGTATACCGGTGTAAGTAAATTATGTCAAATTCACTGCAGCTCGCGAAATGATTTTACTGATAATACGAAAACACCCGTAATAGTGTTGCATTCCGACACACAACAGTGTCAGCGACATGGCGTGATATCGGTGAATCGGAATAACGTGAGGGGGAAAAACGGAATACTCAATTTGAAATAGTAATTAGAGGCAAGTGCGAAGGGCTTCGAAATCGTGAACAAATGTACTAATGACAGTATCCGCACACCAACAAAAAAAATAAAGAACAAAAGCACTAATGGTGATATATCCTCAAACCTACAAAAGTCATTCACTGAAAGTATGTTGTATTCCAGTTACTTTAGACCCTGCACTCGTGGTTCCCGCTAGAGGTATGCCAACGACTTTTTTACGCATGATTTTCATAACAAGTTGATAATAACACGCTGTTATAACGCTATAAGTACACTCATTCGCAACAATCATTGACTTCATCTTCTACACAAAAATCGCATGGTTTATCAATGTTGGCACGCTTCCAACATGAGACATAAATGAGTGCGAGGCCAGAGTATCTTGTCCGCCAAGTATAATATTTATCACCGCAAATATTTGGCAAAATTGAAAGCGTTGACACATTCCGGTGCGGCAACATTCACCAGCGTCACTTTGTGGTGCGGCTTGAAAGGCTCAGCTAGCACGGGCACGTAATCGGTGTCCTTCATGAACGTGCTGAAGTAGTTTGCAAACTCGGCGAACGAGTCCATGCCTCGTTTGAACTTGACCGCCATCTCGGGCGAGTGGAATTCCACATCGAGTTGGCAGAATGTGACGCCCGCGTTGGCGAACGGGTGACCCCGCAGCAGGCCCTGTGTTATCGATGAGGGGGGGTATTTCTGTTGGAAATACGTTGTTTGTGCTGGCTTTATATCGTTGTTTGTGATATCTTTGGCTTTACGGATCTTTTTCTGGTAAAAATTAAGTTTGGGCGTATAACTGATCATTTGAGCCCTCCGATCATTGTCATCGACTTTATGGTGGCGATCGACTCCTTCTCATTGATGGTGCAGCGACGGAAATTGGTGACTACAAAAATTTTTAGCGTCAGCGTTCTTCATAGTTGCTTATTTCAAAAATGCCATGAAGAATAGCGATGGCGCAGCATCGCGTGATCCCTTCAAATCGTGCAGTTCAAAACCATGGTGTCATTGCTGGCCCTACGCACGCTAGTTGACTATGACAATATTTTATTATTGAACTTTTGACACGTGGCATGACAATTGATAAATTTGTATGACATTTTACATGACGTTTATAAGTCTAAAGAGCGTGGGACTCGAACATGGAGACTGGTTTCTATTCAGATTTTTGTTGGTATGGCGCTCCACACAGTGGTTGACGCTACTTTTTAGAAGTTGATTGAGTCAACTCAGAGTCAACTGTTCTTTTTTTAGTTGACCCTGGTAACTATTTAGTTGAAAACATGTGCACTTTTTCTGTAACTGCAAAATTTGGACATTTGACAATTTTGAGAAAGTGACAAGTCAACTAAAATGACACGCGTGCACTAAAAAGTGTATGTTTTTCTTTCAGTTGACATTTCTTTATGATTACACTTGTCAATTGGGTGATTTTATTAGGCAAAAATCAACTTTAGTTGACATTTTTGCTGCACACAAATAACTGTTTTTTATAGTGAAAATGTCAACTAGTGAAAAAAGTGTTTGTAATGCATGCAAGTGTATGTTTTTAGTTGACATTTTCATTTTACAGAAATTCAATTGACACTAGTAGTCACTCTTCATTGTCAACTGCCCAAAATAGTGCAAAAACATATGAAAAGAAATAAATCTATGTCAACTAGCATGTGCAGCACCTATGTCGCGGAACGATATTTAAATGCACATATAATCTGCGGAATGCACTTCCACAGGAAATATTTAAAAAATAAAAAGGCGTAGTCATTGTTGAAACAATTTTGATCTTTTTAATGATGACGTCAGGGCCGTATCCAGGGGGGGGCAGGGGGGTTGCAGCCCCCCCCCCCTCCCGGGGTGAGACTGAAAAAGTCCCGGAAAATGCATTTTTTTCCTATACATTGTTAGATCCTTCTTAAAAATTTTGCGTGCTAGCGCGCAATTTTTTCCTCATACATTGTATTTTTAGCGGATCGGTCCCCATAAACAAATATCCTTGAAAATGAACACATTTTTGCGACTTTCGCTGCATATGTATGCATATTTACATCTATATAGAGCGGTTCCTGGCGCTGGCGCCAACGCGAATAGCGCCATGGCGTGTTACCTTGGTATGGCGCTAGCGCCAAAACACCTTTCCGTCCCTATATAGGGGAAAAATTTAGGGGCCCCCGCTCAAAAATCCTAAGCCGGCCCCCATAAACAAGCAGCCCCCCCCTGCTCAAAAATCCTGGATACGTCCCTGGATGACGTGATGATGGACTCATCAACTAAAATCCGAATTCAGGGCCGTATCCAGGGGGGGGCGGGGGGGGGCTGCAGCCCCCCCCCCCTCCCGGGGCGAGACTAGAAAGTGACCGGAAAATGCGACTTTTTTCAACGTCAGCGTAAAAATTTTTGCGCGCAAGCGCGCATTCTTCACCAGACATATGGTATTATCATCAGATTTGCTCCATGTGGCCGCAAATCGTTATAAATACACTCGATGTCATGCTTTTTGCTGTTTTGTATGTATATCTACATACAAATACAGTGTTCCATGGCGCTGGCGCCAACGCCAATGGCGCCATGGCGTGGCGCCTACTAATAGCGCCAGCGCCATGGCGCCATTCCGCCACTATGTAGCTAAGATTTTAGGGGGCCCCCCCTCGCCGGCCTCCGTAAACAAGCAGCCCCCCCCGCTCAAAAATCCTGGATACGTCCCCAGGGGTCTCCAGGATTTTGACCCTCGCGGGGGCTGGATAGATAGCAAATCGCTCCTCCGGAGGGATAGATAGCTGAAAATTTTTCTGGGGGGGGGCTGGGGGGGGGCTTGGGGGGGGGCTCGCGGGGGCAAAATATATAGGCTTTTTCAGTGCATAGAAGGCTAAAAGGAGAAAAAATCGCTGGTAATTGGTTAAAAGTGGCTAAAAGTAGGTTTAAAATGGCTAAAAACAGGCATATAACCATGCATATAGCTGGAGAGCACGATTTTGAAGGTGAAAAACTATAAAAAGGTGCGAAAATTAGTGATTTTGAGCGAAAATTGGGGGAAAATTTCTCAAATTTCTCCAGATAGATAGATAGCTGAGCGATTTGGGGGGGGGTCTTTTGGGGTAGTAGCCAAAAATTTTGCCTCGGGATAGATAGATAGCTGAGCGGCCTCCGGGATAGATAGATAGCTGGCGGATTTGGGGGGGGGCAGCCCCCCCCCAGCCCCCCCCCTAGGAGACCCCTGTACGTCCCTGTCCGAATTTATGTACCTAAATAGTTGACACCCACTGTTTTTAGCACCTTTCAATGGACCATTTCTCACTCAGTCACCAAACAAACCGTGAGCAACGGGTACTCGAACCCTTCAATGTCCAGCGTGGCAAAGTGAAACAGCGTAGTATTGAGTCGCTGCTGCATAGCCTCATGCAAGGGATAGATGCCGACTTTCTTCTGCACGTACGTCTTTCCCTCGCGCACGCGCATTGTCAGCTGGCCGGGCTCCAAGCCCACGCCGATGTTCCACACGGTGCCGTACTTCTCGAAGTCATCGTACTGGGGGGCAGTCCCAGACACTGTACAAGGCCCTGTAACGTGTAAAAGACCCTGTAAAATATCATGTGTCATGTAAAAGTCCCTGTAAAGTGTCACATGTCACATAAAAGTCGCTGTAAAGTGTGATGTGTATCCACATCTTATTGTATCATATCCGAATCTTATGTTTTTTATATCAAATCTTACTTCTGGACATAAGATTTGGATACAAAAACATAAGATTTGGATACGATACAATAAGATTTGGGTACACATCACACTTTACAGGGTCCTTTACATGATACCTGACATTTTACAGGGTTTTTACATCACATCTGACATTTTACAAGGTCTTTCACACAACCCATGACATTATACAGGGTCTTATACACTTCACAGGATCTTTTACAGAGTCTGGGACTGGCACCTGGTCCTTGTCGCCCGGCTCAATGCCGAATACCCGGCACTTCGGATAGGTGTCTTTGAACTCTTTCTCCACCAGCGAGTCGCCGCCGATGCCGATCGTCAGCCAGCGACAGTCGAACTTGTCTGGGAGCGAGTCCACCAGCGGCAGGAAGTACTTGATCTCGTCGTAGCGGCCCATGTGCCAGCCGAGGAACGGCGTCTTGTCTTTGATGTTCGAATTTGAGTGGATGCAGCCGTTCGTGATGCTGATGAAATTCTTCCAAAATGCGTCGCCAGGATTTTCCTGGGCTTTTTGAAGGATGCAAGATTTGATGCCGGCGCCGAGTTGCGTCGAGGTGCTGCTGTGTGGCGGCTGCTCGTTCGCCTATCGAGTGATAAATTTAGGATGTGATTTTATTCGTTGATTGTGCTGTGATTAACTGATCAGTCAAGTTAACCTATGGCGGCCAGCGCACTAGTTGGCACATGTGTGTCAACTAGTAATTAGTATGTGCCAACTCTGATTTCGGATTTACATGCCGCAGAGCGATCTCAAAATACGGATGTGGCAGTGTTGAAAAATAAATATTACGGCTAGTGCGTTGGAAGATCGCACTGCGACACGTGAAACCGTAATTTGAGTTGACACAGGCCAGTTGACACACGTGTGTCAACTAGTGTGTGGGCCGCCAATAAGTAAAGTGCTTAATAGCTTCACTTTGGTTTATAGGTATACACGTTTTACAATCGTTTTTCATACGCGTAGCGTCACGCCAACATGGGCGCGGCAGAAGCGTCAGCAAATTTTTATAGCTACCATATTTTCTCGAATAAAACCCAGCGGCATTTTTCCGCCGTGTTACTGGAGGTGCTCTTCTATAGGAGGTACGCCATTCGATTAGCAAAAATACGGTAAATATATAAACACGTACAACCTAACCAAAAAATCCAAACGCACCCTTTCATAGGAGAAATACTTCAACTGTCTCGCTGCCGTGTCAGCCCTCCTGGCATCTGCCTCATCCAGCCCGATAGCATATTTAGTCAATGTATAATAGACGGTGAACAGACAGAACGCGCTCACCGTGAGCACCAGCGTGGTTCGGTTCGACATGCTGTACATGACCGCCACCCGCCGCCGACCTGTGGTTGGGGACTGGGGTTTGGTTGTTGATTGTTGTTATTAGGCCCACACACGCTAGTTGACATCGCAAATTCTTGTCAACTCGATGTCAACAAATTCCCAAAAAAATTAAAAGCATCATACTTAACAGAAACAATGAAAATGAAGTGTCATGATTAGGGATGGCCAAAAAATTTTTTGTTTTTTTAAACCGGTGACTTGTGATGTTACATACTCTGTGATGTTATATATAGCCATAGAATGGCTGTGGAGTCATGGGATAGCATTATAAGTGGTGATTTCTCTCAAAAATATCCATTTTAAGTCAACTTATTATGTATATCGCCTTTTGTTGTACGCTCATGATTTCAAGTAAAGTTTGGCATGTAAAAGTGCTTAAATAAGGTTATAAGAGCATTATGGTTATTATTATGACACAATAGCACAAACAGCTTTTACAGTGAAAATGCCGCAAAACTAATGAAAACAACCACAAATAGTAATGTGCATGTGAAATTGCGCGCTTGCGCGCAAAAAAAATTGTAAAATACCTAGTGCTTAGTACTAAAAAGTTTGGTTTAAATTGTTGGGTTATTTTAAATAAAACGTTTTTTATTTAAAAAAAACCTTTGGAAAAAAACCTTTGGAAAAAAACCTTGGCCATCCCTAGTCATGATGTAAAATTAACTACCTATATGCGAAAATCAGAAAGGTCGAAATTAAATAATTCACTCAAATTTAGTTGACAGTAATTCAGTTGACACCCAGTGTGTGGCGTGGCGCCATTTATGGGGATGTCCACGCACGCGGCAACGTTCAATCGCGGGACAAATATCTGACTATCTGATGATAATATAAATGACTCTAAAACAGCGTCAGTGCTACACAATTGTTGTCAGTGGCGTGCAGTCATATGAGACTAATAAAGTCTTTCTTTCTTCTTGGGAGACTTATACATTTAAATGCAAGAAAAAATGGCATAAAAGATTTTTATGAAAATATTGTTAAAATACAGGTTTTTACCTAGAGGTTTCTATATTTGGGATGGGGGTACAGAAAAATCTAGCTGCAAAACCGCTTTCTGAACGACACTAATTTGCCTTCAAAAAGTATTATTGTTGGTGTTGTAAGAGGTAAAATGGTAAAATCACATATTTATGTGAAATCTCATGAATTAAAAATCAGTGTCAAAAGATGGGCTGAGTGGATGCACAGACGGCAGTATTTTATTAAGTATTTTGAGTTATGAGATGATAATTGAATGTCTAATTTGATTAATCGTGTCCCATTTTGAAATATGGCTGGTTCGAACTGCTGACATGTTTCTTCAAGTACCACGGTCGAGAATGTCAAACAGCCGGTAAATACCTAAATATAAGTGAAATAAGTTAAAAGCTGAGAAGAAGTGATAAGTGACATGAGAATGTAGAAGTGAACATTTTCAAGAAAGTGAACAGTTTACTTCGCTTTTAACTTCTCATTTAAAATACTCGGCTTTTAAAGTGTTTACCTTTTTACACTTGTCACTTCTCATTTTACTTCTCTCTTGCGGAATTGATCCCAGAATTCAATAAACTTTGTTTGGAAACAAATTTAAATTACAAGCACATTCGAACCAGCAGGTGCCAGTTCAGCAAAATGAGAAGTGAGAAGTGAAATGGCAAAGGCGACGTAAAAGCGCAAAGGCAAAGTGGAATGGCAAGTGAAATGGCAAAAGCGAAGAGAAATTTCATTTTCTTTTTTTACTTCGCTTTTGCCCATTCTCAATTTGCGTAACTGGCCGCTGGTGCCCTAGCAAAAATGCATTCATCATGTGAAGCGACGTGGGCAGATAACAAACACGGCCGAAACATGAAAGCGCAGGCGGAATAATACCCCAATATGACTCCAATACTTAGAAGCATAATGTATAGGTATTACACTAACGGGTCTGTGCCTGTCGGCATGTAAACCGTTTGGCATCTAGACAACGTATCAGGGGTTTCCAAGGTTTTGACACTCGCAAGGGCTTCATAGATAGCAAAACTGAAATATATAGCTGAAAATTGTATTGGGGGGTCGCTGGGCGCCTACACTAACTAGGTTCGTTCGGAAAGTTGTGGCACTAGGGTTGGCCGATGTGTTTTTTTAAACGTTTTTTTTTTTTTTAAACATGAAGTCCGAAATGTTTTTTTTCAAAAAAAACATCGGCCGAAATTTTTAGTACTAAGCACTAGGTATTTTGCAAAATTTTTGCGCGCAAGCGCGCAATTTCACACACAAATTAACATTGGTGGTTGTTTTCATTGGTTTTGTTGCATTTTTAGTATCAAAACATCCATTTCTATGTGCTACCATGGGTGAATAAGCCGACATATGTTGCTGTAATATATAATATTGAGGTAATGTGCTTCCATGTACCTCCACAGTGTGTAACTTCACTCCCAAAGTAACAACCTCCTTTTATAACCTTGTTTGATCACCATTCCGTGCCAAACTTTACCTGAAGTCACGAACATTCGACTATAAGGCGATATACGAACGATATGTCGACGAAAAATGGATATTTTTGACACAAATCACCACTTATAATGCTATCCCATGGCTCCACAGCCATTATATGGTCATATTTAACATCACAGAGTATTGCCAGTGTCTGATATACCTATATATGTTGACACTAGGTCATATCTGGGAGCTTTTAAAAAAACGTTTTTTTTATAAAAAAAACATTGAGTTAAAAAAAAACGTTTTTTTTCCAACCCTATGTGGCACAGCAGTTTTTTGCGCTGAATAATTCGCTCGAGGAATAAATTCGGCCTAGAACTCGATAAGGTTCATGACCGTACTCGTAGTATTTATTTATTTGCACTCAGAAGCGGCTCTCAGAATACACAAAAATAGTAATAAGGAATGTGGTGGAATGAAGCAAAATCGATATTTAACTCGGCCACAAACCATGGCGTAACTGCAGCGCGCGATGGCTAGCTAGCGGTTAACGATGGCAAACCAACTGGAAAAGGTGTTTTAAAGTGTTTAAGTGTTTTTTCTAAAGTTAATTTTCGAATTTTTTAAATACTTTTCTTGTTTTTTAATTTTTTTCCACTAAACTATTGCATTTTCGAAAAAAATTTGCTGAATTTTCAACATACATGTTTATACTTCATGGTCTTCCAAAATGCTACTGCAGGTACACTTGCATGTTTTTTCTGCCGCTTTAAACAGATCCATGTATTATAAAACTAACGTTTTTATCGTATTAAATCAGTATTTTCAACAAACAAAAATGAAAACATTCGAAGACACTTTTTGAATTTCCGGATTTTTCTACAAAATAAAAACGATTTTAACTGCTTTTCCCAGGGTGAAATTAAACATCGGAAAGTCCAAAAAAATTCGAAAACGTTTTCGAAATGTTCGAATTTTAGTTTGCCATCGTTACTAGCGGTATAGACCAACCAGCGTTTACTTGCGCGCAGATATGTAAACCGGTGGGCACGGGGAGCGGGGAATTTTCGGATAAAACTTTTAACAGTTCTCGCGGCTAGAATGCTGCATCTTTCGAACCTGCTGTTAGTGGACTTTTAAATGGAACTGAGTGCAATTTCAATAACATTGTCAGTTTTTTACAACTGTTTCAAATTGTGAAAACTAGATTGTGACATTGTAAATTAGACACGGTACTATACTGTGCTACTGCTGCCATACATGTAAATACAATTTACTTACCCTGAATAATACCTACCGACACTTCCCAACCCCAAGATTGCAGCTACAAGTGAAAACATCAGAAACTTTCAAAAATCTATAACTATGCATAGAGCTGTCATATCAAGTTCAGACAAATTTTGTTCAGTTTGGGTACTATTTTATATTTAACCCAATTTACAAACAATATTACAAATAATATTATATATATATATTACTTCATTTGAATGTTTCTGAAACCTTTCTGAAATTTAATTTCTGTGACATTTTGAAAGTTGTATGACTTTTCAACAAAGGTTTACAATAGATTTCTTTAACATACAAGAATTTGTATCCCAGAGATGTTTTTCAATCACCATTTTAACATTTTTAATGACCCAATGCTTTAACTTTACAAAAACACTGTTTTCAAATTTTGAATCTCCCAAATATGGCTATGAGTCAACATTTACAGGTATGTCAGACAAGTGACAGTACTCTGTATTGTACATATTGTCAAAGGTGAAATCACATATGAAATAGTGGTTATTCAAGGACATATCCAGAGGGAGACTCCCCCTTCAGAGATGAGACCTAATGCAATTTTTCAGATCAATTTTTCACGGAATGTGGGCAGTCACACATTTTTCTGTGTGCACATGGCATTATCACTGACAGATTGGTCCCAGTAGATAAAAACCTGAAAATACATTCTTATCAGTGTATGTAGCTGTATATGTAAATATGTATATGTTTTGTTCAGTTCAGTAACATGGTGCCATTGTTACACAAGGGTATAATTTTAGGGGAGGGGGTCAAGCCCCCCCCTTCACCGGGCTCTGTAAACAAACAGCCCACCCACCCCCTCGATAAAAATCCTGAATACGTCCCTGTGCTTACCTAACTATTGTGGCGTTTCACACTGTGGAAGTATTTATGTGGGAGCAGATTGGCTGGGCATTATAAAAATACTACACTAACATAAATATCACAGCAAATCGGTCATGGCTTGTTATCTCTCGGGCTACAAGCAACCCAAACAATATGACACACCAAAATGCGAAATTATTCACTAGCATGGAAAAAAGTAAAATAAGCTTTTTATGCTTGAAATGGCTCAAATCAGTGAAAACAACCACTGGTGGTGATTTGTGTGCGAAATTGCGAGCTTGCGCAGCAAATTGTTTGCAAATACCCGGTGAGCAAGTATTAAACAATTTGGCTGCAGTTTAAAAAAAACTGGTTTTAATGCTTGCATTTTTACAAACATAAAAACTGACCATCCCTACTACCAATGTTTCATTCAAATTGGTTTTATTGGCACCACTAGTACCATTCCATAAAAAATTAGACTCTAAGGGAGATTGTGTACGATTGACACTTTAACCTGATTGCATTTAGAGTATTATAACACTAATATTTCTAGCTATCTGACCAATAAAATTTGAATTTTAATTGTTTGTGAAAGTTGAATTTTAATAAAGATTGGATTATTTTTCAGTAATTACAATTGAAATGTCTATTTTTCTGTATTGACATCAACTTTTAGAGTTACCAAAGTTAAGAATCAGTGATCTACATATTTTCATTTTTGGTTCTTTTGCACACGTACGTTTTTCTGGAGGAATTAGTCCGCACTGTCACAGTAATACCTAAATATATCTAACAATTCAAAATTTGTGTAGGTAACTACGTATGTATTTGTCAAATTTATTTCGTTATCACATCAAAAATTCGGATAGGATAAAAGGACAGTGAACTGATTGGAATCCATCTATTTAAATAAGAATTAAAGGCATGCAATATCGTACCTAAGTGCAAAAACACCGCCTCGCATAATGTTCACACAGTTTAATGCTGTCATTCCATTGGAAACAAAAAAAATACCGGCACTGATGTTTGCGGATGACATTTGTCTGGCTGCAAACACAGAGTATGAATTGCAAAAAATCATGGATGTTTTCAGCAAATGGGCTTGGCATTGGAACGTCAAAATTAATCCAAAATAAAGCTTCGTTCTAAAATGGTGTAAAAAGGCTGATGTCATCAAAAAATGGAAACTCGGTTTTGCAAAAAGAAACATGCCAACATTTATTACGGAAACAGATCAAATCAAATACTTAGGCATCTGGTTCACTAGCGGCAAGGATACATTTGCATTGCATCGCGACAAAGTTTTGGATAAAGGGAAAAGATTGCAGGCGATGATTTTTCGGTGCGCAAAAAAGTCGCATCGACCGCTCTGGAATGCCAATCATATTTGGAAAACGTATGCTGAAAGTGCCATTTTATATGGTCTCGATGTCACTGGCGCAAGAAAAAAACATATGGATGTAATTGACAAGCTTTACTTACAAACACTAAAAATGGCGGCGAATTTGAGCCGTACAACGTGCGGTGACGCTGTTTTGTTGGATGTAGGCGGTGGAATGCCATCGGAAAGACTACGGAGACACACTTTGAATTATGATAGATACCTGGTAGGCAGTGGCAACGCCTTACTGAAACATGCGTATGACTTTATTGTGGAAAACACGGCAAAAAATCAACATTGATTGAAACTATGGGGACAACCCTGTACACACGAGCTGTTAAAAGCGCCAAATATTTCGGGATGTTGTTGCAGCATACAAGAGTATTACCGTATTACCTCGAATAAACCCCCCTTCGAAATACCCCCATAAATTTGGCTGAGGAAATAATAACCCCCCCCCCCCTTCAAAATAATATAAAAAATAAAATTGAATGTAAAGAGGACGTACATGACAAATACCATAGTTTGTGATCTGTAAAACGTTAAAACGTTAAAACGGTTAAAACCGTTAACACACGTTAAAACCGATGATTGAGTGACGTTAGGGAAGTGTTTATGTGTATATACCTAGTCATTTATGACTATAAACACATGTACATCATGTAATTGTTTGATTTTTTATATATCTGAGTATGGGGAATTACCAAAAATTACTGGCGAAATAATAGACCCCCCCCCTCGAATTATCCCCCTCAAATTTTGCTGGCGAAATAATAAACCCCCTGGGGGTATTTAGAGGTATTACGGTATATGGGAATGACTGGCACAATTAAAATGGTGTGGTTTTGACCTCACTGGTTCCATTCCATAAAATGGTACAATTTTGACAATACTGGTGTCATTCCATAAAATGCGTGGTTCTGCAATTAATAGTGCTATACTTCCATTGAAATAACATGATTTTCAAATGTAAAAATAGCATCATTTTGGAATCAATCGTGCCATCCCATAAAGTGGTGAAAATGACAACAAAAAACTGACAATGATTGAGTGATCGAGTTTCGTAGAAACATCAAATTCACTTTCATGAAAGTGTGCCAATAATTGGACGGAAGTTCGATTTTTACAGCCAGGTATGAAAGTAAAGGTATCGCACCCTTTCGCGCCGGTCTCACACAAAATGTGCAGTAAGCGAACCAATAAACCAGGCTATTTTTGCTGTAAATTAAATGCGATGCGAACTTCTGCACGAAATTCGGCCGATCGCCGCACCTAAAAATCACTATACCGAAATATTTACGTGTTGCTATTAAAACAGAAACCAGAAAATGTGCAGTCGGTAGCAAGTGCATTTACAAAAAAGTTTACAGCACGGCTGGTTGTAACGGGCTTAACTGAAGATATAAATGAGGCGTCGAATTCTAAAAGTCGACAAGTCCAAATTTGGAAAATTTGAGTTAACCCCGTGAAAATGATCTGGGGATGGTCCCTCTCATTTTTCAAAATTTTCCATAAATTTTCCTACCTCACATTCCCCTATACGACCATGCCAAATTTGACCATTTTGGGGGAAAATGGAGAAAATTTGGGCAAGAAGTCGACAAGTACGCCTAGTTTTTGGGCAAAAAGTCGACAAGTCCAACTTGTGCAGCCTTTTTTGTTGGGACAAAAAAAGCAAGAAATGTGTTAAGTCCGCTATGGGCAGTGATTTCTAAAAGTCGACAAGTACAAAAATAGCCCATAAGGCAAATTTTTTCAAGCTGGGAACAAAAATGTTTGCAAGTGCAAGAAGTCGACAAGTCCACTCCCCTGCCCATAAAATTTTTTTGGGCAAGAAGTCGACAAGTCCATGCCTGATTAGAGCTAAAAGTCCACAAGTCCATTTCATTAACGCAAGAAGTCGACAAGTCCACTTTTGTTTACTGAACATTGTTTGTAAAAGTAGTGCCATTTCCATGGCATTGGCGCCATTTTTATGGAGTGGCACTATTGACTCCAAAGTAGCGCCATTTCCATGGCGTTGGTGCCATTTTTATGGAGTGGCACTATTGACTCCAAAGTAGCGCCATTTCCATGGCATTGGCGCCATTTTTATGGAGTGGCACTATTGACTCCAAAGTAGCGCCATTTTTATGGCGTTGGCGCCATTTTTATGGAGTGGCACTATCAACTCCAAAATAACACCATTTCCATGGCGTTGGCGCCATTTTTATGGAGTGTTGCTGTTGACTCCAAAGTAGCGCCATTTCCATGGCGTTGGCGCCATTTTTATGGAGTGTTCCTGTTGACTCCAAAGTAGCGCCATTTCCATGGCGTTAGCGCCATTTTTATGGAGTGGCGCCATCAACTCCAAAATAGCGCCATTTCCATGGCGTTGGCGCCATTTTTATGGAGTGTTGCTGTTGACTCCAAAGTAGCGCCATTTCCATGGCATTGGCGCCATTTTTATGGAGTGGCACTATTGACTCCAAAATAGCGCCATTTCCATGGCGTTGGCGCCATTTTTATGGAGTGTTGCTGTTGACTCCAAAATAGCGCCATTTCCATGGCGTTGGTGCCATTTTTATGGAGTGGCACTATTGACTCCACAGTAGCGCCATTTCCATGGCATTGGCGCCATTTTTATGGAGTGTTGCTGTTGACTCCAAAGTAGCGCCATTTCCATGGCATTGGCGCCATTTTTATGGAGTGGCACTATTGACTCCAAAATAGCGCCATTTCCATGGCGTTGGTGCCATTTTTATGGAGTGGCACTATTGACTCCAAAGTAGCGCCATTTCCATGGCGTTGGCGCCATTTTTTATGGAGTGTTGCTGTTGACTCCAAAGTAGCGCCATTTCCATGGCATTGGCGCCATTTTTATAGAGTGGCACTATTGACTCCAAAATAGCGCCATTTCCATGGCGTTGGCGCCATTTTTATGGAGTGTTGCTGTTGACTCCAAAGTGGCGCCATTTCCATGGCGTTGGCGCCATTTTTATGGAGTGTTGCTGTTGACTCCAAAGTAGCACCATTTCCATGGCGTTGGCGCCATTTTTATGGAGTGGCACTATTGACTCCAAAATAGCGCCATTTCCATGGCGTTGGTGCCATTTTTATGGAGTGGCACTATTGACTCCAAAGTAGCGCCATTTCCATGGCGTTGGCGCCATTTTTATGGAGTGTTGCTGTTGACTCCAAAGTAGCGCCATTTCCATGGCATTGGCGCCATTTTTATAGAGTGGCACTATTGACTCCAAAATAGCGCCATTTCCATGGCGTTGGCGCCATTTTTATGGAGTGTTGCTGTTGACTCCAAAGTGGCGCCATTTCCATGGCGTTGGCGCCATTTTTATGGAGTGTTGCTGTTGACTCCAAAGTAGCGCCATTTCCATGGCGTTAGCGCCATTTTTATGGAGTGTTGCTGTTGACTCCAAAGTAGCGCCATTTCCATGGCGTTAGCGCCATTTTTATGGAGTGGCACTATCAACTCCAAAATAGCACCATTTCCATGGCGTTGGCGCCATATGTCTTTAATATATTTTTTTCAACATTTTTTTCAAATTTTTAAAAAAAAAAATTTTTTACATTTTTTTTTTTTACATTTTTTTTATTAAATTTTTTTTATAATTTTATTTTTTAATTTTAATTTTTATTTTATTTTTATATTATTTTTTAAAAAAGTTTTTGTCTTTTTTTGTTTCAATTTTTTTCTTTAAATTTTTTTCTTTTTTCAAATTTTTTTTATTATTTTTTTAAAAATTTTTTTCAAATTTTTTTTATTATTTTTTTTTAAATTTTTTTTCAAATTTTTTTTATATACTTTTTTTATAATTTTTTTAAAAAAATTTTTTCACATTTTTTTTGTTTCAATTTATTTTTCAAATTTGTTTTTAATTTTTATTATTATTTTTTATTATTTTTATATATTTTTATTATTATTTTTTAAAAAAATTTATCACATTTTTTTTCATTTTTTTGTTTAATTTTTTTTCTCAAATTTTGTGTTTATATTTTTCCATTTCCTTGGCTCCGTTCCAATGCAAGAGTCTTGTATGAGAACTTGGCAGCCGGCCAAAATTAAACAATGAACAACAGTGTCATCTCAGTAACATCTAGGGATGGAAAGTACATCCTAGTACAACTAGTCTAGTTTTTGATACAGCCCTGAACAATGATGTCCATAACAAATCATGGCAGCATGCTAACTCAAATTAAATCTGAAAAAGATTCACATAATAGGGCCAACTTCTTCCACTGAAGAATAAAAGCAACTTAAAAACTTAAAACTTTATTTAAAAAATTTAAAAACAATAAAAAAGAAAAAAAATTATTTAAAAAATTTTGAAAAAAAGAAGAAAAAAATTGATACAAAAATTTTGAAAAAATTTTTTTTAAAATTTTGAAAAAAATTTTTTAAAAATTTTGAAAAAAAAATTTATGAAATTTTTTTTTGAAAAAAGTTATAAAAAAAAGGAAAAAATTTTTTTGAAAAAAAAGAAAAACTAATAATAATAAAAATTTTATTTAAAAATTAAAAAAAAAATTGAAAAAACATGTATAAAAAAATTTCAAAAAAATTTTTTTACAGATAAAATTTGAAGAAAAACATTTGAAAAAAGTTATAAAAATAAAGAAAAATTTGAAAAAAAATTTCAAAAAGAAAAATATATAAAAAATTTGAAAAAAAAACTTTTGAAAAACAAAATTTGAACAAAAATTTGAAAAAAATTTATGAAAAAAATTTGAAAATTTTTTTTTGAAAATTTTGGAGTCGACAGCACCACTCCATAAAAATGGCGCCAATGCCATGGAAATGGCGCTATTTTGGAGTTGATAGCGCCACTCCATAAAAATGGCGCCAACGCCATGGAAATGGCGCTATTTTGGAGTTGATAGTGCCACTCCATAAAAATGGCGCCAACGCCATGGAAATGGCGCTATTTTGGAGTTGATAGTGCCACTCCATAAAAATGGCGCCAACGCCATGGAATTCGCGCTATTTTGGAGTTGATAGCGCCACTCCATAAAAATGGCGCCAACGCCATGGAAATGGCACTATTTTGGAGTTGATAGCGCCACTCCATAAAAATGGTGCCAACGCCATGGAAATGGCGCTACTTTGGAGTCGATAGTGCCACTCCATAAAAATGGCGCCAACGCCATGGAAATGGCGCTATTTTGGAGTTGATAGCGCCACTCCATAAAAATGGCGCCAATGCCATGGAAATGGCGCTACTTTGGAGTCGATAGCGCCACTCCATAAAAATAGCGCCAACGCCATGGAAATGGCGCTATTTTGAAGTTGATAGTGCCACTCCATAAAAATGGCGCCAATGCCATGGAAATGGCGCTATTTTGGAGTTGATAGCACCACTCCATAAAAATGGCGCCAACGCCATGGAAATGGCACGATTTTGGAGTCGATAGCGCCACTCCATAAAAATGGCGCCAACGCCATGGAAATGGCGCTACTTTGGAGTCGATAGTGCCACTCCATAAAAATGGTGCCAACGCCATGGAAATGGCACTATTTTGGAGTTGATAGCGCCACTCCATAAAAATGGTGCCAACGCCATGGAAATGGCGCTACTTTGGAGTCGATAGTGCCACTCCATAAAAATGGCGCCAACGCCATGGAAATGGCGCTATTTTGGAGTTGATAGCGCCACTCCATAAAAATGGCGCCAATGCCATGGAAATGGCGCTACTTTGGAGTCGATAGCGCCACTCCATAAAAATAGCGCCAACGCCATGGAAATGGCACTATTTTGAAGTTGATAGTGCCACTCCATAAAAATGGCGCCAACGCCATGGAAATGGCGCTATTTTGGAGTTGATAGCACCACTCCATAAAAATGGCGCCAACGCCATGGAAATGGCGCTACTTTGGAGTCGATAGTGCCACTCCATAAAAATGGCGCCAACGCCATGGAAATGGCGCTATTTTGGAGTTGATAGCGCCACTCCATAAAAATGGCGCCAATGCCATGGAAATGGCGCTACTTTGGAGTCGATAGCGCCACTCCATAAAAATAGCGCCAACGCCATGGAAATGGCACTATTTTGAAGTTGATAGTGCCACTCCATAAAAATGGCGCCAATGCCATGGAAATGGCGCTATTTTGGAGTTGATAGCACCACTCCATAAAAATGGCGCCAACGCCATGGAAATGGCGCTACTTTGGAGTCGATAGTGCCACTCCATAAAAATGGCACCAACGCCATGGAAATGGCGCTATTTTGGAGTTGATAGCGCCACTCAATAAAAATGGCGCAGACACCATGGAAATGGCGCTATTTTGGAGTTGATAGCACCACTCCATAAAAATGGCGCCAACGCCATGGAAATGGCGCTATTTTGGAGTCGATAGCGTGACTCCATAAAAATGGCGCAACTTCCAGGTGCTTTTAAATCAAATGTTTGCAAGTGCAAAAAGTCAACAAGTCCACATGGTTTAAAGCAAGAAGTCGACAAGTCCACCTTTGTTTACTGGATTTTGCTGCTGATTTCTTGCAAATATCCAAATGGCATTTTATGGACACCCCATTTTTCACATAAACGTTGAGAGCAGGGGTTGAAAATTTGACACTTTATTGTCAACATATGGAACTTAATGTAAAGCATGAGAGAGCCAGATTGGACACGCTGCACAGACCACAAATTGGATCTGAAACTTAAAATGCGATTTACTCGAAATCGCATTTTGTGGACTTGTCGACTTTTAGAATTAGACGCCTCAAATATGTGAGTCTGGCATCACCATGTGCGAGCAGAAAAACTAAAAATTGAACAAAACTTTTGTGATAATCGAACAGGTGCAGCATGAGCTAAAACATCAGACGGATTTTTGCATGCAGATTAAGCATCTCTCGATTATCAGGGTTTATGAATGCACAAATTCGCTAATCGAATTTGGAATATTCCAACATATTTACTCGCTTGAATTTGGTATGTTGTGGGTGATGATGTGAAACCGCCATGGCACTGGTACGCCTACCATATTTCCTCGAAATACCCCCAGGGGGTTAATTTTTTCAGAGTGGAAATTTTGAGGGGGGGTATTTCGAGTGGGGCTTATTCGAGGGGGATTTATTCTTTCGTTAGAAATTTTCGTGGAATTCATAGTAAGGAACACGCTTTTACATACCTAAAACCGGTAATAAACGTACTTAAATAGGATAAATTGGGACATACAACGTATTGATATAAACACCTGCCCGATCAAGTCCGGCCCCCAATTTTTTATTTTACTTCTGACGTCCTATTTACAGTTCTGGGACGCGCCAGAAGCTGAAACTTGGGGTAGATATTGGCGCAACCCCCCTCTACTTCGCATGAATTGAAGGGGTCGCGGCGACCCCCTACAGGGTGGGTCGACGAGTGCAAAAAAAAAATTGCAGCTTTTTAAGTGTCCCACACAGGTCCGGCCCCCACTGATTTCTTACACTGCAGGTGCCTTACCTCCAGCTGTGGGAGGGGTATAAATCTAAAGTTTTGGGGATGTGTCGCCAACACCCCTCCCCTACTATACACTGGCCAGGCGGTTTTTGGCGACTCAACACAGTGTGGGGTGCAACATTTAAATTTTTTTTAAATGTTACTGTCCCACACAAGTCCAGCATCCAATTGAATTTCTAAAAATGGACACTTTTGTGTTGTTTTACCACTAATGTGGTTGACAATGTGTAATAAGCATAAAATATCCTCTAAAAATATCTTATCCAACCTAAAACCACCCACCACATGAACCCCTCCCACCAAGTGGGTGACAAAAAATCACTTTCTACTACTTTTTTGTTAGACACTTGAACTGCTGGTTTACAATAATTTATAGGGGAGGGTTAAAGGTTTCAAATTGTGTAAAAAACCTTACCTCCAAAATGTCTTCCTAAGAAAATTTGCTGGGGGTAAATTTAAAATTGTATATTTTGCTTATTTTTGTTCCTGCAATGATGTCATTTTTACAATTTGAAATTCACCCCCAGCAAATTTTCTTATGAAGGCATTTTTGAGGTAAGATTTTTTACACAACTTGAGACCTTTAACCCTCCCCTATAAATTATTGTAAATCGTAAAGTAAACCAGCCATTCCAGTGTCTAATAAAAAAGTTGTAAAAAGTGATTTTTTGTCAGCCACCTGGAGGTAGGGGCTCATGTGGTGGGCAGGTTTTGGGTGGAATAAGATATTTTTAGGGGATATTTCATGTTTGTCACATTATCAAACACTTAAGTGTTAAAACAACACAAAAGTGTTCATTTTTTGAAATGCGCCCCAGGTGCTGGACTTGTATGGGACTGTAATGTTTTAACAAACATTTAGCGCTGCGCCCCACACTGGTGAGTTGCCAAAAACCACCTGGCCAGTGTTTAGTAGGGGGAGGTGTGTTGGCGACACATTCCCAAAATTTTAGATTTATACCCCTCCCACTTTGGAGGTATGGCACCCGCAGTGTAAGAAATCAAGTGGGGGCCGGACCTGTGCGGGACAGTGAAAACGCCGCAAATTTTTTTCACATATATGGCGACCCCCTCTATAGTGAGTCGCCGCTGCCCCATTTATTCATGAGGGGTAGTGGGGGGTTGCGCCTCTATACCACCAAAGTTTTAGTTTTCCACCCCTCCCACAACCGTAGATATGGCCTGCGAAGTGAAAGAAAAAATAGGCGGCCGGACTTGATCGGGCAGGTGTTTACAAACTGTGTGTATATGTGTAGCTGCTATGCAAACTGGCAGCAAAAAATACATCATGTACATTGCATACATGATGTACATCATTCCAGACGGGGGTATTTTTTCCCCAGCTCGAAAACACATGGGGGTATTTCGAGGGAGGGGGGTTAATTCAAGGGGGAGGGGTTAATTCAGGGGGGGTTAATTTGAGGGTGGTAATTCGAGGAAATACGGTGTATTTTTTACTGTGCCGTGGGCGCGGCATTGTCGCACACGGATTAGATTAACGCTGCGCACACCAGTACACAACCGATGTTTGGCAAACGCATAAATCTGTTTCGAACACATTCGAGTTTGCCAGAATGCGGGATTCCGTTTGCTAACTGTTGATGGTGATCAAAAATAATTCATTGGCCCTACACACACTAGTTTTCACCGTGACTTCTGTGAAAACTGAAAAGGCGACATACAGCCTACTCTTAACGTATGCTATATGTTTTAGTTTTCAAATCTTCAAATTTAAACTTTCATTAATTTTAATTCACATTAAAATTTTATAAAATCATTCAACCATGTAGATTAATCTGCATTTTAAAAAATTCAGTTTTCCCACAAGCACAAAGTCACGGTGAAAACTAGGTAGTGTGTGTAGGCACATTCTGGCAAACTAGAATGTGTTTAAAAAACATTTGGGTTTCCCAAATTTCAGCATGTGTACAAAATAGTGTGCCTGGCCACGATCGCGTCCCATAATGAGAAATGGCCGGACTCGCAGAAAATCGAATCCGGGATGTCTAATCCGGAATAACAGAAGATCCAGAAAACAGTACTATTAGTGATTATGACAGTGGTATGGTGCGTTGGACGCACACTTTACCGTGTAATCTATACCATATCCCATGTGAATAGAATAAACTTTTTCTGTTTTCTGATCGCAGTACATTGCTCTTACTATGAGTGAATTTGAAATGGTTGTATTTGTTTAGAAAAAGCGATGGTGAAATATTTAGGGTGGTCTAAGAGCATCATTTGAATGGAGAGTAAATAATAAAAACAGCGAAGGGCAGACGCATGCAAATAAAAAAGGAAAAATAGAACTTAGCAAAATCTCCAGCTGCAAAAAATGCGCGTACACACAAGTGTATAAACGTGTGTATGTAAAACGCACAATGTATAATAATTACATGTACACATTTCTCTTTTTACCACCACGCTAATAGCAACACGCGTGAAATGTCGAGTGGTTTCACGCGCTCGGGCATGCGCTATGCAGCAATTGCCACGGAAAAAAGTCTTTTGACAATTGAAAGCAGCGAAATGTACCTTAGCGACGCTACACAAAGAGTAAATACCAGCAGTGAAAATGCAGTCGCAGTCGCCCATATGAAGAGAGATGGTCTAGATAGGTAGTATAGAATGAAGTTTTATGTCTCTCTCTCATTTAGATGTCGCGCGAATAATTTCGACTACAGCCTACTGAGATGAAAAATGCATGTAGCGCCTGCGTGCAGCAAAAAATTGTTGGATATAGGGTAGCACATCAGCGAGAGGGAAAAAAGTCACGTAAAAAACCGTGTGTTACAACACGACTGGTGAATAACAGTGAATTTAAAGTCATTTAAAAAAATCCCAGAGTAAATTCAGCACACGTTTATTTATTGAAATAAATGCGGATCACACTTATAAAAAGGGAATTTAAACGTTTATACTTCAATACAGACAAGAGATCCATAGCAATGGTGCGAATAGGGACGGCCGAAAAAGGTTTTTTCAACGACAGGGTTTTTAAAAAAACTGTTTTTTACAAAAACAGGTTTTTTTATAAATATAACCGTTTTTTTTCAAAAGCTCCCAGATATGGTCATGAGTCAACAAATACAGGTAAATCAGACAGGTGACAGTACTTTGTGATGTTATATATAGCCATAGAATGGCTGTGGAGTCATGGGATAGCATTATATGAGCAATTTCACATACACATTACCATTGGTGGTGTTTTCATGGCCTTTGGTGCATTTTTAGTGTAAATGCTTCCATTTGTTCATGCTACCATGTAATAATAAGCCGTAATATGCCACTGTAGTATATCTCATTCGTTTGCGCGCAAAAAATTGCTTTACACCTAATGCTTAGTACTAAAAATGTTGGCCAATTTTTTTTACGGTTTCGATGGTCGGGGTTTTAAAAAAAAAAAAAACATTTTTTGTTTTTAAAAAACCTTTGAAAAAAACCCGGCCATCCCTAGGTGCGAAAAATTTAGAGAAATATGTAAATACAATTTCCATAGGTGGACAAACGAAGGCTAGCTCATCAATATTGTATGAACATAACAAAAGACCAGCGGCGAAGCATTTGTACAAATGTTAAAATGCAATCAAATAAGCTGCGCCGATGAACAGCGACGGCGATGGAAAATTATAGGAAACTTTCGAATTTTGAAGATAACTGATAAAGATACTCTGTTTGTTGTTGTTTTTTGTTTGTGTTTGTTTTTGTTTTGGGGGGGGGGGGGGGTTGTCAAAAAAGACGAACATGAAATGAACATTTCACAAAAATATTGGTGTGAGAAAATAAATGTTTGCATTTGCGCTATTTTATTCAGGTATGTCAACTCCTAAGAACTCAGTTGACAACAAAAATTAAATTAAAATAAAATCCGTTTCTGTATTTGGCATCGTTGTTCACGAATACTCCCACTACCCAAGTAAATACACCTGTCCACAAAGTAAATATGCCATAGACATTCGATCAAGGACATTTTTTCTCCACTATACTTTTGCCAGATTCATCGTATTCCTGCCGGCTAATCCACATCTGTTGGAACGATCCCTGCACATGCGAATTTTCAAACCGAATAAAAATTTATTTGCACACACATGGAACACATTGTGGCTACACACACTAGTACACCGTCGAAATTTGGGTAACTCATAAATATTTATGTTATGAACGCATTTGAGTTTATCACAAGAAATGATTTTCGATCGCCGTCCAGTAGTTGACAGACTAGTCATACCGGTCAACTCAAATGTGTTCAAAACAGATTTATGACTTCCCCAGTTTCTGGTGGTGTATTTACAAGTGTGCGCTGCGCCATTTTCAACATATGGTGGATCAAAACAACGAACCAATGAGGCGAGGATAGAGCCGCCGGTCCAGGCGCCAAACCGCCGTTCCGCCGCCGACGGCGCGGCAACGTGTTTCACCTTGACATTCTGCGCGGCAAAAAAAAAAAACAATGACAAAAAATATTGAATTTTGAATGATAAAAATGTTGGCATATCATGGACCGCCGATGGAGCGGGTTCTGGGGATCTATTTTTATTACAACTTATATTTGTACAGTTTTTTCTTTTTGACTTCTATACCTAGTAAAAGTATATTCATTTGACCTCCGCAGCCCCCACCCCAAAAAATTCACCTTTGCACTGCGCACCGCACGCTACACATGTTTATGAAGGAAACACTGCATCATGACGTCATCACTAATGAAACCAAAAAGTTATGCCAAAAACGTTTCAGGAAAAAGCATTGAAAATTCCGGCTGACCCTGTTACGACGCACTGTATTTTATCCAACAAACCATCAACTAGGGTTGGGGAACCGAACCGAACCGAACCGAACCGAACCGAACCGAACCGAGAACCGAGCACTATTTCGGAACCGAGAACCGAGAACCGGAACCGAAAAAAATACCCGAACCGGAACCGAGAACCGACACTTAGACCCGGAACCGAACAAAAGAACCGAAAGAACCGAAATTTTTTACAATAATCCTATCAAAATGCAACATTTGCACCATTGCGTTTTGGACATTTTCCTCCCACAGATGTAGGGGCAAGGACGTATCCAGGGGGGGGGCTGCAGTCCCCCCCCCCTTCCCGGGCGAGACCTAAAAAAGTTGCTGAAAATGCAACTTTTAGTACAACTTTTGAAGGTGTAGTGAAAAAAAGTTTGCGCGCAAGCGCGCATTTGTCCATCATACAGGGGTATTTTGAAAGAATCTGCCCTGTACTCTTTTAAATAGATGAAATGGCCGGGTTGTCGCTATATGAATATGTATGTATATTTACATAGATATAAGCGATTTTTGGCGCCAGCGCCCATGCCAATGGCGCCATGGCGTGGCGTCTTCGAATGGCGTCAGCGCCATGACGCCATTCTGCCACCACATAGGAAAAATTTTAGGGGGGGGGGCTGAGCCCCCCCGTTCGCCGGGCTCCGTAAACAAGCAGCCCCCGCTCCAAAATCCTGGATACGTCCCTGTGTACGGGTGATTGCATGTTACAAAAAATAAAAAAACTTGATCAAATTCAAATGTTATGGGTTGCCTTTAGGGTTCAAACGGGACCGCGGTGCCGGTACATGGTTCGGCAAAAAGTCGGGACTGGGGCGGTCCCGGTCCCGGTCCCGGTCCCGACACCCCAGTCCCGGTCCCGGTCCCGACATTCAAAAAAAGCCAGTCCCGGTCCCAGTCCCGGTCCCGACCACCCAGTCCCAGTCCCGGTCCCGGTCCCGGAATTTTATAGCGGTCCCGACAAGGGATGGAAAAAACGGATTTTTCAAAAAATTTTGCCAGAAATGGCACTTTTCTAAAGCGATTTTGTAGGAACATCTAAAAAATTTTTGCGCGCAAGCGCGCAAATACCCAGCCAATAGTTACTATGTATTTTTCCATAATGTGACAACGTTAGAAAGGGCCCCAACATGTTTCTAGTACAAAATATAGGTATATAAAGATACCTATATTGTACACGTTGGCGCCAATGCCAGCGCCAATACTGCCATGGCGTTGGCACCTACAACTGGCGCCGCCCCCCCTCCCAAAAAAATCCTGCGTACATTGCATTTCATCATATATTCACAACTTCAAGTGAAGATGGCAATGGAATACTGCTTGAATAATGTTATAAGAAAAGGCTAATACATTGAGAGTGGTCCTTCACACAGTGGAGGTGTGTGGAACAACATTGGCTGGATATTACATACCAAAAAGGTTCAAACAATACCGCGGTGCCAGTACCTGGTTCGGCAAATCCCAGTCCCGGTCCAGACCCCCCAGTCCCGGTCCCAGTCCCGGTCCCGACAATTGAAAAAAGCCAGTCCCGGTCCCGGTCCCGACCCCCCAGTCCCGGTCCCGGTCCCGGTCCTGACATTAGAAAATTTCTAGTCCCGGTCCCGGTCCCGGTCCGAAAAACTGGTCCCGTTTGAACCCTAGTTGCCTTGTCGCGGGTTAGCTGCGGCAGAATATCCAGGGCACTTTGAAATGAGATTGAAACAGCTGCTTTGTTTGGATTTGCACATGGTTTCATGTATGATGTTTGCTACACTACAACTGTATGTTGTTTTTCCTTTATTCAGCTTATTATTGCCCGATACCCGATTTTTTTCATTACCCGATACCCGATTTTTTCATTACCCGGAACCGAAATTTTTTAAAGTTTGGAACCGAAAGAACCGAACCGGAACCGAACTTAAGAACCGAACCGAGAACCGGAACCGAAATTTTTTTGGAACCGAGAACCGAGAACCGAACCGAAAATTTTTAGAACCGAGAACCGAGAACCGGAACCGAAAATTTTGAAATTCCCAACCCTACCATCAACCCACCCCCCCCCCCCCGAACCCACCGACGGGCACTTTTGATTCAAGTCATTCAACAATCTCTCCACGAATCCGGGCAACAAGGTGGCCCCGCCGGTGACCACCAAGCCGGCGTACATGTGCGGCCGCACGTCGGGGTCGCACTGCGCCACCGCCGCGCTCACCAAGCCGCCGATCGGCCGCTGGTGCTGTTGCTGCTGCAGGCTGCTCCCGCCCGATGGCTGCTTGATGTAGCTGAGAAAGATGGGGGCAGGGGTTGGGAAGTGTGGTCGCTATGTTGCGCCCCACACATTTACTAGTTGACATCAAAATTCGTGTCAACTAAATTGAAGTAAATTTTGGTTGATTATGTAATTTAAATGCGTGATAGACCGTAGTTTATTTGAGATTATTTGAGACTTTTAAAAGTGTTGTGTTATTAAATGGACATTCAGTTGACACGAGATTTGCGATAACAACTAGTGTGCGTGGAGGCAAGGGTGTATCCAGGGGCGGGGCAGCCACTCCATTGGATGTTATCATACGCGGCGGACATCACACTTAGTATGAAAACCTACCATAACCCATTTGAATAATGAAACCAAAATTATACAGTTTTCAACATGATATTTCGTTTCGACTGTCGAAAAATTAATTACGAAAATTAAGGTAGGTTTTATTCATAAAATAATGGTAGGTTCTCATACTAGATGTGCTGTCCGTCGAGTACACCACCTTGCAACTAAAATTATGGTGCCCTACCCATTTGGATTGGCTTACCTGGTATCAAATAGGCACTCCGCCAACTTTAATCGCTCATCCGCATATTCGGCGTTGTAACCGCTGGGAAATTCGTAGTGCAAGCCGGACGGCTTCTCGCTGCTCCTAAAAATCACGCTCAAATTTGAGGGCACAATTATTATAGGCTACCGATGTCAAAAACACACGCACTCTGGGTCAAACGGTGTGTCGCACAGCTGCACGACAGATTGCTTGAAATCATCCAACTGCAGCTTGATCATGAGCTCATGGTAAGACTTGGTCACTTCGGGCAGGTTTGCTCTTTTGGTCCAATTCGGTGGATCGCCGGCGCGTCCGGCTTCCTGCGAATTTATTTAAATACTTCAAAATGATTACCTACCGAATTTGCTTAAATAGTTCCCCCTGCAAGACGAGTGAGGAAATAAAAATTCCTCCATTGAATATTCCCCCTTTATGACATTTTATCACTCTGTTGTGCATAATTTTAATAAAAATGGCACTTTCTGTGTAAATAAAGCTTTCTGTGTAAATGTTTTATGATAAGAGTTGATAGAAATACGCTTGAAAATTTTGACGGAATAATAATTCCTCCCTTGAATAATCCCCTCGAATAGTCCACTCTCAATAAAGTCTGGCGAAATAATTATTCCCCAGGGGGATAATTCAAGCAAATACGGTATTTATAATGTATAAAGATAAACATCACCACACACTTTGCTTCCAATCATATAGCTGGGTATAATTTCGTTATTATTCTCCTCGAAATATCGTCTGCACTGTTCTGTAAGGAGATCGCCACCCAATGACGACCGCATGGCTGCTCTGCCTATGCAAAATCCGTCGTAAACAGGGACCACTGAAGTGTGTGACGCGCCGCTGTCAATGATTAAGCCGTTTGAACGGCCGTTGGCGAAGCTGAGAGAAATATAAATCTATAACAGGAAGACAGATGTGAATACATCGAATGCCATAAACGACACTGGGAATGGCTTTTCCAGGCTCTCCAAATAGTTAGATTCCAAGTAATCACAATGTCAACTGTAAAAATACACTTAAAAATATTTAATCCGAAAGTAAACTCAATCTGAATCAAAGTAAAGGAATCTGTCAACTGGGAAAGCCAACACAACCACCCGCCCCTGTCAAAAACACACTGGATAGTTCGGAAAAATGACATTTTCAACTCAATGATGTGTTGACGCTGTTTGTAGCTTTCGATTGCGATATACATGCATAATTTTTCAGAACCACAAATCCGTTCCACAGAATGTTTGAACGAAGAATCAAGATCCCTAATTCCATGAACAAAAAACAACAACAAATGTAAGAGATTTATGTTGCGTGAATGTCATACGGATTGCAAACTTTTAGATTTTAGAAATAAATGAGTAAATTAAATTGAATAAAAGTAAATGAGTGCAATCTACTACTCAAAAAAGTCAACCAAAACAGGCTACAACTCCCTGCCCCTTTCAACAAAACCGGCAAAAAAGTATCAAAAACCAACGCTGCAAGCACGGCAGTTTTGGCCAAATAAAGAGCCGGCGTGTCATACTTCTCAAACAGGAGCTCGGCGTGCTTCTCCCTGATCGACCTCGGCGTGCCCGGCGTCTCCGACACCAACAGCGGGTGCTCTTTGGACTCGCACGCCAGAGCGCGGGTGAACGTGTAATCCAGGTACGCCTCGTAGGCCGGCCAATCCTCCACTGAAATGCGTCGATTCGGTGGGATGTGAAATGGGAAATTGACAACCCACAACCACGGACGGGAAAAATGGGATTTTTTAAACACCCTGATTTTTAATCGATTTTTATTTAGTCAAAATGTCCTATGTTAATTAAAATCGCCTGTGATGGGAAATAGATTAAATAAAATTTGCTGAAAAGGAAACCATGATTTGCAGGAAACCAGGACGAAAGGAAACCATGATTTGCATATACGACTCTGCGCGCTTCGCACTAAATTTTCGTATTTTACCTAGTACATGAGTACCAATATTTTTGCCAGCGGTTTTGCCATGTGTTTAAAATCGCTTGCCACCCCCACAATAGAATTGCAAAATTTCAACAAACCCAAGCCATCCTTCAAGAATGTCCCGACATGTACATCTGCCCGCGGCATGGCCAAAACTGTCGGGTCGATTATATAACTTCTGTGGGTCGGCTTTTTCCCCACCGCGGCAGACACGTCGGTGCTTTCATCTTTTACCGCGTCCAACTCTTTATCCATGTATCCGTAGTTTGACAGGACTTCCATCTGCGCACGCACACAATGTTTGTTGTAGGACTCTGTAACGGTGGTCAAGGATAATCGGACCATGTAAAAGGCTACAGACGCGCATTCACGTACCGTGTATAAAGCCTTTTTTATCGACGACAGAAAATTTTGAAACAATATTAAAGTAAAATATCGACAAACATCCGTCACAGGCATGTCAAATATCGGAAAGCGTCCAGTTAATACTAAGTCGAGAACTAAACTCCTCAGGCACCATAAACCACAAAAAAGCCGGAACAAAACAACAGTCAATCTTAGAATTTGACCAACCCTGGGCACCTCCTCGCCGGCATGACCCGCGCGGAATGTATAGTGGCCCGCGTCGATAACGATCGCACCCACTTCATCTGAGTTGACGCAAAATGAATACTATTGTTATAGCGTGAGGACACTTTGCACAGCGCCTGTGAAAGTGCGCAACTTACCGCCGCCATAGACGCCGCCACTCATTTTGGCTCAGTTCCAATTACGATTTTCGAATTTTTTTTTCGGGTGATGTCTGGGTTGAGAATTATTAGGATACCCGACTGTCGAAAATTAGTGGAACTCGCCGGCGCAAGCTCAATAGTAAGTGCCTACAGTATGTGATTTTGAGTGTTGGTGAATTGTGCGTATGTTAAAGAACTAGCAGTATTCTCTCCGACCTTTGGTCGGGTTTCGTAGTTCTTTAAAAATTCAAACACTACTGGAAATTTATTGCACATATCAAAAAATACACCCACAGATAAAACTGTCATACTAACAACTGTTAGCACTTCATTCCACACCACTTTTTTCACCAAATGGGTTAAATTTGCAACTATATAAATATAATCAAATATCAATCCATATTTTAAACTATACAAGCACACACACAGGCAGTTTGTCTGCACTAGGGTGTCAAATTTCCGTTTCCGTTTCTGCCTTTCCGCTGGAAAATTTTTTACCTTTCAGTTTTCCAGCAGCCAAAAAATTTTTACCTTTGCGTTTTCTGTTCTCTGGCAGCTGAAAATATTTTACCTTTCTGTTTCCGTTTTTCCGGCCCATTTTACCGTTTTCCGGCTGAAAATTGTTTACCTTTCCGTTTACATTTTTCCAGGCCATTTTTCCATTTTCTGGCTCAATTTTCAGTTTTCTGGCATTTTTCCATTATTTTTTCCAATCCGTATTTATCTTTTTCCACTATGGTGTTTTTAACTACCAGGTGCTTGTGTCGTTCATAATTTTTATCTGTATCTAAATCTGCAAAAAACACAAAGTAATTTTGGACACGTACTTAGCAGTCCGTTGGGTATACTTTTTACTGTTCAGTTACATCAAAGTTCACTTTTGCTAAATTATTATTGTTGTTGTAGTGTTTTTTTGCGACCTTTTGATGATTTTTTGTTGGTTCAGTTAAGCTTGAACTAAACACCTTCCCGGACAAGTTCACCACCCATTTTTTTATTTCACTTCAGATGCAATATCTCTGGCTATGGGAACCGTATAAAGCTAATATTTGGTTGGTATATAGTCCTAACACACCGCTACTCCGTATAAATGGGGGGAGGTGCGGCGACTCACTACAGAGTGGGTCACCCTACATGCAAACATTTTTTGGATTTTTCGGTGTCCCAAACAAGTTCACCACTCACTTGATTGGCTACACGACGAGGGCTATATCTCCAGCTGTGTGGGCGATAGAAAGCTGAAATTTGGGGGATGTTTTGCAAACAACCCCCTCTAACAATTCATCAGTGGGTGGCCACCGACGACCCACTACAGCATGGGTCGCCGCATATAAAGTTTTTCATTTTTTTAAAACAACCTAAGTCTCCCAAACAAGTTCGCCATCCGTCTGCATTATAAAAAATGTTGTGAGAATGTACCTGATATAAAATTGAATAAAATTTGAACCCTAGTTCAATTCATCAAAAAATTTTCAGTACGGCACCCACCCCGTCCCATAAACAGCAGACTGAAAATTTCACTTTAAACCAACTTTTTGTTTCACACTTTAAAAGTTGGTTTACAAAGTTCACTAGGGAAGGGTTTAAGGTTAAAAGTCATGTAAACAACATAACCTCTAAAATGCCTGCATAAGGAAATTTATTTGGGGTGAATGAAAAAATGGAAATTTTGTCAAATTTTGTTCCTGTGATGATGTCATTATGACACCATAATTTTCACCCCAAATAAATTTCCTTATGGTAGCATTTTAGAGGTCATGTTGTTTACGTAACTTTGAACATTGGACCCTTCCCTAATGAACTTTGTAAACCAACTTTTTAAGTGTGAAACAAAAATTGGTTTAAAGTGAAATTTTCGGCCTGCTGTTTATGGGACAGGGTGGGTGCTGTACTGAAAAAAATTTAATGAGCAGAACTAGGGTTCAAATCTGACTCAATTTTATACCAGGTATGTTCTCACAACATTTTTTATAATGCAGTTTGATGGCAAACTTGTTTGGGACGCTTGGGTGGTTTTGAAAAAATGAACAACTGTACATGCAGCAATGCATACTGTAGTGGGTCGCTGGCAGGCAGCCCCACTGGTGTATTGTAAGGGGGGTTGTTGGCAAGACATCCCCCAAATTTCAGCATCATACCAGCCTCATAGCTGGAGATACGACCCTTGAAGTGTAGTTAATCAAGTGGGTGGTGAACTTGTTTGGGACAGCAAAAAAGCCAAAAAAAATTGTTGTGTATAGGGCAACCCACCCTGCAGTGAGTCGTCCCCCCATTGAAGCAGAGTAGGGGGGTGTTTCAACTTTATATATTCAAAGTTTCAGCTTTATAACACCCCTATAGAAGGAGATATTACATCCGAAATGAAATAAAAAATTGGGTGGTGAACTTGTCCGGGAAGGTGTTTACAAGTGAAGTTACTGGCATGATCCATAGTTGCAGAATGTACAGCTACCACAATCAAAGCCAAACAGGCAAACTGGCATGCAGGTTTTCCTTCTGCAAATTTGCCCTTTTCCGTGCAAATTTCACTTTATTTTTTTCCGTTTCCATGAAAATTTCGCTTTCCGTTTTCCGTTTTCCTGCCTATAATTTTTTTTTACTTTTCCATTTTCCGCTGAGTGAAATTTTTTTACCTTTCCGTTTCCGGCAGTAATTTTTTTACCTTTCCGTTTTCCGTAATGTTAAAAAAATTTTTACCTTTCCGTTTTCTGTAAAAAAAACTTTTTTGACACCCTAGTCTGCACCTAAACAAACCTCACTTCATTTGCCTCACCCATACCTACCTTCTCCTCCATAAGCACAATATTATATTTATAAACATAACCAATATAAGTTTACAACAAACTTTGCTAACTTACATAAAAAACAGCATCATATCACAACACCTATTTGCCAGCACCTTTTTTAATACACTGTGTCTCTGGGACCCTTGCACTTTTTTCAATTTAATAAAAAGTGAAAAAGACATTTATTTAAAAAAGGCATTTAAAAAGCATGTTTTAAACAAAATGCAATTTTCCCATCCCTAGAGTTGACATAAAAATGGATGCAATCCCTGCTTATAATAATATTTCATGACTCCACAGTCATATTTCATATTCCATATTAATCATATTTCATGACTCATAAACTGTATTATTTCACAATGCTCCTACAGTGGTACTGAATTCAAACATGGTATTTAAATCGAGAATGGTACTGTATTATTCTATATAATCTGGAAAAAGAAGGCAATAAAATGTTCAACATTTGTTTGAAAAAAGCTAAAAAGCACTTTTTTAAAGCACGTTTTTTTAAAAGCATTCTTCTCAAAAGCGGGCTGTTGAATAAAAGCGCTTTTTACATCCCAAGAGTTGACATAAAAATGGATATTTTTGTAAGAAATCCCTGCTTTGTACAGATAATGTGGAAAAAGAATGCAGTAAAATGTTCTAAATCAAACATGCAACACATATTTTCTCATGTGTATGTGAAAAATCTATGCAGGGGTGGGCATTTTCAGTTACCGCTGGAAAAACGCGATAGCTTTGGCTATGGTTGAGCTATCACAATGAAATTTTAACACAATAGAGTAGACTCTATAGGACACCTATTCTGAAGTTTGCAACCCAAACGGCCACATTTTGGGTGAGTTGTGGAACACAGTTTTTAGTGTAATATTGTGACTTGACCCCCCTTATCTCGGGACTGGGGGACTGTTCGAGAGAGGAAAATTGGTCGTAGCCCAGACCCCAAACCCGAACATACTCAAAGGGCATCAAAATCGGCCAATGTACAACAGAATGGGATGACACCAAAGACCGGGGACAAAACCAAAGACCGGTGACTAGGGTTCAAACGGGATCCCGATCCCGATCCCGGATCCCGTGAAATTCCGGGATTTACCAGTCCCGATCCCGATCCCGAAACCCCAATCCCGATCCCGAAATCTCAAAAATACCAATCCCGATCCCGAAAATTGTCAAATCCCGATCCCGAGAAACTCTCAAGTCCGGTATCCCGATCCCGGAAAAATTAGTCGAAATTATAAAAAGTGAAATAATGACGTTTTTGCATGCAAAAAAGTGGATGCAAACCCCCAGCGTCAATTTTATGCCACTTTTCTGGCATCCAACAGTGTTTTGAGACCTTTATGAACAACTGTGAATGCCAGAAAAATGGCCGAAATCTCTATCCCTAGAACCCAATCCCGATCCCGGAAAAATGCCTATCCCAATCCTGATCCCGATCCCGTGACCCCAATCCCGGCCAATCCCGATCCCGATCCCGAAATCTCAAAAAACCAATCCCGATCCCGATCCCGAAACCCCAATCCCGATTCCGAAATCTCAAAAAGTGAATCCCGATCCCGATCCCGAAAAGTCAATCCCGTTTGAACCCTACCGGTGACCCCCCCTCAAACGCCACCCTCGATTTATCCTATGGGTGAAGCCAAGTCACAAAATTACACTTAAAACTGTGTTCCACGACTCACCCAAAATGTGGCCGTTTGGGTTGCAAACTTCAGAATAGTGTCCTATGGAGTCTATCCTATAGTGTGAAAATTTCACTGTGATAGCTCAACTGTAGCTCAAGCTATCGCGTTTTTCCATCGGTAACTGAAAATGCCCACTCCTGTACATCAAACAACAGAAGCGGTGCACATAGGGTTGGGAAAAAAACGTTTTTAAATGTTTTTTAAAGCTCCCAGATAAGCTCCCTGGGTCAACATATTTAGGTATATCAGACAAGTGACAATACTCTGTGATGTTATATATGACCATATAATGGCTGTGGAGCCATGGGATATCGGTATAAGTGGTGATTTGTGTCAAAAATAATTTTTTTTTTCCCAACATGTTTGTATATTGCCTTATAGTCTAAATGTTCATGACTTCAAGTGAAGTTTGGACCGGAATAGTTATCAAGGTTATAAAAGGAGGTTGTTACTTTGGGAGTGGTGTTACACACTGTGGAGGTACATGGAAGCACATTACCTGAATATTATATACTACAGCAACATAAATATGATGGCTTATTTACCCATGGTAGCAAATAGAAATGGATGCTTTGATACTAATTTGTGGGTGAAAATGCGCGCTTGCACGCAAAAATTTTGCAAAATACCTAGTGCTTAGTATTAAAAATTTCAGCCAATGTTTTTTTTAAACGTTTCGGACCTTGTGTTTTTTTCAATACGGTTTTTTTTAATAACACGTTTAAAAAAACATCGGTCAACCCCACGTGCACACTTCCGTCTGGGCTTGGGGATGGAAAAAGCGTATTTTTTCAATGGCCCAGCTTAATATCAGAATAAAAACGATGATCTTAAAAATGCCACAAAAACAATGAAATCGAATATCGATATCTAGGTTCCATATCGCATCGATATCGAGTTACAGAAAATATTGAAAATAGAATATCGATATCGAAAATTGATCGATATCGAATCGAAAAGTCATATCGTTCGAACCATATTTGCATGTGAAATTGCAAAATGCATAGTGCTTAAGTACCAAAACATTTGCCATCGCTTTTTTAAAGCGCGTGGACCCTTGCGCTTTTGTTTAAAACGAAGTGGCATTTAAAAAAAATCAGTTAATAAAATGCCTACTTTCATCACTTCTGTTATTCTATTTGCCTGATGCTGTCTGCTTTTAGGTGTGGCAAGCACTCAATTCAAGCATGGTACTCAATTCAAACATGGGAGTGAGAACAAGCCAATATGGTAACTGAAGCCAACCTGTCACAATCACTCATGTGGGGTCCACACCCGCCGCCCCCACCACCTGCGCCGCCTCTCAAGGGGCAGTCGCTCACGCGTCGGCCAATGTCGATTGCGTCGCCGCACTGGTTGCACTCGCGGCGGAAGCGAAACCAAAGTTCACGTTGCTGCATAATAACACTTGATTCATTGCTTGCACGCAGTAGGGACTTCTTCGTAGCTTGAAAATGGGGCGCCGGCTGGGGGGCTTTTTTGCAGTCATTACCAAGCTAAGCTATTAGGGAGGCAAAGCAAAAGTTGGAACAATGCCAAATCAGAAAGCAGCGGTGAAAGTGAATGTTGAAAGTTTCATCCAAAAAGAACACACCTCCTACAAAGCCATTTAATCCCAACAAGAGATGGGGTCGAGAAAGCGTGGTCGGCTGCGAGAATTGGTCCGTCCCGCAGCCATTGCGGTCGAGCAGCGTTCTGAGCGCCGAGTTCATGCGCAGTTATGCCGCCACCGCCCCCTCACTTATTTTAAGTACATTTCTGTGTAAATAAAAAGTGACTTTATACTGTGTAAAAAACACACAAATGAGACACACAATGAAGTTCCTGTCTGTAAAGGACAGCAGCAGAACATATGTGCTAATAAAAAGTGACTGCATTGTGTGCAAAAACACACGCGAACCAGGCTAAAAATGAGGGCGTTGAGGCCTCTGATTGTGCCTCCTATCTTTTGCATTGAAGCATGCTTAGCGTGCAGTTCTTTCGCAATTGTATAGGTGGAGATGAAATGCAATCAAAAACTATAGATCTAATTCAATTAAAACTTAATTCTCCAATTGTCCGCTACGTATCCATTTCAGTTTTGGCTCTGGGACAATATCGTCTAACATTGATTACAGTTATGTAAACTATGCAACAGTGTACATACGCGCCACTGCCAAATGATCAAACACAACAAAAATGTCACAGCAAATTATGATTGAATTTTTCATTGGCACACAGCATAACATCCATCTCAAGGCCCTTAGCACCCATTGCTTCTATATTTAGGCCCAATACATATGCACAGAATGAAAAAATCATTCTGGGATTAATTTCATATGTGGAGATAATTTCATAAGTAAAAAAAACAATTTAAAGAGAAGTTTTATGAAAAGTAAGTCAAAAGCAAATTAATTTTAGAAGTAAGAAGTTAGAAGAAAAGTTAAAAGTTTAGTTTGGGTTTAATTTTTTCACTTCTCAAATGGTTTTTACTTCTCCACTTGTTGAATTGGAACCTGCACTTGCAGCGCTTGATGATATGCTGAGGTTGCTCAGTACAAATGGGCCCAGCACACTCCAGTAGTCCTTAGACTGAAAATGAAAACCAGGGTTATCAATACTTGTCACTTTACACTTTGCAGTTAGCTAACAATAGCATGCAATTTTTGCAAAGCAATGGAAAAAATTTGTCACTTAAAGTTTTTGGCTATTGATTTTTAGGCCTACTGATAACATTTTTCTGGCCTTGCTTGCCAAATTCCGATTTTTTGTACTATTTTTGTAAACATTTTGTAACATTTTTGTAAAATGGTTGATTTGATTTTATCAATAAAAAAATAATAAATAATAAAATTTGGAATAAATGTTGGAATAAGATAATAAATTTTGGAATAAAATAACATGAATCATGAATAAAATAAGAATAAAATTTTATAAAATTTTTATACAATTTGTATACAAATAATTTTTTTTACAACCAACCGCGCTCATGTGTATTTATTTACAAAAAAGTTACCGTCGCGCTCCACCCATACTTTTTCTTTTCTCGATCATAATCAAACTCTTTGATAATACAACCGCAGTAAAAAAATTTTACATCATGCAAACATAACCCTGCATATCTCGTGGTTTTAATGACGTATAGGCTCACATTTAGTTTCAACACCCTTTTTGATCAGAACCACTTCTCCAACTTGTGTTTCACTGTTCATGTCGTTTTTTTCTCAATAAAATGTATGAACACACTTATAGGTAGACACTGTTGATCGAAATCCTTACGTCGCCCTACGCTGCATGATTTATGAACGGTTTTATGTGCCTGATGCTGGATTGGTGGCGGTAGGATAACAAAAACAATTTCCTGGTGCACTCCCAAAATAGCGCTGCGCAGTGCGCGCAGTAGTACACCACTGAAATTTGGGAAACTCAAAAATTTGTGTTTACCATTACACATTTGAGTTTACCACAATGAGGATTCTGTCAACTACAGTTGACGGCGATCAAATTCATTCTGGTAAATGCAAATGTGCTCACACCAGATTTATATGAGTTCTCCAAATTTTAGTGGTGTACCAGCGTGCGAGGTCACATTGATGTTATTTAAAATACCAGAATGACGAAATTTTCTGTATTTTACCATTTTGAAGGTCTGCAATGCGTCGAATGGACATATAAATGACTGCAAAGCGAGAAGATTGCATTGAAGCAATTTGATTACCACCACAAATTTTTCGGGCAGCCCAGCAAACCTGGTTGAGCCAATATAGGTATTTTACCTAATACAGGTTTTTTCCGAAATTTATTACGATGTCGATTTCTCTTCTAAAGCGGGAATTAGAGCTCACGTCGAATCGACGCTGAGCTCTAATTCCGGCCTAACAGTTATCGCCCATTACGGAGTTCTGTAGTGTTGTTTATCGGAACTACACAACCTGGCAGTGTGCACTTTCACCTAAAAGTGTAACATGCCGATTTGTGTGTAGGTACACATCGATATCTACATACCGTATTTCCTCGAAATACCCCCCGGGGGTGATTGTTTCATAGTGGTCCCGAGAGGGGGGGGGGTTAAACGAGGGGGGGTATTTCGAGGGGGGGGTTATTATTTCACAAGAAAATTTTTGAAAACCAAGTACGAAATTGTCGTCTGAAACGTACGCAGACGTCGAAAAATGCAACAAAAACTGCCATTTATAAGGTTTTGTAGACTAATATTAGTACGTAGATGGTATAAACACTGTTCTAATGTGATTCCGACATTGTTTTAACGTGTGTTCTGCACTACGCAGAACATAAACTGCCGTATTTGTCATGTACGTTCTCTTTGAACTCAATTTGGGGGGGGGGTATTTCGAGGGGGGGTGATTGTTTCATAGTGGTCTCGAGAGGGGGGGGGGGTCAAACGAGGGGGGGGTATTTCGAGGAAATACGGTATGCAGATAAGATAGTAAACTGTGTCATTCATTGGAAGGAAGGAAGATACCGCAAATGCAAATTTATTTGTCATTCATAGCCAGCGTTAGCAAAATGTCAGAAAAAAAATGTAAATAAAATAGAAAATCGAAGAATAAGCTAAAGTGGAAAATTAATAAAATTTAGTTAGTTTAAAAAAAGTTTAGTAAAATTCGAATTTTTATAAAAAAATTTTTTTTAATTGTATGAAAATTATTATCAAAGTGCATGCCATTTAGCTCCTTTAGCCCTTTTTACTGCACAGCTGCTGGCTGGAATGCTGATCAGACTCGGGATCATCTAGTATAGGATATAGTTCAAATGGATTGCAAGGCACCAGACTTGAACGCGGGGGTAACCCCCCCCCCCCAAATCACCTAGCTATCTAGGTATCTATTCTGAAGGCTGCTCAGCTATCTGTCTATCTCAGAGGCAAATTTTTTGGCTACTATAGCCTGAACTCCTCACACCCACATGTAGATTTCTGGAGTGATTTACCAAAAATTTGTTAAAAATGAGTGATTTGCAAAAATTTTACCCTAATATTTACTAAAAAGCACCAATTTTCACACCAATTGTCTCAAAAGAAGCACTGTTTTATTTTTTTTATTTTATATTTTCACCTGAGAAATCACCAGATAATATGTTTTACTGCCTATTTTCAGCTATTTGTTGTACTATATGTGCTTTTATACCTTTTTTTTAGATATTGTCCACCTACTTCTAGATATTTTTTCCCTTTCCTTCATCCCATACCTTGAAAAAGCCCATATATTAAATCCCTATGATTCCACGAACCTCCACCCCAAAATATTTTTAGCACCCATTTGAAAAACAAATTTCGATCCCTCCAGAAGAATGATTTGCAATCTATCCAAACTCCTAGAGGATAGGCAGAAACTGGCAAAAACTGGCACAGCACCATACTGGCACTGGCTACCAATTTGGACAGAGCACTTAAACTAAAAAATCCCAATTGTAAAAAGTTGATCCCATATGAACCCTAACTGTGGCTGACACAAAATGTGTGTTGTCATTGTTTGTGTTGTTGTTGGAATTTTTTTGTTGTAATAAAATTAATGATCAAAAAATCTGTGTTATTTTACATCGAGTTACTAGACAATAAAACGAAAAAAAATGCATCTGTTACATCTTCCAGGGTAAAACTAACTTATACAAGAGAAAAGCACTCACTTTTACATTTTTCATAAAAAGTACTCACATGTAATCATGAGTGCCGGTTAAAAGTAATTTACATTTTATGTACTCAGGGGTGAGTAAAAAAGCATATTACATATGCATATACCTACTTTCTAGGAAGTACAATAACTTTAACAACTCTGGTGTAATTATTATACGTGTAAACGCATGTAGTTTGAACTGTGTCATTCATTGGAACGGAAAGACAGTACCGAAAATGAAAAACTTTGGATTGTCAATTTGACACAGCTTCACACTTTATAATGTTCACACCTTGTTTCGATTGATACCATCTCCCAGTGGTCACACCTCACTCCGCTTGTTTATATTTTTACCTGCATTTAATAGGCGTGTGTCCTCAGTCCGCCGACTATTTACGCGCATTTTGCATTTCGCTCCCGCTCGCTCTCGATTCCACTATTTTCCGATGCACAAAATTGTGAAAACGGCGAAATTTCTCCACACACGTGGTTTTGCACGCGAATTGAAATCAGTGCAGAGTAACATATGAAGATTTTTAGTGGACGTGTGCATTGTCACACCGGCACAATCGTTTCAAAGGCGCTTTCTTGCCTGAAACTGAAATAGTACACTCTTTTGTCACTTATTTTTCCGCTTCACTGTGATGACTGGCGGTAATTGTATTTATTTACTTGAAGATAATTGCATGTTACCAGTGGCTGTTTGCAAACGATTTCGTTTTTGTGATGTGAGAACTAATTCTTTAAGTATTTTATCGTTTTTTACTTTTGCATAAATTGTTTACTGATGCAGAAATCACTGATCGTTCGTTGACTTTGTGCAGACCATTTTGTGCAGTGCATGAGAGTGATTTTTTGCCCGATTTTTTGAGTGAGTACTGAGTCGTTGAATATTCGAGGGGAGGAGTTACTTTTCCGTCAGAATATAATGTGAAATGCATGATCAATATACTGTGTGAATGGGGTTAAATTGGCCGCATAAACCTGTAAGGCAGAATACAAATTCTATTTTTTTCAAAACAATGAAATCAATGCTATTAACATCAGCTAAAAAGAATACATATCTTAGAATACATATCTAAGAATACATATCTTAGAATAATACACATATAATTACAACGGTTTTTACATGTATGTCTTTCCCACCCATCTAAGAAGGGGAGTTTTTTGAGGGAGAGTTTTTAAGATTTTTTTCCTCAGCCAGCTAACATGGAAGTTATGTATTCGATGGGTGACTTAGAGGATATATTTATGGTATTAAACCTTTCATGCTTTGGCTGTGGACATCTTTCGCATTTTTAGGTACCGTATTTACTCGAATAATTCCCCCGGGGAATTATTTTTTCGTCAGACATTTTTGAGGGGGGAACTATTCGAGGGGGGGAATTATTCAAGTGGGGGGATTATTTTTTCATCACAATTTTCAAACACGATTCTATCACACTACATACACATGTGTGTCCTGTTTCCATTGATAGTGCACATTCCATTGGACCTTTGCACCCGAATGTGCTGCATTTCCATTCGATGAATCAAACCGCACACAACTCTTTTGTATGGTTTGGCTTCATCGATTGTTTTTTGTTAAAAGCATGTGCATTATCTACCATCCGTCATTGCGGGAGGGGGGATTATTCAAGTGGGGGAATTATTTTTTCCTCACCTGTCTAACAGGGGGGAATTATTCGAGGGGGGGAATTATTCAAGTGGGGGGAATTATTCGAGTAAATACGGTATTTTAGCTCCACAGAAGCTGGAATATCTACCGTATTACCTCCAATATAAGGCATCCCTCTAATATAAGGTACCCTCTAATATAAGGTATAACTTTTGGCTATTTTGAATGCGACAAAATAAATATAAGGTACCCTCTAATACAAGGCACAGCTGGCTGCGTGCCAAAACGCGCAAAATCATAAAAACTGCCGCCAAACATGGCAGAAAATGATGAAAATGGTGCCGAAAGGCACTGTGATAACTCTTCGACGACTTCTGCCATTTTGTAGTGATACTGTACCACCTATTTCGTACGGGGGTGCACTGATACGCACATCTGCCCGTTACGCACATTTGACTGTTTTTTTCACTTGACACTTTTCCAAGTGATTTTAAGATATGAGTGAAGTGAAAAACGCTGCGCAATGACATTTGTGAACTTTTTTCACTTCACTCATTCCAATTTGAAAAAATGAATTGTACCGTTGTTCACTGTTGATAAAATTTCTTTAAAATCTGGTGAAAATAATTGAAGGTACCCTCTTATATAAGGTACCCTCTAATATAAGGTACCCTCTAATATAAGGTACCCTCTAATATAAGGTACCCTCTAATATAAGGCATAACTTTTGGCTCGAAAAATCTGACGAAAATAATATAAGGTATACCTTATATTAGAGGTAATACGGTATGTCAAAATTTTTATTTATGTACCCCCACATTGTGCATGAACTTTTCCCCATAACTCCAAATTGGTAACTTGACCAATTTATCAAATGGCACCATGGCACTGACGGCGATCTTTGAGGGCACCTAACTTTTAGTGCACCGCCTCATATCTAACCGCGTCCGTGGTGACAAACTCCTTTGGGCTTGGGCGGGGTAACCCTGACCCCTGTAAAATCCCGTCCCCGTAAAATGCTAAAATGTCCTGCTCCGTTAAACACTCATCGCACAAGTCACAATATTTGCCTTAGGGTAATTTGAAATATAATTCGCACTCTGACAGGATAGTAGCCAGGATGCGGCGGCCTTTTGGCTTTGGCACCCTCAAATAGCGCCAGCGCCATGGTGCCATGCAGTCTGTAGGCATTTAGACGCCACGAACTATTTATATCTAGAAAAATCGTTTACCAGCGCCTCTGATACATAACTTTTAAGGTCGGTGGGGCCAATTACCTGCGTTCACATATTGCGCCTGTTCACTGTCTGTCATCTGTGTAACGTATGCATATTTATGTACACTTACTGAGGTATTACCACTGTTGACTGTACACAACATTTTGACTGTATAACGTCCACTGTTGAACAAATTCATTTATCAGTAACTATAGCCTATTAAAGGTTTTTTTTCTCAGAGCTCATTTTTACATGCAATAGTTTCATACATTCATCAACTGACAATAAAAGTTGCATTGCATGTGATGATATGACAAGGAAAGTTGCATTGCATGTGATGATATGACAAGGAAAGAAGACATTACCAGAAAGCGTCAAAATAACCTTTGAGTTGACGAAGAAAACGACACAGAATCTGTGTCGATTGAAACTTTTCGTGTCCTTTCCTTACAACTTTCCTTTTTATTTTCGTCTCTAGAAACTGTATATTGCAGATACCTAATCGTCAAAGAGTAAATATTGAATGTGAAACTACTTTCTTTAAAAGAAGCACGTTTGATGCAATGCAATTAATGTAATGCATTCAATAATGTGCCACGCTAAATACCCCTATTCACCATTTACTAGTCTATATTAGGAAAATTTACCTCTTCAACTTTAGTAAATTCTTACTAAACTATGGTTGAACCTTTTTCCTACATCGAAAGAGGTGAAAACGCTGTCATTTATGTGTTTATGCCAGAAAACATGGACTCCAATTAAATTTTTACTCCCATGTCGGAGTGAATTTATGGACGACCGCCTGCGGGCTGCATGTTTCGCAACATCTCCTAGCAACTGTATGCCGGATCGCATTGATTTCGTCACTTTCTGAATACGCCCGTGTAGTTTTTGCGGCGAAAATGTCCAATGTATTACTCCGTGAATCCATTCTTGGCAACTCTACAATTGCCATAATTTTCTTGCAATTGACGCAATTTCAAGTTTTATGATCAACGAAGCAGAAAGTTTGATGATTGCCTGTCGATTTCGCTTTCATTTTTGAGGTTGCGCCAGTGGAACGTAAATATTTACCTATTCATGTGTGCATTTCATTTCTCTTTTAATCGTCGCAAAATACAGGTGTCTATAATTTCACACCACACTCACTGCCTTCAATTATCGTTTCAAGTCGAAGCGGGTAAACTCTAAACAATCAAATTATCGTCAGTTGTGATTATTTGCCGATTTCTCACTTTCTAAACAAAAACAATCCTGCCAAAATTTCCGGTGTAATGACGTCACTAGTACTTACCAATGATGCAAAAAGTGAACTGAACTCCGCTCAAATAACAGAGACGGATGATAATGGAAATGAGAGATCACTTATCAACTTTAATTTGAACATTGGATCGCACAACGAAAAATGGTACAGCGATATGATGCAGGAGCCATTTGTCTATTCGACATTTATCTGGCCGTATGAAAGCCAAGGTCAGATGTCGGTGAATTTGTAGCTGATTTATTTGCATTTTAAGGGTCGATTCCAGCTCGAGATGACATGAAGTGTCATGAAAAAGTGAAATATTACCGAAAAATTAATTACACCAGACTTGATGGTGATGAATACAGGGGTCAATTCCGGGTCAAGTGTAGTGATGGAAAAGGCGCCAAGCGCCAAATATGCCATGGCGCTTTTCCGAACACCAGTGCCAAGCGACAGAGCAAAATGGCGTAAGCGCCAGAAGTGTCATGGCGCTGGCGCCAAGCGTCAGCGCCAGACGTTTGCTTCCTGGCGCCAAGCGCCATGGCGCTTTTCATCACTAGTCAAGTGAAAAGTCATTCAAGAAGTGGGTAGTAAAAAGATAAGTAAAGAGTCAAAAGACAGGTCAATTGATAAGTGGCAAGTCAAAACAATTTTAGTGAAATTATAATCGGGAATAAAAGAAAAATGTGAACACTTCCATTGATTTCATTGTATTTATATATTTTTTTCTACTTCATAGTTATGTTTTCCGTTTTCTAGCTAACTTGCCATTTGTCAATGGGCAAGTGGGGGTGAAAAAATATTTGTTTTAAAAACAGTTCGGAAAATTCTGGCCATTCCCAGATGTATCAATAGCGCATACTGGTGTACAATAATGGGGGTTAATTACTTTGCCAAGAATTTTATTAATTTCCACATACTGAGACGTAGAAAAATGCAACTGAAACAGAGATGTTTAATCATTTATAGACATACATGTAGGTAAATGTAAGTAGGTAAAATAGCCGGTAGAAGGGGGCATTTGGCGAAAATATAGGGTTTTTATGCTGTATTTTCTCGAAATACCCCCATCGAAATACCCCCTCAAAATGGCCACTATGAATTAATACCCCCCACCCCCCACAAAACACTCTCTCCTAGGTAGGTCTGAGCGAGCTGGGGAAATTCAGAGGTTAATTCGAGGAAATACGGTATATACGGTGAATAACACAAAAAGTTATACAACATCAACAATACCACAAAAATACTGATCTCCTGAAACGGTTGACCGTTTCCGCTGAGTTTTGTACACAATGAAGATATTGGTTACCTAATACTTCCTCCACGACAAATAATTTCACCATCCAGTTTCACGCAATTCATTCTGCGGCGAGATTTTACATTTTCACGACACCGCATTCCACGCCAAGCAGTAATCGACACTTTAACGTCGATCCTAGCAGAAAACATGTGTAAAATATTAAACCCGCGCGAAACCGCAGGCGGTAGCCCGGCGGCGGCGGCGGTGGTGATCAGGTGCACGCCGAAGCTGGCCTACGTGTCGCTGGCGGCGAGCACGCACGAGCTCCTGTCGTGCCGCGTCAAATTGCGCCCGACGGCCACCAAAGGACGCGGGTCGGACAATGGACTGAGCAGACACGCCGTCTACCAGGTGCAAATTCCTCAAAAAGAGAAGTGAAAAGTGAAGTGAAACTTTGAAGTGAAGTTTTTGAATATGATAACATTTACAATTGCAAAGTTCCGATGCAAGAGAAAAATTGGCACGTTTCGCCCCAAATCATCCTGACCGTCATCAGAAACAATGCTTTCTAAGTCAGAATTCATCCTTTACTTTTTATTTTTTCATTTCTCATTTCACGTCGCTTTTCACATCACTTTTCACTCCCCTTTCCCCTACACTTTCCACTCCCTTTCCCCTACACTTTCCACTCCCCTTCCCCCACACTTCTCACTTCCCTTTCCACTTCACCATTAGCGGAATTGCGCGCAGATCAGCGGCGTGGTGGATGGGCTGCGCGAGTTGGAACTGGACGCCCTCTGGCAGACGCACATTATTCGTGACGAGCAGCCGGCGCTCGAGCACGCCGTCGGCCGCACCGTGCAGCAGACGCTCGGCTTGCACAACTTGGAGAAGGAGAAGAGTGCTACTGTTGGTTCTCTCTAGCCAGTTTTGCTGTTCGACAAGTGGTTTAAAAGTGACAGAAAATTTATGTAAACCATTCGCAAAAACAAGCGTCACTCTTGTGCTGTGCTATTCAGAGTTGTTAAATGTACTGAACTTTGTCAAAGTAAATGTAAATGGAAAGCATTTTATTTTTACTCACCCCTGACTATTGAGTACAGAAAATGTAAAATTAAGCTGTTGTTTTTTACATTTACAATGGGTAAAAGGAAAGTAAAAGTAAAAAGCAGTATTTTTACTCAGGGAAGACGTATAAGCGAGGATTTTTGATGTTGTACCCAGAAAAACCCATAAAAGTGAGTAAAAGTAAAAGTGAGAGTTTTGGCTTTCCCTACCCGTCGCATTTCGACTATTGCCGCTGCCATTTTCGCAGCCGTTTCAATTCGTTTGAGTTGTTTTCGTTCTTTATGCACCCGATTAATTTTCCTGAATTACATTTTCTGTATTCGCGTACTTTCAAAAAGTACACGTAAATGTGAGTACAGGTATTTTTTCCGGGGGAAACGTAATCGTATTTACTCAGTACTTGAGTATGCGTATTTTTCGAGTAAACGTAAATACGTTATACCAACTATTTGACGCTTTGAAATTGGCGCCATTCCATCACTTCTAGTGCCTGGCGAAAAATCACGCAACCCTACAGGTGGACTTGATCGACTACAACTACCTGGACGAAGCGACACGGGCGCTGTGGCGCGACCGGCTCGGCTTTCTGGTCAGCGATTCGAGGCACCTGGTCGAGCTCAACGTGCACAGGGTGGGCGACCTCGTCGACAAGATACTCGGCGGGTCCCCAGTGCCGCAGTATATCATAAGGTCGGCTGCAGGATGGTAATGCCACTGGTGGCGGATGTTTAGAATGATCAGAATGACAACTATTTACCGTATATTCTTGAAACACTCTTTTTGAATATCGATCTCTTCTAATAGAATGGTGCCCTTCTATTTTTCCGTCGACTTTTTATCCGCCATTTCCCTTGTATTGGAAGCCGCCCATTTATTCTTTTTCGCCATTTTTCGGCTATTTTGGCATGTTCTACCATGGTATTTCAAAGTGTATGTCACCAACGATTCATACAATGACAATTCATTAAGTTCATTCAACATTTGATCTTAAAAAGGACTAAATCAATTGACCAAAGCCTGGTAATAACAGCATGCTCTGACATTTTTATTTTTATGCATTTGGCACAATTTCAGCAGTTTTTGCACCTTCTATTGGAGACCGCCATTCTATTTATTAGAAGAAATACGGTAACAGCTCTATGATGTTGATGTGACGTATGAAAAACACTCGACTTCTTGAATAATGAAAATGACAGGTACAAAGGTGAGCTTAAATGGACAAAAGGTTGAGCGATTGGCAATCATTCGTTGATAAAATACAGTCCACAGTAATAAATTAGAATCAATTCGACACACTGTATCTTTTCAGCACGACGGATAAAACGATGTGTTTGATAAAACACTCACTGCGAAATATACAGCAAATTCTCGATCAGTTCCTCTTCCCTGCATAGTTCCTCTCTGTTTGCCGAGTCAGGAACAGTTATCCTTGAACAGTTTCCCATATTCTCATTTCCGGAAGTCTGACTTTCGAAGCCGCACATTTGTACCTAAATACGTATTATAAATACATTGAAAATGTACCCGAATGGTTGGAAATTCTTGTGTGAAAAAGCGCTTCCTCCTTCAACGGTTCCCCCCTCAAAAATGTTCGACGCAAAAATAACCCCCTAGGGGAACTAATCGAGGATATACGGCATTAAATAAATAGTAGGTAAACCTACCGAAATTTCCACCACACTATCTAGTATTTACCTTATCCCAACCAACCAACCAATCCCCCTACAGACCCTCGAGCAGCCCCGACGGCACGCTGGTGGCCTACGACAAGTCGGTGGCGGGCGTGGACAGGACGCCCTACCTGTCCGCCCTATGTAGGGCGCAGGGCATCCACGTGCTCCAGTGCACCGCCGCCGACGGGGAACTGGTGTGCGGCGAGACGTTCTACCGCCGCGGTGCGCTGTTAGCGTTGTACGCGGAGAGCAGACACGCCGTTGGTTCATTGTGATGGTTCAGTTGGAGTGGCTGGTGGTTTAGGGTGCAGTACCTGTCTGGGTGCAGTCCCAGTCAATGTAAAGTTTAAAGTAAAGTGTCAAGTGTAGTGATGTAAAAGTGCCATGGCGCTGGCGCTTGGCGCTAGTGCCAAAGCAAAAAGCGCCATGGCGCTATTGGCGCTTGGCGCCAACATGCTCTGGCGCCATTGGCGCTTGGCGCCTTGATCTAGAAAAGCGCAATGGCGCTTTTGGCGCTTGGCGCTAGTTTGCTGTGGCGCCATTGGCGCTATTCGCTATGCATGCCAAAAGCGCCACGGCGCTTTTGGCGCTTGGCGCCGAAGTTCTGGCGCTTTTTACATCACTAGTCAAGTGTCATGTAAAATGTCAATCAAAACAAAGAAAATATTTTGTTACTGAACTTTGCCTGACAATTGACACTTTACTTTACAGTTGTCATGACAATTTACGCTTTGCGTGACATTTTGCATGACATTTGATACTTTACTTTACACTTTACAGGGTCCGGATTGGCACCTGGGGTACGTGGGATCGTAGGTATTATTTATCCGGTAAGTAGTGTCTCGAATACTTTTGTCCCCAAATTAGTTCAACTTTCATTGATGGGGTGTTCCAAAAAACCTACGTAAAATATGGCTTCATTGAAACATCTCCATCTCATTGGAAACTGGAGAAAAACCTGGAACCAAGCCAAAAATTTCGCCAATTCTCACAATCCCTCACAACCGCAGGCAACAGCCCAACTGCTGTACGTGCTGCAGCAAATGCGACGAGACGAATCGATCACGATCAACTGCGTCAAGGGCACCCTGCTGTACTCGCTCATCACCGACAACAACAACAACAACGACAACAATTGCACCGTCGAGCACAGCGTCAGAGAAGTGAGACGGTGCCATACTGTCGCGGTGCCCCACTGCATCGAGTGGCACAGAGTTTACGCGTTCAATAGAGGAATGCACTTGGTGTGAATGTGATTGTTGGAGAATACAATGGGACATGAATGACCCCTGAATTTGATATTCATAATTGAGTGATTACGAGTGCTAAATACAACACGTTGGCGCTGCGCACACTAGTACATCATTGGAATTTGGGAAACTCACAACTCTATTTTGAACACATTTGAGCTTACAATTAATGAATAATTTTTATTGCCATCAACAGTGCTTGACAGACTCCTCATCTGGTGAACTCAAGTGTGTTCAAAATTGATTAATTAGTTTCCCATTTTTAGGTTGTGTACTACTGTATTCACCTGTACACACCGCAATTTATTCATATAAAATACTAAATATATTCATATTTATTTGTGTACATTTGTATTTAAAAAATTTAATAATGACAGCCACTCCAAACAAACTTCCAGTGTCATATGGCTTTTCGATGCATGTAATGAAATCTTGATTTAATTGAGGCTATTATGTAAATGTTTATGTCTGTATTACTTAATGCGCATCACTTCACCCACACTCTTACGTAAATATAAATATTATAAATAATATTACTTCGGTTTGCAATCAATGGAAACAATTTTAGCTGAGGGGTAATTCTTACGTCACTGTAAACACAAATTCGATATTTCCGACAGCGACGTCGTTGTCACAGCTAGTGATGGAAAAGCGCCATTGGCGCCTGGCGCCGTGGTCCGGAAAAGCGCCATGGCGCTTTTGGCGCTTGGCGCCAAAATCCTGGCGCTTTTTCCATCACTAGTCACAGCATAGGGCAATTTTTAAATAGCTTTTTTCCGTTGACAGCAGGGAGGTCGTTCGAGTGGTGTTCGATTGGCGCAAAGTATTGGTCTGTTGGGAAAGTTCTTTCGGTTTCAGGATAATCTCGCATAGGACCATCCTGGACGATCAGTGAGGCTTCAGCCGGGGTATATAAGCTGGAATGTATTAGCTGGATTAAAATTTTACAGCGAAATAAACGAAATGACATACCTAAACATGGATCAAGTGCTAATCTATATCTTAATTGTGTCCAAAACTCAGCATGCACGAGCCACTGTTTCTGGAGTTTTCGATTTTTTCAATGTAAAATCAGCTGGAAACAAAGTTGGAGTGTCATCTTATTTTATGTAGGTAATCAATTTCGCGGTGAACTTTTATTCTTGAATTTTACATCGAGCGGTTATTCCGGCTTACTGTATTTCCTCGAAATACCCCCCCCCCCTCAAAATGGCCACTATGAATTTATACCCCCCCCCAAATTGAGTTTAAATGACAAAAGCTGCGGTATGTGGTCCGGGCAACGCAGAATACACGTTAAAAACAATGACCGTGTTATGTTAGAAGATGGTTTATACCATCTACATACTCAAGTCTATAGACATGGTGCTTATTGTTGCATTTTTCTACGTCTGGGTACGTGACAAACAACAAATTAGTACTGGCAGTTCAAAACATTTCTGGCGAAATAATAAACATTTCGAGGGGGGTTAATTTCGGGTCACCCCCTCGTTTAACTCCCTCATAATTATCACTCTGAAAAAATAAACCCCTGGAGGCTATTTCGAGGAAATACGGCAGATACACTGACTCTAACTTCACAATCCAGGACGATCCAATGGGAGGCGATCCTGGAACATAAAAAATTTGCCAACATCCCAATATGCCTCACCTCACAGATGGGTTCAAACAAAAACAAAACACAACTTTCAAGTTCCCTCTAGAAATTCACCCCATTGGTAACCTTCCCACTGCTTTACCACTGGTTTAATTACTATTAATTAAGATTGGGATCTTTCCAGAAGATACTCCAGTTTCAAGACCATGAATGCTTCAGAGACATTCGAAGTGCCGGTATGGGAGCAATTTCACCAGTTAAGTGCGAAGTAAACTTAATTGGTGAGACATAAGTGACAATTAAATTTGTAATATAAAAGGAAATTTTGTAGCTTACCTATATCTAGATTGAATTGATGGTAATTGATTTAGCTCGATGGAGATAAAACATGCGAAATTACGAAAAGGATGCGAGGCAAAAAATTTGCATGCACTGCTTGTGTCCACTCACGCGTGAAATAAACAAGTCGTTGTTGAAATGCTTTCATTTTCTCATATTCTGTTATTAATGAAATTTTTATAACATTGTAACGCTTGCCAAAAACATTACTTTTTCCACCACTTGCCATTTTAATTGCTACTGTCGGTGCCGCCCACCACAGTTTGTATGTTTATGTCCGCTTATAGTAACAAATTATCATATGATTGGCGAAATTATCATCCAGTGCCGAACTCTCATTCAAATTTGGCACGCTGCCAAAGGAGGTCCGGCCCACTGTTGGAATTTGGTGGTATCACATGACTGGCAGAAAAAAAACGACGGGCGAGCGATATCAGCATCCGCCCTGACGCATGTGTCCCTCTGATGCAAAAAAACACGGTAACAACACACACGGAAAAGTACAACCGGATGAGATGTGTTAGAGCGTGTAAGCAAATTCAATTCGGAGGGAGTATACATAAAAAAAACAGAATCCAGATTTTAGTTTTGAAACTTTAAGTGAAATGGATTATCTACCGTAATTCACCTGAAAATCAATGGAAAGTTGTCAACTTGCCAAAAATTTACTGCGTGCGGAAACCGTAGTTCACTTTCGTTCTGCACGTGCAAAAATGTGACTACCGTAACGGTGAATAATAGCTATGTCATACAATTATTCACTTTTGATCATTGTTGATGCGCAAGCTCCAATAATTTATTGACTGTTGCAATTTTTCATGTTGTATAGACTCAAAATTGACGACCTGTAGCGAGCATATTCGATGTTTTCCCAACTTTGATTATTTATACAACTGAAGATGAAACCCGTTGCCGGAACGATGCACGAGTGATTAGCTCCGCTAATATGTTAAAGGCTGATCTTCACTTGGATACTTCTTGACGATTAGCTGTATCCACGGCGCCATAATTTCTTGAAAGCATGACGGTTTCTTTTAGGTGAACGAAAAAGTTACAGTCCAATTTTCTCTGGGCATACTCACATTCAAGTTTTCTGTCAATTTGCTGTCATACAGTGATCATTCACAGGACAATCCATGCATTTTCTCAATTGGCTTTATGTTTTGCTGTGATAATTATAGTCTGTATATTGGTCCTTCATATCCAAATATGTTCTGGCGCACTTGAGGCTTTAATAAGGATTCTTTCACTTGAACTTTTTCTGTTCATCCCCGTGAATTAATCTGTTTTTGTTTCAGGCCGCCACTTATCGCGTAAATGCTGGCGCCCCGAAGCCGTTTCTGCGAACGAATTTTGGCGGGCAGCAGATAACGTTATCTCATGGGGACCTGTTGAATTTGTCATCTATCACCAGTTAACGCGCCAGAGAGAGACATCGGTCGGTCTTAAGCTCATCGAACGCTGCTCAGCTCGTATGTCCGAAATAAGGTGTAACACTGAGTTGCCTTTCCGCAAGACTAGTTGAGATGTTTTGATTGCATTGGCGCACGGTACACTCAGGGACGTATCCAGGATTTTGGAGCGGGGGGTGCTGCTTGTTTACGGGGGCCGGCGAACGGGGGGGGGGGCCCTAACATTTTTCCCCATATAGGGACGGAAAGGCATTTTGGCGCTAGCGCTATACAAACGCACCACGCCATGGCGCTATTGTCGTTGGCGCCAGCGCCAGGAACCGCTTTATATGTATGTAAATATGCATACATATACAGCGAAAGTCGCAAAAATGAGTTAATTTCCAAGGATATTGGTTTAGAGGGACCGATCCGCTGAAAATGCAATAAACTGCCGGACAAAAATATTGAGAAATCGTTTTTTAAATGTTTGAGGGTTTTTTCCGAGCCCCACAATAACTTTGTAGCGGCGCCACCCACATCAAAATGTAGCCCGCACATTTCTCTACAGGAACCCCCGGGGGGACCCCTGGAGCGCAAGAGGATGTCGTTTGGATATTCCTGTACAGAAATGCACCAGCTTTCGTTTGAAATGGCTGGCGACGCTTGTATCCTAATTTTTTTTGGGTTCATTTGACTATGAAAATTATCGTCATTTTCAGTCAGTTTTTTTTTGCGATTTCAACGCCATTTTGTCGAGTGCCAGCCTGAATCTGCATGGAGGGGAGCAAAAATTAAACGAAAGATGCACATAAACATGGCACATCTTTCTACACGCTCCAAATTCCCCAAAAACACCCTCAAAAAAGTTTTATATGAACACAAACTTAACTTTGTGTTGTCAAAAAAGACGTTCAGGTTCATTTGACCTTCGCGGTGCCCCTGTAGCAGCAGACAGGCCCACGCCACATGCTCATGGTGCTGGCAATTCTTAAGAACAACTCTGGGTTGGCCACTAGGGTAGGAGGCCCCTTGTGGCCATGTAGCGCTGCACGGACCTAAGACAGACGCGGCGCGGAAAAAGTTAGTGTGAGTGTTCATATACAACTTTTTTTGAGGGTGGTTTTGGGGAATTTGGAGTGTGTAGAAAGATGCGCCATGTTTTTGTGCATCTTTCATTGAATTTTCGCTCCCCTCCATGCAGATTCAGGCTGGCACTCGACAAAATATCGTCAAAATCGCCAAAAACCGACCAAAAATATGTCAATCTTTGCAGTCAAATTTTGGTCAAAAATTTTAGGATATGCGCGGCGCTGGCCGTCTATAAAGAAAGGGCGCGCATTTCTGTACAAGAATGTTCTAATCACGATCTCTTGCGCTCTTTACACGTGTAAAGAGCGCAAAAAAATGACTTACAAATTCTCATTTTTTTGACCGACCCAAAAATGAAAATTTTTTTGGGTGGCGCCCCTGTGGCCGCGTCTAAGCAGCTACAGGGGTCCCCCCGGGGGTTCCTGTAGAGAATTGATAGAGCTATCTTTTGATGCGGGTGGCCCGTCCCAAATTTACTCTGGGGCGGAATGAAATTTGATTTAAATTTTTTTAAACGATTTCATTATTTTCGTCCGGCAGTTTACATGGGGAAGAAATTGTGCGCTTGCGCGCAAAATTTTTATGAAACGTCGAAAAATATATATGAAAAGTTGCATTTTCCGGGACTTTTTAGGTTTCACCCCGGGAAGGGGGTGGGGCTGCAGCCCCCCCCCCCCCCGCCCCCCCCCTGGATACGTCCTTGCGTACACTGAAATTTGGCAATACGCACTCGGACGTTTTTGAGTTACGCGTCAACTCAAATTTGGTTCGAACGATTTGTAGGAAAACGGAAACGGAAGAAACAAACTGCTGAAATTTCGTGTGGTTCGGACGAGTTAAGATCAGTTAAAGACTTTGAGACAATTTTGAGCGTGTGGACCTCCATTATATGCTCAAATCCCGGCCTCTAACCCCTGATCCGGATTTGTAGTGTCTGAAATCCCTCTATCATTTCACTGCATGCAACTACGCTCTGCGCGCAGGGACGGCCGCGGCCGTGCAATGAAACCGAGTGACCCAGTTGGAGCTGCAGCTTTCGGTGCGGATTCAGCCAACAACATCTACCAGTCAGCCATGTCCATGTGGGGCCAACCCCAGGTGCCTGTTCCGAATGGCCCGTCAAATTTGATACAGGTGATGGCGTTTTGTTCACGCTATTTTTGGTTTTCTGTCCAGTGGGAAATAACTGTTCGGCTGCGGTAGTTTACATTTAATGGCGCGTATCACGCTGGAGTTACGGTCGGCATCCGGTTTTTCACTTCGACTTTCTCGCGACAGATTTTTTGACAGGTTTCAAACGGGTTTCCGATCCCGAATCATGATGATTTTCGGGATTTAGAGATCTGATCTTGATAATCCCGATCCCAAAAAATACCCCGGTTCTCCAAAAATCGCCCAAAAAGAAAAGAGAGAAAGATCGCTAAACGTAGTGAAAAAGGCTGAAAATATTCACAATAAGTACAAAAAATAGCTGGAAATAGGCCAAAATAACATTTTTCAAATGTCTGGCCCTCATTCTAATAACTTTGCACATCGCAGACACTGGCGATGCAGCACCAGCAACAACAACAGTCGCAGCACAGCCAGGCGCAGCAGGCTCAGTTGGCCGCCATGCTGGGCGCCGCGTCGCAAACGCAGCAGACGAACGCGTACGTGAACATCCTGACCATGTTGCACTCGCACGGGCAGCAGATGGGCGCCAGCCAGCAGCAGCAACTGGCCGCCATGCTGCTGAGCCAGGGCGCCGGCGCGCTGTCCAGCACGCAGGTGGCCGCCACGCTGGCCGCCCTGCAGCAGCAACAGCAGAGCATGCAGCAGCAGCAGCACGTGCCGTCGCACACTAGTTTGCCCCTCGCTCCGAGGTGTGTTTTGGGCACCTGTTTTCTGGATACAGCATCAGGGTTCAAACTGGATCGGGATTGTTGTTTTTGTGAATTTTCGTGATCGTGATTGGGGTTTCGGGATCGGGATTGTTTTTTTGAATTTTCCGGATCGGGTTTCCGGATCGTGATTTCTTTAATTCGGGATTTTTCTCGAATTTTTCAAACAAAAGGTATATAAAGCCAGTCATTTATAAATATGTCAGAGAAATAGCATAAATTACATACTGGTGGTTTCACATTTTTCAGGGGGAAAATTATTTCGAATATTTTTCTGGGATCGTGACTAGGGTTCAAACGGGATTGACTTTTCGGGATCGGGATTGTTTTTTTGAGATTTCGGGATCGGGATTGGCCGGGATTGGGGGGGTCACGGGATCGGGATCGGGATTGGCATTTTTTCGTGATCGGGATTGGGGTCTTTGGATAGAGATTTTGGCCAATGTTCTGGCACCCACAGTTGTTCATAAAGGTATCAAAACACTGTTGGATGTCAGAAAAGTGGTATTAAATGGACACTGGGGGGTTTTTCGTTCACATTTTTGCATGCAAAAACGTCATTTTTCACTTTTTATAACTTCACTAATTTTTCCGGGATCGGGATCCCAGACTTGGGAGTTTCTCGGGATCGGGATTTGAAAATTTTCGGGATCGGGACTGCAAAATCCCGGAATTTCACGGGATCCGGGATCGGGATCCCGTTTGAACCCTAATCGTGACTGGGGAATTTTTTTTTGTCGCGATTGGGATTTGAAAATTTTAGGGATCGGGATTTGCATTTCAAATTTTCGCTATATTTCGCTCCTCGCCCAAAAATAAGCCCCAGCTATTTATTGTACCGGGTGGCGCACGTCAGGCGCACGGATTCAATTGGCTCCCAACACGTCAATTTTGAATGAAAACTGCTCAAATTCGGTATGGGAGTAGATAAATTTCCCCCATTTGTTGTGTTAAATGCTAAATTTCATATCGCAAGATTTCATGTCGGAATGTGAAGGACTGTTCCATATGTGTGTGAACATGTCCCATATGTGTGTGAACATGTCCCATTGTGTTTGGATGCGCGTGCGGTGCAAATGGTTGAACAGCAACAGCAAAATGCTGAACTTTCAAGTTGCGGTGAAGCTGACAAATTAACATATTAAATCAAGGACGTAGCCAGGGGGGGCGGGGGGGGGGGCGGCCGCCCCCCCCCCCCCCCTTCCCGGGTCGGACAATAGAAATATGCCAGAGATGGCACTTCCGTAAAGCGATTTTGTCGGCAGTCCGGAAAAATTTTGCGCGCAAGCGCGCATTTCGTTGCCGCTAGGGTTCAAACGGGATCCCGATCCCGATCCCGGATCCCGTGAAATTCCGGGATTTACCAGTCCCGATCCCGATCCCGATCCCGAAACCCCAATCCCAATCCCGATCCCGATCCCGAAATCTTAAAAATACCAATCCCGATCCCGATCCCGATCCCGAAAGTTTTCAAATCCTGATCCCGATCCCGAGAAACTCCCAAGTCCGGGATCCCGATCCCGGAAAAATTAGTGGAAATTATAAAAAGTGAAATAATGACGTTTTTGCATGCAAAAAAGTGGATGCAAACCCCCAGCGTCAATTTTATGCCACTTTTCTGGCATCCAACAGTGTTTTGAGACCTTTATGAACAACTGTGAATGCCAGAAAAATGGCCAAAATCTCTATCCCTAGAACCCAATCCCGATCCCGGAAAAATGCCTATCCCAATCCCGATCCCGATCCCGTGACCCCAATCCCGGCCAATCCCGATCCCGATCCCGATCCCGAAATCTCAAAAAACCAATCCCGATCCCGATCCCGATCCCGAAACCCCAATCCCGATCCCGATCCCGATCCCGAAATCTCAAAAAGTGAATCCCGATCCCGATCCCGATCCCGAAAAGTCAATCCCGTTTGAACCCTAGTTGCCGCACGGTATATTTCCTTCATATTTATAGTTCAGGTCAAAAAGATCACTCAAAATCTGACCCCGTCGCTGTATATGTATATAAAATACATAAATGTACAGCTGTATTTGGCGCCAATGGCGCCATGGCGTGGCGCCTGCGAATGGCGCTGGCGCCAAGGCGCCATTCCTTTACCACTGGGGTCAAATTTTAGGGGGGGGGGCGCCGCCCCCCCCCCGTTCGCCGGGCTCCGTATACAATCCGCCCCCCCGCTCAAAAATCCTGGCTACGTCCCTGTATTAAATGGGGTGAATTTATCTACTTCCATGCCAATTTGGACTTTTTATGAAGAATTGGTGCTTTGGTAGACGATTTAAACTGTGCACCACGTTCAAACACGTATGAAACTGTGCTTAACGATCCGACATGATATCTTGCGATATGAAATTACGCATTTAACACAACAAATGGGGGACATTTATCTACTCCCATACTAAATTTGAGCAGTTTTCATGAAAAATTGACGTGTTGGGGTACAACACCCGGTACAGCATAAACATTTAAATATATCTCACGCCACACATCGAAAACTCGAACCTCGCAAACTTTCCATCTCTGGCTCAGATCGAGCGGCAACGGCGCGGGCTCGGTGCCGCCGACCGCGGCGCAGCAGCAGGCCGTGTCGCGCTCGTTGTCCGGCGGCTCGCGGTCGCCCGCGTTCGCCAGCGGCGTGGCCACCCCCCAGCCGCCCATGGGCGTGGCCGATTGGATTACTGGATACGGCACCGTTACCTGGCTCAGTTCGCAGGTCGTTTTTTGAACCTTATTATTGGGTTGACGCCATGCTTTTTTTTTGTTGAGGGAAACGTAGTAGAAATGATAAATGACACTCATCCTGTGTCCCTCATCAGCACTGCAGGATACACTGTTTCACTGTCATTGTATTTGGTACACTGACACCTTTCATTGTGCCGCCAATGCGTGTAGATGCGCATAGGTGGCATAGATGCGCTGGGGGTTTAGATGCGCTGAGAGCTTAGATGCGCTGAGGCACACCGCCAACGAAACCTCGCAACGGTTGCATAAACCCGTCCCTTCAATCCCAACAGGCCGGTCTGCTGGAATCGTCCGAGTTGGGCACGGTGTCGTTCCAACTGAAGCAGTTCTGCGACGCGCAAGTGAGCGACCTGACGTCGGTGCTGCGGCCCGGCTACAAGCTGCGCTTCAACGCCGTCCAAGCCGCTGGTGGGGCGGAGCCGCGGGCTTGGACTGCTACGTTCGTCGTGCCCGTCACGCTCAAGGATGGAGAGAAGTGCGGCGAATTAAAGGTTGGTTGGGGTGTTTTTGTGGGGAGGCTCAAATAATGGGCTTTTTCATGGTAAAAGGTACTGCTTTTTCATCCTCGACGCCTTCCCCTGCCCACGTTCTTGCCCTGATTCAAATACATATTTAGCTTCAAATAGTTCAAAATAAGCATTCTTATAAATTTATAAATAAGCAAGTTTCGCGAATGGTAGCTAATTTGCCAGGCGAAATTTCCGCAACTGTACATTTTTGTTAAACTTTTCATATTTGAAAACATTTGAGTTTACCGGATTGAATCATTTTGAGTAAGCAGTAGTTGAGCGGGATCATTCCGGTAAACTTCAAGTGTTGGAAAGCTTTAGAAATTTCGCCTGGCAACTAGTGTGAAGAGCCCCAATACTGAACATGAGCATCGAATGTTGGCTTGCACTTTTCTACCTAGGGTGGCAGACGGTACAGCCTTGCAGTAAACCGTACGGTACGGTAAATCTGGAAAGTGCGGTATGCGGTACGGCACGGTACGGTAAATTTCGATTGTCAGAAATGTATCAACGTCGGACTACAGACAAATTTTACTTAATAAATTGACACCAAATCCAATTACACAGTTTGATAATGGACTGTAGAACATAATAACAGTATGATAACATAAAATTACTTACCCACAATGCAGGGGTTCAATATATAGGCTTTTTCAAAGTGTAGAGGGAAGAGAAGGGCGAAAGATTGCTAAAAGTAGGTGAAAAATAGTGTGGTGAAAATAGATATATACCTAGGTGCATATATTGGTACAAAAATAGCTGAAAATAGGCAATAAGGCATGAATGTGATTTGGGGAGACCCACAACCCCATCCTCTATTGGAGAGCCCTGCTGTGTAGCAATGGGATAGCAACAGATACAAGTGTTTTTTTCTTTAAAAAAATTATTTTTGTGTTGATTTCCTTATGTATAAATACCACGCTCCAATCAAACATATTTATATCACTGACACAAACAAGCTCTAGAGAAAAAGAAAATACATTGAGTGTGATGTTTCATACTTTATTAGCATCTGGAAGTACACTGGATTTTATAAACACTATACTAATGTACATCTTGACTCATCACATTCTATTTCACAGAAATGGTAGCGCTGCAAATCATTGAAAACAATGTGGATGTTGTATTAGCGCGCTTGCGCGCAAAAAAATTGCAGAACACCACATAAATAGTCATCAATAAATTGACATATTTAAGGCCAATCTGAGTCAAATTTACCGCATTTCCTGCGGTAAATGGGTGCGGTTCGCGGTACGGTACGGTAAATTCCTAAAAGTGCGGTAAACGGTACGGTAAATTTTCCAAAAATGTGGTACGGTACGGTAAATTCTGCCACCACAGTTGCTTTTGCTATATCTAAAACTGCTACAGGCGGAATTGGAGCATTACGCGAAATTGGACACAGGGCCACCTTCTGCCCAGAAAGAACAATACAGCGTCGAGCTCGAAGCCAAGGCTATCCCGCTAATTTTGGCAATCTTCCAAAAGCAGGGCGCCACGCAAACTCAGCTCGGCAATTTTCACTGCCACATAAGCAACTGCGGTGATGCGAATTTGTACAGGTGAGAATGGTGTGCTTTTTCATCGTATTGATCCGTGGACGTACGCAGTGGGGGGCGGCGTTCCCGAACCGGACAGAAGATATACCAGGAATGGTACTTTTTAAAGCGGTTTTTTCCGCACTTCGAAGAAGTTTTGATTGCGCATTTTGATTTTTCCGCACACGCCAACGCCAATACTGTCAAACGAGGATTTACAAATGGCGCCAGCGCAATGACTCCACTAGGCTATTATAGGGACCAATTTGAGGAGGGGGCGGAGGGCTCCGTATACAAAAATCAAAAGCTCCGCCACCCGCTCAAAAATCCTGCGTACGTCCCTGTATTGAAAATCAAACTTTTACCACTTTTGCCTGCGCCCGTTGCAGCTACATCGGCACGTCCTCTCTGAAACGGCGTCAGTTCATGGAGCGGCGGACCCAGTTGTTCCACCTGAGCCCCCAAGACCTGGTCAGCCTGCAGCCGCCCGCCGTGCATGCGCTCGTTCATGCGCTCGCCGCCCGGCTGCTCGCCAGGGGCGGTGTTACTGCGATCCATGAGCTGTATGAGTACTATTGCTCGTGCGGCGATATACCGCTGGACGCCAGGGAGCTGATTGGCGAGAGTTGGTTTTGATTTGTGGATTATATAAAAAAATCGGTGATTTTGGGAAAATTAATTACTCAAAAATAAAATATGATTAATTCTCTGAGACAACCGGAAAATAAGAATTAATATTATTGCGATATTATTTTATTTCTGATATTTTTTGTTTGAAAATGTCTCGGGAAAAATATAAATAGATATATAGGTAATTGCGATTTTTTTGAGAATCTGAGGAAGAAAACGTAATTAAATCTGTGGAAAATCGTGCTAACAATATAAATAATATATATATATATTATATATATATTATATATATATATATATATGTATATTGTTGTCTATGTTATCTAATTTCTTTTAAATATGAGTAAAATAGGTTCTTTCCACGCTGATTGTAAAATCTTTTTTAACATGTTTCCGTATCCTTACCGCCGTTTTTATCTGCGCTGCAGGCAAGACCGGATTTCTGCAGTTCATCAAAACTCACCCGTGGATCTTCGTGGTGTTTCCGAGTCGCGTTTTTGTCGCCGTACGCCGCGAGTTGCCAGAATTCGATTATGCCCAGTTTATCGAAGAAGTTTGTTCGTGCTTGAAGAATTTTTACAAACTACTCGGCGGACTTGACGCTCTGCACTCGCACTGATTTACGTGCCACGTTGGAAGTGTGCCAATAATAAGCAAAGCTTGCCACTTTTGTAATAAAGAAAATTGTCGTCAGTACGTTAACTTATAACGTTATAACATCAATGAATTTTTTCACCTTTTTGAAAATAGCACGTGTTGAATATCGTTGGCACGCTTCCAACGTGAACCACGCGTGCAAGGTGTAAAATTACTGGAGTATAGGTTATATCACATCAACATATCAATCCGAATTTGAAGAACTTTGCCGGCCACGAGTTGCGCGCGCCCACACCGGTGGAGCAGAGTGGCAGCCCTACGAACGGGGCGGCCGGTGTGCCCGGTGCCGGGCCGCCCGCCATCCAGAGGAAGGCCTCCAATACGATCAACTTGAACAGGGCCATGCAGCAGACCGCCGCGCCCACTGGCTGGGGCGATGTGAAACCCAATGCTGAGTTGGATGCTGCCATGGCTGGTCTGTTTTTGGGGCCAGGTGGTTACCCAGTGTAGTTTGGTGTTATTGGTTTGGCAGTATGTGCCCGCTGGCACCACTGGCAAATTTTCCCCTTATATTCACTCGAAATCGCTAATTTCCACATCATTTTGCCCATTTTTAACTTTAAAATAATTCCCCTACTTACAGGCTACTACGGGCAGCAAAATGCCCAAGGGCACATGGGGTCCGGAAGCTTCCAGTCGATGCAGCAAAATAATGTTCAGCCGCCCTATTACCAGAACAGTGAGTGCCCCAATTAGCGTTTTGATAGTCCCCCCGGTTGTTTCATTTCCAAAGTTCAATTCCGCTGCGGAACAAGGGTTGACGTCATTGTGTTTTCATATCGTATCGACCCCACAACGCAGCCAGAGTGATGATTTGTCTCGGGGCTTTCGTGTAAAACACCGGGTGGTGCCCACCGGCCCACTTGGCACCTAACGTCTGCCACATGCGCCCGATTTTTGGTGGGAAGATGTCCTACACCCACTAGTTGACAATGTCAAAAATGTCAACTGGTTCCGGTCCCATTTCAAAGCTTGCTGGCGAGTAACACGCCACGCCTTTCTACGCGTCATTGGGCCCACACACGCTAGTTGACATCGACACCAAATGTCAACTGGTGCAGATCCCGATTCAAAGCTTGCTGACAAGTGGACGAACGACATTCAAACGCAATATTTGAATTAGGAACGGAACCAGTTGACATTTGGTGTCGATGTCAACTAGCGTGTGTGGGACCATTGTATACACGCGTATTTCGTCTTGTTTGTTTCGCATATTGTTTCAACATGATTCGACACTTGGCACCTAACTTGAATGTCGTTTGTCGGCTCACCAAACTGGGTCGGAACCATCGTGACATTTCGTGTCGTATCGTATCGTATCGTGTGTAGTGCCAAAGTATTAACTTTTAAACCCTTCAATCAGGCGTATCGTTGATGCCGAATGGAGTACAAAGAACAACCAGCGCCGTGAGTGCCGCCAACTTCTGGGAAAGACGTTGGTTCTTTTTATTCAGTGATCGATTGGTCTGTTGATGCTACACAGGCTACTTAGTCTACCCGTGTATCCACTTGTTTTAATTAAGATTTGTGAAGTCAATTCGGATTTTGGTACTAGTGAGTGTTGGTAAGCGAATTTTTAAAAAATCGGGGTGCTTGAAAAAAATCTATTTTTGAAAATAACTACCTATTCCGAAAAAAAATACCTAAAATTTTGTTCTGCTACTTTAACCTAAAAAGTGGCTTTGTTCGCAGCGGCGCCGGTGGGTCGCTCTGTGTCGTCGCACGTGCCGCCGCAGCGGTGCTACGTGACCGAGCGGCAGGCGCAGACCGACATCGCCGTGCCCAACGGATACACGCTGTATTTGCGGCCGCCCATGCACGATGCCGTCACGCAGGTGGGGTGGAACATTTTGTAGGGGATGTATCCAGGATTTTTGAGCGTAGGGTCGGGGGTGCTGCTTGGTTACGGCGGTCGGTGAACGGTCCCCCAATTTTTTTTCACGCGGAGTGGAGGAATGGCGTCAGCGCTGGCGCCACGCCATGGCGCCATGGGACGCTGTATATGTAGGCAAATATACATATAATAAATACGGCAAACAGTACACCTTTGAGTGTATTTATTACGATTTGCGGCTATATGGAGCAAATCTGGTGACAATCGCAAATGTCTGGTGAAAAATGCGCGCTTGCATAAAATTTTTTAACGCTGACGTTGAAATTTTTTAGTGAAAGTCGCATTTTCAGGTAACTTTCGGCAGTTCACCATTCCGCATGTAAACCCATCCCTCATGTTGACCCGGAACACATTTAATTATACCTGGCATGTTGAAAATAGGTGATAAAACACATGACCTAGTTATTTTGAAGGTGAAAATCTATAGAAGTATGAAAATATGGGAATTTTGGTGAAAATTACGGTAAAATTGCTCAAAAGCGCTCCAGATAGCTAGGCAATTTGCGGGTGGGGGGTGTTCAGGGGAATGTAGCCAAAAAAAATTGCGCCAAGGAAAGATATATAGCTATATAGCTGGGCGATTTGGGGTGGTGTTACCCACCCCCGTTTCTTACCCCTGCAGGCATAATGTGTTTACAATGGGTCTACATGATGATGGGGTTTTGATGCGGAATGGGCCCTAGCCGTAACTTTCTGGTCTCATCCCGGGAAGGGGTGCTGCTGCACCCCCTCCCCCGCCTCCCCCCCTTTTATCGTCTTTTATTTTATTTGTGTTTTGTCGCTTTTTTACATACTTTTATTGTGTTTTCAATGCAGACAAATGGTGACGGCGCTGAGGGGGAGTGGGGCGGCAGCAACGGCGGCTCCAGGCTAAGCCCCGTGGTTGGCGGCGGTGCACTCGCATCTGGGCAGGCTGAAGAGACGAAATGTGGGTGTTCTAGAAGTTATTCATTTTCTGTGGCATGTGTGACGTGGCTTCTCCATATCTGTTGTCGATGTTGACATCCTTAATTGAGGAGTTTGCTTCCGAAACTAGATAACTCCATGTTTTTCAGTTTTGTGAAAATTGCATTTGAAATTTTGAGAGTGGCCTGAGCGGGCACGCTTTGAGTGACAACCGTTGCCCAATACTTTTTGAAAAGCCAACGAATTTCTGTACATTTTCCATATTTACAATCCTCTGGCCGGCAAATATAGCTAGAGTTAGGTCCATTTTACTGTCATTATGGCGACAAATTTAACTAACAAAATTTTATAACAAGTCTCGGATGCAAACTTCATTTTTGTATGGGTATTTTGCCCAGTTGAGCCGTTTTTCGGAGTTTCGGATGCAAAGTTTTTTCAGTGGAGTTATCGAGTTTCGAGTGAAAAATATGATAGATATTTATGGAGTTATCGAGTTTCGAGTGAAAATTCACCATTTTGATGGTGGAGATTTTTCGGATGAAAATTTATCGTTATCGAGTTTCGGATTAAAATTTACATTTTTTTCAAAAATCAGTGTCCCTATCTCGGGAACGGTATGAGATATTTACGTAAGTTTTCTTTATTTTGAAGAAAAAAGTATATATATATGATATATATATATCAGATATGCACTTAACTAAATTCTTTTCACTATGGCGTTTATCGAGTTACGGAACCAAACGCATCAATTGATAGGTACAATTTTGATATCGATATTTTCATTTTTCAACATTCAATGTCTATAGATACTCGATAAGAAACCTCATCGACATTCGATATTCTATTAATATTCTCTGCGTAAATATAAAACTGCGCAGTGCCGCTTTAAATTAATTAAACATTCTCAATCACCCCCCAGCCGGGTCCACGCCCACGTCGGGCGTGCGCTCGGCCAGCTCGAGCGTGTTCGACGAGGTCGGCCACGTGTTGCAGCAGCAGGCGGCGGCGCCGCAGCCGCCGCACGATTTCGGCGCCTTCCTGAGCGGAGGGCAGCGCCACGGCAACGACGCCTACAATCCGTTCGGCTTCGGCCTCGACTCGATGGACCTGCTCAGCAGCATGCTCGGCCAGGGCGGCGGCCGCCCTTGAAGTCGACCGCCTTTGAAGTCGACCGCTTGGTGGATTTGCTGTAGGATGGCTCGTATAATCCTAACTTGTTTTGGCCGTCTGACTCTTTAATTGCGCGTAGTCTGCGTGAATATGGCTGTGCCGCTTTTTCACAATTTTAACATAAACTTCGGTTAGCATATTTCTTGTCCCCCCGTTCGGTTTCAGCGGACATTTTGTCGCCCGCGCGGAGCCGCGCCCGTTATCGTGTGTGTGTGTGTATCATTCGTGCACTTAGTTACGGCGTCGCATGGCGTCCATTCGCGTCGGTACCTCAAACGTTCCAAGTTGTGTTTTTGTTGGACTCGAGCCAAATGCGAATGGACGCCAACTGACAGCCGATCATCTACGTTTTCCTGTGAACAAATCGAGCCGTTTGCTCACGCCGTGCATTTCAAACGTATAATTCTCTCCGTTGTTGTAGAACGGTATCTCGCCAAACGCAAGTTATCATTCTGCATTGCTTTTTGCCTTTTTTGTTTTTGTTTTTTAACTTTTGAAAATATAGTCGTCTGTAATGACTCCATGGCCAGCTCGTTGCTTTAGAGAACCCTACCCCAAATATCCATGATTTTTTTCTGGTTGCGAAATATAATGTTTAATTGCGGCGTGTTTTGAGGAGCGTAATTGTCGAGTTGATTTACAGCGTATTTTGCAATCAGATTCTTAGAATTTTTATATTGATTTTACGACTGCAAATGTTCCAATTATTTTCCCCAGGTACCCACCCACCTTGTTACGTGTGAGATCGGTAAAAGTTATTTTATGTAAATACCCACTCGTTTCTCGCTAGATTAAGTGTGTGTGTTTTCTTATTGTACGCATAAGTTCCCATCGTGAGAGAAATTGTGAGATTTTTTCGTCAAATATCTATGGGCCCTCGACGCTTTCAGGACCAGCTCTACAAAGACTCCCAAAATATCCCTTCTGAAAACTTCATTCACATTCACTTTACATTAGTAATGGGCTAGGATATTTTTGCACAGGTATCCAGTAGGTTTTTTGCTGTGACAAATTACAGCCTGTGTATGAAATAATACACGTTACCCCGTGCAAAAATATTCTCAGCCAGTGTACATAGAAATTTGTGTATTTACTAGCACCGCCGTAGAGATGTGCATTTTGGACCTATAAAGTGCAGCGTGATATGGTTCAAATCGATGTTTTTTACAGGATCTAGATCAGGATCGGCATTATCCATTTCTGGAGCAGGATCTGTATAGCATTTGAACCCTATGCCGCTGCGCATGTAAACCTGCTGCTGTTCACTGGAGTTTCCAGCCTGCCCTGGCGCCGCGCACCCGCCGGCGCACTTTCCATTGTTCACAATGAAATTGTTGTATTGGTGCTCAAGGAAACCGCAACTTTAAAGTGTGTAAACGTGTGTCGATTTTGAGGGGCTTATTACAATTTGGTCTGTTACGTAGCGAATTTTTCCTTTCATTCAGCTATTTTTCTTTTTTTTATATTAAAATTCCATAACGTTTGCATTTGGCGCTTCTGATAATTCATACTCTCTGGTCACATTTTTTTGTTCCTGCAATACTTTTTATTATTATTGAAATAACTGTTTTGAGGACAAAGCTTCTTTACATTATACCTTTATCTTCATAGTATGTACCTGTTGGCTTTTGGTGCTTGCCGTTTCCCCCATTTCTGGCGCGAAATTTAATTGGTCCGGCATTTTTTTTCGGGCACACTGAATCCCGAATCTACCGTTCTAAAACGGTGGAGGCCTTATTAAATTTCGCTCCTGCTGTTATTATTAGTTTTGAATACAGGGATGAAATTGTAGTTTGGCAAACTGCCAATCAATGGCGAATTCTATCCAATATTGGAGGATTTTTAATTAGTTTTGCATTGATTAGCAGTCTGCGCCGCTTGGCGTGACACACCTGAAATGTGCTTTGCTACTTATAAATAGTCACACTGAATATCGAAACGAAACTGCATATGATAGGTTTACCTGTCGGTTTTACACATCTCTTTTTTTTTCTGTGACCTGTAATCATTTGTTTAGTACACATGTGTGATAAAAAAACTGTTCGCGACACTTGTTGAACGGGCTGATTTCAAATATCTAGTATTTTCACTGCCATAGTTGTATTTTGCATTGATTTAGCATCGCATTAATGTGCATCTTTCCAAACCATGCGAAATACATTTGTGCCAGTTTATAATATGCTGATCTAGGCACCGCAGTTGATAAATGTGCTTTTACACAATTCTTTGGTTGAGCTCTTCTAATGGCGGCGGACACTAGTTTACACAACTGTTTTGCGTCTGTGTCAACTCAGATTTCGGCTTCACGTGTCGCAGAGCGATCTCCAAATGCACTTGCCGTAATATTTATTTTTCAACATTGCCGCATGTGCATTTGGAGGTCGCTCTGTGACACATGAAGCCGAAATCTGAGTTGACACAGACCACTTGACACACTTGTGTCAACTAGTGTGTGGGCCGCCAATAAGTTCTGCTTCGATCAACTGCCGTGTCTATGTCGGTGCTCGTAGAATGGACAACCAGTGGCCATTTTCACACCCCCTGTGGATATGTTATTTACAACCTTGTTGCTGTTTATATGCCTCAAAAATCGTTGTTTTTTTGTAAGCTCGTGCCACTTAAGCAAGGATATTAACGTCACATTTTTTTTGTTCCGTCGGTGGAGTGTAGAAAATATTATCGAGCTAATGGCGAAGTAACTTCGGCGGCTACGCGTACTAATTGACCGTCGGTCAACTAGAAAATCATTGTAATCGCCTGTTCAAAGTCGTTTTAACTGAAACGCGTCTACGGTTGTCAACTAGCGTGCGTGGCAGTGCCGCCATTGTCTGTGTTGTGGATTTTGAGTAATTTTATATACACTACTATCCGAAAAGTACTTAAAGAAACGAATTTTTAACGACACTCTTGTCTTTGCGCACCTTTTGCAGGGTTGAATCGTTTGGCACTTTCATTACTGCGTATAATCTTTGTAACGGTCTAGCTCATAATGCGATCATTGCGATTGAATGTGGTCATTTTGTTTGGAAGATTTGTTTTGATCTGCAAAGTGATTATCCTTCGCTCTATTGATTGCTTTTAATCGGTATATTTTGAACGTGGGAAGCTGAAATCTTTGGCATTTAGCACGAATATTGTGGCATTTTTTTGTGGCCGTTTCTCGGACATTTTTGATCCTTGAATGACGCCACAATGCTTACTTTGCTTGGTGCCTTTTTGCAATTTTCAATTACACATTGAAAAAAATGCCACGGAGTTTTCTAATTTGTGTGAATTTTTCGGCTTTACAAGTTCAAAATTGAAAGATTGAAAGTAATTTGAGAGGGCTGTGATCTATCACGATGTGGTGATTTCTGAAAACTTATAGCCAGAATTCGATCGCTTTGTGGTCGCGTACCTAATCGGTTTTTGTGTGTGCCTTTTTAGTGTTTCCCGTGCTTCGGAAATAGTCTAAGGATTGAGGAATGGATGGTTTCTAACATCACTGGTTCACGAAAAACCGGATTTTAATTTTTTTAAAGCCAACATATACATATATACATGCGAATATTTCTGCAGATAACTTCAAAATATTGTTTTTGTGAACACCTCTGATGATTAAACCAGGCCGTCCATGAAAATTTTCGATGCGCACTGTACATAAAAATACAAATTGCACTTCTGATAAGCCATTTCATTAATCATGCATTCAGTATTCGGTTCTCGACAGAGAGAAAAAAATCAGAAAATCCTTCCAAAAACATACGTACTGTTCGGTATTATCTCAAGATGAGATTCATCATTTTTTTGTGGTTGCGACCATAATTTTCTACTCGCTTTTGTGCATACAACCAAAACAGTGATTCTGTCACTTGTCTTGTGTCTTTTGATATGTCAACAGGTTTTCGTTTAGAGTAGTTCTCGCTGCGGGTGCCACTGAGCTTGATGAGTAGCCTCTTGCCAGTGGTCAGTGTGGCCCTGTGCCGGTGCACAAGTTTACCCGGTGCACAAGTAGTAAAAGGGCGCCATGAGGCGGCGTAATTTGGCGTATTCAAATGGCGCCATTCCATCAATCATGTCTATACTTGTTATTTTTGGAGGGGGGGGGTTCGCAGGGGTTCAATATGGCACAATATATAAGCTTTAGAAGGAAAAAGTGAGAGAACCAACTAGATAGATTTGTAGATGGCTGGAGCGTTTGGGGGGGGGTAACCCTCCACCTCCAACCCTACTTAACCCCTTCAGTGCCCATGAAGACCCAGTGCTCAAGTGCGGGGGCCGTACCTAAGCACCGGGTCTACATTGGCACCGGATATTACTACTTATGCACCGGGTAAACTCGTGCATCGGGTTCTGGCCGTCAGTGTTGCCCGCAGGTACATGTAAGTGGATGAATTTGCATGGCTGTTTGTTGGAGTGGTGCCACTTCCAGACCCTGTAAAATGTCCAATTTCGTGCAAAGTGTAAAAGTCATGTAAAATGCCTTCTGTTATGAAAACGAAGTTTACAGGGCATTTTACATGACTTTTGACACTTTGCATGACATTTTACATGGCCTGGGGGTGAGTCCGGCTCCGGACGTATCCCTTCTCATCTCCATGCATATTTGTTCATTTCTTACCCCCACGTGATGTTCACTTTAGCATGAATGCTTGCATTGTTGATTAATTACTGGTTTGAGCGCAAAACTTTGCAAACATTTATGCACGTTCATAATGGATTAGCATCATCTGCTGTGTACATTCCTTATTGTTTTGTGTATAGTGTTTGTCATGGTAGAAATCTTAGGTTCTGATACGAAATTCCAATATGGTGTGAAATTGGTACAATAATAGTCAATTTCTGTTGTGACATAATTGGTTTTAACGACCATGCAGTAGATATTGTCAATTTTTGGGTTGGGCGATTTGTAAGATGCAACTCTTCGAACAAACCAAATGCTACTGTTTGCGTATTAATTAGCTAAGCCGAGTAGTGTTTTTATCAATTTTTCGACCATAATCGCAAGAATGCATTTTCAACTCGTTGCAATGTCCCCTTGGTACTATTGGAGGGCTACAGTGTTCTAATCTCTTAGCACTTAAACCTAACGTGCAGTTGCTCAAGCCCGGATCAGTACAGAAAATACTCTGGTTTGTGTTTGTCTTTTTTCTAAGACCCTTTTCTTCGCTTCCAACTTTTTTACTCACTATAAGTTTTTGGTCAGTTTTGTTATCAGCTTGCCACTCATCTAGGGAAGTTAGGTAGTTCAGCGCTTGTAAAAAATTTTACGCTTTACCTGGATACATCGTTCTAGTGTGGATGCAAACACATCGTAATTGATTTCGTCTTAGTAGTGTAGGTATTTTTGAAGTGTGGTGTTTAGTTTGAAGTCGTGGCCTAGCATTGTTTGCTTTTATTTTAGCCGGTATCAATTTAATTTAGCTTAATAGGTATATTAACTGTGCAATGCTTTGTTTTGTCGCTACAAAATTTACCCAAGGACTTTATGTACTTTCTGAAACACCTCGCGTAATTTTAGCATCATAAGCATTTTATTCCCGGATTTGTTGTGATTGCTAGCCGAAAAGCTTTTGTTTGCCACCCATGAGAAATCGCGTAACTGTTGAAATAATCTCTTACATTTTGGTTCTGTTCCCTTTCTTGTCTTGCAGGGGCTACACACATCAGGGGCCTGTCCCGCAAGTTGACAAGTGCTTTGCTCTTGACTTTTAACTTGACACTTGACTTTGTCACTTGTGGAAGCGGTTCCAGTTTGCACCGTGACTTCGGTGAAAACTGAAATTTTTCAAATGCAAATTTATTTATCAACTCGGTTGAATGATTTAATTTAATTTAAATTAATGACAGTTTTGAAAATTTGATAATTAAAACACATGGCATATAAGAGTGTACACTGGATGTCGCCAATGTCGCCATCTCACTTTTCACAAAGTCACGGTGCAAATTAGTGTGTGTAGGCGCAACAGAGTTGTACAAATACTGGTATTTTTGGAAAACGTAAACGTAAACGTAAATACCTTTTCCAAATCAAAAGTATAAATACTAAAACGTAAGGTATTTTTAAAATACCGGGGAAAACGTAAAATAAAACGTAAACGTAAAAATTATATTAAGTGCTTCCGCTATCAGAGAATACAAAATCACAATGTTTTTAAACAATATGGATGTTCATATGATCTCCATCAACATTTCCTGCTTACCTGTATTTTATATATATACCTATTTAGAATGATGGGATCGGGATATTGAATTGGGCTTGGAGTTGACATTTTGCATTGTTGTCAACTACTGGGTGTAGGGCAGGGTTGGCAAAATCTCAGAAAAAAAATAAAAATAAAATAAAAATAAAATGGAATATTCAAGAATAAAATAAAATGGAAAATTTAAGAATAAAAATAAAAATTGTATAAAAATTCGAATTTTTGTAAAAATTTTGTAAAATTGTATAAAAATTCGTATATTTTTGTAAAATTGTATAAAAATTCATATTTTTTGTAAAATTTTATCTCATTGCTTTAGTTTCTACCTGTTTATTCATGGATCTGGGGGCAGTCCCAAGCATTGTAAAGTGTCAAATGTCATGTAAAATGTCATGCAAAGTGTCAATTGTCATGACAAATGTAAAGTAAAGTGTAAATTTTCGTGACATGTAAAAATTCAAGTATCAATTGTCAAGCAAATTGTGTCCAAATCTTATGTTTTATTTCTAAATCTTATGTTTTGTATCCAAATTATGTTGTTGTTAAATCCAAATCTTACAAGAACAGTTGGATACAAAAACATAAGATTTGGATACAAAACATACTATGGATACAAAAACACAAGGTTTGGATACACAATTTACACTTTGCATGACGTTTGTCATGACAATTGCCACTTTGCTTGAAATTTGACATCACATTTGACATTTTGCATGACAATTGACACTTTACTTTACATTTGTCATGACAATTGACACTTTGCATGACATTTTACAAATGTGCCCAGCACACTGCAGTAGTCCTTCTACTGAAAATGCAAACCACACTTATCAATAATTGTAACTTTACACTTGCAGCTAGCTAACAATACATACTGCATGCAACTTTTGAAAAGTAAGGGAAAAATTTGTCACACGTCTTTCATGTATAGGTCTAAATATAAAAATTTTCTGGCCTTGCATGCATGATTCTGATTTTTTGTAAAATTTTTGTAAAATTTTTGTAAAATGTGTCATTTTATTTTATTAATGACTTCTGTGAATAAAATAAAATAAAATAAAATGAAACAAGAATAAAATAAAAATAAAATAAAATTTTTATACAATTTTTATACAATTTTACTAAAATGAATTTTTATAAAACCAACCCTGGTGTAGGGCCATAAGGTGCCAATTTCGTAAGAGGAAAACTAAAAAATTATGAGTGAGAAGTAATGGCAAGTTGAATGGCAAGTAAAAATTGAACGAAAAGTAAATTTGTAAGTGAAATGACTAGTTAAAAGACAAATGGTCAGTCATGAGAAAACACTAAAAATGTTTTTGACTTTTTTTTGCATTTCAGTTTTCCCTCACAAAAATACTTTCCTTCAACTTTTTACTTTTCACTTGCAAATTGATGTTTGAGTTCTTCAATTGCGGAATTAGAACTCCTCAACATTAGAACATGTTGAACTCATCATAATACACTATATTTGTCAAACAATATGGTTCCGTGTAGCATATTTTTACGTTTTCTCTGGTACCCGGGTAATTGTGCCAGGAAAACGTAACAAAGCGTAACGGTATTTTTGGAAAACGTAAACGTAAACGTAAGTATAAATACCCGAATAACCGGGTATTTCGGGTAAACGTAAATACGTTTTCGCAACTCTGAGGCGCAATACTTGTTTAGAAATTACCTGCATCGTAGCACCTCAGCTTATCGGTCAACAAACTTTTGCAGCGGTGATAAAAGTTGTATTTATTTACCCTTGTAGTCTGCCATCATTCTAAAATGACATTACCAATGTTAAATGTTATTTACATAGACAGCGCAATCATTGCTGTATGCACTGTTTAGATAAATGGTGATCACTGGTGTTTTTGGCGTAGCATTTCTTCTCTCAATCAGGGGTAATATTTTTTCGGTGTGCTTTCCCCCCCTTTTTTGTGAACATGGTCCCGGAAATTGTGTTCGTTTCATATAAAGTTAAATATCTTCAGTGATACGGCACTTAATCGATTACTCGGATCATGTGTTCGCAACGTTGTAAATATTGTTTAGTTTTTTTCTAGTGTACGTTTGTAATTATGCAATTTGGAATCAATAAACACGGAAAATGTATTATTTTGGATTTCCGATTATAAAAAGCTCACATTCTGTCATCACATACAATACCCAGTTTACCTCCGACGCGTCTAAATATCGCCACACATGTATTTATTTTACAATGAACAAGTTCTGTAGGCAAATTCATATATCACTATTTGCGTTCGCGTTTGCAAAACCTGCTATTCAAAACCGCCACTGCGCGAAAAAAAACATTTCCATACCCAAATCTTTGCCCCTGCGTTTATTTAACAATTTTTTTTGCAAATGCCGACGGATTGTCACCTGTAAACGTTCTTCAGAGATTCTCATCCGGGTAACCTAGTTAGCGCATTGGCACTTCAATCGGCCGGATCCAGTTGTTATTGTTTCTCTCCACGTCGGAAAGTGGATCGATGGCTGATACCACTGGCAAGGTATTTTTTCGCGTCATTTTTGCCCTTTCCGCATGCGCATGTTTCGCTGGCCCTGTACTGGTGCACAAGTAACAAAAGCAGTAAAAGGCGCCATGGTGTGGCGTACTTTGGCGCTCTCAAATGGCGTTTTTTCCATCACTAATCATGTGTATACTTGTTGTTTTTGGAGGGGGAGTTCGCAGGGGTTCAATATCTAAGTTTTTTCAGGCTTTAGGAGAAAAATGGCTGGATAGATGTGTAGATAGCTGGAGCGTTTGGGATAACCCCTCTTCCAACCTCCCATACTGGACCCCTGCAGTACCCATGAAGACCCAGTGCTCAAGTACTTAAGCACCGGGTAAACTTGTGAACTGGGTTCTAGCCGTTTCGGTATCGCAGGTGATCGAGTGCCGCGCGGCGGTGGCCTGGTCGGCCAAGTCGCCGCTCAGCATCGAGACCATTCAGGTGGCCCCGCCTAAGGCTGGCGAGGTCCGCATCAAGGTATGTTTTCTGGGCAACGGTCAACACACTAGTTCACAAAGGCATCAAATGTCGACTGGTTCCGATACCAATTCAACGATTGCTGATGGGTGCATTATTGCATACGGTCCGTCGGCTCGGTCAGCAAGCTTTGAATTGGTATGTGAACCAGTTGACATTTTACGTCGTAGTCGACTACTGTGTGTACGTGTAGAGTCAAAGAGCCTTCTAAGCGTGACAACCCGAGTTGCCAATCAGCAAACTGCAGATCACTCACACGGGCGTGTGCCACACCGACTCGTACACGCTGGACGGGCACGACCCCGAGGGCAAGTTCCCGTCCGTGCTGGGCCACGAGGGCGCCGGCATAGTGGAGAGTGTCGGTGAAGGCGTCACTTCCGTGAAGCCTGGTGCGTTTTTGTGGATGCTGATTGTGTTGTTGTGTAGAGCACGTGAAGTGGAAATATTGCAGGCGACCATGTGATCCCGTGCTACATTCCACAATGTCGGAATTGCAAGTTTTGCAAGTCGTCCAAGACGAACTTGTGTTCCACTATCAGGTACGAAATCTGATTGGCCGTTTTTTTCGGGCAACCCGATTCATTTCATACAAATACAATACACTAGTCACAATACAATTTTCTACCTAGTCCTAATGAGCACCCCAATCAATTATAATGTATAAATAGTTGCCCCAACTGTAGTGCATAATTTCGACCCAATTGTCGGTCTAAGCTCAAAGACAAAGACACAAAAATTCCCCAGTTCTCAAATGGTTGTTTTTGCACAATCCCTAATCACACTAGCTGTTCATGTCCACAGGATGACACAAGGCGTCGGCGAGATGCCCGACGGAACGACACGGTTCAAATGCAACGGCAAAGACCTGTTTCACTTCATGGGCACGAGCACCTTTTCGCAGTACACCGTCGTGGCCGAGATGTCCGTGGCGAAGGTGCCAAATTCAAAATACTCGCACCAGTGCCCGAAATTATTTTTTACCGATTTCCCACGTAGGTAAGCGACACGGCTGCATTAGACAAGGTGTGTCTGCTCGGCTGCGGCATCAGCACCGGCTATGGCGCCGCACTTAATACGGCCAAGGTAAATGTTTGTTTGTGTGTTTTTACATGGCAATTAATCCTCGCTCACTGGTTCCGAGATTATTTAAGCTTTGTACACCTTTCTGAATTGTGTTTACATTTCTTGTGACAGACAGCAATTGTCCGACTTGTAGATGCGAATCACTTTTTTTCAATTTTATTTGTGACGTGTTTTTTTTAATTGTGGCACTAGTGTTATTAACCGCAAAGAGCACTAGATACATTCTGGTTTCGTAAAATAAACATCAGAATCCGTCCATCAATTGACATTTGTTGATGGTTAGGGGATTTTCGGGGAGTCCCCGATGTATTCTAGTGACAGACTGACCCCAACGCAGGTAGAGAGTGGCAGCACGGTGGCCGTGTGGGGTCTGGGCGCCGTGGGGCTCGCGGTCATCATGGGCTGCAAGGAGGCCGGCGCCAGCCGCATCATCGGCGTCGACCTGAACAAGGACAAATTTGAGACGGGTTTGTATGGATTTTAGGCCTTATTTTGCTAAATGATGTGCTAAATTTGACGTGTTTTCCAGCGAAGAAGTTCGGCGCGACCGAGTGCGTCAATCCCAAGGACCACGACAAACCTATCCAGAACGTGCTGGTCGATATGACCGATGGGGGACTCGATTACACTTTCGAGTGTGTTGGCAACGTGGCCACTATGGTAGGTTTTGGTTAAGGTGTCAACTTTCCGGTTTCTGGCCGCTTAATTTTTTACCGTTTTCCGGCTCATTTTCCATTTTCGGGCAATTTCCCCCCCGCGTTGTTTGCTGTTTTCGAGCAAATTTTCTGTTTTTCTGCCTCATTTACCATTTTCCGTCAAATTCTGGTTTCCGTTTTCCGCCATTTTTGCCGTTGACCATTTACCAGCACGTGCGAATTTTTTCCGCTTTCTTTTCCGGCAAATGAAAAAAAATTTGTTGACAATTCTGGTGCGTCGCGGACGTTCCCTCTATTTACCCCCCCCCCACAGCGCGCGGCCCTGGAGTCGTGCCACAAAGGCTGGGGCGTGTCGTGCATCATCGGCGTGGCCGGCGCCGGCCAGGTGCCAATCCCAGACCCTGTAAAATGCCCTGTAAATTGTCAAATGTCATGCAAAGTGTCAAAAGTCATGTAAAATGCCCTGCAAAATGGCAAACGTGTTACATGACTTTTGACACTTTGCATGACACATGACATTTGACAGGGTATTTTACAGGGTCCGGGACTGCCCCCAGGAGATCAGCACCCGCCCCTTCCAACTGGTCACCGGTCGCAAGTGGATCGGATCAGCCTTCGGCGGGTGGAAGAGCCGCGATCAAGTGCCCCAGCTGGTGCAGAAGTATGAAAGCGGCAAATTGGATGTGGACTCGTTTGTGACGCACCACTTCAAGCTGGATGAAGTGAACAAGGCTTTCGATGCCATGCATCAAGGCCAGTGGTATGTTGATTTTGTGTTTCATAGAGCAAGTGTGCGGCATTCAGTATGGGCTTCCCTAGTATGGCAGCAGGGTAAAAACCAGGTGTAAGTCGCATTTTTATGTCGGCTGTAGGTGTTACGTTGTGTAAGGTTTCTGCGTTATTTTCCGCCGTGGCCGCCCTTCCACCTTTGGAATTTTGTATTTTTCGCTTACCGATAAGAAAGATCTTTTTACTTTGTGCCTACGCGGAGGATAAGAACAGGTGATATGTACACACCTATATGAAATACAGGGGTTTTGTAGATTTGGACCCCCGTGGGGGTTCATATAGATGGCAAATCGCTCCTCCGGAGGGATAGATAGCTGAAAAAAATTATTACTATTTTTTTTTTGGGGGGGGTACGCGAGGGTTCAATATATAGGGCTTTCCGAGGTATAGAAGGAAGAAAAAAGGAAACAATCGCTTAAAGTAGGTGAAAAATGGCTCAAAATAAGTATAAAAGCACATATATAGCCAAAATAGGCGATAATGAACATGAACTAGCGAGTTTGGAGGCTAAAAACTATAAAAACGTATGAAAATTAGCGATTTTGAGCGAAACTTGGCTAAAAAAATTCAAAAATCGCTCCAGATAGATAGATAGATGGACAATTTGGGGGGGGGGAGGGGGTTAGGGGATAGTAGCCAAAAAATTTGCCTCCGGGATAGATAGATAGCTGGCGGATTTGGGGGGTGTAACCCCCCAACCCCCCCCCCCCTGCTAAACCCCTGATAAAATCTTTTCTATTTACAGCCTACGTGCCGTTGTGGACATGAACTGAGTTGGGCTGATGGGTGCCTTTCGAGCTGCACATTCGAGATTGTTTCATAGGTTCTTATATTTTGAATGGTCTTGGTTATTTACCACAAAGTTACTTAGGAACCCGTATGGGGGAGTTTTGGTGCCTTTCGTTGATCCGGGTCTTGTTATTCCGCGTTCATTGTACTTCCTAACTTGTCTGTGACAAAATATTCCCGCCACAACACTCCAGCTTCACATGAATTTTACTTTTCAACCATTAGTCCGATATTACGCGTATCACCGAGATCAGGTCGGAAACCAGTAGTGTTGATCACTCGACGCCTCAATCTGAGTTGTTTCCGTAAGTGTCCTGCGGCCCGGTGGTCGATTTAGTCGAGTAAGTGCTTCGTGCTCTAGTGCTCGTGCTTGAACGCGGCGTATTTGAACGGCGCGGCTTGCGTCGCAGTATCAAGTCCCTGCATTTGTTGGGCCGTATAATACTGACTTTCGACCACTCAAATCACCAGGTGGCAATGCCAAGCCCTGTAAAGTGTAAAGTAAAGTGCCAAATGTAAGGTCAAATGCAAAGTCAAATGTCAAATGTAAAGTAAATTGTCAAATGTAATGAAAAGTGTCAATTGTGTATCCAAATCTTATTTTTTCGTATCCAAACCTTATGTTTTTGTATCCAAATCGTATGTCGAAAAGTAAGATTTGGATTCAAAAACCTAAGATTTGGATACGAAAAAAAGATTTGGATACACAATTGACACTTTACATTTGACTTTGCATTTGACTTTACATTTGACACTCTACTTTACACTTTTCAGGGCTTGGGACTGCCCCCAGTCTATCTATGGTGCTTGCTTGAATAGGAAGGTCATGATGCGCAGTCTGCAGCGGCTGGAGTGCAGCACGTCCATGTGCGCGCGCCGGTCGATCTTGAAGAAGTCGACCAGGTTGGCCGCCTTGGACACCATCGGCTCGACTTGCGCCACCGAGGTGATCCTGTCCTGGACACCTGCGTGCAAGGGGTAGGGCTGGCTACTCATCTAGAATCGCCACTCATCTAGTGCTACCCGCTATTCATCTGCACCCACAACTCATTGGTGGGCTATGGATGAGAATTGAGCGGATACGGTGTGGTGGCGGCATTGCAACATGAGCGATAAGTCGCCGCGGGTTAAGATGAAGACGACGAAACGTGCCAACGATATTTTGACGAATGCGATTATCACAGAAAGTTGAACAAAGTCATCTCTGTTATAACGCTATACGTTAACTTATTCATCTTTTGTACAAAAATCGCGCTCTTTATCATCATTGGCACGCTTCCAACGTGAGACAAATGAATGCGAGGGATGTCCGTCGAATAGGCATTTGCATTGTCAATATGTGCGACGTTCCATCTACGCCCATTCACATACGTGCGAACTTCCGTGACAGCCAGTTTACAACAACAAATCAACGAACCGTGTATAAAAAGCGTGGGCACGGCGACAGAGTCGATCTTGTTGATGCTGTCGAACATGTCCCAGCAGAACTCCCTAGACTCGCCGGTCGACCAGCGCGTTCTCAATATGGACGAAAACGCGCCGACCAGGGGCCAATCCCAGACCCTGCAAAATGTAAAATGTCATGCAAAGGGTCAAAAGTCCTGGAAAATGCTCTGCAAAATGGCAACCGAGTTGCCATTTTGCAGGGCATTTTCCATAACTAGACACTTTGCATGACATTTGACATTTTACAGGGTTTGGAACTGGCACCAGGATCAGTCCGCCGATGTCTGGGTGCTTGGAGGCGAGGTCGATGCTGACGGCGGTGCCCAGGCTGTAGCCCAACAAGACCACGCGCTCTGGCTTGATCGAGAACACTCGCAGGGTCTCGATGAACACCGCTGAGATGTCGTCGTAGAGATTTTGTTCTGAGGGTCGACCTGCGTGTGTGTGTCTTTCAAATTATGTGGTGCCAGTCCCAGGCCCTGTAAAGTGTGAGCACAAGTGTCACATGTCATACAAATTTGTCAATTGCCGGGACTCGGGACTTCCCCCTGGTGTGAGCGGTTACATAACTTTGTTAGAGAGTTTGTAAAAAATCAGAGTAAAAATATCTGATTACCAAATATTTATATTATATTTCTTACAGAATGACATTTTATATTATTTTTGAAAGATTATTTGAGATTAGGTATTTTATATTTAATTATCATCCATTTTTAAATTCTAAATGATGATGATGTCATCTATGCTGAGGTCGTCTGTGGAATATCTGCCTTGCCTGTGGACATGCCGTAGCCGCTGTAGTCGTATATGACCATGGGGCAGCCCAGCTTCTGCACATAATAGTGCAGGGTCAGGTCCATGATGCAGTGGCCCAAATCCATCGCATTTGTATGCGAGAACAGTATTACGTAGCTGGGCGATTTCAGGTCCAGCTCTCCTTGCCCAGCATCTGTGTGGCATTAAAAACATTATCGTCACATTCCTGTAACTAGAGAAATATGAAGGTCTCCACTAGGGTGTCAAAAAAATTTTTTTACGGAAAACGGAAAACGGAAATGTAAAATTTATTCACTTTACGGAAAACGGAAAGGTAAAAAAAAAATTTCTGCCGGAAAATGGAAAGGTAAAAAAATTTCACTCAGCGGAAAACGGAAAACGGAAAGGTAAAAAAAAATTGTCGGCCGGAAAACGGAAAAATGAAATGCCGGAAAACGGAAAGCAAAATTTTCACGGAAACGGAAAAGAATAAAGTGAAATTAGCACGGTAATAGACAAATTTGCAGAAGGAAAACCTGCATGCAGGTTTGCCTGTTTGGCTTTGATTGTGGTAGCTGTACATTCTGCAACTATGGATCATGCCTTCACTTGTAGTTCAAGCATAACTGAACCAACAAAAAATCATCAAAAAGTAGCCATAGTGGCCATAGGAAAGGAAACACTATGACAATTTCACAGTCTAGAAGCAGTGGGAATCACTGATGACCCCTATGCACTTGATGACAACATTGCAGAGGAGATGATAATAAATAGCATAAAATTCAATGACAACAACAAACAATACTATATTGACTGGCCGTATAAAGAGAGTATCAGTGACCTGCCCACGGGAAAAGCAGAAGCCTTGGTGCAGTTTAAATCACTGATAAGAAGATTCAACAAAGATCCAAACTTATTCGAACAATACCGGAAAGTTTTGGACAACCAACTAGAAAAGGGAATAATTGAGATCTGTGACAACAAAACAGACAACAAGGGGATTCATTACCTGCCACACCAGCCAGTAACCACGCCGGGCAAATCGACATCATGCAGAATCATGTACGATGGGTCGGCAGATGAGCCCAGTTTCAACGAGTGCCTTTTTAGAGGACCAATTACAACACCATTAGCACTGGGCCTACTCCTGAGGTTCAGGGCAGGCAATCTAGCATTAATTGCCAATATTGAAAAGGCATTTTTGCAAATAGGATTACATGACCAAGCTAGAGACTACACACAATTTTTCTGGCTGAAAGATGCCTCAAAACTAGGGTGTCAAAAAAAATTTTTTACGGAAAACGGAAACGGAAAAAAATTTTCAGCAGCCGGAAAACGGAAAAAAATTTGCACTTGGCGGAAAACGGAAACAAAAACGGAAAAAAAATTTCAGCAGCCGGAAAACGGAAAAAGAGGCCGGAAAAACGGAAATGGAAAAATCAAATTTGCACGGAAATGGAAAAACTTCCTGAAATTTTGCCAGAAAATGGATAAAATTTGCTGCAATTTTGCTGGAAGTGGAAAAAATTTGCAGTAATTTTGCTGGAAACAGAATTTTTTTTACATCATTGACAATCTGCATGAATTTTTACCAGTTTGGCTGATCAGAAAACAGACAGTTGAGCCAGAAAAAGGTAAAATGAGGCGGAAAAATGGAAAATTGAGGCCGAAAATGGAAAAAAAGGCAGAAAAACTGGAAATTGAGGCGGAAAACGGAAAAAGGGCGGAAAAACTGAAAATTTAGCCGGAAAACGGAAAATGAGCCGGAAAAACGGAAACGGAAAAAAAAGTTGCCGGAAAACGGAAAAAAAATTTCAGCAGCCGGAAAACGGAACGGAAAACGGAAAAAATTTGCCTGCGGAAACGGAAAACGGAAAACGGAAATTTGACACCCTACTCAAAACCAGTAACTGAAAATAACTTAATAGTACTTCATTTTAAAAGCATACTGTTTGGACTTGTCTGCAGCCCAGCAATTTTGGGAGCAGTCATAAAATACCATTTAAATGTGACAATAAACAACATGAATGAATATGAAGAAAATAAAGGGGAACAAAACCAGTTGGCGATGATAATAAACAACATTTACGTCGATAACTTCATCATGAGTGTCACAAATGAAGTTATTGCTTTAGAACTATATTACAAAGTCAAAGCTTTATTTAACCAATGTTCTATGAACATGAGGGAATGGCTGTCAAACTCCAGATCAGTCATGAATGAAATAGCAGAAAACGACAGGAGTCCAAAGGTGAATAAAATTGTCGCAGTAATGGGCATGAAATAAAATCACCAAACGGACATGCTGGCAATATCAACACCAAAATTGCAAATTGACAGCATCACAACACCAACCAGATGAAACTTGAATAAATTATTTGTGTCAGCATATGACCCAATTGGGTTCACAGCACCTGTTTCACTGACACTGAAATCCCAGTTGTCAATGCTGCTCCAAGAGACAAAAACAACACAATGGGATGAGCCAATTGAAGATAAATACAGATTGGAAAAACAATGGAAAAATGCCAGAAAACTGAAAATCGAGCCAGAAAATGGAAAAATGGCCTGGTAAAACGGAAACGAAAAGTTGAAAAATTTTTCAGCCGGGAAACGGAAATATGGGCCGGAAAAACGGAAACGGAAAGGTAAAAAAATTTCAGCTGCCGGAAAACGGAAAGGTAAAAATTTTTCGGCTGCCGGAAAACGGAAAACGGAAAGGTAAAAATTTTTTGGCTGCCGGAAAACGGAAAGGTAAAAAAATTTCCTGCGGAAAGGCGGAAACGGAAAACGGAAACGGAAATTTGACACCCTAGTCTCCACAGACGGAACATGGCGCTGCTGTAAGACGTTTTCGAGCGGTCCTTCTCCGCGTTGAACAGCGCCTGGTCGGGCGCCAGCACCGCGTAGGCCAACTTGTTGCCGCTGCTCGTCTGCACGAATGACGCCCGCCACACGTGCGTCTCGTAAAACTGCGAGAAGTTAGAATTTGGAAGCTGCATCCCGCATCTGGGGACAGTCCCAGACCCTGTCATGTAAACGTCCCTGTAAAGTGTCAAATGTTGTATAAAACCGTGTAAAGTGTCATATCCAAATGTATCCAAATCATATTGTATTGTATCTAGGTCTTACTTTTGGTCATAAGATTTGGATACAAAACATAAGATTTGGATACATGACACGACATGGTCTTTTACATGACACATGACACTTTACGGGGTCTTTTACATGACACTTTACAGGGTCTTTTACATGACACTTTACACTTGACAGGGTCTGGGACTGGCACCCGAGCCTGGCACCAATCAATTCACCTTGCGTTTCTCGTGCTGCCTGCGCGCGACTTGACACAACGGCTGCGGCAGCTGCGACACCAGTACTGAATAGTACACTTCGAAGGGTGGGTTGACGAAACGCGCCGATTTCACAGTGTGTCTGTGCAGCTTCATCACGCCCGCCACCGCTGCCATGGCTGAAGTAAATAATTCGGTAAGCGTGTGTAGGCTAGAGATGGAAAAGGACCGGGAAATATGGCACCGGCACCTCTGCCAGCCCTCTAAAAGGGTACCTGGCAGCTGGCACCATGAGCACTGGCAAAAAAATGGCATCGCACCGGCACTGGTGCTATTCTGAAAAATTGGCACCGGCACCAGCAGGACACCGTCGAAGAAAGGGCACCGCACCAGCACCGGTGCCCCGGTGCCTTTCCATCACTAGTGAATGCATGACACCGGGCTCGCATCACCATTGCGCGTGCTCACCTCCCTTTGAACGGCCGTGTGCACTCTTAGCGGACGTTGACGCCAATTGGTCGCAGTTGAATTGGTAGGTGCACTTTGGCGGCTGAAAGACGAATCGCTTCATGATGAGGCAGGGGATGGGCGGGCAGCATATCGCCTTGATCAGGAAGCCCATCGCTTTCGTCACCGACCACGTCGCTCTGCGCTCCGGAATCTTTACAGTAGAATTTTTTAGTTTTTTCATCATAATGTTTAGTTTTTACTATGGAATGTTTAATTTCGAACTTTATCAGAACATTTTATTCATTGAATTATGGTAGAATTCTGTGCATTTGCGGTCCGCCGATTATACCAGTTTGCACCCCTAGTGTGGTTGAATTTCCATCAAGTACCGAAGTTCAATCAACGACCGTATTTCCTCGAAATATTTGGAGAGTGCCGTTCTATTGTTCTCGTGAGTGCAAAAATGGGCCAAAACCTGTCGTTCTATTGGAGGTGACCTTCTATTCGACTACAAATTAAATTAGGTAGGTAACGACATTGCTATTTTCGACCTTTTCGACTGATTTTTTGATGGTCCAATGTATCGAAAAAGTAAATTCTTCACATAACGCACATCAACCACTGCTTGTAATCGGCCTGGTTTCTGCGCCGCCTTCTACACAGGAAGCACACCAGATGCTTGCAATGTTTGCAGCTGGGCACGTTGTCGGGCGTCGCGCCGTACTTTTGCATGATCTCGGCGACTTCTGCGGCGCCGCCAGTGCGGTCGCGCGTCGCTTTGAGCATGTCGTTCGACGGCGGGCCCACTAGATCTGCGCTCGGACAGCTTATTGTGGCGCTGGGGTGTATACTGGGGGCGGTCCAAGACCCCAAATGTCATGCAAAGTGTCTAAACTCATGCCCAAAGTGCCATTTTGCTGGGCATTTTACATGACTTTAAACACTTTGCGTGATATTTTACATTTTACAGGTCTTTTTACAGGGTCTGGGACTGGCACTTGGACGGACATAAAGTAACGCTATACAATAATTGATACCATAATTTGATGAATGAGGTCACGTAAAAATTCTGCTTTAAAAAAAACCAAAAGTGGGAGCAATGTGGTGTGCTAAGAAAAAAATTAATCTTTTTTTTATTCAGGTGGAAGATGGTAGTTTTCATTCTAAGGTGTACCGTCAGTAAACTAGATGTTGTGCGAAGGATGTTCGGCCACTCACTGCATCGGTAACAGTAGTTCTCAGTTAGGTTGTCGACCATGTTGCACATTTCGTACAGGAACACGTGCTCGATGCATTTGGGCACCTGCATCTCGCCGAATTTTTTCAGAATTTCTTCGTTGCGCTGCTTCCGCAACTGTTCGCGCTTGGCGTGCTCTTGCGCGCGCGCCTGCGTAAACGTCTGTATTTTAGACATCAAAGCCCTACACACTAGTTGACAATGACACCAAATGTCAACTGGTTCCGATGCCAATTCAAAGACTGGTGACGAGTTGACGAACGGCTTTCAAATGCAAAATTGTCGAATCACGTTACAAATGAAGCTGTAGTGTTAAAATGAAAACTTTGCGGCACGTGCAACATACAAGACCGGCTTGTCGTACATTTTATGTACAGTAATGCGTAGTGTTACTCGTCAACAAGTTTTGAATGGGGGTCACAACCAGTTGACATTCCGTGTCGTTGTCAACTAGTGTGCGTAAAGCCAATGTGGCACGTGTATGTCAAAAAGCGCCATCGGCGTTACCGGTTTGGCGCGGCGGGCCTGCTCGGCGCACTGCATGATTCGTTTGCACATGGCAGGGTCATCTTGCCCGATCTGCTGTATCACCTTGGCCACTGTGAGATTATGCATGCGTGTACGTAAAAACATGCACGTTGTAAATTGTCGCGCAAAATGAAGTACATCTGGTGCCAGTTCCGGAAGTGGAGAAGTAAGAATTGGAATGGAATGGCAAGTAAATGGGCAAAAGCGCAGTAAAATGGCAAAAGCGCAGTAAAATGGAAAAGCGAAGTGAAATGGCCAGTAAATTGGCTAAAAGCGGAGTAAAATAGCAAAAGCGAAGTGAAATGGCAAGTAAATAGGCAAAAGTGAAGTAAAATGGCAAAAGCGAAGTGAAGTGGCAAGAAAATTGGCAAAAGCGAAATCAAAACATTAAAATATAAAGTAATTTCTCTTCGCTTTTGCCATTTTACTTCTCAGTTCACTTCGCTTTTTCCTTTTCACTTCACTTTTGCCAAATTACATCTCACTTCTCCACTTGCGGAACTGGCCCCTGATCACTTTGGCACCTGGCACGCGGGCGGCTCGTTTGGCCAGCAAGTGGCTCAGCCATTTCTCCATGTGCTCCATGTTCTCCAATTGCGTTTTATCGTCGCCATGCGTCTCCACGTAGGCTGGGCTAGGGCTTCCGTGTTGCTGCGCACTTGTACCTGCAGGTGAGAGCTATTCATATACCTAGGTATTTTTTACCTAGATTGTTTGATTCAGATGTGTGAAAGCTTTGGCGCAAAATTTTCCCCAAAATGCTAATGATGGAATAGAACCATGTCTTATTTCACAACTACGACGCTGTATTTTCATGATAATCCTCAGATTACCTCGATACCACTATCGTTTTATGTTTCAGCGCTTATAAACAATTGAGGCGTCTACTTCTTGAAGTCGACAAGTCCAAAATATGACAATTTCGAGTTAGGCCCGGACTCTGGGGCTACTTCCGCAGATTTTTTTCCATTTTCCATAAATTTTTTGACCTCACATGCCCATATGGCTAAGTGCCAAATTCCCATGGCACTTGGTTGACCAAATTTCGGGCAAGAAGTCGACAAGTCCACTTAGTTTAGAGCAAGAGGTCGTCAAGTCCATCCTCTTCGTCCTTTTTTATGGGAAAAAATAGCAAGAAATGTGATATGTACGTCATGGACAGCTACTTCTAAAAGTCGACAAGTCCATAAATTGCCCATAAGGCAGCGTCGTCGTCGCCGGGAACAAAAATGTTCTCTAGTGCAAGAAGGCGACAAGTCCATTTCCCTCCGAAAACAGTTTTGCTCTGACCGAATCGAAAGTTATGGACATCCCATTTTTCACATATAGGTTGAGAGCAGGGGCTGAAAATTTGACACTTTATTGTCAACATATGGAACTTATTGGCGCACCGCACACTCAAAATTTTCAAGGGCGGTTCGAACGTTTTTGAGTTCTGCCAAGGCAGAACTCCAAGGGCGGTTCGAACATTTTTATTTAGGAAAATTTGTTGCATTTTTGGGACATTCGGATGAAGTTCACACGAATCCGGATGAATTCACACAGTTTTTGTCCATTTGCATATCATAACAAAACGTTTCAAAAACATTGGGACACTTGCAATTCCGCCCTTGACTTAAGAGATACGCCCTTTAGAGAAGGTTGTTAGGCCGGAATTAGAGCTCAGCGTCGATTCGACGTGAAATGACGACATGAAATGACGTCGTGAAATTAATTACACGAGTGTGGATCATGCTACGGGTCTACAATTTTCTAAGGATAATATATGAATCAATACCTTAATCGTGTCCAATACTGAGTGTTATCAGCCACAACTAGAGCGAATTGAAAAATTCAATTTTTATCATTTCACGTCATCATCATTTCACGTCACAGTGTCAGGGAACAACTTGACATTTCACGTCAGACTATTGCAAGCAGCAGTCTGACGTGAAATGTCAAGTATTTCCCTGACACTGTGACGTGAAATGATGATGATGTGAAATGATAAAAATTGAATTTTTCAATTCGCTCTAGTTGTGGCTGATAACACTCAGTATTGGACACAATTAAGGTATTGATTCATATATTATCCTCAGAAAATTGTAGACCCGTAGCATGATCCACACTCGTGTAATTAATTTCACGACGTCATTTCACGTCATCATTTCACGTCGAATCGACGCTGAGCTCTAATTCCCGCTTTATGGGAAACACATCTTATTTATCTTACCAAACATATTTGTGAAAAAAATTTTATAGGTAGATCTAGGCTTTGTCTTCAAAAATGAATAGAGAAATTTTTTTGTAATATCCACTTGTTTAAAAGATATTGAAGTTCACCATGTGGCATATTTGTGAAAACTGAAACTGAATTCCACCCTCTAGAAAGTGTCCGAATGTTTTCTTGCCTAGATGGCGCACTGACACTCAAAATTGTCAAGGGCAGTTTTTGAGTTCCGCCAAGGCGGAATTCCAAGGGTGGTTCAGACATTGTGCACTTTCCTACCTGTCTGAAATAATTCCGCCCATGCACAATCCGGGGCAATTCCGCCATCGTGCAAAGTGTTCGAATGTTTCATGTGCGGAATTGAAATCGAGGGCAGTTTGAACGTTTTTGGATTCCGCCCCCGTTTTTAATTCCGCCCTTTTGAATTCCGCCCTTGAAAAAGTGTTCGAACTGCAACTGAAAATTCGAGTGTGCCGTGCAACAATGGAAAGCATGAGAGAGCCAAATTGGACACGCACCACGGGCCTGGAATTGGATCGGAAACTTAAAATGCGATTGACTCAAAATCACATTTTGTGGACTTGTTGACTTTTAGAAGTAGAGGCCTCAATTGGTAAATTATGAAAAAATTCGATGTTTTCAAATTTATTTTTAGTAGTGCTTTTGCACCATCGGTATTATACTGAAGATCGGTCGGTAGTCGGTACTGAAATCGGCCAAATACCTAGACGCAGGTTTGAGCTGTTTTTTCGATGACGTAATTTATATCCATCACTTGTTTCCCATACCAAAGTTATCCACAGAGTAAATACCGTATGACCTCGAATAGACCCCCAGGTATTTATTTTCCCATCACACTTTCACACAGTTGGGGAGTTATTCAAGTGGGGGTGGGGGGTTAAACTCCAACTACCGCACTACCCACATTGGTGACTGTCGCTGGCAGTCTGCTGTTCCGACTGCGTGTGCTCAACCCCTTCGGTCCCGGTGAGAAGCGTTCTTTCCGACTGCGTGTCGTCCATCATTTTGAGCGAGTTATTTTGGTGGAAAAGTGCTTTTAGTGGCTTTTTGGGGCCTGTGGTTGAGTTTTTATAGTGTTTTGAGGTTCTTTTGTGTTTTTGGAAGCTTCCTGGGAATTTATTTTTGTGCTGCCGCCGACATGGCGAGCCTGTGTCGTGATTGTCAAGGCTGCGCAAGTTAATGTTCAGTTGGCAAGAATAGCGAATTTCGGGAAGAATGAAATAAACTCCGCCTAATTTTGAAATATTTGATGTAAAAACACGTATTTCGCTAATCAATAACAATAAAGGTGGGTGTTGAAAGTTGATGATCCCGCTTTATTTCCTCTACGCGACGTCATATGCTGCGACGTCGCCTGTACAGCTGAGTTGGCTGTATATGGACCGATCGCTCTGAAACGCCCAGTTTAATTGTTGACCCTTTTACCATTATCCATCGTTCGACAAATATGGAGGGTCAATACAGCACGAGAAGTCCCGGTGAGTAGTTTCTTTCCCTTTCAAACGCCTACCCGGTCCCCACTATAATTCTCGTTGTCATTTGCACGCAGCTGTGAAGCGGCTTATGTCTGAAGCTAGAGAGTTGAGGGAACCTACGGAACTTTACCACGCCCATCCGCTAGAGGTTGGTTTTGTTTGCGCTGTCGAATGCAGTGTGCAACTTTGTGAAGTTATTGGACAAGTGCCAACGACCTATCAGAGTTGTTAAAAAGTTGTGTTTTTAGAAAACGTGAACGTAAATACGTTTTCCAAGTTTTGAGTATTGATATTAAGGCTAAAATGTTTTTAAAATACCCGGGAAAGCACGAATATAGCGTAAACTCTTAAACATTTTGAGGTGTTCTTGTTGATTTTGCAAATTGAATGCCTTTGTGTTTCCACATTTTCCATAATCGTACGGAATTGACGTCACAACTGATCCTAGAATATTTATCAACATTTTACTCAAGTTTTGCACCTTGATGGAAATTTTTTAGTCATTCTTATCAGGAAAGCGTAACGGCTTTTTTAGAAAATGTAAGCGTAAGGATAAATACTCGGAATACTTGGGTTTTCCGGGTACATGTAAATACGTGATTGCAAAATATAAAGTACCGGCTACAAGTTTCAGTTGGAAATTTTCCAATACTGTGTAATAACATGCATGTCATGGCATGGTGTCTCACAGGACAACCTTTTCGAGTGGCATTTCACGGTGCGCGGCCCCGCCGACTCAGACTTCGCAGGCGGCATCTACCACGGGCGCATAATGCTGCCCGGCGAGTACCCCCTCAAACCGCCCAGCATCATGTTGCTCACGGTTGGCACTGCATTTTCAGATGATACATGAATAGATTTCCACAATTTTTTTTTGCTAAAATCAGCATTGTTCGTACATCGACGCATTTTTCTTGCAGCCGAACGGCCGCTTCGAAGTGAACAAGAAAATCTGCCTTAGCATATCTGGCTTCCACCCTGAGACCTGGCAACCATCTTGGTCAAGTACGTTTTCAACCACTCATTGCGGCACATTGGGAAAAGATATATCTGTTAACATTTCGGATAGTTCGGAATATCTATGAAGTCGTCAGCGTCAATTATTTCGCGACATTGCCGTCTCCCCAAAAATACGTTGACAGGCAATAAGTGCATTCTCGATTTTCATTTTATAATGATTTTATCACGATACATGATTTTTCATTGTCTAATTTGACAAAACGAATGTCACTTCCCAAACAACAGTCCGGACCGCCTTATTGGCGCTGATCGGCTTCATGCCGACGCACGGCGCGGGCGCCATCGGCTCGCTCGACTACACGTCCGACGAGCGCCGCGAGCTGGCAGACAAGTCGGCCGAGTGGCGCTGCGGGCAATGCGACAAGTGCATGGCCGATGTGTTGCCGCCGCTCACTGATAAGAGTAAAGAGGTTCAGGGCGAGGCGGCCAGGCTTGCTGAACAGATCGAATTTAAGGTTTGATGTTGATTCTGTATGACTTTTTGAGACCGGAAAAGTTATGGGGAGATGAAAGCTGTGAGTAACAATCCAACAAAGATTGTCGTTTCTCTTATCACGCCATTTTTCTTTCACTTTTTCACTTGACTTGACTAGCCAACTTGACTCGATTAGCCCCTGTTATTTACTTTTTTAATTTTAACAAAGACATTTTAACTTATTTTTGACATTTTAATTATGAGTTACCATTCCGTTTTCAGGATGACGATGGAAAAAGATCAACAGCGTCATCGGCAGCTAACAGTTCAGCCAATCTGCAAGCATTTCGCACAGGTAAACTTACAGTCACCATCCCTTCATGGGCTATAATTTCCTTCCCCATTAACCCCCTCCCCCAAAATACACAGAATTGGACACCCCAAGTTCACCATTGGCAAATGACGTTTCAAACTCAACGGCTGAATTATTACAAGCGGAAGGGAACGCGGTGCGCCAGCGCCGCGCAGAAACGCCGACTGCGGCACCCGTTGTGCAGCGGACACTCATTCCTCAGGTGTGGAGATTTTCTGTGGTATTTGTGAGATGGTATTTGTGAAGGATTGGGGCGATTATCGTATACGGTCGACGATTAGCGGGCAAACAGAGGTCAAAATGCCATATCAACTTTGCCTAAATGTGTTTTATGGTTTAAGTGCGTATAAAAAATCTTGGATACGTCCTTGGCCCCCCGGTCTATATGTGCACCGGGTTTACAAGCGCACCGAGTTCTCGCCCATTCGATGGTGTGGAGTCTATACTCCGAGAACATAAATATGAATGAGTGATATTGTACGACGCGGTGTTGCGCGCTTGCGCGCAAATTTTTTGCAAACTGTGTGCAAATTGCCACATAAAAGTGCTGTTCCTGGCATCTTTTATGGCCTGCCTGGAAAGAGGGGGGCGGCCCCCCCTATGGTGTCAACAAAATTTTTTACGGGAAATGGAAACGGAACAAAATTTTTCACTTGCCGGAAACGGAAATTTTTTTGACTTGCCGGAAAACGGAAACGGAAAAAACATTTCACTTACCGGAAAACGGAAACGGAATTTGTTTTGCACTTGCCGGAAAACGGAAAAAAAATTTGCCTGCGGAAAACGGAAAGTTGACACCCTAGCCGCCCCCGACCCCCCCTGGCTATCTATCTCTCAATTCAACTCAATCTCACAGGACCCCCGGCTGATAGAAGCCGCAGCCCAGTCACAAACCGGAAACACAATCCTCATAGTGTTCGTGTGCCTGGCGCTGGCGGCGCTCATGTTCCGCAGATTGGTGTTGGTCAACGGCAATGGAGTGGATTATGGAAACTGATTTGCTATTAACTTTTTGTGGGATTACCTTTTTTACCCCAGACGCTAGTTGACATGGCAATGTCGTGTCAACTGAATGTCAACTAAATAACACAACAAAAATTTAAGCATCAGACTTAACGGAAGCAATGATAATAAAGTGTCACTTTATTAAATCCAACTATGCTCTATCACATGGGAAAGTTGAAGTCACATAATTCACCAAAATTTAGTTGACACGAAGGTAGTTGACATCCAGCGTGTGTGGTGCCGAAATTTCCGTGTCGATGCAGAGTTTTATCGAGTGGTTAGAAGGTTCATCGGTTCTGGGGATTTTTGGTTTGTCAGTTGTACATTTTGTGGATTCTTTTTTATTCTTGCCGAGGTTTCCAGTGATATGTAGGTTTACTTTCAAAATGCTTTTTATTTCGCGTGTATTGGTTACTTGTATTTCGTTGTTGACAGCGCATCTTCTTTCCCAATTTCTTGTACACATGCACACTAGTTGTGATGGTCAACAGTAACATCAGTTTTACACATGTTTCAGTTGACGGGAACGCATCAGTTTTGTCAACACCAGTAGACGAAGAAAAAATTGCGTTGTGGTTTATCAAAACATGTTTGCATACGATTTATTTAGTTGACCGATGCGCAACTGTCCAGTAGTGTGTATGTGTGGGCGCCAATAGTGACAACCGAAACTTACGCTGTATATGATTTACTGTTTCACGTGCCTTTTTACATGCATTTTCTTTTTGTCAACGAGGCAGTTTTCTCGATTGTGAAAACTTGAAACTGCCGGGTTAACATGGAAAATGTGTAGAATAAGTCGTCAGATGGGGAGGGTGTGTGTAAATAATTGAATGAATGTCGGCATTCTTCCGTTTTAGTAATGCGCTTAGAACCCCAAGATGTTTATTTTATTTGTGTTTTTTTTTATTAGAAAAAATACGGTTGTGAGACTGCGGATTCTTATTTCCGTCTGTATAAATCGTCGCATCTGCTGGGCTTCTCTTTCATATTGGCTGTTTGTAGTTCATGCAAAAAATGAAATCAACTGAATGCGTTTAGCGGGGCACGTGGGCGTTAAGAACTGCAGAAATCTGTAACAACTGCAAACATGTTAACAAACATGCTTTACATATTTATTTGCCTACGCCCAGTGATTGCCCAGTTTGCAATGGTCTGTGTAAACCCGGTGCACATGTAGGCACATTTTCCCACAAGTAAATCTGTCCTCATACTGTCGATTCTCTATAAAATACACTATTCTCTATATTTACATACATATCAGCGATTTTTGTAGGAATCCCCCCGCTCAAAAATCCTGAATATATCTCTGGCTAGCCCCTCAATCACCGGGTCTACTTGTGTACCGGGTTTACATGCGCACCGGGTTTTGGTCCTTTGCACTTGCACACGCACCTTCCCTTGCCCGCAGTTGTGTTTGAATGAATCCAGTGCTTGGTGTCGGTGCTACCGGGATCGGCCGCAGTGCCGCCCCAGCCGTGCGTCAACGCCGCAGCCATGACTAGCATCGCCGTGCGTCGGCCGGCCGTGGTCGCCTGCGCCGTCGGAATTCTGGTCGTAGTCGCCGTCGCGTATTCGGGCTTGCTGTCGCCGAATGCGGCTGGCGGCCGCAAGCTGGGTGATGATAAGTTGGTTGGATTTTCCTTGAGATATTGCGTTGTTGTGGTTGGTTCGTTTGGCGACCACGTTTGACTGAAACTAAATCTCGCTGCGATTTCTGGAGGGGTTCGATACGAGAAGCTATTTTGTGCACAGCACGTGTCGAACATTGCCTTGGGGTTGCAGACAATCTGTCGCAAACATCACTGCATAATTGAAACACCTACGCTTGCACACATTTAACATTGCGGACTTTCGTCGCAGCTTCACGGCCGCCTATCCACACCTACGATCCATCGATCTCAACTCCGTCTCATCTTTATCCGCTTTGGTCGAGTCGCCGCACCAATCGTCCAACCGGCAGCCGCTGTCTCTGGGCGCCGTCGACGGTGCCCTAGCCGCGGCCGATGCCGCAGCAGAGCGGCACGACGAGTACGAGATCGCTGGTGGGCGCGCTAAGTGGAGGCGTAAGCAGCCAGCTCAGCTGGAGAAGGCGAGGCATGGGGAAGTAGCCCTCACTGCTCTGCCGGAGGTTTGCACTTGACACTTTTTATATGTTTTTTGATTTAGGTACTTGTAAGATTATAGGTGCCAGATCTGCCAGTATGTTGTTTCTTTGTCAAGCAATTTTGGAAGTGCGAAGGTGATGATTTGTGTGATCTAAATATTGTCTGTGTAAATTGACCAGGTAGTTTACTTGCATCTAACTAGTTATCACACACAATTTCACCCGTCACTTAATAAGTTACTTACACGACAGCAATATCAAACTCTCAGGAGCCCCGCCGCTCGGTGCACCGCATCAAACTGCAGCCATTGGTTGAGGACACGCACACGATGTCGCCGCAGCAGCAAGCCGCAGCCGCCTGGTTCAGGGCCGACGCGGACACCAGCTACAATAACGCGTCCGCGGGGGTCACTGTGCAGCCGGAGGATTTGGCACTTTGCCCGCAGCCGTCGCCGACACTTGGTTTGTTTTGCGTTTTGTTTGTTGATGGGGGGAATCACGTTGGTTCAGGGGTATCTTGAATTTTGAGCCTCAGTGGGGTAGGATAGATAGCAAATTGTTCCTCCGGAGGGATAGATGGCTGGAATTTTTTTGAGAAACATCGCTAAAAGTAGGTGAAAAATAGCCAAAATTAGGTATATAAGCACCAATAGTACAAAAAAGCTGAAAAAAGGCAATAAAATACATGAAATACCGATTTTAAAGGTGAAAATCTATTTATAAAACAGTATGAAAATTAGCCATTGTGACATTTTGGTAAAATTTCGATGCAGATAGCTAGATAGCTGGGCGATCTGGTCTGGATGAGGGGGGGGGTCAGGTGATAGTAGCCAAAAAAAATTCACTCATTAAAAGACCCTTTTCATTTTCACCAAGAATCCTCCCTCCTTTTCTCCCAGTTGGCCACATGGACCAGGCGGTCCTTTTGATCGCCGGCCTGAAGGAAAACACCGTGGCCGAAAGTTACCCAGAAGTGGCTGGGCGCAGCGAGTGGCGGCCATCCGAGTGCCGCGCGCGCAATCGAATCGCCGTGGTGGTGCCGTTCAGAGACAGGCAAAGTCACCTCAATCGACTCTTGGACTATCTGATCCCCATGCTGCAGAGACAGCTGCTCGATTTTAGGTTTATCGTCGTTGAACAGGTTCGCGGGTATTTGGTTGGAGGTTCATTTTAAGCGTTGCATTTTTGAAATGCAGCGTGGCTTCCCAACCAGGTGCCAGTCATGCCAACCCTGTAAAATGTCATGTGACATTTAAAAGACCCTGTAGAGTGTCATGTGTATCCAAATCTTGTTCTATAGTAGGGTGTCAACTTTCCGTTTTCCGTTTTCCGTTTCCGCTTTCCGCAGGCAAATTTTTTTCCGTTTCCGTTTCCGTTTTCCGGCTGCTAAATTTTTTTTCCGTTTCCGTTTCCGTTTTTCCGGCTCATTTTCCGTTTTCCGGCTAAAATTTCAGTTTTTCCGCCTTTTTTCCGTTTTCCGGCTCAATTGTTTGTTTTTCCAACTTTTTTTTCATTTTCTGACTCAATTCTCTGTTTTCTGTTTCAGCCAAACTGGTAAACATGCATGCAGGTTCTCAATTATGTAAATTGTTCCTATTTCTAGCACGATTTCTGCAAAAAAAATTATTTCTGGATAAATTTCTGCAATTTTTTTTCCATTTCCGGCAAAATTTCAGCAAATTTTTTCCGTTTCCGGCATAATTTAAGCAAATTTTTCCGTTTCCGTTTCCGTTTTCCGGCGTTTCATTTTTCCGTTTTCCGTTTTCCGGCAGGTGCAAAAATTTTTCCGTTTCCGTTTCCGTTTTCCGGCAAGTGTAAATTTTTTTCCGTTTCCGTTTCCGTTTTCCGCCAAAAAGTTTTTGTTGATACCCTATTCTATAGTATTCAAATCTTATGTTTTTGTGTCTAAATCTTACGTTTGGACATGATATTTGTATACAAATACATAAAGTTTGGATACTATACAATAAGATTTGGATACACATGACACTGTACAGGGTATTTGACATGACACATGGTCTTTTACACGGTCTGGGACTGCCCCCAGGTCGAGTCTCATAAATTAATGACTACGCAGTACGGCAAAGACCTGTTCAACAAGGGCCGCATCATGAACGCCGCATTCGAGTTGGCCGAGTTGATGCGCGTCGACTGTGTAATCTTCCACGATGTGGACATGTTCCCGCAGGACGATCGCAACTTGTACAACTGCCCCCAGCCCGACAAGCCCCGGCATTTGGGTGCCTATGTCAACTCCCTCGGATATGAACTTTGGTCTGCCGGGTTTTGGGCGTGTGATTATGTGCTTCTGTTTACAAAACCAGTCGGTTTTCGTCTGGTTTATGATTAAAGATAATCAAAAATGGCCAAAAAAAATTTTCAGATATTATATCTTATTTTTCAGATCACAATGCTAAGCTGTAATTCTTCCCGGGGGAGGGAGCGTCAGTTTCAGATTACAGTAACCATAGTTACAGTTACTGCCTTACCCCCCCCCCTGTAAAAAGCCACTAGACATCTTACTAGACTAGGCATCTCTCTTCAACGACGTCCCTAATGTCAGGTACAAGGAGCTAGTGGGCGGCGTGCTGGCGATGACAGTGGCGCAGTTCCGCGCGGTCAACGGCTACTCGAACAGCTACTGGGCGTGGGGCGGCGAGGACGACGACATGGGCGAGCGCATTCTTTCCATGTACACGATTGATAGACCGGCCCAGGTGGTGTATTTGGGGAGCGTGGTTGTGTCGATGATTTTTTTTAGAATTTAATTTTGGCCTATTGTGTTGGATTGGCGGCGTTTTCCTGATGGCACATTTTGAGGACTCCCAACTTTTTGATGGAAGCATTTTTGTGTAAAGATCCTTTATTTTCTGTAAATGTGAAAATCTTTCGAACGATTGCCGCTCACGGGTCTCCTAGGGGGGGGGGCTGCCCCCCCCCAAATCCGCCAGCTATCTATCCATCCCGGAGGCCGCTCAGCTATCTATCTATCCCTAGGCAAAATTTTTGGCTACTACCCCCTGAGCCCCCCCCCACTCCCTCACCCCCCAATCCCTCACCACCCCAATCACTCACCCCCCAATCCCTCACCCCCCAATCCCTCACCCCCCAATCCCTCACCCCCCCAATCCCTCAGCTACCTACCTATCTGGAGCTATTTTTGAGAAATATTGCCCCAATTTTACATCAAAATCGTTATTTTTCATACCATTTTATAGTTTTTCACCTGCAAATTAGAAAAGGTTATTTAAAATAGTTTTGTTTTTCACCCAAAAGTAAACTGGATAGGGGTGGGGACTCTTACCCCTCGTCTAAACAAATAGAATAAAAATGGCTTTGGCTAGCTTTCCAAAGTATTTTTTTAGGATAAAAAAATATATAACAAGACGGTGCCTCGCGGACCTTTAGCGCTTGTCCCTATGGCAATCTGATATCAAGCCCCATAAAATTTCCAAAATTGCGGCTTTTGTTTTTACACATGTTTATATACCTATTTGTAGCCATTTATAGCCTCTTGGTTACTTTTAACCTGCTTTTAGCGATTTTTTCCCCTTTCTGTCTTATTTGCATTGAAAAAGCCCATAAATTTTGCCCCAGCCCCCCCCCCCCAAGAAAATTTTTCTGTTATATAATATCTATCCCTCCGGAGGAGCGACTTGCTATCTATCCAGCCCCCGCAAAGGCCAAAATCTTGGAGACCCCTGTTGCCGCTACCTACTTTTTTATCTACCACATAAAATACCTTCAAACTGACCTGGTATTATCGGTAAATTGTGAATATTTACGGTGCCGTTCACCGTACCCTGTAGCAGCTAGTGATGTTAAAGGCACCGGGAAAAATGGCACCGCACCGCACCTGCACCTTTGCCAACGCATGAAAAGGGCACCTGGCACCCTGGGGCACCGGCCAGAAAATGGCACCGCACCGCACCGGCACCGGTGCCTTTTGGAAAAAATGGCACCGGCACCGAAGGGCACCGGCGGGTTGCCGGTGCTAGCACCGAAAGGCACCGCACCGGGCTGGAATTTCTGAAGTAAATATCGGGCAGTTTCTCAGTGGTCTCACCTTTGGAAGTGGAAGTGCATATTTCCATGAATTTTCACCCGATTTTGATGGTTGAGCACTTAAAATGATTAGAATGATGTGGCAATCACTTTTATGAAGCAATTACAATGATTACAAATAAAAGATAAAATATTTAATTCACTACAATGTCCATAGCCACTATTGTCTAGTGATCGGAGTCGTTGCTGTACAGAGAATGGAACTATCTCTGTCATAAACTGACAACAAATTTTGAACAAACAAGTAAGATAAATATAAAATATAAAAATGATTTAAAATTCAACAAAATTTTAGATTCGCTCATCAGATCACGTATCGGGTATAATAGATTTCACAGTAGGTATATTTATTTGATCGGGAGGTTTACAAAATAGGCAAAAACGGTTGGGTAAATATATCGCTGTTTTTTGAAATATGAATAAGCACATACTATGCACAAAATAGCACAGCACATGAAGCCTTGGCCGGTGCCTTTCCCGGTGCCTTTTACTTTGCCCTGGTGCTAGCACCTTTGGCACCGGCAAAAAAATGGCACCGCACCGCACCGGCACCGGTGCTATTCTGAAAAAAATGGCACCGGCACCGGCATGGCACCCCTGAAGATTGCAATGGCACCGCACCAGCACCGGTGCTGGTGCCCTTCGGTGCCCAGCACCGGGGCACCGGTGCCCCGGTGCCTTTACATCACTAGTAGCAGCAGTGATATCATTTCCGTGACTAAGCGTGTCCGGAAAATTAACGTGTGCCGAAGAACTTTTATGGCACACAATTTTTAATTAAATGAGTTGTTCTGACCGAACGGATCGGGTGAATTTAACGTGGTACCATTTTCCTCGTACTATTTATTGTGGTTGGCACTTGATTTTTTTAACTGATTAAAAAAAAATCTGATTAAAAAAAATCAAAGGGTGGAAACTGATTTTAATTTTTTTTAAATCAAAAGGCAAAATTTCTTGTAGACTTGCACTAGGTATTTTGCATTTTTTTGCGCGCAAGCGCGCAATTTCTCATACATATTACCATTTGTAGTGTTTTTATGGGTTTTGGGGCATTTTTAGTGAAAAAAACTTCCATTTATTCATGTTACCATGTAATAATAAGCCGTGATATGCTAGTGTAGTATATAATATCAAACCAATGTGCTTCCACATACTTCTATGGACATTTTTGAAAGAAATCACTGCTTATAATGATATTCCATGACTCCACAGTCATAATAAGACCACAATAGACATAACAATACATTGTCTGACACTTAACATACATATATTTTTTCTCTATACCCCCATTTTGGGCGATTTTAAAAAAATCTGATTTTCATTTTAAAAAATCTAGTTTTTTAAATTGATTTTTTTTAAATCAAGTCGTTAAAAAAAATTGATTTTTTTCCAACCCTACTATTTATACACCTCTTCCATGCCCCTCCAGGAAGTCGGGCGCTACACTATGCTGAAGCACGTAAAACGAGTGCGCACTTCGCCCGACAACGTGTACAAGCTGTTGAGGAGCACCACCGAGCGGATGCACTCCGACGGGCTGGCGCAGCGCCAATGGCGCATTGTGAAGGTTACTAAGAGACCACTATACTATCACATGTATGTCGATGTGGGACTGCCCCCGGACGATTGGAGGCAGAAAAGTTGAGAGGTCGATCTCGTTGTAGAGATATTTATATGGTGCCAGTCCCGGACCCTGTAAAATGTCAAATGTCATGCAAAGTGTCAAAAGTCGTGTAAAATGCCCGATAAAATGGCAAATGTACGTTTGCCATTTTGCAGGGCATTTTACATGCCTTTTGACACTTTGCGTGACATTTGACATTTTACAGGGCATTTTACGGGGTCTGGTATTGCTCCATGGTGTACGTACTAGCAGAAACGAGTAGTCAGTCATTTTTGTGCCCAGGCTCTCTGATATTAGAGTTATTCCTTAGTGACATATTTACATCTATCATTGCATTCCATCATGCTTTTACTTGTAATCTCCGCTTGGGTAGTACATACAGATATTTAAGTAGATAATGGGTGCTTTATTTTGGGGAGATATTTACAATTCGCTGTTTTTGAGTGCGAAATTCACGGTGAATATCCATTGTTTTTGTTGTTGTTTGAAGTGGGTTTGTCTGTAGAAGAAAATGTTCGTGTAAGTTGTAACTAGGGATGGTAGAAACGTTGTTTTTTTCAACGTCCACATTATAAAAAAAATAAAACATTTTTTTTCGACATATATAATTGTTTTTGTCGATTTTCGTGATTTAAAGTGAAGTTGAGCGTGGAATTATGCTTAAATAATGTTATATTTAAAAGAAGACTTAATACATTGCGAGACATGTTCCACACTGTGCAAGTAAATATGTGGACGGAAGTATGTGGACGAATAAATACAAAAATTTTGGATGCCATTTTGAAGAAAAACATTGAAAAAACGCCGGCCATCCCTAGTTGTAACCTTTATTTAGTAGCCCGTGATTTAAGGCAGCTCTTTACTTGGAAATTTAGCCTAGCAACTGGGATGATTGCAATGATTACAATTTCCCTAGTCTGGTTACTTGTCCACATTTATCAACTGTCTATAGGGTGTCAACTTTCCGTTTTCCGTTTCCGCTTTCCGCAGGCAAATTTTTTTCCGTTTCCGTTTCCGTTTTCCGGCTGCTAAATTTTTTTTCCGTTTCCGTTTCCGTTTTTCCGGCTCATTTTCCGTTTTCCGGCTAAATTTTCAGTTTTTCCGGCTTTTTTCAATTTTCCGGTTCAATTGTCTGTTTTTCCAACTTTTTTCTACTTTCTAGCTCAATTTTATGTTTTCTGTTGTAGCCAAACTGGTAAACATGCATGCAGGTTCACAATTATGTGATTTTTTTCTATTTCTAGTGAGATTTCTGCAAAAAAATTTATTTCCAGATAAATTTCAGCAAATTTTTTTCCGTTTCCGGCATAATTTCAGCAAATTTTTCCGTTTCCGTTTTCCGGCCTTTTATTTTTCCGTTTTCCGTTTTCCGGCAAGTGCCAAAAATTTTCCGTTTCCGTTTTCCGGCAAGTGCCAAAAAATTTCCGTTTCCGTTTCCGTTTTCCGCCAAAAAGTTTTTGTTGACACCCTAACTGTCTACAAATGATATTAATCTTTCATGACTTTTAATTTAAAAACATATCGAAGTGTGCAGTGCCTCGTATTTTGAATGGTTAAGCACCATTGCGGTCACATATTTCAAAAGAAAGCTACATATTTCGATAATGGTATGGATAGGTTTAAAACGGCGTCATTCACTGTATGTTAATTCAACTGGGTGGCAAAAGTTGAGTTAATGTGTGCATGTGTGACAACCACTCCGCTTGAAAATATTTTCACCGTAGTTCAAGACTCTTGACGCCCAGTGCATTTATGTTGGTATTTTTTCAAGACTTGTTATCCAGCTAGAGGTTCAGCTTAAATTCGTTACTCGCAATTTCCTTTTTGACTCCGATCTAATTACGCTGCCTCATGTCTGGATTACATGCCGTATGTTATGTTTAACAGCTTTATCGGTTCTTGTGATAGCGTGCTAAAATTTTCTCGATAATAAATTGTGCTATGAGGTGTTTTGTTGGTGCGTCGCCCATAGTATTCGTTTGGTGTTTTCATGACTATATTTAGGTCGCTCTGCATAATGTTGTCTGACTTGGATTGCATAATCTGAATTTATAGCATTTAAATCGCCGAGAAGAATATAAAATGTGCTGGAACATTCGACGATTTGTACTTTATATGTACTTTCAAACGATAGCTACCTATCTCAAAGTTGATCTTAGTCTCGGCGTCACAAACTTGGCTCAATTTTCTTGTCCTGTACCTTCGTTGCAACTAAATAATTGCCACGCTGTACTAATTTGCGTGTCTTTACTGATTTACCCACACCAAGTGCTGTGTCATTAGTGGGTGGTCTACTGTGCCGATTAACGATGAAACTGATATCGTTTTGTTTTGAATGCTGTCAATAAATCGACATTTTTGAGCCTACAATCCATTCTTCCCTCAAATAACTCGCTATCGCCACCGGATGGTGGCCTGATGGCACTCTATCTAGGTATTTCGACGCTCAGAACAAGCACCCACACGAGTCAGTGTCGCAGAATGGAGGTTGACGATCCCGAGTGCAGCGACGGTGGCGCGCAGTTGCCCGACTCTGCGTGGCTACACGTGCTCGCCTTCGTGTCGGCCACTGACGCGCGCTGCCTTGCGAACGTCTCCAGGTGGATGGTTATTTGGATATTGTTTGTCTGCTTTTGAGGTTGTTTAGAGTTTCTATTTTATCCGTTTTGGTCTTGTGATAATGCCTTATTGACTTGTTTTGAGAAAGTACTTTGTACATATGTCCGACTGGTGCCTGTTCCAAGCCCTAGTCTAGTCACGAATGTTCGTGCAAAATGTCAATGCTCTTGCAAAGTTAAGAAATACAGTCTTCTTTTTGTTTGATCGACATTTGACACTAGACTTTACAGGGCTCGGGACTGCCCCTGCTTGGATTCGTTATGCTGATTTCGGCGCTCTTCGTAAATAAACTGCAATTCTTCAATAATATGGAAGGTAATAATAAATATTTCAAATTTTTTTTGCCCCTCAGAGTTTGCCGCCGTCTTTACATGCTGTGCCGTGATCACGAAGTGTGGCGGGAAATTAGCCTGACTACCAATCCGAGGAAGCTGCGCATGTTCCTGCGGCACGACAATGTGCACTGGGTGCGCAATTTGCGGCTGGTTTTCCAACCTGGCGTGACACTCAATATCGGCCATCTTCAATTGATAGAAAAAATGTTCGTCTACTTTTGTTTATGTTTCAATAATTATCAAAATACCGTATATCCTCGAATAAGACCCCGGGGGAGTTATTATTTCGTCAGATGTTTTTTTTGGGGGGGGGGGGGTGTTCCAAAAGGAGTTATTTTTTCCTCACAGCTTGCACTTTATTAATTGTATAAACGCAATCCGTCAACTCCTGTAATCCAGGTATTTAGCAGTTAAACAACAACAAAAACATGGTATGCATGCGAAAATTCCTGTTGATCGGCATCCGAATAATTCAAATAGGTTATTAGGTACACATTGTCGATTCACATATCAAATACCCTGAGGGGGGTTATTTTTTCCTCACCTGGCCTACAGGGGGAGTTATTCAAGGATATATATGGTATTGGTTAAAAATGCTGTTCTATGTCAGGTGTCCGGAGCTCCGTGAGCTGACCGTGGTGCACGGCTCTTTGCGCAATCTAAAGTTGTTTCAGTTTCCGAACAAATTGAAAGGGCTCTATTTGCGGCGATGCCACGTTGACTTTGATGTTGTTGTAAGTCTCGCATCTCGATAATCGCAGTTTTGTGTTCCGAGGATAAGACGCCAATGGGATATCGACGTCCTATATAAATATTGCAGGCTGCCGGTGCCTCCGGTATGCATCAACATCTGCAGAGATTAAGTCTGAACGGTTGCAGTGAAATATCAGCATTTTCCCCAGATCTAGGAGCAGAATTGTCCAAATTTACAGTCTAGTCAATTGTCGAAATGTTTCCAATTCAACCAATTTTCTACTCAATACAAATTGTTGAACCCCACAGATGCTGTCCTCCTTAGACCTATCCTACTGCACGAAATTGCGCCCTCACATTCTAATGTCTTTGCTGCGCCAGATGCCACTTTTGCGGCAACTGAACCTGGCTGGGTTGAACTTTATCGTTGATGACGCGGCGCTGCAGTTGGCAGCCTGTTGCACGGCCACGTTGAGGCGACTTTGTTTGGTTGACGTCGCTGCACTGAGTGATGCCGCCCTGGCCGCTTTGTTAGCTTGTCCGGTTTGTATGGCTTGATGTTTCCTTTGAAGGATGAGTGTTTTTTTGTAGGTTGAGTGGGCTGCGGGAATGGAATGACTGGGGAAATGCAAGCAAAAACCTTCATTGTCGGGTTTTCGTCAATGGATTTCACTAGCCAAGAAATGGGTATTGGGCATTACTTCACATTTTCCACTAAACATTTTTCAACTGCAACTAATTTTTTTCATATATATGCGGAAACTCAATAATAAATGAATACCTAACTGCTTTTGGGTGCTAATATATGAACCGGACCAAAAGTCCCTTTCGTGGCGAACTTTTAATGCACTGATAAATATTTACGTAAATACCTCTCAAGCCAAGCGCCATTCCCGACATTACTAGTAATCGAATCAATCATCCCAACTATATACATCGACACAGATGGGTGCAAGCTTGCACTGGCTATGCTTGAGCAACAATGCCGGCCGGCTGACTGCAGCCGCGCTGCGCGCTGTGTCAAGACGCACGGGCAGGCGCGTGGCCGTGCACCTGCCGCCCCAGTGCGTCGACCAGTTCAGCGTGGACGTCGCCGCCGTGCACCTGGTGGCAGTCTCAGACCCTGGAAAATGTCAAATGTCATGCAAAGTGTCAAAAGTCATGGAAAATGCCCTGCAAAATGGCAACCGAGTTTACATGACTTCTGACACTTTGCATGACATTTGACATTTTACAGGGTCTGGGACTGGCACTTGGTCGAGCCGCACTGCTGTTGGTGCTCTGCACCCAGATAGCTCAGTGTCCGTTTGTCAGGTTTCATCGTGTCCGTGTCATAGTCATTTTGAAGTATTTACATATCAATTGGCTTAGCTTGACTTGTCTCGTTCATATATTTATCTCAAGTCGTTTGATGTCTCAGTTAACATACCCGTAGTATTCATTGAATGAGCGCGGGCGCACGCCTTACATCCATCCGTACGTAAATATATAGGGCATAGCAGAGCCGGTCAAGATGGATGGGGGCGCCGCTGCAATTGCAGTCGCGTCGCGCCCGGAAGTGGGCCACCGAACACGGCGCCCTATGTGCTCGATTGACACCGCACTTGTGTCGGCCTATCGTTTCTAACTGAATTTGTCACCAGGTGTCAGTCCCGGACCCTGTAAAATGTCATGCAAAGTGTCAAAAGTCATGGACATACGTTTGCCATTTTACCAAGAATTTTACATGACTTTTGACACTTTGCATGACATTTGACAGGGCATTTTACAGGGTCTGGGACTGCCCCAGCCCGTCCCATGAGTCATCGTTCACTCGGCATCGTGTCAAGCTCATGAAAGACGTGTTATATTTAGAATCATTTCCATCACCGCCCTTTATTCGACCATTCGCTGTAGGCTCTCAGCCGCGCTGCGGGCAACCGCGCGCGCGCTTGACCATTTATTGACGCGCCGGCGACATTTCCGCACACGGCAGGAGAAACGGGGGTGCACTGATACGCACATCTGCCCGTTACGCACATTTGCCCGTTTTTTTCACTTGACACTTTTTCAAGTGATTTTCAGATATGAGTGAAGTGAAAAACGCTGCGCAATGACATTAGTGAACTTTTTTTCACTTCACTCATATCTGAAAATCACTTTAAAATGTGTCAAGTGAAAAACAGTGAAAAATAGATTTTTCACTGTTTTTTTTTCACTTGACACATTTTCAAGTGATTTTCAGATATGAGTGAAGTGAAAAAATTTCACTAATGTCATTGCGCAACTTTTTTTCACTTTACTCATATCTGAAAATCACTTGAAAAAGTGTCAAGTGAAAAAAACGGGCAAATGTGCGTAACGGGTAGATGTGCGTATCAGGCCTGCCCGGGGGAAACATGCAACCTAGGCGCGATGAGCGAGCATGCGAGCGGCGGCCAGCACTGGGCTTTGCTTTTAGGCTCGAAATCCCACTGTTGTTCGCTGGGGGCAAGGTGGTAGTGCAGTGCACGGCGGCCGGCTCAATATTGGGCGCTATTGCGTGAAAACAATCCCATGGAGCCGGGTCGGTATGTTCGCACAGCCGCTTGGGCGGCCGTTATAAGCCGCGCGGCATGTGCGTGCATGCGTGTTTGCATTGGTGCCTTTGGCGCGACTGTTGTGCCGTTCTTCGGCGCTGCCACTTGCGCCCCGGGAGCGGGCGGCAGCACGCAGCGGCACGCAAGGGCATTGAGTTGTCTTCGTTTGTTTCGCCCCGCCCTACCGCTAATAAGTGAGCCACTAGCCGCCGCGCGGCCCTGCCGCTTCGCCGCACCTCGATATACCGCCGCGCATGTGAATGGGAAATGGCCGCGCGCCCGCTGCCGCCCGCAACTTTGCGCAGTGCAACGCGTAGCACTGCAGTGCACTGCAGCAAGAACAACTAAATGAGCTTTCCGCGTCTTGTTTTAATTTCCCACAAGGCTGGCCGCCGGCGATCAAATCGACCGCGCCGCTAGCCGCGCTGAAGCTAGAGCGGCGCGGGGATAATCATTTCTGTTTGCGTTTGCCTGCGGAATGTCGCGTTTGGACATTTTAGAACGTTTTTCGGGAGTTAAACGGTGTATTGGTTTGGATCAGTTTGTTCCGGTCAACTTCTTTTGTGAGCACCGGCTGTGTGAGCGGACGATGTGATTTTTCTCAGCGCTCCTTTTACGTATGAATGAACGAATCGAGTAGACTCTGAAATGTTGAATTGTTTTTCAGTTTGTGAAAATATCAGCAGCCTTTTCGTGTAATATTTTTCATTCTCGGTGGTCAAGATATTTACATTTTTGCCACAAGTCCAGTCTTTAGCGGCATTTCTGTCACTTTTTGAATGTTTTGAAAGCATTTCGATTTCTGCACTGTTTTTTGTTATTGCGCATTCCAATAAACCTCCGTCTTTTTACACGTTGATGCAAATATGTTTATCTAAATATGTATTTATCTTGTTAAAAAAATCCATCATGTGCATGTCAACTGCCGAATAAATTTCCAAAGACAACCTTCGGCCGCTCCTTACTCAGCTCCGCGAATTGCAGTTTGCGCTGATGGGCGGCGGGGTCGGGCCTAATCTGCATTGGGCGGCCGGCCGGCGGCGGTGCGGTGCACCGCTGCGAGCGCTTCCGCCGCGCCGCCCCAGTTCTCTGTTGCTTCCGTTGCGACCGGCCGGGAAGTGACTATTTTGCATGCGACCGTTTTGCCCTCGTCGCCGCCGCGGCGCGGCACTTTTCTCCGGTGTCACTCGCGCCCGCCCGCCCGTCGCTCATGACCGACCGACTCGTCTGAAGCACCCCCCTCCCCCTTTTTGTGCTTTAGTGGCCCATTTCGCCTGCGGTAAGCTTTTTAAAGTCGCTGTTTTTGTGCCGGTCATTTAATGGCAGTTTTTCAGTCGTGATGTGCGTTTGAGAGCCTTGGGTTTTCTGTTTCCGTTGACTTCTATGCTGATTTTTTTCTCCAGAAAAACATGTTAGGAAACAACAAAATGAATTTTAGTTAGGTGATAAAGGACACAGCCGCGACGAGGTGTGCCGGAAATTTAGGAAATGTGCGGTTAAAAATGTTGCAGACAGTTTAAGCCAAGAAATAATTCGACAATTATTCATGATCATGACCGGTCGCTACATTTTTCTGCATTTTTCTACATGTTTCTGAAGTTCACGTCTGTCGCTTGTTTGTACCTGCAACTAAAGTCAAAATACGTCCAGACAACACTTCAACCGCTGGTTGATTTTTACACACGCTCCGGATTTTTTTTGTAGGAATTGGCAAAATTCCAAAAATACTAAATTGAAGGTTGCACACTTACTGTCTGTTATTTTAAGTTAGATTAGCGATCATATCTAAGTACCGTATTTCCTCGAAATACCCCCCCCCCCGCGCCCGGGGGTGATTGTTTCAGAGTGAGAATTTTGAGGGGGGGGGGGGTATTTCAAGGGGGCTTATTGTTGCACCGCACACTCAAATTTTCAGTTGCAGTTCGAACACTTTTTCAAGGGTGGAATTCAAAAGGGCGGAATTAAAAATGGGGGCGGAATCCAAAAACGTTCGAACTGCCCTCGATTTCAATTCCGCATATGAAACGTGCGAACACTTTGCACGATGGCGGAATTGCCCCGGATTGTGCATGGGTGGAATTATTTCAGACAGGTAGGGAAGTGCAAAATGTCTGAACTGCCCTTGGAATTCCACCTTGGCGGAATGCAAAAACGTCCGAACCGCCCTTGACAATTTTGAGTGTGCAGTGCGCCATCTAGGCAAGAAAACATTGGGACACTTTCTAGAGGGTGGAATTCAGTTTCGGTTTACACAAATATGCCACACGGTGAACTTCAATATCTTTTTAACAAGTGGATATTACTAAAAAAATTCTCTATTCATTTTTGAAGACAAAGCCTACATCTACCTAACTAAATTTTTTTCACAAATATATTTGGTAAGATAAATAAGATGTGCTTCTCATAACAACGAGAGTATAGCGAGATTTAAGCTACCCGAGATTTAACCCATCGACTGTAAAGCCAAAGTACCTCGCTAGGTAAGCCAAAGTATGGCGACATTTAAGCCACAATTAACGTGAAAAAGTGTGTCATCATTTAAGCCATTGTGCCTCATTATTTAACCCAATGTGTCGACTCGTAAGCCGCAGTACAGGTAAATACATAACATGTATACATATAAGATGGATGTATAGACATTACATGTGGCGGTAAGATCAGTCGTTTTTGGCTAATGCACTTGGACATCTGTGGTCAATATCTCGTGGGCTCGAGTAAGTGGATCATGGATACTTTCGGTCCTAATAAAGCGAAATGGACAACAGACATAAAGAGTGTTTCATGCATGAGAGTATCAAATGGAGAGAAAAAGCTGTTCATTTCTATCCACATTATTTTCCATTGCATATGTTTCTTATGCATTTTTCAAGGGGGGGGGGGGGGTAATAAAATTGATGTTATTTGAAAGTGGGTGCAATATGTTTAAAATGAAATTTGTGAGTTACCTAGATAAATATATCTATTTCCCTTGTTCATCCCACATTACAAGTATCATTGGTCACCATGTAAACACATATTTACGTTGGTTCTGCACCAGCACATCAGTACTATGTATTTGCTGGCATTCAAAAAATACACAAATATGAACTAAATACATGTGTACACACGGCTTAAATAATGACACAAAATTTGTACTATGTACTCATGGCTTAAATAATGACACAGTGGGGTTAAATAATGACACACTTTGGGTGACGAGTCGAATGATTGGCTGCGGCTTACGAGACGAGGTACTTTGGGTTAAATCTTGATGCACTTTGGCTTACGAGACGATGGGTTACGAGTCGCTGTGGTTAAATAATGGGTTTCCCTCCATAACAACCTTCTCTAAAGGGCGTATCTATTAAGTCAAGGGTGGAATTGAAAGTGTCCCAATGTTTTTGAAACGTTTTGTTATGATATGCAAATGGACAAAAATTGTGTGAATTCATCCGGATTCGTGTGAATTTCACCCGAATGCCCTAAAAATGACACATTTTTCCTAAATAAAAATGTTCGAACCGCCCTTGGAGTTCTGCCTTGGCGGAACTCAAAAACGTTCGAACCGCCCTTGAAAATTTTGAGTGTGCGGTGCGCCAATATTTCGCCAGAAATTTTTTGAACTCCCAGTACTAATTTGTTGTTTGTAACGTACGCAGACGTTGAAAAACGCAACAATAACCACCATAAGTGTGTAGATGGTACAAAACCTGTTCTTACGTAACACGTCATTGTTTCTGACGTGTGTTTTGGATTGCCCGGATACCAAACTGCAGCTTTAGTCGTATTTATATTCCCTTTACATACAATTTGGGGGGGGTATTTCGAGGGGGTGGGTAATTATTTCATTGTGTCCAGGGACGTAGCCAGGATTTTTGAGCGGGGGGGGGGCGGATTGTATACGGAGCCCGGCGAACGGGGGGGGCGGCGCCCCCCCCCCCTAAAATTTGACCCCTGTAGTAGGGGAATGGCGCTATGGCGCTGGCGCCATTCGTAGGCGCCACGCCATGGCGCAAATGGCGTTGGCATTGGCGCCAAAACAGCAGTATACGTCTGTATTTTACAGCGTATTCAGCGACATGGACAGGAATTGAGTCCATTTTCACTGGCGTTGAGGCCGCGGAAAAGATACGTTGCGAAGGGAAAAAGCGCGCTTGCGCGCAAAATTTTTTCAAACTGTCGACAAAATGGTGTTTTGAAAGTGCCATTTCTGGCACATTTTGTGGTCCGGCCCGGGAAGGGGGGGGGGGCAGCGGCCGCCTGGCTACGTCCTTGATTGTGTCCATTTTGAGGGGGGTATTTTGAGGAAATACGGTACATTGAATGTAGCAGCTTTCAGGTATACGTAGTTTCAGATATTTACAATCTGTCTGATGACTGACAGTCTGACTGATGGGCAGTCTGACTATTTATAACTCACACCAAACAGGCATAATCCGCAATGCCATCTATGGCCAGTGTTTTTTAAACCGTCTTTAAAAAATGTTTTTAATAAAAAAAACAGGCATCGAAACGAAGCAATTGTCTGATATACCTGTATATGTTGACTCACAACCATATTTGGGAGCTTTAAAAAACATTTTAAATTTAAAAAAATGTTTTTAATTTAAAAAATGTGTTAAATTTAACAAAAATGTTTGTTTGTTTTTTAAAACAGGGTCGTTAAAAAACATTTTTTGGCCATCCCTATTATGTTTCCATTGCCAAAAACATACTGTGCTGTTTCCATCGATGTGTTGATTGTTTGCGCCACCAAGGACTTCCCTATCCCATTTTGCATGGTTCTCAAAAGTTTGGAGCCTCTTGGGGACTCATACATAAGTGAGTCGCGCATCTGATAGCAGCCATAGAAAGTAAACATGCACATACTGGGCATTCTATTTATTTAGCTCAATTTTTTTGTCCATTCAGATAAGCAGATTGCCGAACGGGGGTCTTTGGGGGGTTCATTTAGAGTGATAGCTGGCGCTGGCGCGTGTCCGTGTTGACCCGATGGAAACCCCCCGGAGAGACAGATATCGTCGTCCTTGTTCTGTTATTTATGTGGTTGATCGTCAACGGTCGCCGCCGCGGCGGCTGCACTGCACGGCGCGCGCCGCTTAAACGCATAAGTAATGAATAACTACGGCCGCGCTTGTCCATCAGCCGCGCAGTCGGCCGCGCACTCGTTTGGTATTTATGATCTCGGAGAAGTAATTTACGCTCGGCTGCGCTGACAGCTGCCGCCCGCGCCCGCTCAATTTATCAAAGCCGATCCGCGCGACTTCCCCGCAGAGTTGTTAAAAGTATCCCCGAGTACAGAAAGCGTAAAGTCAATTTTTTTACCTTTACTCGCAAGTACAAATATTTGTGAGTCAAATACTTTTTTACTGGAAAGCGTAAATGCAAGTATTTTTATCAGGAAAGCGTAAAAGCAAGTGAAATTACCTTTTCTTTCTGGAAAATGTAGAAGGGAGCATTATGAATGATTACCCTGGACAACAAAAAGGTGTTTTCTTTCTATTTAAAGGTATCCTTTATGAAAAGCAGGGGTCTCGAATGGCAAAAATACTTTTTCTGTACTCGCAAAAATACTCTACTTTACTCGAGTACTCTCGATACTTTTTTCAAAGTATGCATATGCGTATTTACTCAGTATCCGAGTATGCGTACTTTTTGAGTAAAAGTAAACGCGCATTTAACAACTGCGCTTCCCCGCTGGCGTTGTGCCGCTGATTAACGCTAGCTGACGCCCGCTGCGAGCTGACATCGCGACGCTTTGTTGAGTTCGGTGCTCTGTTATTGCGTGCCGTTTTTGAGGCACCGAAATTACGACGAAATCGAAAGTTTGGTAAATCGAATTAAAATGCTTTCAAGAGCACTACTCCCCCAGCCCTGCTACATATACCAGTCGCCAGCGTCAACTAGGTAATACCCAGGAATGACTCAGCGGGGGCAGTTGCTTATCCAATTGCAGTTGCCTTGTCAGCCCTCAGTCCATCCTTCAAGCGGCACGCCCGCGCCCGCTGACAGTGACTCAGTCAGTCTGTCAGTTTGGTGGGCTGGCGCCGCCTTAGGAGTTTTGGTCTCTGGGTTTTTTTTCTTCTGTTTTTCATTGCTCGTCCGCGCTGTGAGTGTCAATTTCCCTATTTGTCAAGTGGTGAGAATTAAGGGCCACCGAATTCGTCACTTTTAAGTGATCCTTGTTTCTTTTTTTAATGCTTGTGTTATTTGAAACGGCATGACATTTGACTGCTTGAATGCTGTGGATGAATCTGTTACATGGAATACGGTTCCATATTATTTTGGGTTTTTTCCTGTACCAGTGTGGACAAAACGAATATCATTTGATTCCATAAACAGGTTGTTTTGGACAACATATGGCAGCCGGATTTTTGGCAAATTCTAAATTGACGATGCATAATAGCCACCATCATTCTGTTGGCGCTGCGCACACTAATTTCATAAATTTGAGTTAAATTTCATAAATACCGCAATGATGAGTCTGTCAAGTACTGCTGAAGGCGATCGAAAGCAATTCATTCTGGTAAACTCAAACGTGTTAAAAGCAGATGTATGAGTTTCTCAAATTTCGATTTCAAATTTCTTGTGTGCATGGTCGCGTTAGTTCTATCCCTTTTAAATAAAAGGAATTAAATTTCGAGTTTCAACTTTCAGGTTTGAAACAACATCGGGATCGAACTCATGATCACGGTTGGTTGTATAAAAATCATTTGTATACAAATTGTATAAAAATAGTATTTTATTTTTATTTTTTATGTTTTATTTTATTTTAAAATGTCATTAATAAAAAAATGAACCATTTTACAAAAAAATCGGAATCTTGCATGCAAGGCCAGAAAAATGTTATCATTAGACCTAAACATGCAAAAATTTAAGTGACATATTTTTCCATTACTTTGCAAAAGTTGCATGTTACTATTAGCTAGCTGCAGAGTTAGGATTATTGATAACCCTGGTTTGTATTTCCAGTAAAAGGACTACTTGAGTGTGCTGGGCCCATTTGTGATGAGTATCCTCAGTATTCATCAAGCATTGCAACTACAGGTGCCAATTCAACAAGTGGAGAAGTAAAAGACATTTGAGAAGTGAAAGTTTGACCCCGAAGTAAACTTTGAGCTTTTCTTTTAACTTCTTACTTCTAAAATTAAATTGCTTTTAACTTTCTACATCTCATTTGCTTTTTACTTTCTACATCTCATTTAACTTCTCAATCTCACATTGTTCTTTACCTCTACACTTTCAGAATTGAATATGAATTTTTATACAATTTTACAAAAAAAATACAAAAATTCGAATTTTTATATAATTTTTTTAATTTTACATTTTATTTTATTTTAAAATTTTCCATGTTATTTTTATTTTTTTCAAGATTTTGCCAACCGTGCTCATGATAAATACAAAAATTAAGGAAAGGAATAATTGAGCCGTAAGATTTGTAAAGTATTCTAAAAGTGAAGGTGACTCGTTCCCCTTTCTTTGTAAGCCCTTGTCAAAGTTGATCTCGCCGCTTGGGCGCTGAGTTTGCGTGCGTGCCGTTGTCACGAACGGCGGCCGTGCAATTTTGTGCGCCGTCGACGGCCGTTCAATTTGGCCGGATCCCCGCAATTGTTTCCGGCCACAGCTCGATTGGCTGCGCGGGTGACCGGGCGCGCGGGGCCTTCATTAGGCGGCCGCGGTCGCGTTGTGTGAGCCCGTGGCGTGCCGCTCGTCGCCGTACGTTTATATAATGACGCAAGCTCGTTGGCCTCTCGGCATTTTTCCCACTGTTCACATGGTTTGGCTCGGCCGAGTCATTCCCATCCACGGGTGTTGCCTCAAGCGAACGGAACAAAGACGCACGGCTGCGGGCGGCGGGGAATGAACGCAGGCGGTGGGGCGGGTCTAAGACGCGCTGCTTTGACGTACGAGCTGGCGCGCTGCCGTGCGCCGCGGGATCGGCCCGTTGTGTGCCCGTAATTATTTCCCTGCTTCTATGGGCGCGCGCGGCAATGTGCGTGCGGCGCGGACGCATGTGCCACACGGGGCGCAGTGCGCCGCTTGCGCTCACGTCGGCGCTGGATGCATGCGCGATCTGCGCCGCCGCGCCGCCTCCGAGCCAGCTTCTCGTCCATGTGCGCATGCAGATGAATGTAGGCTCGGCCCATCTAGCGCATAAATATCCCTGACTTGACACGCGGCCGTCCGCGCCGCCGCTGCGCGTTCGTAATTGCGTTTCTCTAATTATTTTTATTCAGAGCGCGTTGACACTCGCCAAAAGATTAAAACGAGTAAAAAAGTTTTTTTTGTAAATATTTGTTTTGCATGTAAAGCCGTTTACGATCGACGATGACAAATTATTGTATCAGTCTAAGGTGGGAGCCCCGATTCTGTTAGCTCATGCTAAGCTCTATTAATGAGATGTGCCTTATAAATCGCAACTGAACTGAACATGCTTATTTCTATTAACAGTGATAGTTGTAAATATTTAGGTACGTAAATATGTATCTGCACAAGTATTTCAAGAAAACAGCAAGAGAATGCTACTATGTATTTGTATTTATTTTCTAAATAGGTGCTTTTATTTTCCGTGTCGATGCCGTAAGGGTTTACCTAGTAGATTTTTGAATCCTGTCTGAACCAAGTGCTCTCCGTGCTTGATAAATAGATTAACACATAAAATATTTATATGGGGAGCTGCGTTGCTAACTATAGCTATGTAATTTATATACAGCAGGTTAGAAACCAAAATTAGCAATTAACGTGCGCTTGTGAGCGCTACATAGGTTGTAAGCAAAATTTACTGTTCCGGATGGATGTATTTATGTGTTGTTAGATGTTTGCAAGGCTCAATTCTGTCAGATTTTTGTACAATTTTGAAATTTTGACTAGGTATTTTCTGCTGTTTTTTTCTGCAGATAAAAATTGGATGATGTAGATAGCTAAAACATACATTTCTGACACAAAAAATTATCGGAAAATTAAAAATCTAAAAAATATGTGAACAGTCACTCCACCCTGCGCCCTACCTACTGAACCCTGCATTGAAGCATTTGGTGCCACGTTGAAAGGCGCCACGTCTAATAATTTCCATTATGCCTTAGTGGTGCGGTCAACCTTCGTCACTAATTTCTCTGCGCTCCCACGTTGTAGCTTATAAAATATCATGCTCCATTTTACGTTCCCACAGACCTTAAGCAGAAAATATATATCTGCACCGATGTGTGACCCATGTGCATTGTTAGGCAGCCTGTCAGCGTGAGATTCAGTGTAGAAAAACGACATGAATGAATTAGACACACACGCGAGACCTTTATTATACTGTTCTGCCATTGGATTGAATGTAATCGATGCTTTTAGAAGTAAGTTCTATTTAGTTCATGTATTTACCATACTCGTTGCCCATTGCCCCATGAAAACCCTATCAGTTATCCGGAGTGGCGCCGGTCACGGTTGTATGTGCACGATTTTGAGCTACTTTCATTTCCTCCGTTGCGCGGCGAATTGGCTTATCAAATGGGCTGTGCAGCAACTTTAAATGCATACAATTTTACATGCCGCGACAGTTCCCTTTCATTTACCAAGTAGCGTGCTCATTTTCCTTTTATAACAACTCGGGGTTGGCTGCGCAGCGCGCGTTTTACGCGTTTTGTTGCCCAATGCGCTTCACAGTTGTTAAAATGTATTTAAATTTACTCGAAAAAGACATATACACGAGTACTTTGTAAATACATATACATATACTTTAAAAAAAGTACCCGTACTCACCTGTACGCGTACTTTTGAAAAGTACATGTGTACAAAAAGGTATTTTTCATTGCTAAAATCGCAATTTTTGTTGCTAAAAAAAGAAATCTTGAAGAAACTACATCATTTTTTCAAAAAATACTAAATAATCATTTAAAAACGACATCTATTATGAATTCCAGTAGTGTAAAAATCGCTCTGACATGTAAACATAGCAGCTTTTGCATTTTCTATGAAAAAAGTACTCACTTTTACATATTCTACAAGAAAAGTACTCTCCAAGGAAAAAAGTACTCGAGTTTACTTTTTCCCGGAAAAAAAAGTAATTTACTCACACTCATGAGTACAGGTAAAAAATGTAATGTACTCATGAGTACGGGTAAAAAAGTATGTTACATATAAATATAGTCTGAAAAAGTTCAGTATTGATAACAACTCTGATGCGCTTTTGCCTCTTCGCGTCCGGAAATTGCATCATGCGTTCCCGCAGCGCGTCTACATCGAGTTCCGAGTACCTAACGTCCGTTGACGTTTAACGCCGAGTATGGGGCAGGCGGGCAGCGCGACGCCGGGTCGCGGCGGCTACGTGGTGGAAATAGCGTCGCCGCGCGTCACCGCCGACTGGCAGCCAGTGCCGCAGGTCTGTCCGTCACGCCGGACCTATATTTGGCTCGCCTGTTTCTACGCTCTTGCATAATATACGCAACTGTGATGCAGGAGTGCGAGCCAGAGTGCAGCCCTCAGATGGGGCAGTCGGGCCGCAAGCCGCTCTTGTCCGCCGGAGCCGTGGGCGACCGCCGGCGCGGCTGCTACGAATTGCTGTCGTCCAACGACGACTGTGCCGGCGTTGCCGCGGCCGTGCCGCCGTGGCGCATCACGGTCAACCCGAGCTGCGATTTGGTCGCCGCCCTGTCGCCCACGGCCGCGTCCGCGCGTCGGTTTCGAACACATTCACTTTGCGTTCATTTTTCTATTCCCCAAACTAAATACAAGGGCGCCTTTTCAGTGGGCAGCCTGGCGACGCATTCCGTGGCGGGCAGTTCGAGCAGCGGGGCGGACTCTCCGTCGACGAGCGCGAGCAGCTCGAGCGACCAGTGCACGCCGAACACGCAGATCGGCCTGCCGCCGGCCACGCCGCCGCCCGCGCGCCACCCCTTCATGCGGTCGAGTAGGACTACTGACGTCACTGTAAGTGACTCACTTGCACATTTATCAGGGTCGAACTAGGGTTCAAATGGAACCAGTTTTCGGGCCGGAAATACGACCAGAAATTTTTTATATCGGGTATGGGACTGGGAAATCGGGATCGGGACCGGGACTGGCATCTTTTTATTGGGGATGGGATTGGGTTATCGGGTTGTAACTGGAACTGCTTCAGTTTCAGGAGTACCTTTGTTATAACAAAGCAATAAGCCGAGATTTATTAGTGTGGCATATAATGTCAAGCCAAGGTACCGGAAATCTTCTGAACCATCCGATTTGAACCCTAGGTCGAAACTCTATTACCTAAACACAATCCGGCTAATGTCCGGCAGGCAATTTTTCATTTCATCATCTGACACCGCATAGGCGGCTGATAATTGGGCTGTATATGCGTAACACTCATGGATTGAGGGCCCATGGCGAGTCCACATGTAAAAAGTAGTTGCTTTTACATTTTCCATAAAAAAGTACCCAATTTTACATGATCTATGAAGAAAAGTACTCACTTTTACGTTTTCCAGAGAATAAAGTAGGTACACACTTTTACATTTTCCTGCGAAAAAAAGCACTCGCTTTTACATTTTCTCGAAAAAAAAGTATTTTACTCACATGTACATGCTCATGAGTACAGGTAAAAAAGTATTTTACATTTTCTGTACTTGGGAATGAGTAAAAAGTATTTTACATATGCACATACTTTGAGAAAAGTTCAGTAATTTTAACAACTCTGCTACAGGGTGGGTCGCCATATAACAACAATTTTTTGGCTTTTTCGCTGTTGCACACAGATCCACTTGATTTCTAACAGTATCAGCGCCATATCTCCAGCTGTGTGGGGGTAGAAAGCTGAAGTTTGAGGAAGTGTTCTCAACACCCCCTACAATATTTACGTCAGAAGGGTAGGCGCCAGAACTGCCAAACTTGTTTTGCACTGTTAAACTGAACATTTCGCACCCCCTAAGTGGCAGGAAAAATTCACTTTTACTCAGGTTACACACTTAGACACTTGAAACGTCTTAGAAACTTGAAATGCTGGTTCACAATGTTTTACGAGTGTTGAAGGTTTCAAGTTATATAAAACCTTACCTCTCAAATGCCTCCATACAAAAACAAAAAATTACTTGGTGAATTTTTTGACATCATAATGAATTTGATGCCATCATCATTTATGACATCATAATTAGTAACAAAAATTGACAAATTTTGCCTTTAAAATTCACCCTGAGTAAATCCTCTTTATGTAGACATTTTAAAGGTAATGTTTTTTACATACCCTTTTACTTTTCCCTCTAAAACATTGTAAACCAGCGTTTCAAGTGACCAGCAAAATGTTCTGAAAAGTTTAGTGAAAAGTCCGCCACTTAGGGGGGATAAATTTTTAGTATGGCAGTACTAGACAAGTTCAACAGTGCCAAACAAGTTTGGAAGTTCTGGTGCCTGCCCTGCTTGTGTATAGTAGGTGTGTGTTGGCAACACTTCCCCCAATTGCAGCTTTCTCCGCCACACAGCTGGACATATGGCACCTGCAGTGTAAGAAATCAAGTGGGTGCCAGAACTGTGTGGCTCAGTGAAAAAAGCAGAAAAAATAGTTGCATATACGGCAACCCAATCTGTAATGAGTCACTGCGGCCCCCTAATTCATGCAGAGTAGGGTTATTACGCCCACGTAACCCCGCAATATAAGCTCCCTACCCCCCACAATTGGGCATGGATATAGGGCATCCAGTCACTGAAAAAATGCTTGCCTGACTTGAGTGGTAAGGTGTTTATAAATATTTTGCATGATGGGTCATTTTACGCAGGGTTTTTCCTCGGTCGAATACCACACACGGCAGATGAGCATAGTGGAGCGCTTATACGGCACGTCGAAATTGATAAACAACGAGGAGGCGCACGCGCTCGCGCTTGCCCTGGAAGGAGGCGACTCCCTGTTGAAGGGGCTCGCCTGCGTGGCGCACTTGGCTGCGTTCACGTCAAATCAGGTTGGATATCCTGAAAATGGCTGTACACTCACTAGTTGACAACGACAACAAATGTCAACTGGTTCCGGTTCCAATTAAAAGCTTGCTTACTAGGCGATGAACGACCTTGACACGACGTAAATATATGTGCATACAATAATGCGTAGTGTTTTTCGTCAGCACGCTTTGAATTCAGATCGGAACCAGTTGACGTTTTGTGTTGACATGTAAATATAAATATAAGCCCAGTTGTATAGCCGAATTCTTCGCTCGACCGCAGGAACTACTATGGTCGCACGGTTGCGTCGCTCGTCTGAAGAAACTACTCGGCGCCAGCGGCCCCACCGTGTCGCCAGCGGGCCGCGTCCTACTCGTGCGCGCCGTGGCCAACCTGGCCGCGGGCGCCCGATGTCGACACGAGCTGCTCGACTGCGTGTCCGACCTGTGCGACCGGCTGTGCGGCGCGGCGGCCACCGAATTGGAGCGGACCGCGTGTTGCCAAGCGCTGGCCAACCTCACGCCCGATGTGAAGCCCGAACACGTGTATCACATGTCCGAGACGGTGCCCGTCGTTTTCTCGAGGTATTCTGTGTTTTTTGTCCGTAGCGGTTCCATATAGTTAGAACGGGGTAAAATGTGGCTTCCTGGTAGCTCAGTCGGTTAGAGCATTCACACGCAAAGTGAAAAGTCCCAGGTTCGAGTCCTGGCCAGGTGCCAATTCCAGACCCTGTAAAATGTAAAATGTCATGCAAAGTGTCAAACGTTTGCCATTTCACCGGGCATTTTACATGACTTTTGATACTTTGCAGTAGATTTACACAGCAGCAGCACATGCAGCAGTACACTTTACAGGGCATTTTACAGCGTCTGACACTGCCCCCAGGGCGACAACACTTTTGTACCCTTTCTATATCAATGACCATAATCCGTTGCGCAGATTATGCATCGACGATCGAATCAACACGGCGGCATTGCGTCTGCTCACTAATTACTCAAACAGTGAGCACATCGTTCCGTATTTGCTGGCTGCACAGGTGAGCTTTTCAAATCAAGACGGCGCAGTAATTACCTACAATGCGCATTTTATTGTGCGATTCATGGAAGCGTTTTGATTGGCTGTCAAATCTCTGAAAAATAATTAAATTCGGCTCATAAAATGTGGTGAATTCAAGGCGCAGGACCAGTGCACAAGTAATAATGTCCGGTGCCAATGTAGACCCGGTGCTTGGGTACCGCCCCCATAATTGAGCACTGGGTCTTCATGAGCACTGCAGGGGTTCAGTATGGGGGGTTGTAGGGGGGTTGGGTTATCCCCCAAACGCTCCAGCTATCTACATATGTATCTAGCGATTTTTCTCCCTTTTTTCCTTCTAAATCTTGAAAAGCCCCATACATTGAACCCCTGCGACCCCCTTCCAAAAACAACAAATATACACATGATTAGTGATGGAATGGCGCCATTTGAGGGTGCCAAAGAACGCCGCACCATGGCGCCCTTCTACTACTTTTGCTACTTGTGCACCGGGTTTACTTGTGCAAAGACACACCCCCAAACCGACAACTCCGAGGGGGGATACATAAATACCTGAGGACATATTTTCAACTTATCCGTATTTTAATACTGATTAATGTACCGTATTTCCTCGAAATACCCCTCTCGAAACACCCCCCCCCTCGTTTAACCCCCCTCAAAATTTCCACTCTGAAAAACAAAATTCCCGGGGGTAATTTGAGGAAATACGGTATCTGCTTTAAACATTTTTTCTACATCAGAGAATGGCGATCAAATTCGACTCCTTCACCTGTTTCCAACCCACCAAATACACAAATTACACGAACAATCCCACCCTCAGTGCCCGGCGACGCTGTGCGCCACGGTGGACCACCGGCAGTCGGAGCACGTGCTGGCCATGTCGCTCGCGCTGGTGGGCAACCTGTGCGCCGCCGGCCGCAGCCCCGCCGCGTCGTGGGCCGCGCTCGCGCCGCTCAGAGCCGACTGCAGACTGCCGCTCGTGCACAGCGTGTACTTCGCTGTCAGTGGTGAGTTTGGTGGGGGTGGTCTACCTATTTGGGACTTGATTTTGAATTGTGTTGTGATTAAATTGACGGAAAAAAGTGAAAAAAATCTAAATTAGAACAGTAAATGTGACAACTTTTTCGCTTCTATTTTTCTTACTGTCCTCAGTAATTATTTCTATATGCGATCACCTACAATCACAATCTGCAATCAACATAGGTATACTCATCGGACTTGATACTCTGCACTCGCACTGAGTTATGTCTCACGTTGGAAACGAGCCAATGATAATTGAACCATGCGATTTTTGTAATAAGATTGAAAAATCCATTGTTGTGAATACGTCAGCGAATAATGTGATAAACAGCGCTGAATTTTTATTTATTTATGAAACTCGCTTATATGTATATCGTTGGCACGCTTCCAGCGGGAACCACGGTGTAAAGTCGCTGAAGTATAGCATTTACACACTGATTGCACGCAGTACACAATGATCACAGGCGGCAGCAGCACCGGCAGTGTCGGCTTCATAGAAACGGTGCAGCGGCGGTGCCGTCTCCTGCGCAAGCACCCCAACGAGCACGTGGCCCTCAAGGCGGCCCGCCTGCTCGCCATCATCGTAGACCACGCCGCGGACAATCACGTGTAAATGAAGCTACTGATTTGGATACCTACTTGTTTGTTTACCATCATTCTTGATTGATTATCACTGCAGTCGCACTTTGGGTAACCGTTTGTTTGGAGGAGTTATACTTTATCATAAAAATAATATTTGTATTTATGTTTTACCATATTTGTTTGAATAACCCCTCTGGTAAATAATTTTTGCGAGACCTTTTTGAGTGGGGGTTTGTTCAAGAGGGAATTATTTTGAAATAAAAATATTCGAGTTTTAATCAACTCATTTTCGAAATAAGCTCTATAAGCAAAATAACGTAGCAAGTTGGACAAAACAAATCGATCAAATGCCTAAATCTGGGAATTATTCTAGGGCTGAATTTTTTTTCCCTCGCTCATCTAAATTGGTCAGCTTATTCATGAGGTGAATTTTTCAGGGGGAGGAGCTATTCAAACAAATACGGTACATTGATAATGACTTTTTCCATTAATGTCCTCACTGTATGTTTAGATCCGGTTTGTTGACTTTTTCTGCTCCGACATTTGTATTTTATATATTGCTTATCATGCTTTATTGAATGCGCTTATGCTGAACTTGTCAGTCAATTTGGGAGATTTGCACACAGCACACGCATCGTATCGAGAGAGACCCTGTGCCGATGGCCATGTAAACCGCTAGCATCAAAAATGTCTATTTTTGACGTGTGTTTTTTTGTCATTTTTCACTTGTAAAAGTGCTGAACACATTTGAGTCAAGTCAAATATGATAAAAAATGTAATTACTTAACATAGGTATTTGACTTAATTCAAATGTGTTCAGCACTTGAAAAAGTTAAAAGTAACAAAAATGTCTATTTTTGGTGTCTTTTTTGTCACTTTTCACTTCATAAAGTGGAGATATTCCTTGAATAAAGTCAAGATTATATGATGAGTAAAGATTTCTCATCATATACATGGGTCTAAATGGCCGCCGGGTACAATTACATGTCCGCCCGGTGTACATGGCCAGCGGGTTTACATGGCCAGGGAGCCTACGTCTCGAAGGGGGAGATATGGTTTACTACAGATCTTATTCATTTCATTCTTTGAGATTCTCGCTGTTTTTGCTTATCTAATACAGCTTCCTGCTTACTCAAATATGTTATTCAGCATTACAGTATTGCATCTTGTGCAGGTGAAAGATTTTATTTGGTGCACTGTAAAGTTTTTCCACTTCAGCGTCTGTAAACACCTTGAAAATATCGTTTGACGTCAAAATTTTTTATGCAAATTAAAATCAAAACAAAACGATTGTGAATAGTGAATAAAGAAACGCCTAGGCCAATATGCATATCAGCTTGAATAATTGAAGGTTTCCGTTCTAAAATTGCATGAGCGCGAAATCCAGAAAAATCAAGTTAAAATAAGCGTGGATTTGACATCCACATAAATAGTTACCGTATTTCTTCGAATAGAACGGTGTATCCCAATAGAACGGCACCTCCAATAGAACGGCAGGTTTTGGCACTTTTTAAACCCACGAAAAGAATAGAACGGCAGCCTCCAATAGAACGGCAGGTAGAAATTAATTACGTTGTAAGAGTGCCAAAACACAAAAGTTTATGAGAAATTACTGGTTAGATCATCCAGGCTGTTCAGAACTATGATTAAAGGGTTGTTTTCACATTTGGTTTTGTTTGAATTGATGACCTGAGATTAAAATGTCGCTCATGTCTCGCTAAAAATACATGTTCAAATGAAAATTGTGTGAACATTTTTGATGAAATAAATAGAACGGCACCCCCAATAGAACGGCAGGTAAAAAAGTTGAGGAAAAAAATAGAACGGCGCCGTTCTTTTAGAAGAAATACGGTATTCACATTTTAGAAAAAGTAGGCGTTACAGCCTTCATCGTTGTCGAGATAAAACAGCACTGATATTCAGAAAAACCATGACTTTCACATCGAAAGTGCACAAATCCACAATATAACACATGACTTGGGCCAAAATCTTGGAGACTCCTGCATGTGACTTAACATAACTTTTTTGATATACACTTGAAAAGTTAGTTCATGGTGTCAGTTAAAGGATGATTGAAGCTCCTCCAGAAGAGATTGCATAAAGAATATTCCCATGAAAATGCCCTCCTAAAGTTTTGATGGGGATAAATGAGAATGTCATCACAGAAACATAACATGCGGCACTTAATGGCGACAGCAAAAATTCCACATTTTTGCATGTTCAGCATCCACATCCACATCAGTTCTATCTGCCACCTTTGGTGTCTGGCCCCCTATTTCCAAATTCCCTGGTGCTTGGCGCCCTCTTTCTGCGGCGGCCTTGGCGTCGGGAATATGTTTCCAAAGTTCAAAAACTGCAGGAAGTTTTGAAGTTTATTCGAGTGCTGTTGCGGGTTTACGGACCTGCGTCTGAGTCGCTGAAGTTATGTCTCTGACAAAATCAAGATCCCCCACTTGAACTTACGCCAAACACATTTGAAAGTTTGCCAATTCCCAACGTAAATAATCGTCCCTTCCAATGCAATTTCCAAAAAAAAACATTCCGCCCTTTGAGCGGGAGGTGGGTTGTTATGGTGCTGTGTTTCACTGTCGCCAGTTTGCGCAAATTTGACACCAGCGCTGGATTTATTGAACTGTTTTGGCACGCTTGAATCCCGGGAACACTCGTGACGTGTTATAGAATTACGGTGTGCTTTTCGTGGTAGTGCTTTTGTCTTTGGCACTCTGCCAACTGCACGAATTTCGGTATGTTGAGCAATTTTTGAATTCAGGCATTTGCGGCGCTGCTTCGCCGGTTGTTCAACAAAAGGTACCGAACTACTCAACCGGGCTATCTGCAGCATTCCACGAGTGCGCGATGCGATAAAGGTTTGTCCATTTTTGATTTTTGTGGGCTATCCCTTGACACCTTTTCATTTTTAGAAGGCGGGATCTTTTCGCCCCCGTTCTCTTATATATTTTTTTAATTGCACCACCTGGTCCGATTTAAAAAACACCGATGGCAATAAAATTGGTACTAAAAATTGGTATGATACGCAAGTGGTAACTTGGACAGGGGCCAACTTATCATAACTGGACTGGCCCAATCCATCTTTTCCAACGCGTTATCGGAAAAGAAAAGACTCCGCCTTTTGAGCGGGGTAGGGAATTGTTGCAGCGATGCGTTTCACTGTCGCCTGTCTCCGCCAAGTTGACACCAAGTTCTTTTATTCAACTGTTTTGGCTCGCTTGAACCCAGGAACACTGGTGACCTGTTCTGGTGTGCTCTTCATGGTAGTGCTGTATCTTTGGCACACTGTCAACTCCACGAATTTTGACGTGATGAGCAATTTTTGAATTCAGGCATTTGCGGCGATGCTTCGCCGATTCTTACGACCAAAATATGCCGCACTACTCAGCCGGCTATCTGCAGCATTCGAACTGTGATCGATGAACTAAAGGTTTGTCCACATTTTGATTTTTGTGCACCCTGCCTAACCCCTGAATTGTGTGATTATAGATTATTGATTATAGATTATTGGCTGATTATAGAGTTGGCACTTGATTTTTTAAAACTGATTCTTTTTAAATCTGATTTTTTATAAAAAATCACAGGGTGGAAACTGATTTTAATTATAAAAAATCAAAAGGCAAAATTGATGGTAGACTTGCACTAGGTATTTTGCAATTTTTTGCGCACAAGCATGCGATTTCTCATACACATTACCATTGGTAGTGTTTTCATGGGTTTTGGGGCATTTTTAGTGTAAAAGCTTCCATTTGTTCATGCTATTGTGTCATAATAAGCCATGATATGTTAGTGTAGAATATAATATCCAGCCAATGTGCTCCCACATACTTCTACAGTGTGATCCATCACTGTCAATGGATTAGCCTTATATTATAACCTTGTATAAGTGCTATTCCATGCAATACTTGACTTGAAGTCACAAACATTCAACAAAAGGCGATATACGTAACAAGTCAACAAAAAATGGATTTTTTGACAGAAATCACCATTTATAATGCTATCCCATGGCTCCACAGCCATTCTGTGGCTATATGTAACATCACAAAATACTGGCAATTGTTTGATATACCTGTATATGTTGACCTATAACCATATCTGGGAGCTTTTAAAAATAACCGTTGAAAATTATTAAAAACGGTTGTTAAAAAAATGTTTTTTGGCCATCCCTTGTGCCAACCCTACATGCTTCTGTGTAATAATAAGCCATGATATGGTAGTGTAGTACATAATATCCTGCCAATGTGCTCCCACATATTTACTTCTACATTGTGAAACATCACTGTCAATGTACCTATGAGCCTTATCTTACAACCTTATTTAAGCACTATTCCATGCTGAACTTCACTTGATGTCACGAATGTTCGACAAAAGGTGATATACGTAATAAGTCGATGATAGATATTTTTGAAAGAAATCACTGCTTATAATGCTATCCCATGACTCCACAGTCATAATATGACCACAATAGACATAACAATACATTGTCTGACACTTAACATACACATATTTTCTCTCTATACCCCCCATTTTGGATGATTTATAAAAATCTGATTTTAATTTTTTTAATTGATTTTTTTTAAATCAAGGCATTTAAAAAATAAATTTTTTCCAACCCTAGGCAGTAACTGTTACTGTTATTGTCATCCGTGGAATTAGCTTTTATGTGGACTCACCGGGGATGGGGGCATATGGGATTTTGGGGTTAGCATTTTGGGGGGAGGGGGTTCGCGACTTTTCACGTGTTTACATGTATATAGTTCATTTGGGTTTCGATCAAGTTATCGTAAGACAACACAAGTCATCATAAGACAACATCAATCTGGGAACTTCCTACGGGCACTAGGTGTCAGCAGTGTAAATGAGTTCCACCCCTATGAGTTATATTTATATCGGGAACCGCTTGTTGGAAAATGTTGAAATTATGATATATTATGGTTTCAGGTCGGGGCTCTCTCAGATTTCGACTTTTTTCTACGAGCCCTCATACCGGAGATAGGGTGGGTCTATAAAAGACGGTCATTTGCTAAATTTTTGAGTGTCGCTCAGAAAATTCAAACTTTGCACATCAAAAACTCGGCCAATTCTGGGCCGATTTTGATCGTTCAACACTTAAAATGATCGGCACAACCTGTAGATTCCGTTTTTGTTGCCGGATTAGTGATGTCTATATTCCTTGTATAGATTTGACCCGGTTTGTGAACCCCAAAAAATTATTTATCTAAACATTCTATCATATACTTTTTACAACGAGTATTCGTATAAAACAAAAATGAGTTCAATATCTCTTTCCAATCAAAAGTTACAGCGCTTCAAACTTTTTCCTCCCATCCCCATCAATAACCACATGCAGTACGATGCATGCAACTTAAAAAGTCCATATCTTGACCATTTCTCAGCCGATTTTCACCAATGAACACTTAAAATGATCAGAACAACATGAAGATTTAATTTTTAATCTGATAAAAAATGGCTAAAGCCAACAAAAAGTGGACACTGCACCTAACCATGTGTATGCTTTTGAATGAACAAAAGTAATATATCATACCATGCCATTTTCTGATTGAGCTATCAAAAGATGTATATCAAGGGAAATGTACACAAATGCTAATAATATAGGCTATCAACACAGCAAACTGCATCACAAGAAACAATATCACCAAACTTTTGCATGGCAGCGTGAGCTGTGTCAAAGTGCTGCAAACATTAAAGATACAAAAAGCTCACGCTGCCATGCAAAAGTTTGGTGAAATTGTTTCTTGTGATGCAGTTTGCTGTGTTGATAGCCTATATTATTAGCATTTGTGTACATTTCCCTTGATATACATCTTTTGATAGCTCAATCAGAAAATGGCATGGTATGATATATTACTTTTGTTCATTCAAAAGCATACACATGGTTAGGTGCAGTGTCCACTTTTTGTTGGCTTTAGCCATTTTTTATCAGATATACTTCTTTTTGAGGGCCACAGGCCCAAAAGTTTATAAGTTATTGCAAATCAAGCAAATGCCAAATGTGGCAGTGAGCAATACAATCTATAGTCAAGAAGAAGCCAAATACTAAGATTCAAAAGATTTTCAACCTGACATTTAGAACCTGAAAGTTATCACTTGACATTTATGACTTGAAATTACCCACTTGACAATAACTTGACATAAACCACTTGACATTTATGACTGAATGGCATCACTTGATATTTATGACTTGACATGAACTGCTTGCCATTTTTTCACCTGATAGTTTTCACTTGACATAAACAACTTGACAGGTATCACCTGAAAATTGTTACTTGACATATTACTTGACATTTGACATGACATTTATCACTTAACATTAAACTTGACATTTCACTTGAAATTTATCACTTGATGTTAAACTTGACATTTGACATGACATTTATCACTTGACATTAAGCTTGACATTTAACTTGACATTTGACTTGACATTTGACTTGACATTTGACTTGACATTTCACTTGAAATTTATTACTTGACATTTCACTTGAAATTTATCACTTGGCATTTGACTTGACATTTCAATTGAAAGTTATCACTGTATATTCACCTTGACATTTATCACTTGACATTTGACTTGACTTGACTTTAGACTTGACATTTATAACTTGACGTTTGACTTGATATCTGATCACTTGACATTAAACTTTACATTTGACTTGACATTTCTCACTTGAAATTTGACTTGACATTTATCACTTGAAATTTGACTTGACATATGACTTGATATTTGACTTGACATTTATGAGTTGACATTAAACTTGACATTTCACTTGAAATTTGTCACTTGACATTTGACTTGAAATGTGTCACTTGACATTTGACATTACATTTCTCACTTGACATTAAACTTGACATTTCAATTGAAATTTATCAGTTGACATTTGACTTGAAAGTTATCACTTGAAATTTGACTTGATACTTTATCACTTGATATTTTATAACGATCTATCACTTGACATTTATCAATTGACATTTCACTTGAAATTTATCACTTGACAATTATCACTTCACATTTCACTTGAAATCTACCACTTGACATTTATCACTTGATATTTGACTTGATATTTTATCACTTAATATTTTATCACTAGACATCTATCACTTGACATTTATCACTTGACATTTGACTTGACATTTATAACTTGACATTTGACTTGACATCAACCACTAGACATTTATGACCTGATAGTAATCAGCATGCAAGGTCACATGCTCAGTATCACATGAAGCAGTAGTTCAGGCATGTTTGCGCATTTTACACAAAATAAGCAAACTTGAATAACTTTTGTAAATCTGTACCAAAATTGCCAAAAATTGGCTCATTCGAAAGCTCTAGTCATGGCACACATCAACAAATTTTTTTTATTGCCCCATTTGTATTCAAATTTTAAATTTATTGAGGTTTGAAAATTTCAAACAGATACCGTACCAAAGTGGGCGGAGCCTGTGAAAAAAAATCCCGAAAATAAGAAATGGCATCATATTCTCTTTCAAATGAGCCATCAACCATGAAAATCGGTCGTGTTTCAAGGAAGTTATTGCAGTTTTGAAGATTTTCGGGAGAACAAGAACAACAACAACAACAACAACAAGAACACTACTTGAAAAAGAAAATGCGTAATAACTTCCTCCGAACTCAACCGTTGGATCTGAAAATTTGCATGGTGGTACTTTTCGACACGGGCTTTTTAATGGTGCAGTCGGTTCTGCACTAGCGCATTGCGTTCCGAAGTTATTGCGATTTTAAATTTGCGATTTCCGCATTTTGGTGTGTCTGACCATATTATGGGTGGGTCGCTTGCGCCCTCCCTCGGCAGCGAGGGATGGCGCTGGCGCGCCCACCCGATCTTCAAGCATTTGCTAGTTGGCGAGCTCTTATCGCCTGGTCGAGAAGTCACTGGTGGCTGTCTGAGTGACCAGTTTATTCCAAGATTATCTGTACATTTCATCAGATTTCCCATACAAGAAAATAATGCGAACTCATGAATAAAATTGTCATAATTAACATGCATACAAATAACCTGTTGATAAACACGATATCTTCATGTTATTCTGATCATTTTAAGTGTGAAAATTTTGGTGAAAATCGGCCATAACTTTTGATTGGAATAAGATATTGAACTCATTTTTGTTTTGTACGAATTCTCGTTGTCTAAAGTACATGATAGCACGTTCAGACAACTTTATTTTTCGTGTTGAAAAACCGGGTCAAATCGATATGAGGAATATAAACATCACTAATTTGACTACAAAAACGGAACTTACAGGTTGTGCCGATCATTTTAAGTTTTGAACGGTCCAAATCGGCCTAGAAATGGCCAAGATATTGACGTGCAAAGTTTGCATGTTCTGGGCGACGCCCAAAAAGTACATTTTTATAGACCCACCCTATCTCCGGCCGGGGCGGTCGTAGAAGAATTTCGTTCTAAATCTGAGAGAGCCCCGACCTGAGACCATATTATATTGAAAAATCAACAAATTTCGCCAAGCGGTTTCCTAGATATAAGCACGTGCTCGGCGGCGGACCCCCCCCCCCTAAATTCTCTACCAGCGATTTCACCTATGCCCTGAATTCACCGTTAACGATTTTAATTTCCTTTGCGTCTGTTGCAGCTGGCGGGCGGGCCGCGACTGGTGCTGTGTCTTGGCGCCTGTCCAATCGGTGGGCGGTTTGCAGTTGTACCTGCGCCACCGCTGCATCTGGTCCATGTCCCCCGATTGCTGAGGTTAGTGGGGATTTACTTAATGTTGCTCCGCTCTTAAGTCCGTGGGAGTTTTAAAAAACTGGTGCCGGTCTTAAGCCCATTAAAGAGCAGAGTAAAGTGTCAAATAGCATGTCAAAAGTCGTGAGTAGTGTCAATTGTCATGACAAATGTATAGTAAAGTGTCAAATGTAAAGTTAAATGTCACTTTTCATGAAAAACATAAAATATTCACGAAAAAATAAAAATATCAAAATGACGGTCACGAATTCCGACTGAAATGGACTCCGACAAGGATAGCATCGTGTCGGATGTATCGTGAATCCGCAATATCGATTATTGGCTTATAAGCATATCTTAAATCTTGAGATGTGCTGAGTACCGTATTTCCTCGAAATACCCCCCCCCCTCGAAAGATTCCCCTCAAAATGACCACTATTTATGACCACGATAGACCCCCCTCGAAATACCCCTCCCCCAAATTGAATGTAAACGCAACGTAAATGGCAAAAGCTGCGGATTTTTATCCAGGAAATGCAAGACACGTTAAAACAATGACTGTGTTACGTTAGAACGGGGTTTATACTATCTACATACTTATAAACACCTTCCCGGACAAGTTCACCACCCATTTTTTTATTTCACTTCAAACGCAATATCTCCGTGCATGGGGGTGTTATAAGGCTGAAACTTTGTATATATAAAGTTGTAAGACCCCCTTACTCCCCAACAATGGGGGGAGGTGCGGCGACTCACTACAGGGTGGGTCGCCCTATATGCAACAATTTTTGTGGCGTTTTTGGTGTCCCAAGCAAGTTCACCACCCACTTGATAAGCTACACTTTGAAGGCTATATCTCCAGCTGTGAGGGCGGTAGAAAGCTGAAATTTGGGGGATGTCTTGCCAACAACCCCCCTCACAATACACCAGTGGGGCGGCTGCCGATGACTCACTAAAGCATGGGTCACTGCATATAAAGTTGACAATTTTTTCATTCACCCCAAATAAATTTCATTATGGAGGCATTTTAGAGGTTATGTTGTTTACGCAATATTGAACCTTAAACACTTCTCTATGGGACTTTGTAAACCAACTTTTCAATTGTGAAACAAAAATTTGGTGTAAAGTGAATTTTTTGTCTGCTATTTAGGGAGGGGGTGAGTGTCCCATTCAAGTTTGCCAGTGCCTACAGAGAAAATTTCGATCAGAAGATCTAGGGTTCAAACTGGATATAATTTTTCTTCTGGGATTGGGATTGTTACTCTAGGGTTGTCTGGGATCATATTTTTTTCATATTGGGATTTTTTTTTGAGATAGGGAACATGACTGGGGTCTGTGTGCGGTATTGGGGTGGGGGTCATTCTGGATAGTTTTTCATTCAGATTTTTCATATTGGATACTTTTTGAATTATTCAAGATTGGGATCAGGACTAGTTCAGGGTCTGAATAGTTTTTTTCAAATGTTTGATGAAATTTTTATAATTCTTTGGGAAACAGGATTTGTGTTTAGTTTCTGGGTCAGGATTGTGGGTCCCAATGGTGTCTGGCTTCACATTTTTAATCAACCAAAGCATTTAAAAAAGGTGGTGGACTGCTTTAAAGTTTAAACAACTTGAATTTTTCTTTAAAGTCTAAACCATTCACTTTTTAAAACACAATCAGGTGGTGAACTTGTGTGGGACACTCGGGTCGTTTAAAAAAAAACAACTTTAAACGCAGCGACCGATGCTGTAGTTGGTCGCCGGCGGTCGTCCCGCCGGTGAATAGTGAGGGGGGTGTTGTCAAGACATCCCCCAAATTTCAGCTTTTTCACCCCCCCCCCCCACAGCAGGAGATATCGCCCCCGTAGTGCAGCCAATCAAGTGGGTGGCGAACTTGTTTGGGACACTAAAAACGCCGGAAAAAAATGTTGCATATACGGCGACCCTCCCTGTAGTTCGTCGCCGTGCCTCCCCCCATTGATGCGGAGTAGGGGATTGTTGAAACTATATATATACAAATTTTCAGCTCTTTAATCCCCCCATAGCCGCAGATATTGCGTCAAGAGTAAAATAAAAAATTGGGTGGTGAACTTGTCCGGGAAGGTGTTTATAAGTTATTCTTTTATTCTTGTCGGCGCTAATAGCCGTCGGAAATAACAACTAAGATGGGAGCGCTGTAGGATTTTTGTGTGTAACACAACTACCCATTTAGTGTGTAGGATCCATTTGGGCACGTATGTGAAATTGGCCCACATCCTAGTTTGTATTGGATACGGTTACCATATATCCTCGAATAAGCCCCCCCTCGAATAAGTCCCCCGTCTCGAATAAGTCCCCCCTCTTATCAGTGTGAGAAAAAAATAACTCCCCCCTGGAATAACTCCCCCCACTTTGATGGGTAGAAAACATTTCCTAACATTTCACATTTACAAAACAACGTGTTATGTATTTAATATGTAAATAAATACAATTTTTATATGTATTATCTTCCGGCTAGAGTTTACTAACATTGATTTCAATGTTTGAATTGTGAATTTTGTAGTTTTACAAATGATTAATGTTACGCAATATACCCCATTTGTACAGTAAATTAATCATACATTTCACTGAAAATACTGACGAAAAAATAACTCTCCCCTCGAATAACTCCCCCTCAAAAACTTCTATCTCCCCCTACAAACTCGGATATACGGTAGCTATTGTAAATACAAAACAAGGTAAAAGACGCAGGATTTCCGATAATGACCGCGGAATGCGATTTTTCAAATCCAATATTGCCGATACGATACATCTGACTCGATACTATTTTTATAAAACATTTTTCGTAACAGCGCCATGCGTTGATCCCCGCTCATTTGGGTACGAACCGACATACCTATATACATTTTTATTCGATATTGCGGATTCACGATACATCCGACACGATAGTATCCATGTTGGAGTCTATTTCAGTCGGATTTCATCACTTTCCGTTACATATATAATGATAATATGTATGTTTTGATGAAATTTGACACTTTACTTAACGCTTTACATTTGACATTACAATTGACACTTGACTTTACTTTTGACACTTTACATGACACTTTACAGGGCTTGGGACTGCCCTCTGGGATTAGGAATTTGTAATGTGCTCCATTACTATCAGGGTTTTTTTCGGGACTGGTACTCTGGTGTCGGTACTTAAGATTGCGATTTGAAAATCAGGAATGACCGGCGTGTAGTATTTCGATCAGGCGCCAATCGCAGTCCCAAAAATCAAAACATTCATCATTTTTTAACTACATGAATTTTGACACATTTGACATTTTACGGTGTCCGAGAGTGGCCACTGTTGTGATCCGACCTGGACATTTTGCATTAGCTTGAACCGTTCTAAGGATAGCGACCGCATGTGAAAAATTAGTTTGCCTGAAGTCTGCGTTGTTTTCCAGCTCGCAGTCGGGGCTGCGATTGGTGTCTTGTCTTGGCGCCTCGCCAAGTTCCTGCACCTTCTTACAGCCGCGCGATTGCCTTCTGCTGCTATTACATTTGGCTGTTGGTTGGTTCTGTTGTTTGTAGGCTGTTCGTTTCAGGGTTAATGGGTTTGTGTTAGATGAGTTGAGATGTAAATTGGCGCTGCGTTCTGGTCGAATCCGGTAAGAAGTCCATGGCGGTAGGGTTGGGATGATATGACTTTTGAAGTCGATATTATATTTTGAGAATCTTTGATATCGATATTCGATATGAAGAAAGAGTCGTTATCCGAAATTCGATATGATATATCGTCCCAAACCAACATGGCCCTTGTCACTTTTTTATTTTGAAACGTGCCGGGGCGCTTCGCAAATCGCGTGATTGGAACTAAACAGTGGCTGTTCTAGGTGATGTAAAAATCGTCGCCACATTTTATCAATCACGTTATTTTCGTGCTGACGATTAGGTGATTCGTGCGTATTAGGCATGCCCCGTCAGGGGAGGGTGCACTAATACGCACATCTGCCCGTTACGCACATTTGCCCGTTTTTTTCACTTTCCACATTTCTTTTCAGTTGTTTTTCATTTTCGTATTTGTGTTTTTGTATATCGATGTAGTGATAAACCTTTGTCTGGCCGCATACTTTTAAGAGAATTTTACCATATTTTGATGAATATCACTGATCAATTTAAATAGTTTCATTATCAGTCACTTGGTACTATGTATTGTGATGTGGAAAAAACTATTATTGGTTATTAGATGAGTGCAGCAGACTTCTCTGGAAAGGATGCGGTCAGCAGACGAAAAATGTTTGTACTGAAAGCGAGTTCACGCGCAACCAACCATTAAGTTTTCATTTGTCATTTGGAGCTAATTCCTGTTGCCTGGATTTGCCTGGCATTTGGCGGTAGTATCACGAAGCCCCAAGGTGGTCCCCGCTCAATGTCTCGCTCCACTCCACTCTGTTTTCTTTTGCTTTTTTATCCTGGTTTATCAGGGGTCTCCAAGATTTTGGCCCTCGCGCGGGCTGGATAGATGGCAAATTGCTCCTCCGGAAGATGGATAGCTGAAAAATTTTCTGGGGGTGGCTCGCGGGGGCAGAATATCGGCTTTTTCAATGCATAGAAGGCAGAAAGGGGAAAAATCGTTAAAAACAGGTTAAAAGTAGCTAAAAAAGGCTAGGCTAAAAATAGGTATATAAACATGTGTATAGACGAAAGCCGCGATTTTGAAGGTGAAACACTAAAAAATGGTATGAAAATTAGCGAAAATTGGGTGAAAATTTCTCATAAATCGCTACAGATAGGTAGATAGCTGGCCGATTTGGGAGATAGATAGCCAAAAAATTTGCCTCCGGGATGGATAGATAGCTGGGTTATTTTGGGGGGGGCAGCAGCCCCCCCCCCCTCAAGCCCCGCTCTATGAGACCCCTGTGGTATATTGTTGGAACGTACCGTATTTGCTCGAATAATCCCCCTGGGGGATTATTATTTCGTCAGACTATTTTGAGGGGGGAACTAATCGAGGGGGGGAATTATTCGAGGGGGGGAATTATTATTTCGTCAACATTTTAAACCATGTTTCTATCAACTCATTTGATGAAATCTGCTTTATTCACACAAAAACGTGCCATTTTTGTTTAAATTGGGCACAATAAATTCAGCAAATTCTTTAAGGGGGGGGGATTATTCGAGGGGGGGAATTATTATGTCCTCACTCGTCTTACAGGGGGGGATTATTCGAGGGGGGGAATTTTTCAAGGGGGGGTTACTATTCAAGCAAATACGGTATTTGACTTTGGTACGTGTTTGTACGGTGTGTCGCGCGTGAAATTTTGGTTCAGCGTTCGAACAATTTCAGCATTCGAACGAATGCGCTGAATTGCATTTTTATTCCTGGAATAATTAGATAATTATTGAAAGAACTAATCCTTCGCGCAATTTGCGTGCGCTTGTTCACCCTTCAAAAGCGTTGTATTCGTTTGAGTACATATTTCAGCGTTTGTAGTTGCGCGATCAAAAACGTTCGAACGCTGAATTTCGCTATGTATGTAAATATGATAGCTGATGACGGGTTTTAAACAAAATTTTATTCTGATGCTGTGATATATGACGGGTTTTAAACAAAATTTTATTTTGTGATGCTGTGATATATATTCAATGTTGTGCGGGTTGCCTGCCCTTTTTGCCCTCGAGCACAAGGGGTCAAGCAAAATCCACCTTGGGCTAAGTTTCTCACCCGTTTAGGGTGCGGCAATTTGGACTGACACTTTCGATTTTGAATAACTTGACGATTTTGATTTTGAATAACTTGACGATTTTGAATAACTTGACACTGGGTGGTCAGATGAAAGTCAAAATTTAGGTGAACATTCATAACTACGTAGGAAATGTTTCCACAAAATATGGCTGCGATAGCTCCACTCGCTCACAAGTTATTCGCGCAAACGCGTGATTGTCACTTAGCCATTACCTCGTGGGGTCAAATCTACAAAACCCCTGTGGTTACCCCATCGTCAGATCCCCCAGCTATCTATCTACCAGAGTTGTAAAAAGTACTGAACTTTTTCGAAAGTAAACGTAAACTTAAAGTATTTATTTTTTACTCACAGGTGAGTACAGAAACGTTAAGTATTTATTTTTTACTTTTACTCAGTAGTAAAGGTGAGTAAATTACTTTTGTCCCCGTAAAATGTAAAAGTGGGTTTTTTCGAGAAATTTGCCACAATTTTCGCTCAAAATCACTAATTTTCGAACTTTTTCACCATCAAATTCACTAGTTGGTGTGTTTTTGCCTATTATTGTGCTATTTTCGATATTTTGTCCCTATTTTTAGGCTTTCTTTTCTTTTGTAAAAGCCTATAAAAAGCCTGTTTGAAATACGTTTTCTGTACTTGCGTACTTTCAAAAAATCTGCGAGTCAGTGAGTACCGGTATTTTTTCGGGAGTAAACGTATTTACGCAGTACTCGAGTATCTGTATTTATCGAGTAAACGTAAATACGTTTTAACGACTATGCTATCTATCTACCCCTGCGGCCACTCAGCTATTTATCTTTCTATCCTGAAGCAAATTTTTGGATACTATCCCCTGAACTTTTGTACTACTATCCCCCAATTGCTGCGATACATATCTGAATTTGTTAGAGCATTCGCGCGAACGTGAAAGGTCCCGGGTTCGAGTGGCTGAAACTCTCAGTGCACGTATTTAGGTTACTCCCAGTGCACGTTGTCTCTCAGTACGGTCTCGGCCACGTGCCAATCCCAGATCCTGTACGTTTGACATTTTACCGGCATTTTACATGACTTTTGACACTGCATGATATTTGGCATTTTACTGGGTCTGGTACTGCCCCCAGGGCGACAGCACTTGTACCCTTTCTATATCAATGAATATAGTTCGTTGCGCAGATTATGCATCGATGATCGAATAAACATGGCGGCATTGCGTCTACTCACAAATTACTTGAATAGTGAGCACATCGTACCCTACTTGCTGGCCGCACAGGTGAGCTTTTCAAATGAAGACTACGTTGTTTCGATTACTAAACACCTTCCCGATCACGTCCGGCACCCTATTTTTGATCTTACTTGTGACACCCTATCTCCAGTTCTAGGGTGCGCCAGAAGCTGAAACTTGGGGGAGGTATTGGTGCAACCCCCTCTACTTCGCATGAATTTTGGGGTCGCGGCGACCCCTCTCAGAGTGGGTCGCCCTAAGTGCAATTTTTTTGGCTTTTATGGTGTCCCACAGCAGGTCCGGCACCCGCTGATTTCTGAGCTGTGGGAGGGGTATAAATCTAAAATTTTGGGGATGTGTTACCGACACCACTCCTTTACTATACACTATTCAAGAATGTGAGATAAATGTGAAAAATTTCTAACAAATTCTCTAAAAAACACAACTCCCGAATGTATGGATGACCAAAAATTCACTTTTTGGAACTTTTTTATTAGACACTTGAAGAGCTGGTTTACAATACTTTAAAGGGAACGGTTTGATGTTTAAAGTTATGTAAAGAACCACACCTCTAAAATGCATGCATTGCAAAATTTACTTGGGGGGAATATCAAAGTGTAAATTTTGCAAATTTTTGTTTGCTGCAATGATGTCATTATGATGTCATAAAATTCACCCTAAGTAAATTTTGCAATGCATGCATTTTAGAGGTATAGTTCTTGACATGACTTTAAACATCAAACCCTCCCCTTTAAAGTATCGTAAACCATCTCTTAAAGTGTCTAAGCAAAAAGTTCCAAAAAGTGATTTTTTTTGTCATCCATCTATTGGGGAGTGGTGTTTTTAAGAGAATAAGCGAATTTTTGAGAAATTTTTCACATAACTCTCACATTATTGAAGAGTGTATAGTAGGGGAGTGGTGTTGGTAACACAACCCCAACATTTTAGATTTATACCTCTCCCACAGCTCAGAAATCAGCGGATGCCGGACCTGCTGTGGGACACCATAAAAGCCAAAAAAAAGTTTGCAGTTAGGGCGACCCACCCTGAGGGGGGTCGCCGCGACCCCCACAATTCATGCGAAGTAAAGGGGGGTTGCGCCAATATCTCCCCCAAGTTTCAGCCTCTGGGGCGCCCTAGAACTGGGGATAGGATGTAAGAAGTAAAATCAAAAAATTGGTGCCGGACGGGACCTGGAAGGTGTTTAGTATACTTGGCGGGCCGCAAAGTATGCGCAGAGTCTTACCATAATTTAATGAATAAAATCTTTGGATAAATTTCTTAATTAATTTTCCCATAGTAAAACTAGACATTCTGATGAAAAACCTGTATAATTTTTGGTTCACTATTCAGATGGGTTATGGTAGGTTTTCACACTAGGTAAGTGCGATGTCCGCTGAGTATAACAGCGCAGTGCAATGCGCTTTTTATTGTGATTCGTGGAAGCGTTTTGTTTGGCTTTCAGAGCTCTGAAAAATTTTGAAGGTCAGTTGATAAAATGTGATCTTTACAACTCTAGTTCTAGGGGGATTCTGGCCGAGCTTAACGCTTAAAAAGAATGTTACCGTATTTTAATGAATAAAGTCTTGAAAAATTGTACACAAATTTGCCAATGTGAGAACAATTTAATATGATGAGAAAGAAAGTAATAAAATTTTGGTTTTCATTCAGGTTGGTTATGGTAGGTTCCATTGTAAAGTGTGTTGTCAGTCGAGATTATAGCGAACGTAAAAATATTTTTATACTTTTAATGTATCTGCTTGAAAAAACGTCTTTCTACATCACAGAAGACTATCAAATTTGACCTCAGTCTACTAATCTCTGACCTCTTTCCATCCCACCAAACACACTCAAACTGCACCAACCATAGGCGGCGTAAGTGCTTGTGCACTTGTGAATGTCACAAGCAGAAATTTCACTGTCACATTGTGACATTCACAAGCGTGTTTTGTACAAACGAGAGTGAAAGCACAAAATTAGCTCAAAATTGTTCAAATTTGCTCCATTTTGCCAATTTTCACCTTTATAATCACTATTTTCATATTTACACATGATTATATACCTATTTTTGGCCAATTTTATTTATATTCATGGCGATTTCGAAATTTTTGGCTGGCTGCCAACTTTACATCAAGGCTCCGATAAGAAGGTGTCACAAGGCGAAATTTTGGCTTATGTGAATGTCACAAGCGCAAATTGGGACTTTGCGCCGCCTATGGCACCAACCACCGAACCCTCAGTTCCCGGCGACGCTGTGCGCCACGGTGGACCACCGGCAGTCGGAGCACGTGCTGGCCATGTCGCTCGCGCTGGTGGGCAACCTGCGTGTTTTTTATTTTGTACCCAGGAAGGTGTAAAAATGAGTGAAAGTGGAAGCGAGAGTCGTTGCTTTCTCTACCTATCGCAACTTCTATCATTTACGCTGCCATTTTTGCAGCCGTTTCAATTCGTTTGAGTGGCTTTTTATGCACCCCAAATTTTTTTTTTCGTATTTACGTTTTCTGTACACGCATACTTTCAAAAAGTACCCGAATAAGTGAGTACCGGTATTTTTGGGGAAGAAACGTAAACGTATTTACGCAGTACTTGAGTGTACATATTCTCAGAGTAAACGTAAATACGTTTTAACAACGATGGCCTGCAGCTCATCGCTGTTACGTCGATAGCCGTATTTGAATATCAAAAAACTTCAAATTGGTATTCCTTGTATTTTACTGCCCCCGTTTTTTGCCATTTCTCAAAGGTGAGTAACATTTTACATCGTCTCTGTGATGAGGTAAGGTAAATTATTCATTTATGGCAGTTCACAATGGTGGAGTAGACCCACTCTGAAAACTACAAAAAAATGAATGTGTAAATGAAGAGTGCAAAATTGTATACTTTCTGTCATTGGTATCTGCAAGCAATTTTTACCGGCCTGCAAATCAGCAATTAGAAAACAACGATTCATATCACGATTTGTTCAGGTATACAAAATTATCGGTGTTTTTACTGTTGCGGTTGTCTCATCATATTGTAAATATGTATACTGTATTTCCTCGAAATACCCCCCCCCCCTCGTTTGACCCCCCCCCCCTCTCGAGACCACTATGAAACAATCACCCCCCTCTCGAAATACCCCCCCCCCCAGATTGAGTGTAAAGAGAACGTACATGACAAATACTGCAGTTTGTGTTCTGCGTAGTGCAGAACACACGTTAAAACAATGTCGTAATCACGTTAGAACAGTGTTTATACCATCTACGTACTACTATTAGTCTACAGGAGTCTATACATGTCCTGTAGACTAATAGTAGTACGTAGATGGTATAAACGAAAAAAAGAAAAACGTCGAAAAAGACAAACTCCCATCAGAGGGGTAAGTTTGACGTTTGGAGTTGAGAATAGGGAGGCAGGGTACATCAGACCAGTTTTTTAATGACCGCTGGTGACTCGGGCCGGTTTTTTAAAGCTTCTGGACATATTTGGCCTGTTCCCAAGGTGTAAAATCGCCGCTCAAAGAGAGCTGGAGCAGTGCCAAGAAAATGTCCGCCATCTTTTGGCAAGGTATTCTTCAACTATGCACGTACGCAATTATTACCATAATTTTGGCACATACGTACGAGTGTGGGACATACCTTGGAAGTTACGTTGTATCTGAAAATGATACATCGAATTTGTCACGTAATGTGAAAAAGTCGCATGCTACCATTCGTAACAGCGACCTGAACACTGTAACATCTGTATTACATGTAAATCAGTGTTTGCGAAGTACCGCGATGCGGTATTTTAACTACAAGCAGAGTTATTCGATTGAACTTCCGTATTGCTTTCCGATCTCTGACGTATACGTTTCGGAGCGTTGTAAAAAAGGAATTAAACGTCGAGTGCTCTGGTTGAAGGAAGAGGAAATTTCGGCGGTTCTACACGTTCGAACTGGTGAGTCCGAGGGGAACTGTCGGTGGGGATGTTTTCAACATCTGCGAAAAGTCATTTCACATGCCTCGGGTCAAATATTTAAGTACCCAGAAGGTAATGTGAACGGACTTAAAACAATGGGTAGTATTTATGAATACACCTGTATTTTACCGGATTTAAGAGTACTATCTCGGGAAACGAAATTTTCGGAACCTAAACCATTCGAGTATTCATGTGATCAGTTTATTTCACGAAATCGAAAAGATCGGAAATTTCTCTTTTTAAATATAAAGCGAGAGAGCCATAATCTGACATATTACGGTTTCTATTTATATAGGGATACATGGCGCTCGTTGAAGAGGTGGAAAATGAAAACGATGGTTTCGTTGACACCTCTCAAGATTCCCAAGACCCAGAGGGCACAAAATCGCAGCCGCTACGTCGTTCGGGGCGTAAATCGGGCAGTTTTCGTGTTCTGGCGAGTAAAGGGTGCACGGCGCAGGGCGGAGGACCGAAAAAACGCACCGCGACAACAGTTAGTGGGGCAGTGGGATAATTATCTGGCATATGGTGAGGGGCATTATATTGTCAGTTCCATTTGTCAGATAATGTTGGGTTCCTGTTTTACTGTTGAGATTGGTTGCATTAGAGAATATTATATTGTGATGCCTCTAACTCGCAACAGTGCATGCCTCACTTCATTGTGTATTCTTGAAAACACACTGACGTTGAAATTGAAATCATCGTTTATGGGTCAAGATAACGTTTTAGAGATAACGTTGATAACTCGCATGTGGCTTATTTTAATGCACCGTTGCGAAGTTATTATTGAATCGCGCAGGACTGTGGGTAGGTTGACAAATTATAAATTCGCAACCACGCAGGCTCTGTCGTACAAGACGAAGCGCGAAAAAAGCTTCATTGCAAACAGGTCCGACATGGACACAGAGTCGGAGGGCTTGACTACGTCACCGGCGATGACGGCGGCGGACACGGTGGCGATGAAAACCAAGTTTGGGACTATGACGCCGCGGGAGCGCGTCTCCTTCGTCAACACTCTGGTCGAGTCCCGCTCTGGGAAATACGCTGAGCTCGCGGAGCAAATGCGCTTGATGGATGAACTGCTGGCCAAAGGTCCGATCGATGTAAGTGGCATGACGGAAAGGTTTTTTGCTCTTTCTTGGGTGCTGTTTTTACATGACCATTTGTATATGCATCCAAACGTAATTAAAGTATACCTTGGATGTATCTATGAGAGAACCTTTTCAGCATTAGTTTTGAAGGAGAGTTTTGAATTGTGCAAAAAAGCTAGTAACGTTATTTACATGAAATTAATAGCTATGCATAGTGTAACCGATATAACTCCCCTGCAGGCCGAATCCCTGGGTGCGTTCACGTGCCAATCCAAGGAGATCTTTGCTAAATTACAGCATGCCATTTATTTAAGTGGGCAGATCGACTTGGGGCAGGCCATGATCGTCGAAACGATGCAGCTCGAATCTCAGCGCATGCAAACCCAACTATGGGACGAGTTAAAAGTGCAGCGTGAGATGGTCGAGCGGGTGCAACTCAGCTTGCAGGCCAAGGGAGTTGATCTTACGGCCGATGTGAACAACATTTTCATGTTGAGTAGCACCGAGCCGCAGGATCCTATGTCCTTTTTTCATCGGACTGACTTCCTGGCTTTCGGCATACGCTGGAAGTGCATTATGTGCGCGCTGCTCTGGCACAAAGGCGAAACACTGGGTGTGCCGGCACTCAAAGAAGAAGCCATACGGTGCAACATATCGTATATTGAATATGACCCGATGGCCCCCAGTGTTATGGCCAAGTGCTGGGCGGAGTGGCGCAACGAGCAGTGGAAATTGTATTACGACAATACCGACGACAATCACGCCGTCACATGGTATGATAAAACAATTTCCGACGATTCTGCTCGTATGCGCAGTACACCCGCCTACCGCTCCCTCGTGGCAGTTTTGCAAATGTGCGTCAAGGGGAATAAAGCCTTCGCCATGTATTTAAAACTCACGGGGGCGCGGCAGATCCACAATGCGGCGCGCGCGCATCGCTTTCTCGGCAACGGCTATAATAAAACTTCGTGGGACGGTGTGACGAAATCGAGCGACGGCCGAAACATGAATATGTACGGCCTGGCTCTCGAAGAAGTGCGCGCCTCCCCGGAGCTCGCCTCGCTGGTGTTTACTCCAGAGGAGGAGCAGGCCTATAATGCCGAGTTTGTGGTGTTTGAAGCGGACCAGATGTGGACCGTGGGCACAAGAATTGAGGCGCACAAAGAGAGGGCGAAAGCCATGCACCAAGGTAGGCTGGGTGGTTTGCACAGTTCCCGTGGGAATAATGCAAAATGGGGGAAAACGATACGCAATATTCAAAAATATATTGAATTCGGTATCAAAGAATCTGAGATAGAGGATGGGGAAATTGTAGAGTTTGCGGTAAAGGAGAGCGTTATTAAACGCTATACTATATGTCCTGAACCACTCCGCCATTCCCAAATGTCGCTATCCATGATATCTCAAACCTCATCTTCCATTACAGTCAACCAGTGGAACCAGACGATCAACAAGCGCAACAAGGGGAAGTCGTCCTCCAGTTCCGCCGGCGCGGCGGCTGCTGGGGTGGAGCCCGCTGAAGGTGCGGGTGCGGCCGCAGATGATGACGCTGTGGACATGGAGAACGAGGTGATTCAGCGTTTTCATCTTGACTACGAGGACAACCCTTTACGGTTGTGGGCGGGCAAGTTTGCGGAAAAGAGCGGCAATCTGACCCCTAAAACAGTAGACATCCACTCGCCGGCGGCCATCAGTGCTGCCAAAATGGCGGTCACTACAGACGCCATGGGCGGGACAGTCAACTGGGAGGATAAAGTCTTTGTCTCCGACTGCGGATGGTTTACTATTAGGGATCTTTTGCGCTCTTTTGACCACGACCCATGCGAATGGCAGCCATACCTGCAGCGGGATGTGAAACGTCCGGTGACCTGGCAATCGCCTGTATGGTCTTTAACGCCGCTGCCCACGAACTTCTTTTCAGATAAGTTCTCGCGCGATGACAAGTATGGCCAGGACCATACCGGTCCGCGTGATGGGTGGTTAGGCGTGTCGGTCGATTTCATACCGCTGCGCGTGTGGCTGGTGGGCGACAGCACTGCTAAATCGGTGAGAGTGCCGCTCCTGGACTGTTTACGTAAAAGTGTCGTCCACACGGAGGCGGCGCACTTGCCAAACACGGTGTCCGTGTCGACTATCGCCACCTGCTACACTGGGTGTAGAATGGCAACTATGAAAGGTGCGTGTGCCCTGGCAGATTTTAGCGAGGTAAAAATTGTGGTCTGGAAATCAATTCTGGACTACATTGACACCGCATTTTGCGTAGCTAAATCGGGGGAATCGGAAGGCATCTGCCAATTCGTGCGGAATGTGTACGTGGCGCTGTTACAACTGCGCTTCATTCTGTACGACCAGGGCTTGCCGCACATTCCGATTGTGTGTTGCGTAACCCAGCCATTTTTTCCGGCACAAGAGGGTGTCGCACACAACGCGTACGCAGAGGCTGTGATTTGGAGGCTGGGTAGAGACATTGAATCAGCACTGTCACGGGTCTGCGCCAACATACCTGGCGTAACCATCACCCAGCCTTTGAATTACATGCTACGCAACAACAAATCCGCAATAATTCCGCACTTAGTGGGTGTGGACACAATGCGCCTATATGAAGGGATTGTAGGCACGGACGGCATCCATCTGAGCAAGTACGGGGAGACGTTTTTGGGGCGCCTATTGGCCCGGGATTGCGTACTGGCGCTGGAAGGTTACAGCGCTCCAACGCTATCCAGGTGGGCGAAATATAGTATAGCGCTCATTAACACTAGTGGTAGATGTTACAGGTCGAATATATGTTACTGTGACTGGCTTAACACTTCCAACTTTATCTCAGGTGGCGGCAGATGTGCGGGTCGACCGATCCCGACCTTTGCAAAGAGGGGCAAAGGCTGCTGGCGGACCTGTTCATCAGGGCGAAGGAGGTCTGTCATTTTAATGACATGTTTCACAATAACTGGTGAAATGTCCACTCGAGATTCCAAAATCTCACAGGAAGTTCGAAAAAGCGTGGACGCGGTGCTCGTGGGCTCCCGTACGGGCGCGGAGCTGGCGGTGCGGCGCAAATTCGTGGCGCCGGCGGCAGCCGAAATAGCTCGGTTGGAAGTGGATCCGAGCGCCGAGGAAGCCTGCAGCAGAATAACCGGTCCAGGTGAGACTGTTGCGGTGGGACTGACTATGCTCTACACATTTAGTATTATATTATATGTGTTGGTTTCACAATCCATACCGCGAACACTTCAAAAAATACTTGTGCAATCACAGCTCCGATCGGGGTGCCGCGGCAGCCAATGCCGGTCAAAATCGCGGAGCGCACGGCGGCCGTGGTCGCGGCGGCCGAAGTGGGGGCCCACCAGGAGGCCCGCCGGGCGGCAGCAGCAAAGGCTGGTACTTCTACCGCGAATAAAAAGGGGTCAAGTAGTATGGCCGCTAGGTGATTTGTGGCTTAGGGCAGGTAGGCAGATGCACCTCTGTTTCAGAAGGTGCGAGCTGCCTCACCTATTTTGTTTATGCTGCGGCTTGGTGATTGTTTTTTGTTTTATTTCCTCCAAATTTAACTATGGCGTGACCTCACAGGGGGAGCTGGCAAAAAGTCATGCACCAGTATTGAAGAAGGGCACTACGATGATAATATATAATATATTAATAAATGCCTACCTATGTGAGGTTTCGCCATACAGTGCTGTACGTCTGTGTTTGAGGTATCTGGCACTGTATGTTTGGTCGATGCGACTTCAATGGTGTCTACTTAGAAGATCCGAACTGAAGGGGGAGATGGCCTTAATATATAGTTTAAAACACTTTGCCAGATCTCTCAGACATTTACGGTTCTTTTTAGTCTACTTTCGGTTTGGTAGACTATATTGCTTTATATTTTTAGGACACCGGTTACGTATGTTTTGCCATACACTTATCTCGATTCGAGATCTCCTGCCTTTAAACGTGTTTTATGGCGTGCTTTATACTTCGCTTGTGGCCGCTGTAGGCCGACATTTGGCTTTTTCTGAATACAAGTATTACATAAAGAGGCCAGTATACAGTGAGGGCATGGAAGTGGTCGGAGATAAGAAGAATTTAGGTGAAACAGGCGTTTTGCAACGCAACTATGTGTCACATGCTGATACTCTACAAACCGATACGACACAAAATGGCAACCCTATATCGGGTTTTCCATCAAATGTTCGGCCCACTAGGGAATCAAATATAAGGTCTGGTACTGAATTTACAATATTTTACCAAAATGTAAACTCAATCAGGCATAAGCATGCACAGCTCCAAAATATTGGGTCAAAGGGGTATGATTGTATTGCCTTGTGTGAGACGAATGCAGTACATAAGGTGCACTTGCCTGATATTCCTGGGTATACACTAAACGCCATCATGAAGCCGGTTAATGGTAATGGTGGAATAGCTGTATACACAAAAAGTACTATTGAGTGCTCCGTCTTGGGAGGGGATTACTGGGAAAATTGTGAAAATGTCTTATGGCTCACTCTACGATCCCACAAATCATCCACTTTCATAATGCTTGCTATAGTTTATCTATTTGATGCTGGGAAAGTAGCGCGTAATAGAGACTACATGCAGCAAAATGAAATTATCCTTTCCAACTTGTCGAAACAAGTCTCAGAGAACACAGTGAATGGTAACCCATCCCTATTAATAGGTGATTTTAACGGTCATATAGGGAATTATCACCCAGGACTTGATCGGAATAGTCACGTGATAAATGACACAGGCAGGCTAGTGAACTCTTTTATCAGAGTAAACGACTTATATGTCGGCACCTCTGTCACTGACATATGGTGGTCCTACGAAGCAGGTATAACACGTTCACTGTTAGATCTAGCTCTGTTTGATACCACCGCGGAATGGACTAGTGAAGTTTCACACTTCAGTCCGACCAGCGATATGTCAATCGGTTCAGACCATTGCTCTCTACACTTATCGGTAGTCGCTAATAATATACAACTCGTAGCACCCGCTGATGATAAGTATAAACATCAATGGGTTGTGAAGGGTGAGGATGTTATTGAACCGTTTTCAAAATGGCTAGAGGAATCCTTAACTACACTTGTCGATGAGGAATGTACATATGAAAACATTCTGGAGCATCTTCAATGTGTGGCCTCTAGGCGGTACCCTATAAAGGTAATGAACAGTCAGACAACGTGTGTGGCATTACGCATACGTCGTCTGAAAGCTGAGATACAAAAACTACGGCGAAAATTACACTTGAATGCAATTATGTACTCAGAGTACAAAGTACTTGTCACGGCTCTACGTAATAAAATACGTATTTGTGAGCATGACTATGAGTTGGACGTCAAGCGCAAACGACTTGATGTCGAGTTACAATCAAGTAGCACTAAAACAGATCTCTATAGTATGGCCCGCCGGTATAAAGAGGGTGGCATACTGTATCCAATGCTAAGATCAGAGTCTGGCTTGGCAGATACAAAAGATAAGATATCGTTAGTGCTAGAGGGGTTCTGGAATAAAGTTCAAATGGCAAATCCTATGAGCTTGCTTCCAGACTCCTGCAAAACAAGTCTGTCAGGCATTATATCCGGTACACTTAGGTGTAGCCTCGAGGAGAGAATAACCTCAACAGAAATAAAACTAGCCATTAAGAGGTTAAAACTGGGTAAATCGCCGGGGACCACTGGTGTGTATCATGAAATGCTACGCGGCAGTGGTAGTCAATTGATTAGGGTTCTTACATTGCTGTTTAATATGTGGTTTGATGGAAATCCAATCCCACAAACAGCAAAAACATGTAAGTTATCTCTTCTGCATAAAAAAGGGTCTAAATCTTGCGTCGATAATTATCGATCAATAGGTTTACAATGCAATATTCTAAAACTATACTGTTCCGTACTGAACAATAGGCTGCTATCAGCCTTTGAAAGTGTGGATGGTTTTGGAAGTATGCAGGGTGGCTTTCGAAAAAAGCGTCGCACAACAGATAACCATGTTATTATACAGGGCTGTCTGAGCGGTAAACAGAGTGTTTCCGCATGTTTTGTAGATGCTGTTAAGGCCTTCGATAGGGTTCGGCGTGATAAATTGTGGCGTAAGCTGCTAGATTACGGGTACCCTTCGAAATTTGTCAGCTCTATATCTAGTACGTATGACGATCTGCGCTGTGTAATACAGTATGGTTCGACATACAGCGACGAGTTCACCTATCGGCTAGGTGTACGGCAGGGGTGCTGTCTTTCACCAAGTCTGTATGTCCTATACTTAGCGGATCTACGTACTGATCTTGAGAGCTTGAAGATAGGAGCGCAACTAGGGGGAAACAAAGTGCCAGCAGTCTTCTTTGTTGATGACATCGCCCTATTAGCTAATACATCACATGATCTCCAGGCCATAATGAATAAATTTACAGAATGGTCCTGGAGGTGGGGGGTTGCAATACATCCAGATAAAAGTAAAATATTGCACTTCCGATGTAAATCCAATCCAACACGTCTTTGGACACTGGGTAAGGATATAAACGGGGACTTACAGTCCATTTCGGAAGTTGATGAGATAAAATATTTAGGCTTAACGCTTACATCATCCAACGATATGTTCAGTAAGCAACATCAACTACTTCTCCAGCGAGCACAAACTGCTGCTATTATGGTTGGAGAATTAGCTTCAATGTCACTGCGTCCGTTTTGGGCAGTCAATAGACTGTGGACACTTTATGCTATGACAAAAGTTTTCTACGGAGTGGAAATCTTTGGCCTTCCAAAGCAAACCTTAGCGAAGCTAGTTGGCATACAAATGTCTGTATACAGAACGGTATGCCGTGCCCCGGTGCATCTATCAAGCAGATGTATTGCTATAGATGGTGATGTGACAACAATGAAAGCTTGGTATACACAGATCATTGTAGGTCACTGTCGGTACTTAGAAAGCAATCACGTTAGCTTAACGACTAAACAGGCGTTTAATCTTTGGGGTAGGACAAAATTAAACCTACCACGACGCCAAAGCCCTTCGGGGAGGTTGGCTGCGCTGTTAAGGGATGCTAGTATCGATCCATCATTGGGTTTAAAGAGCATTAAACAGATCGCTAAGCAAAATGCGTGGGGGGATAGCTCACTAGGCAAAGTGTATCTGTCACGTACACGGCTGGAGCGCTACCGGGAAACCAACCCCGAACTACTAAATACATATAAAATTTACTCAGATGAAATGCCATGGGTATTTGCACGACATGGATTATTTCAAAAGACTATACAATTTACGCTGAGTAATGCGGGGAAAAAATGGTCAAGGTGTAAGTTGTGCGTAAAGTACGGTCATGATTTCTGGCCTACATTATCACACTACTTGTACGGTTGTCAGGATGTGGCCATAATATACTGGCGCAATAAACTTCTTAGGGAACTAAACACTGACTGCTGTGAGGAAAAGTGCTGTCATATGCTGAGCATGGGGGAACCTATTGAACGGCTAGCGCACCTTGTAAAAAGCAGCTGTAAACAATCTAGAAGGTTGATATCCTCGCATATCACAGCACTAGATGCCTATCTATATGGCCTCGAATAATACTGTATTGTGTAGATGTTTTATCATGCTATATTGCGATAGAAATATTACAACTAAGATGCACATATTTACAGTATTTTAGTATACCTGTCATCCTCCTTTTACTGGATAATCGGTTAGAGTCAAGGGGTATTATACAAGTGCAAAGACACATATAAAGTGTCACGATCATTGCATCATGACATATCATGGGATTTTAACTTCCACATGTAAACATTGAGCAATGTCGTGTGTATTGAGTACTGAGTTTGCACAAGAAATATACCCTAGTCTCATATAAAACTACGAGTATTTTAGGTAAACCCAGGGCCCTGGTACCATACGTGCTTTAGTTTTACTATTATAATTATGCATATTTCAATGTATCTCAAACTCGAGACTGGTACTATATTAAAGTGGTTTTTGTACCTCAGCTAAATATACCTACTGTATCGCAATTAAAGATTCTGTCTACTCTGTTCATTTTGTTCACTTTATTGATAGGCCATACCCGTGAAGCATTTAGGTCGTGTTTTATATGCCGTTATTATTTCTTATTTCCTGTTCCATGTAATGTGTATGAAGTACTTGCGTATATTTACTGTTGGGTAACAGGTAAAACCTATTAATAATTTCAACTGTCAACACTGTCATCCTATAATTTCGCAACCGTTTTTCTATGTTATTATAATGCCCGTGACTTGTAGAGCCAGACGTGGTATGTGTGTTAAATAAAAAAAAAATATAAATAAAATGTCAGTTATTGATGCATTTTTCTACCTCAGTATACATCACAAACGACGATTTTGTACTATGATTTGAAAAAATTTCTGGCGAAATAATAACCCCCGAACCCTCGAAATACCCCTCTTGTTTAACCCCCCCCCCCCTCTCGGGACCACTATGAAGCAATCACCCCCGGGGGGTATTTCGAGGAAATACGGTAATATGATTCCACAGTTGTGCACGATTTATCCAATTATTTACATATCGACTTGTGGGTCACTTTCGAGGGGGGGGGGGGGGATTCGAGGAAATGCGGTATTCATTTGCACCTCAATTTCAACATTTTCCATTATTTATTTCCGCGGTCTCGTTTAAGTGAATCACTCTCCAACAAAACAATAGCATGTAATCAAACTGTGAAGCGTGGATGATAATGTTGTGACTTTTAGCTGCACGGAGCAGCGCCATGCCATGCATCATCGTTAGGGTGTTGATTTTTCAATACAATCGGCAAATTATGCGTTGTGCAAATGACTTGTAATTATGTTTGTATTTTTCCAGGGTGCGGATCGATAAGCTCGAACGGTTGCCATCATCAAAAGCATCTGTGCAAAATTACGGCTGTCTGACAAATCGTTTACACCGGGAACGTACGTCGTGTTTGCAAACGTTCGGCGGAATCATGCATTTGAACACATTTGGATTGATAACAGAGTTGTTAAAAGTACTGAACCCTTTTAAAAGTATACATAAACGTAAAGTATATATTTTTTACTCAGCCCCTGAGTACAGAAAACGTGAATTTTTTTAAACTTTTACTCATAGGTAAACGTGAGTAAAAGTACTCTTTCCCTGAAAACATAAACATGAGTATTTTGGAGATATTTCGTCCCAATTTATGGTCAAAATCACTTATTGCCATAACTGTTTGCCTATTTTCAGCGATTTTTGGCCACTTTTGGCTAATTTTTGTGCTATGTACACATTTTCAACGTTTTCCCTTTTTTTGTAGCCTATTTGCTTTCTTTTTTTCCCTGCCTTTTAAATTTATGTAAAAAAACTATTTCGAATACGTTTTCTGTACTCGGGTACTTTCAAAAAGTATATGTAAAACGAGTACTGGTACTTTTTCATAAGAAACGTAAACGTTTTTACTCTGTACTCGAGTATAGGTACTTTGCGAGTAGAAGTAAATGTGTTTTAACAACTATGATTGATAACGGTCAGCATCGCCCAAAAGCATGACAGCGATTTTGCAAATTTGCAAAGCATTAGAGTAGCAATCGCCAGAGTGCGGTACCTGCTGCAGCTGAGCTTCGTTCAATCATCAGTGATATTCCTTGGTCCCCGGGGACGGTGCACTGCTGGTGCCGCCCTACCAGGTTCGCTTGTGAAACACAGATACTGGATTGTAGACATATCTTGTGCCTCTAATTGAATGAATGATCTGTTCTGTTTTTGAGAGCCACATCTCTCATAAATTAAGCCATCGCGGGGTTCATGGTTGGGAAACCGAACGAACCGTACCGAACCGTGGTTTCAAGCATTTTTGGAACCGAGAACCGGAAATGAATCGGCACTTATACACGGAACTGTACTTCATACCCGACAGAAGCGAAATTTTCATATAATTCCCTGATCAAAATGCTGTGGTTGCGGGTTGCAAGCGTTGTTTTTCGTTCAGTTTCCTCCTTCAAGTGCTGGCAGTGATTCAGATGTTGAATTGTTAAGACCGGTTGGCGAAAAAATAGAAGAGCAGTCTCCAATGTAAGGGCAGGTAAAAAAGTTGACGAAAAAATAGAAGGACGCCCTTGTATTAGAAGACTCATAATGGTATGGTGGTACTCATACAAGGGTGTGGAGTAGCGATGGAATGGCGCTGGCGCCCTTTAATGGCGCCAGCGCCATTGGCGCTTGGCGCCCTTTTCTGTGGCGCCATCTGGCGCCTGGCGCCATTATTTCGAATGGCGCCATGGCGTCCTTGGCGCTTGGCGCCATTATCGCTGGCGCCCGGCGCCATTGTTTTGGATGGCGCCGGAAATGGCGCCAAAATGCCGGGATGAACTGTTATATTTGGCCATATTTAACTGCCTTTTCTGCTTAATGAGGTCATTTACGTGATGACACATTCACCTTTGTAATTTTTTGTCAGCATTGCAAGAAGCGATCAATAGATACCGTATTTCCCAGAAATACCCCCTGGGGTTTATTTTTTCAGTGCAATTTTGTGGGGGTTAATTGATAGAGGGGGTATTTCAGGGTTGGGTAATTATTTCGACAGAATTTTTTCATAGTGCACATCCGGAGGGGGATATTTCGGGGAAATACGGTAATACAATTTCATAAAAGTTCTGGTGAAATGATAAACCCCCTCGAATAAGCCCCTTGATTAAGCCCTTCAAAATTTGCTGATGAAGTAATAAGCCCAGGTATTAGCGGGTATTCCCAGGAAGTATGGTATATTATATTCACGATAAGATGAGTTTTGTGGCTTGTGTAACCATCAGAAAAATGGTACAGCATGTTGCTCTTCTATAAATGCTTCTATGCAGGGACGTAGCCAGGATTTTTGAGCCGGGGGGGGCGGATTGTATACGGAGCCCGGCGAACGGGGGGGGCGCCCCCCCCCCTAAAATTTTACCCCTGTAGTAGGGGAATGGCGCCATGGCGCTGGCGCCATTCGTAGGCGCCACGCCATGGCGCCACTGGCGTTGGCATTGGCGCCAAAACAGCAGTATATGTCTGTATTTTACAGGCTTATACAGCGACATGGACACGAATTGAGTCCATTTTCACTGGTTTTGAGGCCGCGGTGACCGGTCAGCCGAAAATATATGTTGTGAAGGGAAAATGCGCGCTTGCGCGCAAAAATTTTTCAAACTGTCGACTAAATCGTCTTCTGAAAGTGCCATTTCTGGCACATTTTTTGGTCCGGCCCGGGAAGGGGGAGGGCGGCCGCCCCCCCGCCCCCCCCTGGCTACGTCCTTGCTTCTATGATGATATACAGGCTGAAATAATGAATTGTTTTGTTGGCGCCTGGCGCCATTGTTTCTGGCGCCCTTTGGCGCCCGGCGCCATATTTTCCGATGGCGCCATTTTCTGTGACGCCTTTTGGCGCCCGGTGCCATATTTTTGAATGGCGCCATGGCGCCTGGCGCCATTTTTCCTGGCGCTTTGCCATCACTAGTGTGGAGCTATGGGAAAACTTGATACATGGTGATTCCTGTCAAAAATATCCATTCATGGTGGACCGAACTAGAACCGAACTCGAGAACCGGAACTAAGAACCGGAACCGAAAATTTTGAGATACCGTGAACCTAAATACATCCGTACCGAATTCTTCTTGAACCGAGAACCAAGAACCGGAACCGAAATTTTTTAGATTCCCGACCCTAGCGCGTTCTCACTAATGCTTCCTGTGCAGAGAGCACAGCAAAATGCACTGCCTTGCGGCACAGCTGTCAGATCGCGGCGTCTGGGTGTGCGCGAGTGAAAAAACTAATTGCTGCGAGCCCATAGGAATACATGGTGTACGACGCATGGACTCGTTCGTCGACCGGGCGAAAGTTCACATTTCGAGATACCTAATATACACACTGCCGGTTCACGACTGCACGGGTCGTTAAACATTTCATATTCGCAACTGCGCATGAAATTGCCTTCTCCGAATTGTTGCAAACTGAACATACGAGCGTGTTGTTGCACCGCCGCGGGCGCTACCGGCTCCCGATGTTTCAGTGAGTGGCCGCGCTGAAATTTATCACCACGGTGTCCATATTGAACACACGGCTGCTACGGGTTGGACCCGGACCCGGCGACTATTGATGAGCGAGGAAATCGGCGGCCGCTTTTAGCAGCGCGCCGGCAAGGTAATGCCCTCTCCGTCTGCTGGTGCCTTATATCTTACCCGGCCCCCTTTCCAGACGAAAATGAGTCGCGAGTGGTGATGGAAATGACGCCGTCGAGCGTTGGCGCTATTTCTCGCTGGCGCCATTTTCTATGGCACGCTTTGGCACTCGGTGCCGTTTTTCTGAATATATATATGGTACGATTTTCGCAATGATGCCATTTTTATGGCGCTTTTCCATTATTTATTGCGTGCATTACTGACACTGAATTTCGCTCCATTTTTAAATGGATTTCATTGACACGGAACGGAATGTCAAAGTGCATGTAGGTAAATAAAATTTATCACCTGCTCAGTAAGTAAAATAATGACAGCGCGGTGAAAACGCGCGGAAACTGTTGTCTCTGGTGTTTTGTTCCTCCCACTTTTATATTTATTTTACTCATTTAGTTTCGTTTTAATTTTGCCGTCCACCTGCAGTAAAATACTAGCTTTATCTTGTTACAGTTTGCAAAACTAATTACCTATAGGTAAGCGGGAGTTTGCAGAAGTAACATAGGTACCTATATATTTTACATTTGTAAAAACAAAGTGAATTATCGTGAGCGTACAGTAGCGGCCGATATTAATGGTATTTTGAAAAATCCATTGTAACTGCCGCTAAAGTTAGCCCAAATGCAAATCGGGTCAATGATAATTTTAAAAGAATCGCGTAAATATCGGCCGGGACCATAAATATGTAAAAAAATATTTGCTTGGTAGTAACATATTTTCTGTATTTAAATATATTTTGTAAAGTCTGCATTTAATTGCACTCTAACATACTGTCTACTCCTGTATAATGTGAAACTGACATATTTACCATGTATGCTACTCTGACATAACGTGAATCTGACATGCCAATGTGAAACTGACACACCCAGGCTGAAACTCACAGACACACAACGGTGTTATTAGCAGAAGTATTTCCCTGAGTATTTAAATAAGGTAGTATCCACCAAGTAAATTATTTATATTTTAGCAAAGGTGATCTGGTGGCAACTCCACAAGTGGAGAAGTAAAAAACACAATTGAGAAGTAGAAAGTTAAAAGAAAAGTAATTGTAAAAGCGAGGAGTGAAATGGCAAATAAGAAATTAAAAAGCAAATGACACAGAATGGCAAGAAAAAATAATGCTGAGTGAGAAGAAAATGCAACAAAAATTTTTATTTTATTCATGTTGTAGTGGTACTACATTTTATCCTATTCTTTACAGTTAAGTAAGTTTTGGGTGATTTGATCAACCACTAAACTTCATGTTTCAGCCACTGTTAAACCACTTCAGTTCTTGTTTGCTGAACTTGTGTATTTTTTTGGATTTATCTCATGACAATGAAAATGAGTTGACAATGAGTTGCAAGGTGACATTGAGGAATCATGGCTAAATCATGTGCATCATGAATGTTTTTCATGATGTCACCATTTTCACTGTTAATGAAAATAATAAAATGAATAATCAGGTTATTAACGACGTTTTGGTGTTGAAATCTGCAAATAAATTCTGTCCCATGTACAAAACCCAACTTCGAATGTTACTGAAAAAGTCAATCCATATACCGTATTTCCTCGAAATACCCCGCCTCGAAATACCCCCCTCAAAATGGGCACTATGAATTTATAAACCTCCCCTCGAAATACCCCCCCCCCATTTCAGTGTATACATGACAGAATGTGCGGTTTGTGATCGAGGCAGTGCGGAACACACTTAAAAACAGTTGTTTACAGGCAACAGGCAATTACTACAATATTAATATTGTAGTAATTCAATCAAATACTACACAATGACTGTGTTCTGTGAGAACAGTGTTTATACCGTCTACAGACATCCTATACAAGTCTATAGAGTCATAAACATGGCAGTTTTTGCTGCATTTTTCAACGTCTGCGTAGGTTTCAGATGACAATTTTGTACTGGGATTTAAAAAAATTTCTGGCGAAATAATAAACCCCCCTCGAAATACCCCCTCGTTTAGCCCCCCCCCCCTCAAAATTTCCACTCTGAAAAAATAAACCCCCCGGGGGGTAATTCGAGGAAATACGGTACATTCAGTAGTCGCAATGGAGAAATACTCCTTCACTACGGTACATGCTTTGGGCATGTCAGATTCACATTATGTCAGAGTACCATGCGCGGCATGTCAGTTTCACGTTATGTCAAGGAGATCATACTCGGAGGTGGCAACTCGACGCATGGATGCGCCATAAATTTGTCTCATTCATCTGCAGCTTAGCCATGCTTAAGTTATTTGGCTGCGGGCGTGCACTGGTCGCAGTTGATAAGATATTTACATATTCTATGTGCAGAGCGCCACATCCAACACAGGGTAATTCGCAACATAAGGTCGCGTTCCGTGCTTACGATTACACGATAGCAAATTGCGATCTGTTCAATTTGTCCGCACGATCGGGTGGTTAGCCGTTCAAAGGCCGAGCGCATTCATGCAAATAAAGTGTTTGAACATGTTTTAATTCGCCTGAGTGGCGGTGGCGCCACTGCAAGTTCACTGTGAAAGTGCCCTGGGCGGTAGCGCGGTAGTGAGCCACACCTCACATATCATGCCAATGAAGGGCGACAAGAGCCGACTGCTGACTGCAGCGTCGCGCATGCCCATCTGCCGGCCGCGCGTCAACTAGCCGCTTCGCGCCGGCCAGATTTCATTACGAATTTATGCCCGGTCCAGCGGCCGGCCGGCTTTAGCCACTAGCAGCCTAACTTGCCTTGGGCACTGAGTGCCGTCAAAAATTACGGCCATTCTGTCACAGCGGCCGGCCGGCCGCGTTTCCCCGATAATAAATACGCAGTACGTATGCGACCGCGGGCAGCGCATGCGCTCGCGCGCGCGACGTATAATACCTAGTAGATACATAGTAGAGCGGCAAATGGGCACCTGCGGCCGCGGCTCATGTATTTAGCGGCGGCAGATACTTTCAGTCCCACTAAGCCGAATGGCTCAAAAAGATCAGAGCGCTGGAAATTGCGCGCGCGAATGAAATAAATGGCCGCGTATCGAAGCGCCCGCCGCGTCGCAGATGACGTCAACGTGCACCTCAGGGTGGATCCACGGGCGAGGACAATCGGACCTGCGCCGGCGAACGCGGCTCTATTTGCGTAAGACCGTCCTATAGCAGTCGTGTTATCACATCGCAGTGGTGCATCGCGTTACTGCGTTGTGTCTAGCGTTAGCTCGAAATGTCTCGGTCGCCGTCGCTGTGCAGCAAAGACACCGGGGACAAGGACGACATCGAGGCGTCCAACGGGCCCGTGGCCGTTACCGTGGCCAGTGCGACGCCGCATCGCCCTCCCGCCAGGACGCCCGCTGCTTACAAGTGCTGCTGCGGCAAGTTCAGGTGCTCGGTGAGTTCCTGGCGCCGCTTTGTCCTACGCTTCTACGAAGCGTCGACTCTTAAAGTCGATAAGTCCAAAATTGTTAAAATTGAGTTATGTGTGACTCAATTGTGAGCTCAATTATGACCATTATCTTAGTGAACATTTATCTTACAACTTTGCTTGGCGTTTTGAAGTGTCAAATTTTGACTCTTTAAAAAAAAATTTACAAAAAGTCTGGCAAAAAGTCAACAAGTCCACTCTGAATTGGGTTAAAACATGTTTTGTGCAAGATACACTTTTTGGACAAATAGATTTTTACAAGTCGATACCTCATTCATGTTCGATGCCAACGATCCTCCAACGACGTACAGTAAGTGCTGTGACCAAAGTAATAATGTGTGTATTTTAAATGTATCTTTAATTTGTCAAAAGTAAATGCACAGTAAAATATCGACAGTCACGCCCCATCGTATGTCACTAATAAAAAAAAGTTTTTGTCGAAAATGCCTACCTAATTCAGGCGTCTAATTATAAAAGTCGACAAGTCCACAAAATGCGATTTTGAGTAAATCGCATTTTAAGTTTCGTTTTCAATTCCAGGCCCGTGCTGCGTGTCCTATCGTGCTCTCTCATGCTCACCGTAAAGTTCCAAATGTTGATAATAAAGTGTCAAATTTTCCGCCCCTGCTCTCAACGTATATGTGAAAACTTCGGTGTCCATAAAATTCTACTAGGACAGAACAAAACTGTTTTTGGGAGGGAAATTGACTTGTCGACTTCTTGCACTCAAGAACATTTTTGTTCCCACGGAGGATGAGGCTGCCTTATGGGAAATTTATGAACTTGTCGACTTTTAGAAATTGGTGTTCACAGTTGACTTATCACATTTCTTACACTTTTTTCCAACAAAAAAGGCTGCGGAAGATGGACTTGTCGACTTTTAGCCCTAAACTAAGTGAACTTGTCGACTTCCTGCCCAAATTTTTTGCCTTTTTCCCAAAAAATGTCGAACTTGGTACTATCCAAAGCTACATTATTACCTCCAAAGCTACATATTATTACCTCTCAAGTTTCCATGTTCCAAGTGTGACTTCCCAATATCGCCGCATCGCAGACGGGCGCGCTGGTGACGGCGGGCGCGGAGCTGGTGAGCACGGGCGAGTTCGTCCTGTCCAAGGCCGTGTGGCAGTCCACGCTCGCCGGCTGGCAGCGCGCCGTGGTCATCCTGCTCGCCGTCGGGCTGGTGGCCGCCATGATCGCGCTGATTGTCGGCGTGGAGCACAAGCGCGGCTCGCTCATCCTGCCCGGGCTGCTCATCCACGTGAGTCACGTCGACGGTGCCGCAGCTTCGAGTTTGGGCGACGCAGTTTGCCGCGATGCAGCGGCTGTGGACATTTGGGCGTAGTCTAGTGGACATTTGCAATGCATGCACTGCCGTTGAATAGCGCCGCCAAGCTGGCGCCATTGTCCGCAACTATTTGCATTTTACCGCCATGGCAGAGTGCTCATCAAACCAACACCTACTGTTTCGCACGTTGCGATTGTTTCTTGTGTTGTCACAAAAATTTGTAGGCAGGATGCGGGAAACAGTGACAGTTGGGTGCATAATTCAGCAAACAAAGTGCAGACGCCACTACAACGCAACAATAGCGTTGGCGCAAATACAGCGACATGCAGAGGAAATGATTGCTGAGTGCTGAGCATGCGGCGCGGCAGCAGTGCCATTGGCACTGGCTTGACGGCGGCACATGTGCCGCCGATGTCCACTGAGCGCAGATGTCCACTGCGCGCAAATGTCCAGGGGTTATTCGTTGCTTGTAGCTCACTCGCCCGTTTTGTCGCCTGGGTAATAAATATATAAATAAATACGGTGTATGAGTTAAGTCCACATGAATTTTTGACAGTTTGATATTTTTATGATTGAAAATGATGGCTGGTTTACGTTTGGAATGAAACAATGACTATAATTTGCATTTGAGGGAGACATGCGCAATACAAACCGTGTTACGCAGGTATTCTATGTGCTGTGCTTGCTCATCCTCGCCGTGTTCGCTGGCGTCTGTTTAGCAACAACCGATACGCCATTGAGACCGCTCGATATATTCACCGTTGGCAACGAGGCGACCATTTCAAGAGCAGGTGCTCAGTTTCCACAGTTTTCTACTAAATGTGGCCCACACATTGTTGACACACGTGTGTCAACTGGTCTGTGTCAACTCAGAGTGAGGCTCCACGGGTCGCACAGCGATCTCCAAATGCACTTGCGGCACCTTGAAAAATAAATATTACGGCAAGTGCACTGGAAGATCGCTCTGCGACACGCGAAGCCGAAATCTGAGTTGACGCAGACCAGTTGACACACGTTTGTCAACTAGTGTGTGGGCGGCCAAAGATGCTGTCCGGAAAAAGTATCCGTTGCCCTTTATAAACACCTAAAGCGGCGTTTACACTGCGAGCTGTGCCAGCAAACTTTTTTCTGTCGGCAATGGACATTTTGTCACGACAACGCACAAATTTTTCAAAAATTTCGCGTGTGCCGACAAAAAAGCCTCGTTATCCGTGTTTGTCGGTTGGGTCTCGTTGAATGTTTTACTCCTGACTGTTGTCGTCACAGAAAAACCGTTCACAGCTTGTGACGGCAACGTGACGACAAACAGTCGCATGATTGATCCGACCAACATGGTTTTTGCTCAGTTTGTCGGTTCGGGTCTCGTTAACGAGACCCAAACCGACAAATACAAAAAATGAAAAATTGACAAATATGAATTTTTAAAAACATAAAAATGCATAAAAAATGTATTTTTGCAAATGGAAATTGAGATTTGCATGTTTAAAAATAATTTTTTTTTGCAAATCGAAATTTAGATTTGCAAATGTGGGGAGTTCCATTCTAAAAGTTCACAAGCGCCAAATCCAGAAAAATCGAGTTAAGCGTGGATTTGACCTCCACATATAGTTTTTCACATTTTAGAGAAAAAAATCAGCGTTATAGTCCATTTCGTTCCCGAGATACAGTGGTACCGTTTTTCAGAAAAAATCACAATTTTCACATCGAAAGTGCACATATCCATCTCAGATCCCCTATGAAAAACAGGACTTTCATTTCGTAAGTGCACATATCCATCTCGGACCACCGGAGTTTCATTTCATGAGTGCACATATCCATCTCGGACCACCGGAGTTTCATTTCATAAGTGCACATATCCAAAAAAATAGTTTCATTTCCAAAAATGCACGCGTGCTTTGGCGCGGCCGCGAAGTGCTGGCCGGAATTCCCATACAAAAACTTTCATTTCCAAAAATGCATACGTGAATTTCCAAATATATTTTGTCCTATAAATCAAATATGCGTGCATATATTGATCTGAAAATTTAGGTAGAGGTACTTTTAGACACGGGCTTTGCCGTGATGTGATTTGTTTTTTCCTACGATGCACCGTTAAGATGTTATTAACCATTTAATTTCAAATGTTCAGATTTGTTCCCAATTTTGGGTGACTTACAAAATCTCACATAACTCCCTAAATATTTCCCGGCCAACAAAATTTGTGATTACAAAAATTGTAGAGAAATGTCGGATCTATCTGAAAAGTGCGGGGCAAGCGTCGTCCCCCAAACATAGCGTCGTCGGGCCAGCGTCAAACTTTAAAATGCGATTTTGAAAAATCAAAAAACTTGGATATACCATATTACCTCGAATTATCCCCTAAAATTGCTTAATATAAGTGAAAAATGACTCAAGAAGGCATTTGTAGAGGTAAGGTGGGTGTCACCTAACCCGCAATTGTTATGTTTCATTAGGGTGTCAGCAAAAACTTTTTGGCGGAAAACAGAAACAGAAATTTTTTTGCACTTGCCAGAAAAATGGAAATGGAAACCGATAATGGAAACCGGAAACTCGATATTCAATATCGATATGATATGGAACCTTGATATCGATATTTGATATTAAAAAATGGTCAATATTCAATATTTCAATATTTTTGATATTGCAATTTGCTTTTGTTGTAGCATGGCAAATTTAAAGTGGCATATTGTATTTTCATGTGGTTGCACACATGGCTAATCATCCCTTTACTGAAATGTGAATGGTACAAGTGATTTTACATGTATAAAGGTTTACATCAGTCAAATGTAGAAAATGGAAGATAACCCAATGAATCAAAGTGTATCAGGCAAACAACAATTGGTAGGTAGTACAGTTCATACTTATAACTGAATTGCTTGATGCATGTTGCAAGCAATTGCATATCAGCATTCTCAGGCTTCAAATTTAGCACTTTAACAAAAATGACTATGAATATTGTAATTATAGACATCAAATAAAATACTATAAGTAAATCAGATCAACCACAAATAACTCAGAATGAAAATAATAACTTTAATTAGGGACACAATACAGGTTCAATACAGGGGTGGGCATCTTCAGTTACCGCTGGGAAAATGCGATAGATTGAGCTACGGTTGAGCTATCAGAATGAAATTTTAACACAATGGAGTAGACTCCATAGGACACCTATTCTGAAGTTTGCAACCCAAACGGCCACATTTTGGGTGAATTGTGGAACACACGGTTTTTAGTGTAATTTTGTGACTTGGCGTCACCCATAGGATAAATCGAGGGTGGCATTTGAGGGGGGGGGGGTCATCGGTCGTTGGTGTCGTCCCATTCTGTCGTACATCGGCCGATTTTGATGCCCTTTGAGTATGTTGTGGTCGCGCCTACTACCAAATTCTTTTTTTACTCGAATAGTCCCCCAGTCCCGAGATAAGGGAGGTGAAGTCACAAAATTACACTAAAAACTGTGTGTTCCACAACTCCTCCAAACTGTGGCCGTTTGGGTTGCAAACTTCAGCATAGGTGTCCTATGGAGTCTACTCTATTGTGTTAAAATTTCATTGTGATAGCTCAACTGTAGCTCAAGCTATCGCGTTTTTCCAGTGGTAACTGAAGATGCCCACCCCTGTATATCAAAAAAAATTGTCAATACCGTATTTCCTCGAAATACCCCCCCCCCTTGAAATACCCCCCCCCCTCGTTTGACCCCCCCCCCCTCTCGAGACCACTATGAAACAATCACCCCCCCCTCGAAATACCCCCCCCAAATTGAGTGTAAAGGGAACGTACATGACAAAAACTGTAGTTTGTGTTCTGTGTACTGCAGAACACACGTTAAAACAATGTCGGTGTCACGTTAGAACAGTGTACATACCATCTACATACTAATATTAGTCTACAGAACCTTATAAATGGCGGTTTTTGTTGCATTTTTCGACGTCTGCGTACGTTTCAGACGACAATTTCGTACTTGGTTTTCAAAAATTTTCTTGTGAAATAATAACCCCCCCCCTCGAAATACCCCCCCCCCTCGTTTAACCCCCCCCTCTCGGGACCACTATGAAACAATCACCCCCCGGGGGGTATTTCGAGGAAATACGGTATTTGATATCGATATCCGATATTTATTCAAAAATTTTCATATTGATATTCAATAAACTTTCTAAATTTTCGGTATTGATATTTGATATAAAAAATGGTCAATATCCAATATTCTAGATTTGATACAATATATTGTTTGAACCCTATCCATTGTCTAGAAAAGTGCCATGGCACTCTTGGCGCCTGGCGCTATTTTGCTGTGGTGCCATTGGCACTTGGTGCTAAGTAGGGTGTCAAATTTCCGTTTTCCATTTCCGTTTTCCGCAGGCAATTTTTTTCCGTTTTCCGTTCCGTTTTCCGGCTGCTGAATTTTTTTCCGCTTTCCATTCCGTTTTCCGGTCACCTTTTTTCCGTTTCTGTTTTTCCGGCTCATTTTCCGTTTTCTGGTTAAATTTTCAGTTTGTCCGCTTTTTTCCGTTTTCTGGCTCAATTTCCAGTTTTTCTACCTTTTTTCCATTCTCCGCCTCAATTTTCTGCTTTCTGCCACATTTTACTCTTTTCTGGCTCAGCTTTCTGTTTTCTGTTCCAGCCAAACTGGTAAACAGTCATGCAGATTGTCAATTCTGTAAAAAAATTCTGTTTCCATCAAAATTTAAGCAAATTTTATTGTGTTTTTTTTGGCAAAATTTCAGCAAATTTTTCCATTTCCATGCAAATTCCATTTTTCCGTTTCCGTTTTTCCAGCCCCTTTTTCCGTTTTCCGGCCACTGAAATTTTTTTTTCCATTTCCGTTTCCGTTTTCCACCAAGTGCAATTTTTTTCCGTTTTCCGGCGAAATAATAACTAGAAAAAATAATAAAAACTTCTGGCGAAATAATAACTCCCCCATCAAAATTTCCACTATGAAAAAAAAAATCCCCTAGGGGTATTTCGAGGAAATATGGTATATAAATATAGTATATATACCTCTGCAAAAAATTTTTATTCTATTTAAAATTTACTAATTGTTGTCACAAAAAACACGTTCGCAGCTCTATGAGGACAAGCAAGAACAAAAATCAAGCTCGCTCGATGACATTGTGTCTTTGTCGCATTGTCGCCAATCAAAAGCTTGTGTCGACAACAACATTTTTTCCATCCAAAAAAGCGAACCGACAACGCAAAATTTTTCAAATGCTTATAACTATGAAACGAAAAAACCGATTTATCTGAAATTTGGCGTGTGAGTGCACCTAACTAGTGAGTATACTTCACTGTTTTTTCTCGCAGATATGGAACTTTATTCTGGATTTATGGAACTTTTTCACTTTTTGATTTGTCGGCACATTTTGCAGTGTAAACGCCGCTTAAATATTTTTTCCCAGCGCCAGTCGTGCTGGTCTCAAGTCTGGCGGCGACGCCGCTCGAACTGTGGCTGTGTTCAGTGATCCGCGGCGCGTACTTGGAGGCGTGCCGCTCCGAGGCGGCGGCGGGCCCGGCGAACTCGCCGCCCGACAGTCCGAACTGGCCGGCGCCGCCGCGGCCCCTCAGAAAGGACGACGACGGCAACGAACTGGAAAACGAGCGGATGATCGACGCCGACGCGAAGGCGACCAATCACAACAACAACGGCCACGCGCGCAATCTGCTGGGGCAGCAGCAGCCGTCCTTCGACATGGGCAATCACAACAACAACGTGGCCGCGCTCGACAGGGCCGACTGCGTGTCGAAGCGGCTCAGCGGGCAGAGCGCGGCGGCGGGCACGCCCGGCGGCCGGCCCACCAGGTGCCAGTGCCGGACCCTGGAAAATGTAAAATGTCACGCAAAGTATCAAAAGTCACGCAAAATGCCCGGCAAAATGGCAACCGAGTTGCCATTTTGCAGGGCATTTTACGTGACTTTTGACACTTTGCGTGACATTTGACATTTTACAGTGGCTGGGACTGCCCACCAGGCAGCACGCGACCAGCTACAGCAGTCTGGCCGCGCTGGGCGTGTCCAGACGGGCGGATTACCGTCGCGGCATGTCGGCCAACACGAGCAGCATGCGGAGGCCGAACCAGTTGGTCACGTGCCGCCGCAGCGCCACGGTCGCCCGCAGCAGCACTATCGATTCCATTGTTTGAAGTGTTTAGAGTGGCTGTGGACGATTTACTTGTAAAAATGACGTCATCGTAATTTTTTAAGAGAACCGTTTATCGATCTCATTATTTTTAAAACTTCATTATTTGTATGTCCGTTGCCCCAACAAAAAGGCCATTCGGACAATCCAAAAAACTCTTTCAACTTTCTCTTCAGACGAAAAATATTTGTTCGATCACAGCGTTATTTATCAGTTGTGTTTTTGTTAGTGATGAAAAAGCACAAGCCCATGACGTGACATTAGCTACATATTTGATGGTCCTGAAAAAAATTAATTGACAATGTAACTCCAAAACGGTAGTATTCATCTGTGACATCAGTGGGGTGCGCACTGATTTTTCCTCGCGTTTTTTCAAGGTACCGTATTTGCTCGAATAATTCCCCTTGGGGAGTATTTCTTCAGTAGATTTTTTAATGAGAAACTATTCAAGGGTGGGATTTTTATCCCATAAAATTTTTCAAGCAGGCAAATATTTCAGGATATTAATGCACTCATTTCAGGAAATATGCTTTATTATTAGCAAAATAATTTTGCCATTTTGTTCAAATTGAACATAAAACTTTCAAATGCATGAAGGGAACTATTCAAGTGGGAATAATTTAATCGGCATTATTCAACAGATATACTATTTTGAATGAAACAAACATGTTTCAACCCAAACATGCCAGCAAATGTGCAACAAATGTTGAAATATGCCACATAGATCATAGATGTCATTTTAAACTTTGTGACACAGTTTCTCTTCTGAGTGCAAAGTTAAAAATTAAGTTTACCTATTTCAGATTCAACCAGTATAATACACACCCCACTGATGGCACTACAAATAAAAGCGGTTAAAATAGTAACCGTCACTAGCCGGCACTTCTTACATCACTACTAGTAAATAGATCGCCCTTTTCACCCCGAGATCAAACCAAGTCAGGTTTTCGACTTTTTCCCAGATTTCCTTGCTGCAACTTTACTGTCATGGCTCGTTTCCCTGCTTCCCGCGTTTGAAGCAGTTTTACTCTGAACACGGTTGAAATTGCCAAATGACAAAAACATGTGAAAAATGCCAAAATGATGTGAAGATTTTCTCACTTTCCTGTCCTCTGCCTGCGGCGGGGACATCACCGTTCCGGATTCGCTGGGCTGCGTGCCAGAGTCGCTGGCGCTAGCCTGAAAATTAGAGAAGTTTCTGATCATCACTGGCGGTTCTTCTTACAAAGCCAGGGTTTTAGGAAGACAACCGCGTGCAAATTGAGAAGTGTCGTCGGCGGTACGGTTCAAACGATATATCGTATCGAATATGGAATATCGACGATTTTTCAACATCGAACAACGAAAATTGAATATCGAAATGTTTGTAAAAATATCGAATATCGATATCGTAAAGTCATCCTTTGAACCCTAGTCAACGGTCGAAGCGCACATAAAAAAATGGGAACCAAAACGGCGCTGCTATAATTGGACTCTTGTTAGAGGAGCTTACCACCAAGGCGCGGACACCTCGCCGTTGCATTTCCACCCAGGTGCACTCACCCAATCATATGAATCCCGTTGCGGCGACAGCGACCGTTCCTCCCCTTTCCTTTTCGGTTTGCGACCGAAATGCCGGTTGGGACGCCAAATCACGCGCCACGGTTCGCCCTGCGATATTTTGTGACATATACTTTATTTCCTCGAATTACCCCCTTCAATTAGTAATAATAGCACGGGAAATAATAAAGCCCCTGGGAGTACCGTATTACCTCGAATTATCCCCCTTGAATAAACCCTTACTCCAAATAAACCCCCCCCCTTCAAAATGGGCTGGGGAAATAATAACCCCCCCCCCCCGCCGGAATGATGTTCATCATGTGATGATCAAATATCAAATAGGTTTACTTGACTCAGACCTCAAAAGCCAAATGCAAGTAAAATACAAATGATGATGATGATGATGTACATCGGTTGAGGAAATACGGTAAACGGGTCTCAAACTGTCACGGTGCTACCTTTTTGCGCGCAATCACAGCGTATAGCGCGAATGCGCAGATCAGCAGGGCCGGTAGGAGCGCCATACCCAATCCGCCCGCTTCCCACCAGCCGCTCAGCAAGTGGCCGCTCTCGGACATGGTGCGGTACTTGACGAAGTTCCACAGCAGGATCACCTGTGTTTTAGAGGGATGACTGCAGTCGAAATGGTGCTATGGGCTGATAAAAGGGGTCAAATTGAGCACACAGTCAGGTAAATTGGAGTGGTCACCATCCAAGTGACGCGCCAGTACCACCCAGTCGGGCCCACAGTCACAGCTATCTGTTTGATGAACTTCTTGTGGCCCAACATGACATTGATGCCGCGCACTAGGCGATTCCACCCTGAAAGAGCGGCGGTAATTGCGTCGTATTTTTTATGGATGTTTTTCAGACACCAACCAAACACGTAGGCGACGGCGAATATCTCGACAAACAAGATGATCAGTAGACCCCAGTATGCGGAATAGTTCAACCATATCTGCGAGTGAACAACAGTTTAAAGATGCACACTGCGGGGGTATTGATGGAAAGGTCGCCAGATTGGCGCAGGTGGTTTCTTGAATAATTTTGGGCCTTGAATAATCCCCCGTTAGATGAGCCAGAAAAAAATAATAATTCCCCCCCCCCCTAGAATAAGACCCTGCATGTAATTATATCTACCTAGTCGTCTCTTCAGGCTGCTGCACGTAGCCCTCTTATCAAATTTCTTATCCTCACACGACGAAGTGAACAATCGAAATTGGAACAAGCTTAAACTGTAACGCAGCTCACGCTGAAATGGTACAGTCCTCCCTGGCAGCACTGCGGTATGGCAGCCAGAAACATTGCAAAACAGGTCGCCCCCACAACAGCCGGCTTGTACGGTCGCAGATGTATGAAATTGTCCAGCACCGCGGTAGTCACGGTTTCGACCATTGCAAACTGCAAAAAAAATATCTAAATTGGTATTTACGCGTCAAATTTGTGTCATTTGGAAATTTCTCATCCCCTCAAATCGGCTCACGACAAATTCTGCCGCACAACAAACTCGTGTCGCGCAGTTTTTTGCGTGACAAAAGTTTGTTGGGCAGGTAGTGATGGAATGGCGCCATGGCGCTGGCTAGTGATGGAAAAGCGCCATGGCGCTGGCGCCTGGCGCTAGCGCCAGAGCAAAAAGCGCCATGGCGCTTTTGGCGCTTGGCGCTAAAACGCTCTGGCGCTATTGGCGCTTGGCGCCGGGATCTGACAAAGCGCCATGGCGCTTTTGGCGCTTGGCACCACTTTCTGGTTGCGCTATTGGCGCCTGGCGCTGGCATTTTTTATGGCGCCAAAAAAGCGCCAACCATAATTAGAAAAATGGTTAGACGCCGTTTACATGGATTTTTGTGACGACTCGACAACAATAAAACGTTCAATAAGTTTAGAGTTCAAAGAGTAAAAAGGTTCCATATTCATTAGAAAAAGTGGTCAAGTATACCTTCTACCTAAGCGAATATGCAGGCCAAATTGCAGACTCGTGCTTGTAGCTCAAGGTTTATAACATTCGAAAAAAGTTTGCTATTGTCGCTGGCTGTCGGAGACAGTCCAACAACTTTCCGACAACTGCAAAAGTTTTCAAACTCATGAGCTACAAGCACGATTGTGCAATTTGACATGCATATTCGCCTAGGTAAGATGTATAATTGACCACTTTTTCTCATAAATATGGAACATTTTTACTCAACGTATTGAACATTTTATTTTTGTTGAGTCGTCACAAAAAATCCGTGTTAACGGGGTCTTATAATATTTACAGTGAAAATTCACAATCCAGTTGATCAATTTTGAGTACAACTGTATAAATATTGATAAATATAGGTAAGGGTGTCAGGAGCCATAAATATTTATTCAATATTGATTAGGTAATATTTGGGGTCAAATGTATATACCGTATTTCCTTGACATTTCCCTCCCTTGAATAAACCCCCTCGAAATACCTCCCGTTTTTAATAACATACATCATGTATGCAATGTACATTATGTATTATTTGCTGCCAATTTCCATCGCAGATACATATAAAGTAGTTTGTACATGCATATATGCAAATATACCGTATTTCCTCGAAATACCTCACTTTGAATTAATAAAACATAAACCCCCATGGGGGTAATCCGAGGGGATTTTAACAATGTAAACATTGTAGTGGTTGATTTAACTTCAATGACGAAAGTTAAATTGACTACTACGACATCAGCGGTGCCGGTGCGTCAAACGAAGCACAGGAAAATTTTTTGGCGCTGGCGCTATTGGCGCTTGGCGCCATTACCCTCTGGCGCCATCGGCGCTTGGCGCTGAGGTTCAGAAAAGCGCCATGGCGCTTTTGGCGCTTGGCGCCAAAAGTCTGGCGCTTTTTCCATCACTAGCGCTGGCACTCCTTAAGGGCGCCAAAGGTTGTTGTGCCATGGAAACACTTGTGCACTACAAACTTTTTTGTCGTTTTTTTTGCGCATCAAAAGTTTCTTGTGTAGCAGACAACGCTGGTTATTGAATAGCGCAATAGCCTCAAATGGTGCCAGCACTCAGAGTTGTTAAAATACCGGTATTTTTGGAAAGTGTAAGTGTAAGCGTAAATACACTTTCCAAATTTTGAGTATGGATACAAAAAGTGTAAGGTATTTTAAAAATACCTAGGAAAGTGTAAAAAAAAGTGTAACTGTAAAAAAAATTTTCAGAAAGAGCTCTCACTGTTGAGCATTAGAAAACACCACTTTTTTACCTTTAGATCAATTTATTTGTCATTTTCATGCATTATTTCACATTTTACTGCCTTTTATGAAACATTTTAGACTGTAACAAATACTGTAGTGGTATGAAGTTCCCTAATAATGGCACCTTTTCAGTGTTGATATTTTACTGATTAAGCAATGCGATACACACTGTTTAAATGCAAGAATGGACATGCAGCAGATGTCAATGCAAAAGCCAGTTGACTTTGTGTCCAGCTGGTGAATTTCCATTGATCTTGTTCTTTTTACAAAAGTATGATGAAACTGTAGAATACCATGAGTACTAATCAAAGGTTGGAGATCAAAGACATTAGTTTGTACATTTGCCATATTTTCTACATTCAATGCATGCACTGTGCAGTTATTTTTTGTACATGACCCTATTTTATGCTTTCTCAAAAGCATAAAACAGGGCTATCTGAAAGAAAAAAATACACTTTCTGTACCCGGGTATTCTGCTCAGGAAAGTGTAAAAAAAGTGTATGGGTATTTTATGAAAGTGTAAGTGTAAGTGTAAATATAAATACCCATTTACCCGGGTATTTCGGGTAAGTGTAAATACACTTTCGCAACTCTGCCAGCACTACGGCGTCATTCCATCACTACCTGCACAACAAACTTTTGTTGCGCAAAAAAACTGCGCGACACAAGTTTGTTATGCAGCAGAACGTGTTCCGCCCGCCTCAAATCACCTGTGAATCCAAGCCGAGTAATAGCAACATCGTAAAGAAGAGAATGGACCACAGGTTTGGTGCCCACATGGTGCCGATGGCCTCCGGGTAAGTGATGAAAGTCAGCGTGTGGCCCTGCTTGACCACGTTGTCCATGGCGACGTTGCCGCCCAGCGTGTATTTCAGGTAGCCGATCACCGTGAACACCGCGAAGCCGCCGATCACCGATGTGCAGCAGTTTCTGCGAAGCATATCGTTGTTGTGCCGCAGCAGAAGTTCACACTCACACATCAATCGCGTGTCGCCGAACTCACATGAGAGCTACCAAGACCGCGTCTCGCCACACGTTGTTGTGCAGGTGGTTGTAACTGGACATTGTGGGCAACGTGCCAAAACCGGGCCCCAGCGAGTAGCAAATCTGCATGGCCGCTTCTTGCCAAACTTGCGCGTTTGCCAAACTACCCATGTCTGCGAGTTGACAGTTTTACATCTCGATATACCACCCTCGAAATACCCCACTCAAAATGGACACTTTGAGTTTAATAACCACACTCGAAATACCCCCCAAATATAGTGTATAGAGAACGTAAAAGACAAAAGCTATGGTTTGTGTTCCGGCAAATATAGAACACACGTTAAAAACAATGACTGTGTTATGTTAGAACAGGGTTTATACCATCTACGTACATATATTAGTCTATAGAGTCTTATACATGGTCGGGCTGAAAAGTCCCCGGGCAGTGCTCGCCATTCGCGCTAGGGGTAAGCTAAGGTCATAACATTTTAACACGTTAACATATCAGGTGTTTTGAGTTTTCACCCAAAATTTCACCCCTCTAGCTCCACCCACTGCGGAACTGTGGGGGTTACAATTTCCGTCATTTTGTACTGATGTACAAATGGTGCTCTAGCTGAATGCTGCTTTAAGTTGTGATCATGAAAATTTGGCTAGTGTAAGCCACCAGTGTTGGCAATGTGCCAGCACTAACCAACATTAGCTACGATATCATAAGTCTAGTTCATATTGTCATTACTGTCACTACTCTCACTACCAAATTCATCATTCTGTCTCTCCTTCTCAAAAAGTGGTTAATACAGGATGCATTTTGCATGCACACTGTTGTTGAACACAGGTAATGTGTCCACTACAGAGTAGTAATGAAACATAGGGAAATTTTAAACACATAACTCACTTACTGCACATTTCAAAACAACATTCAAATCATTGCATTACAACATGATCTCAGATGATCACCAAAAACATCCATCACACTTCCCACGTTTCTTGCACATCACCCTGATCTGCATATTAATTTTACCTTAATAGCAACGATGTTGATGAAAGTGTTGAATACTATCAGCACATTGACAACACTGGTGGCTTACACTAGCCAAAGTTTCATGATCACAACTTGAAGCAGCATTCAGCTAGAGCACCATTTGTACATCAGTACAAAATGACCGAAATTGTAACCCCCACAGTTCCGCAGTGGGTGGAGCTAGAGAGGTGAAATTTTGGGTGAAAACTCAGAACACCTGATATACTACCTGTTATACTACCTACTACCTGATATAGTACTGGCATTTCAAAAAATTTCTGGCGAAATAATACCCCCCCCCTCGAAATACCCCCCTCATTTAACCCCCCCCTCAAAAATCTCACTCTGACAGAATAAACCCCCTGGGGGTATTTCGAGGCAATACGGTATTTAGTACACGAAACACGGCCACATATTCGCAAGAGTAACCGGGCGTGATGTAAAATTTCGCTCCCTCCATCGCGTTGGTCAAGGTGAAGCCTCTGACCAGCATGATGGCCAGCACGACGAAGGGCATCAGCGACGTAACGTAGACAACCTGTAATGCGGCGCGATAAAAAGTACTAGAACACCATGAAAACAGATGGAATGAGTTCACCTTGCCGAGGCTTTTAACGCCGAACATGAGGCACAGGAAGACGACCAGGGGGCAGTCCCAGACCCTGTAAAATGTCAAATGACGTGCAATGTGTCAAAAGTCATGTAAAATGTTCTGTAAAATGGCAACCGATTTGCCATTTTGCAGGACATTTTACATGACTTTGGACACTTTGCACGACATCCCAGAGTCTGGGACTGGCACCAGCCAGGCGACGGCGAGCGAGAGGACCAGCCTCCACATAGGGTAGCCGGTGCCGGGCGCGTCGCCCATCGCGAGCATGTCGTACAGGTAGTTCCTGTATTTATATGCCTAGCTTGCACTACTGCAAACGGCGCCGCAAAATATATACCCTAAATCCTCGAATAAAACCCCAGGGGGAGTTATTATTTCCTCAGACGTTTTGGAGGGGGAGTTATTCAAGGGGGGAGTTATTCGAGGAGAGTAGTTATTTTTTCCTTGGAAACCTTCGACTTTATTCATTGCATGGATGTAATCTGTAAACTTATGTAATTCATGTATTTATCTGTCAGACAACGACAAAAAGGTGTGTATACCAGAGTTGTACAAATACCGGTATTTTTGGAAAACGTAAACGTAAACGTAAATACCTTTTCTCAATTTTAAGTATTGATACTAAAAGCGTAAAATACTTTGAAAGTACCCGGGTAAACGTAAAAAAAACGTAAACGTAAAAATATTTTGAAGCACTCCCATCATCAGAGCGTGTGAAAAAAACCTCACCCATTTTTACAGTTTGATGGACATGATGAATAATGTGAAGTATTTATTCATTGTCAAGTACACAGTGAGTGGAATCTAATACACCCCGCACATAAGGTTTCCGCACGGGCAACTTTTGTGTGTTTATAATTGCGATTTGTGATGACGATGTGCTAGGGGGGGGCTGATTTTTGTATCAAAAATTAGCCAGAACATTTCATTACAAAGTATAAAATTCCAGCCCCCCAAACTTTATCGTACCCCCCTAGCGTTATTGTAGAAGTGAACTTCTGTTCCTGGCGCATGAACTTTTGTCTACACCAATTTCATTTTTTTTTATCATGCTCGCCATTTAAACATTTATATAACCTCATTTATTGTTCACTAGGTCGTCTGTATTATTAGTAATTTAAATTCCAAGGCCTTGGTATCGTTATCGCCTGCTACTATTACATTACAATACATGGTGCTCTTGTTATAAACTTTGAAATGTTGCCCATCTATATGTCCGTATATTATAACGTCTCGTGATCTACCTGTCGTATGTTAAAAGTCTTTGTCTTTTTCGCTTATGTAAAAAGGATATCCATGACTCGCGAAGCCACCCGTGGTATTGTTGGTGAAATGAAATGAATGAAATTTTGGGGACTCTGCATGGGATAGGGGTAGGATAAAGCTAGGGTGCATTTTATACGTTGGTAGAGAAATGTTTTGTCTATCTTTTTCCACCAATATCAGCACCCTAGCGCATTGTCATAATGAATCGCAATACATAAACACACCAAAAGTCGCCGCGCACGAACTTTATGCATAGGGTTTTGAAAATATTTCAAATAAATAGCAGTTTTTATATTTTCCATATGATTTTTACGTTTTCCCTAGTACCCGGGTATTTTGGTCAGGAAAACGTAACAAAACGTAATGGTATTTTTGGAAAACGTAAACGTAAACGTAAGTATAAATACCCAAATAACCGGGTATTTCCGGTAAACGTAAATACGTTTTTCCAACTCTGGTGTATACACTGCATACACATCATGTATCTGCTGCCGCTGCTGTAGACTAATATTCTTTTGTATTTTTGTATTGTATCGTTGTCATCCAACGGGGGAGTTATTCAAGAGGGGGAGTTATTCGAGGGGGGGGGGGTTATTTCTTATTCGCCTCGCCAACAGGGGGGAGTTATTCAAGGGGGGAGTTATTCGAGGAGAGTAGTTATTTTTTCCTTGGAAACCTTCGACTTTATTCATTGCATGGATGTAATCTGTAAACTTATGTAATTTAATGTATTTATCTGTCAGACAACGACAAAAAGGTGTGTATACACTGCATACACATCATGTATCTGCTACCGCTGCTGTAGACTAATATTCTTTTGTATTTTTGTATTGTATCGTTGTCATCCAACGGGGGAGTTATTCAAGGGGGGAGTTATTCGAGGGGGGAGTTATTCGAGGGGGGATCTTATTCGAGGATTTGCGGTAATATAATAAAATGCGTTCAAGGCTGATTTATGAATTTAATAACTTTTGACAATTTCACTACCGTATTTCCTTGAAATACCCCCAGGGGGGTTTTTTAGAGTGAGAATTTTGAGGGGGTTAAACGGGGGGGGGGTATTTCGAGGGAGGGGGGGGGGTTATTATTTCGCCAGACGTATGCAGACGTAGAAAAATTCAACAATAAGCATCATGTATAAGAGCGGTAGTTCGAGGGGTGTATTTCGAGGGGGGATTTCGATGATATACGGTAGTTAACTACTGTGTGCAGCGACAATAGAATCACACGAAAAACTGCCCTACCCCCCTAAAATGCATCACCCCCGGACAGCCGCATCATTAGCAGTAGCACACCTGAAAAACTCCTCCGCGGGTGGACTGGGCACAGTGATATTGAGGTTCATTCGCTGCTCGTGGTACACCTGCCATTCGTGCACGAAACTATTGAACACGGTGTCGGTCATCCACGACATGACGCTGGTGTTCCTCGTGTCGTAGACCGACTGAAGGGTTGAGTAGTCGAAAATGTTGACACACTCGAATGGGGCTGGAAAGTATTTTTGGTTGTGTTGCGGCAGTGACAATGAGATTGGTAACCCTCGTAGGTAATTGGTTTCTGTTTCTGATTAATTCCCGCTCGAACAACTTCACTTTACAAAATGCTGCACGTAAGTGAGAGTTCAATAAATTACGACCACTCTGGAAAATCTTTTGAAAACTGTTTTCACTGAGTTATTATGAAATCCATTTTTTTGTCAGATACTTAACTATGCCGATACCTAACTACCTGTGCTGACACTGCCGAGAATACCGATTTCATTCACACAGTATTTTGAAAAATTGCTTACGAAAAGAAACTCTCCTCGAAAAAAAACCCTTTCAGTTGTCAGATGAAAAATAATTTGGTTTAAGCTCGCCGAACCCAGCCAACTACCGGTAGTTTGGTTGCAGAATCTCGCACGATGACAGGTCGTGTTGAACCAGTAGGCACCCTTGTGGACAGAGTCGTCGAAAATCCTATGCGAGCACATTTTGTCCTCGTTCACGGAAATGCAATCTGCGGTTGGGTCGCGCGAGGCTTTTGCAGTATAAGCTGTAGTTATTTGATGAAGTTTATAAATTTAAATTGCCCGGAGACTGTTTAGGGCAGCAATGCAAAATGTGTAAAAATCCTGTCAAATGCGGTGTCCAATGAACAACGCCAGACAAATTTCTCATGTGTCGTGTTTTACACGGCATTTGTATTTTTGCATGACATTTTTGACACAATTCACAGGATTCCGGAAAAGCCCTTGGTGGCCCCAGTTCACGGGCGGTGTAAAATCTCAAACAAATGGGTTCTCGCTGGCGAACAAAAAGAATAAAAGCCGGGCGATTTAATTTTGCTCCCGTCAACCGACTGTGCGTGTTCCACCAATTGTCGCAATGCTGCCACCAGAGACCGCGGAAGTCCCACGAAAGGCCCCAGTAGATGATTATCCACGTGATGATCACATTGTAATACACGCTCACGGTGAATGCTATCCAAATCATCGACCAGCCGACACCTGTACATTTGCGATTTTAAAAATTACCTGGTTGTACACCGTCCACCCAAGCTCAGTACCTACTCAAAGAAGCTCAAAAAGGCAACAAAAAGCGAAACAATTCATTTCGCGCAAAATTCTTACGAAAAAAACACATCAATTTGAATGACTCCAGACTCCACAGTCAAAAAACCAAAAAGAAATTTAGGTGGGAGGGAACTCGAATACATACCTATATAAGCTAATAAAAATTGAAATTTACATGCAAAAGAAAATGTACGCATTGAGTTAGCGTTTGGCACTTCGCCATTCAAAGAAGTTTACCTACCTACATTCGCGTTAGACTTTTTCTAGGTACCTAGTATAACCTGCAAACATGGGCGACATCTTCGTAAATAGCTGGACGGGGCCCTTGCCGGCGTACTGGCCCAGCGTCAACTCCAGATAGAATACCTGCGGCGCAAACCTGTTAAACGCGACAATTTACCGACGTCACAAAACTCTGAACTCACTGGCAGTCCGACCGCGAACAGCGCGATGCCGTAGGGAATGAGAAATGCACCTCCGCCGAACTTGTAACACAGGTAGGGGAAGCGCCATAGATTGCCCTGGGGGCACTACCAGACCATGTAAAATGTCATGTAAAATGTAAAATGTCATGTAAAGTGTCAAAAGTCATGTAAAATTCCCTGTAAAATTGCAAGCGTTCGTCCACCATTCTACAGGGAATCCTACATGATCTTTGCCACTTTGCGGGACACTTCAAATCTCACAGGGCCTTTTACAGTGTCCGGAAGCGGCACCAGCCCGATGGCGTAGCCCATGGTGGCCAGGAAGAACTCGATCTCGCTGTCCCAGTGGCCGCGCGCCTTCTTCACGTCGGTGGACGAGCCGCGGTCGGCTGGCGACTGGGCCGGCTTGTCCTTGAGCCGGCGCACGGCCAGGATCCGCTGCGTGGCGCTCTCGGACCGAGTCTGCGTGCGCTCCTCGCTGCCCTGCGGCCCGTGCGATGATCTGTGATGGTGTGGTTGTTGTGCGAGAGAATGTAAATACCGTATAGGTATCCTTGAATAAGACCCCTCCCTTGAATAACGTTACCCCTTGAAAAACTCCCCCCTGCAAAACCTCTGACGAAAAAATAACTCCCCTGGGGTCTTATTCGAGGATATACGGTAGTAGTTATTTTACCTGATGGGTACAACTTGAAAAGCTTCTAAGATTATTTAAATTACGAACGTTGATTGCTGTTTTGAGATTGAAATTGAATTTCAAATTGAAAGTCTCCATCACAACTCCAAGCGCCGGTTCGGCAAGTGGATAAATGACAAAAATTTTTTTTCGTTTAGTTGTCATTGTTATTTTAAGTGAAATCACCAGTAAACGCATAAGTAACAAGTAAATCCACCAATTAAAAAACTTGCCACTTAGAAATTGACTTGTTCACTTATAGGTTGTCACCTGACTGCCCACTCAAGACCTCACTAATTTCAATGACTTCTCTATTTCCTTGTGCTGGGATTTGATCCCACAACAAAACCTGCATTCACTATTCACCTGCTATTTATGCTCAACCCGCGTCGCTTCGCTACACCCCCGTCATCTTCAAAGCTAGCCGCCATCAGAACTGCTTGCGAAAAAATACTTCGGGAGAGTACGACTGCAAGTGCCGTTTATCACCACCGAAAGTCGAATTTCAGTCGGTTCGGTATGGATGAAAAATCCGGCGTGGCGGAACTCTCATCAATTCACGAATTGGTTGAAGTCAACCTCGGATACCGCCGTCAGGTTAGCCACGAGATGTTTACTTCTTGCGAATTTCTTTTTGATTGCTGCACCTGTTATGTCGGCGGTGCCGCGGCGAACGTTTTTATTCAAGGGTCTTGGATGTGAAATTGTTTGTGCGATTCCGGTCATATCACTGTTCGACCACGCTGATGTTAAATTTTGTGGCTGGGATGTAAATTAGCTCGATGGGTGGTTTTACTTTTTAGTTAGACAATAATACGCACCCCAAATGCGCATCAATGTGGTTCTTGTAACTCACGGCCACTAGAGAAATCTGATGTAAACAACAACTCCTCAGGGGAGTTATTCGAAGGTCTTCACTAATAGATAATTTCCGACACAATAACAGTCGCGCTGTCGGAAAACCTGTCGGCTAATTTAATTACTTCCCAGGAAGAAATAATGCCAGACAGTATTCGATAACGCCGTCTCTGCAACCCAAATAATTCACTCTCAAATGAGAACCTAAATTAACCGGCTGGCACAAAGCGAGCAGTAGATGGAAACGACAGTTGGGTAGCTGCCATTTTTATTTTACAATGCCAAAGAGGGCAGCTGACCGCCGCGTAAATTGGAGCAGAAAAGCACCAGCTGCTATTAGGTTGTGCAGTACAGCGACAAAGAGTGTGCGCTTTCTCAAGCGTAAATATGTACCTATTCTACTTTCAGTATCTGTTCCGTTTTGTGTTATTTTGTACCATTTTCGAACGTCTTGCACCGGTGATGTCTGATGTCACACCTTAAAATGAAATTTACCATATCCCATTTGAATGAACGAACAAACAAACATTCAATTTATTTTACAAACATTCAATTTATTTTACGTCACGTCACTGTCACACTTCTCTATTTGATTTTTGTAGGTAATTTTTCACATCATTATTCATCAAAATATGGTATCATTCATTGTAAAGCTTCTGTCCGTTCAGTATATAAGGTCGAAGTGTTTTTATTTGTATGTATTTATAAGCCGATGTCTCTCGCCTTGCAGTCCCGCCGACTGGCACGATAGAAAACTGTAAACTTGAGGCGTATAGGCAGCTTACAGAAAAAGTAAAATCTAATCCATGCTTAGGTAATGCAGCGCGTGGGAAGCGGACGCATAATGCGCGCACTCATTTCCAACGCTCATCTCCAAACAAACACGGCCGGAAAAAACCGACCCATCGCAAGCACATGCACCAAAGTGTCGCTTCTCCTCCGCTGCTCTCGGTGCAGCGCAGCGCGCGCTGGGTAAAAGCATGCAGCTGGCCCAGGCGCGGCGCTTATAAGCAGCCATACCAGAGTACCGCCCTGACGCATGCATACCCGACGCATTGTAGCCGCAGTGAAGCCGTAGCCCGACGCCCGTGCAGGACCAAGACACAAAGGAAGCGGCAGCCCTGTTCGCCGTCGAGTGCCGCCGTTCTACGCGGCGCTGCCGCACTGCATTTATCGATGCACTGCTAGCGCGGCGCTTTTTCGATCGCGCGCACACACGCCGGCGAGCGGCCACTGCGAATTGCGATGCGAGCACTCGCATTTTGTGCCGCGCGTAAGCCCTTTGCAAATGGCCTGGCGTGGCCTTTTGGCTGAAAATTAGCGCCGGCGCCGCGGCGCTCACTGATGAAGTGGGTGAAGCTGCACGCGATTGACCCCATCCAATCCTGCCCGTTTTGTTGGTGTAATCCAGTTAACTTATGCCCGCGCTTTGCCCCACCACAAGTAACCAACGTTCCCTTCATGTGAACTGGGCTCATTCATGTCCCACTGGTCATTTCATCGCGCTGTAGTGCAGCGACACGAACGAGCGGCACGATATGTGACGCGCGGGCGCTGGTTCATTGCCCCCCCCCACTCATCGGCGGCAGCACACGCAGTGCCGTGCATGGAACCAGGCCGGCGCGCCGAGAAACAACGATCGACGCAACGCGTTGCACTGCACTGCGTTTAGTCGGCTACCCGCTCAATTAGGTCGACTAATGCGACCCGCTTGCGTAAAACTGGTGGAATGATTGTGTTGGTGGAAGAGTATAAATCAATAGTGCATTGCGCAACGGTGTACTATGCAAGTGCGATTTTTACTCGATTTTATTCCAACATTACTTATGGTATGTACTCGTAGGAAAGACATTATCATGATCATCAGACAATTGAGTTCCTTATAAATTTTTCTCCGCTTCAAGCACATGGACATATTTAAAGCACTTGGTTTTACAATAAATTGTGCTACTTTATATTTACGTTTTGCTCGTTTTACAAACAGTAGTGTAAGCTTTAGTTTGAGGTGCAGACAGGTTGATTCAGCTGTCTGCCGCGTGCCGCCTCATGAAAAAAATGGTTTTCACCGCCCCCCCCCCCGCAAAATTTCTGCATTCACATGAAAAATATAGGTAGGTATTCAATAATCGTAGTGTAAGAAGAGAAATTATAAATATATTTCGTAGGTTTTCCTTTGCGGCGCTTCTGATCGTTTTACCTGGCAATTAACAGAATAAATACACGATTCAATATCTTTGTCTAAATTCCAACGTTGCGGTGTCTATAATCTCCGATAAATGGACGAAATCTCGCCCACTGTTCCGAATGTTTCCTTCTATCCACAGATGAATACAGAGTAAAAGTGCGAGAGAGTTTGTGCCGGCCGGCAGTGGCACTGTTTATCACAACTGAATCGGGGCGGCGCGCGGAAACTGCATGCGATTGTTTGCACCGGCCGCCCGCCGCACCGACGGAAGTTGCACAGGTGTCAGTCCCAGACGCTGTAAAGTGTAAAAGACCCTGTAAAGTGTCATGTGTCACCCTGTAAGATGTCAGATGTCATGTAAAAGACCCTGTAAAGTGTCAACTGTTATTTAAAAGACCCTGTCAAGTGTCATGTGTAGCCAAATCTTATTGCATCGTATCCTAATCTTATGTATCTATATACAGATCTTACTTATTGACAATAGATTTGGATAAGATACAATAAGATTTGGATACAAATGACACTTTACAGGGTTTTTTACATGACATTTTACAATTAACAGGGTCTTTACATGACACCTGACATTTTACAGGGCATTTTACATGACACATGACATTTTACAGGGTCTCTTACACATTACAGGGTCTCTTACTGGGTCTGGGACTGCCCCCAGGTGTGGCGCGGCTCTGATAAAGTGATAAGAGAGTGGAAAGGTCGATTTTCCGGCGGCGACCAGAGGTGTCGGTCGCGTCACGCCTCGCGGGGGCCAAGGCCGAGCCGATTTGCTCCGCTTTGCTGTATTTTGTAGCGTTTCGCGGGATCACATATTCACGGAAACCCTCGAGAATTTTGCGGCCAAAACCAAGGCCGCGAACACTTGGGACGTTCATAATGGGAACCATATTTTCATTGGATATTTTTTTGCGGAAATTTTTGCAACCGCGCCAGCGCCGCCCAGAACTTCTACATAAATTGAGATACTTTATTTACATATGCGGTACCATACGCAGATAAATATTCAGGTACTCTATGAATGGAAACCTAATTGCTTTATTGACGTTATTGTGCACGCGAACGTCGTGTTCCTTCAATGACTGTTGGTATAGAGCGCGACCATAAAAGCATGGTACAAGTATTTATAATATGAAAACATTTTATTGCATTTTCCATGCATTGCTAAGTATTTATATACCTGCATACATACGCATTTATACGCCGCAATCGCCACACAGGGAGAATTGTAGCATACAAAGTGCGCAGGAGATTTTCCAAAACATTTTTACTAAAAATAAAGCACCGCCGCGTATCGCCTGTCTTTTTGAGCACGACTAAATTTTATTTTTACAATAATTTTCGAACAGAACATGTGGCGCGAGTATCCAGTCCCGGCGCCCGGCGCTCACGTTTCAAATAACAGCCACTTGAAATTGCGATTGCCGTTGCTGCTAAAAAATTAGCGCCGCTCTATTTGCACATTGCAACTCAGTGCGGCGCTTCTAATAGATCATTCTATGCCTGTTTAGAAGTTAAAAAGCAAAGACGTGCGACGGCTAACTGACACATAAGACGTCTAGATCTCGTGAAAGTGGGAGGCAAAAATGACGGAAATTATGATGCAGCAGAATGGATTGAACGGTTAGCGATATGACATCCTCGGGCGAGGTTTTATTAGCGGCAAAATGTATTATTGTATTTCAAATAATTCCCTGTCCGATCCAATGTGGTTCTGATTTGCAGCTTGTAGTAAAAAAAGTACATGGACTTCCAGATACGAAAAACTATTATGTCTGAAAAATCTGTTGGAAAAGTCCGTTTTCGCACCTGCTCTCTATCATGCCATGCAATGGCCCCACGCATACTAGTGTACACCCGAAATTTCGGAAACTGATTAATCAGTTTTTAGCAAATTTGAGTTTACCGAATGGAGTCAGTCAACTGTTGTTCGATAGAGGTCGAAAATGCTGCATTCTGTCACTCAAATATGTTCTAAACAGATTTATCAATTTCTGAAATTTAGGTCGTAAATGAATATGTAGAGTCAAATTTTGTTCCACGAAAACCAGCAATGTAGTAAAATACACACAAACATCACCCCGCCGCAGGCGCGCTGGCCGTGGGCAGCCTGCCGATGTCGCCGCGGCGGCACAGCGACACGTCGGACGAGGCGGACGAGCGGCACGACGCGCTCGCCGCCCTGCCGGACACGCCGCGCACGTGCGGCGGCAACGCGACCGCCGGCGCCGGCCCGGCCGTCAGCCCCAGATACGAGGCGTTCGTCATGACCGGCGACAAGATGCTGCGGCTCGACGCCAAGATCAGCCCCAGCTACGCAAAGGTGCGCTCTTCGACCATTACGCCAATTGATGATTAATTTGATCACCAAATGCCGACACAGGCGTGCCGAGAGCAACTGCCTAAAACGTCGGTGTCACAGCTGTCTGAAGAACGGCAGCAGGGACCCTTCGACGGGCTGTCGCGGCCGACCAAACAGCGCAGACGCACCACCAGCGAACACGAGCAGCAGCCGGTGCAGCAGCAGCAGGAGCACAATGAGCAGGGCGGCAAGAGGCAGCACCAACATGGGCACGTGGATGGGGAAATGCATGCGTCCGTGGTGCAGTCGGCGCCCACAACACCACTGCATGTGGTGCAGAAAACGACCACTGTGGAGATTGGCACTGAGCCAATACAGGTCAGAGTGGCAATTTGATGTTGTATTGTCTTTAGCTTACATTTGGACACACACGGCACAGAATTACGAAATCGACGAGCCACAATCCACCAGCCGCATACTCAAAAATGAGTCCAGTCAGACGACTTCAGATGACGATCAGTGCCAGCAAGTGGGCGGGAGCACCAGTGCAGTGCATCCGCTAGCGGTTCAGCTATACAATTTGGATGGATTCACACCTGTCGAAGTGGCGTCACAGCTTTCAAAAAGGTGTTTTAACGACCAAATTGAATGTCAAAAGACAATGACTGCAAGAAACATCACTATTTATAATCAGCAAACCTTCATTTGCACAACACAGCAACACACTGTGCAAGCAGCACGCGGCACTGTTCAACTTCGCTGGCATGCACGTTGTGGACGCTCACAGATGTTACACCGAGCGGGCGGCGCTGCATCAATGCGAGAAGGAAGTGCGCGATCCGCTGCTGAGGATCTTTCTCCATCGATTTTGTCAATGCAACACACACATGAAGCAGTCATTGGGTGAGCAGTGTGAAAACAACTGATGAAAAAATATCGTATTGTCTCTCAATACTCCCCCTCAAAATGGCCACCGTGGATTAATAACCCCCTCCTCTCGAAATACCCCCCCCCCCAAAAAAAAATGGGTGTGAAGAGAACGTGAATGACAAAAGCTGCTGTTTGTGAACCGGGAACAGTGACTGTGTTACATTAGAACATGGTTTATACCACCTGGATACTTATATAAGTCTATACACTCAGGCGAAATAGTAAACCCCCTCGAAATACTCCCCTCGTTTAAGGACCCTTTCAAAATTTCCAGTATTAAAAAATAGACCCCGGGGGTATTTCGAGGAAATACGGTATAATCAAATAACCTACAAACTCACAACACTTCAGACAACCTGTTCACACTTATGTGCCTCGTGATGGACATGGGCTGCGAGCAGCAAGGAACCACCATCGATCAGTGGAACAATCGTTTGGCTCAAGCGGGTATCACGCTCCACCATGACGAAATGAGCGCTTTTTACAACGCCATTCAGAGGCTGCCGGCTGGATCCATGCAGTTGATGCACATGGAACCTGGGCCCTGCGGCGTGCGGCACAAAGGCTGGCTGTATAGGAAGAGTATATTTGAGGATAGTGGTGTGAGAAGTTTGTTTAGGTTCTGGAATTTTCTAAACAATAATACATTAGGTGGAATGTCAAGTTTTTTTGTACGCGACAATCAACTTGTAGGTCACTTGGTACTTGACTTATCACATAGCTTTTTATAACACCATATAGGAAATTTTTCGTGTGGCACCTTCCGCCCACACACTCAATCTGCTGGTGACTTGAAAATGTCCAAATAGTGTAGTAAATACACGGCGGACCGTAAAGTATGTGCAGAATCTTACCATAAGTTAATGAATAAAACCTTGCGATAAATTTTGTACTTCATTATTCCATAGTAAAAACGAAATATTATGACGAAAAACTGTATAATCTTTGGTTCATTATTCAGATGGGTTATGGTATGTTTCCATACTAAGTGTGATGCCCGCCGAGTTAAGCTACTCTGCGTCTGCGGTCTACCGCGGAAAGGTGAAGAGTGGGGGAGGTCACACCCATCACTCACCCCCCCCCCTCCCCAACGCAGCACCCCTAGGCCGTCGCAGCTGGCGGCGCTTCTACGCGGTGCTGCAGGGCTCGGTGCTGTACCTGCACAAGAGCGACGGTGCGGCGGCGGGCGGCGGGCAGCGCTACGCGACCATGCGCAACGCGGTCACGCTGACGCACGCGATCGCCTCCGTGCACGGCGCGCACATGCACACCAAGAGGCCGCACGTGCTTAGGTTGAGGACGGCCACATTGGCGGGTAGGTGCGGACAAAGTGCGACAGCCACCAATGGCACAGTGTTTTATATGTATAATTGAAAATTGTACGACTTCAGGTATAGCACACTGTCTGGCAAACGCCTAAGTCTAAGAAACAGCCCAACAGCCTAAGAAACATGTCGGACTAGGGGCCACTCTAAGACACTGTAAAATGGCCATTGTCATGCAAAGTGTAATAGGTCATGTAAATAGCCCTGTTAAATGTCAAATGTCATGCAAAGTGTCAAAGATCATAAGAATTGCTCTGTAAAATGTCAAAAAATTCATTTTTATTGTTACTGTACGTCTGAAATTTTTCATAACACTACATTTTACACTTTGCATGACGTTTTACAGAGTGTAGAATCTGTCGGGCCAAAATTTCGCATCATAAATATATCGCTAACCCATCCAGAGTACCTACTACGTGTAACAAGTGGTGCGGAGCAGCACGCCTGGGTGCAAGCGATCAACTTGGCAGCAGCAAACATCTCCGGTCCGGTGCCGGCTACGCTGCAAAGGGCGAAGGCGGACCCGATGCTGACAAGAGCGCCATTGAATTTAGACTTGGTTGGTTGGTATGGATCAGTTGGCAGTCCCAGACCCTGTAAAGTGTCAAATGTCATGTAAAATGTAATGTAAAATGTCAATTGTCATGACAAATGTTCAATAGGTAAAGGTAAAGTTTAATTGTCATGCAACGTTCAGTAACAATTTTTTTTAAATTAACATTTTACATGACATTTGACACTATACTTCACACTTTACAGGGCTTGGGACTGCCCCCAGTTTGGAATCTATTCAATGATCAAGTGTGCCAAATAAATCTTTTTACAGGATGAAAGGATGTCGTTGTATGAAACAGAGATAGCAACCATTACACAAAAGTTGGAGCAGCTGAAATCGACAGCACCACCCCCAAATGCCAAGGGCAAAGTAATGCAAGAATACTTTTACAAAGAACGATTCCTGGAAGAAGAGGTTGGAAATTCACAAATTAGAAAACTCCTAACATTGAAAAATGAGGGATTCGAAGAAAATATTTACAATTAAATATAATCTCAGAAAATCTCTCAAAAAGAAGATACGCAATGAAAAAATTCATAAAAAATACTAGAAAAATTTATGCATTTTCTTATCACAGATTAAAACATAATAAAACCTCTGGAAAAACCTGGATAAAACGATTTTTCGATAATTTCTGAAAATTTTAAATAATATATAAATCTCCCAAGATTTTTCAATGTTAATCACACCCGAGCACACACACCACCAAAAACCACACCACCTCAGCAATCGCGCTACGAAACCTATCTACGGCTATTACGCTCTACCAACGTTGGCAGCGAGCCAAACTCTGCGCCGCCGCAGCGACTAGCCAAACTACGGTCGTACGCCGAGCCGTCGCAGCACACGACCAGGTGCCAGTCCCAGACCCTATAAAATGCCCTGTAAAGTGTCAAATATCATGCAAAGTGTCAAAAGTCATGGAAAATGCCCTGCAAAATGGCAACCGAGTTACCATTTTGCAGGACATTTTCCATGACTTTTGACACTTTGCATGACATTTGACACTTTAAGAGGGTCTGGGACTGCCCCCAGCGCGGAATCGATCAGCGAGCAATGCAAGCGGGACAGAGACGATGGCGCGGAGACGGACCAAAGCCCCGACATGGCTGCCCGTTTGAATGGCTTGGGCACGCGGTTCAGTTACAGGGAAGCGGTTGATTGACTAGATTCGCAGTGATCGATTGATTGAGATAGGCGCTCCACACACAGCACGGTAGCCGGAATGCAAAGTCGGAAGACATAACAAAAAACGAAATCAGAACTCAAATCGTTTGAAAATTTCAAAATCTATTTGGTGGGCCTCTTTTTCATAACTAAAACATTTGAACGCACTTCTGGTTGTGACTTTGTAAACGATTTTTTTAAGTGCCGTGTGGTGCGCCAAAAAGTGTGTATATATCCGGTGCTCGGTCTACATTCATGTTCAAACGACAGTAATGCGGATATGAGGACAGTGTCAAGGTCGCATTCGGGTGTAATCTTATTTACTCAAAGATGTTCGTTTCGTTGCTTCAACAGAAGTATCTAGTCCTCTGACCATATTTCAGATCATTAGTTAGTGCAGTCATTCAGCACAATGAAGGTCACTACTAAACATTTATGTAATTTTATCACAGATTCTAAAATCTCACGCTTGTATTTACAAATGGTGATACTCACGTTTGACAAGCATACACACACGCATGTTTTACACACCACGCATAACCTTTGCACCATTGTAAGCAGATCAGAGAAAAGTAAGGCAATACATGCAAATCTCACAACAATATCGTCGCAACAATCTAGGTAAATATTTTCGGCCACAATGTGTAAAAATGGAATGTGAAAAAGCGTGAAAAAAACTGGTGTAAATATTCTCCATTGGAACCGGTCTCTACTCGCACAGAGGTATGACCTCAGTCTCGCTATACTGGAAGGTCTGCACGAGCGTCATGCCGGCCAGGAAGGCGCCCATCACCAGCAGGACTCCGCCCACGACGCAGGCGATCCGTTCGCGACGGGACATGCGCCCGTCGGCCGCCTGCCACTCGCTGGACATCACGATCAGACCCAGGCCTGGGATGGGGGAATGTACATAGCGTGGCCGTGAATACGCAAGGGAAAAGATGTGTACTGAAGACAAACTAGGTACCTATTTAGGTGACCGTTCCGCACCTTGTAAAATGACGAGAAAGATGAAGTAGCAGGGATAACTAAATAAAGTGTGATCAGTAAAGTGGAGTGTCACAGAAATACTCTTAGCTCGATTATCACTGATTACCACTAGGGTTCAAACGGGACCAGTTTTTCGGACCGGGACCGGGACCAGAAATTTTCTAATGTCGGGACCGGGACCGGGACCGGGACTGGGTGGTCCGGACCGGTACCGGGTCCGGGACTGGCTTTTTTCAATTGTCGGGACCGGGACCGGGACCGGGACTGGGGGGTCGGGACCAGGACTGGGATTTGCCGAACCATGTACCAGGACCGGGGTTACGTTTGAACCCTATTGGTACGTAATATCCAGCCAATGTTGTTCCACACACCTCCATTGTGTGAAGGAACACTCTCAATGTATTAGCCTTTTCTTATAACATTATTCAAGCACTATTCCAATCCCATCTTCACTTGAAGTCATGGAAAAACGTTGTATTTATGTAACAAGTTACACAAGATACTTGTAATAACACCTAAAATAGATTTTTTTGGCAAAAATCACCACTTATAATTCTACAACATGGCTCCAAAGCCATTGTATTGCCATATAGACATCATAAGATACTGCTATTTGTCAGACATATTTACATGTACATGTTGACCACATAGTAACTATATTTGGGAGCCGTTGAGAAAAACATTTTATGAAAAAAACATATTTCTTTAAACCCAGGTCATTGAAAAATACGTTTCTTTCCATCCCTTGTCGGGACCGCTATAAAATTCCGGGACCGGGACCGGGACTGGGTGGTCGGGACCGGGACCGGGACCGGGACTGGCTTTTTGTAAATGTCGGGACCGGGACCGGGACCGGGACTGGGGTGTCGGGACCGGGACCGGGACCGCCCCAGTCCCGACTTTTTGCCGAACCATGTACCGGGACTAGCATTGAAAAAATCTCTGGGAGATTTATATTTAAAAAATCTCAGAAAATCTCAGAAAATATAAGATTTTTAGAGATTTATATTTTTTCCAGGATTTTCCAGAGAGATTTAATTATATTTTTTCCTGATTGAGAAAATCTCTCGAGAAAATCTCTCTATATTTGTCAATTTTCACCTTCAAATTCACTAGTTCATGTGCTTTTCTGCTTAATTTCAGCTATTTTTAACTATATATGTGCTAATGGCACTACACACACTAGTTTTCACCGTGACCGATGTGAAAACTGAAATGGCGAAATGGCGACATCCAGCCTACTCTTTTTGTATGCTACATGTGTTTTAGCTTTAAAATTTTCAAATTTTAACTTTCATTAATTTAAATTTTTAAAAATTTAGATAAAATTTTTCAACCATGTTCATTGATTTGCATTTGAAAAAATTCCAGTTTTCACACAAAGTCACGGTGAAAACTAGTGTGTGTAGGCACATTATACCCTTTTTTGGTGATTTTTGCACCTATTTTAAATTTCTTCTCTCTTTTTTTTCTGTTCTATAGCATGAAAGAGCCTATAAAAAGACTACCTGAAATACAGTTTCTGTACTCGAATACTTTCAAAAAGAATACATAAAAGAGAATACTGGTACTTTTTCAGGGGAAATGTAAATGTATTTACTCAGTACTCTATTCATGCATTTTTGAGTAAATATATATATGTTTTAACAACTATTAAGTTGACTGCATGCTTTGCAAATACAGTTACCAAAATTTGGTGAAAAATTCATCTGATAAATACTGTGTCAATCTTCACACGTGGAAGTAATGTATTCTATTATGAGGAAAAATGTACCTGAATTATTTTTGTTGATTATTTAGATAAAAAGGTGGTATTTAGTATGTGGTATTTCAAGCTGAAACAACACATACCTATGTAAGTTGCGTAATATCTACTCAAACAGACGCCTCTGGTTCAAACACCTTGAGATACCTATCGATTAAATCATAGGTAATTTAAGTTGAGAGATTTAATAAGATTTTTCGAATGGCAAGAGATTTTCTCAGAGATTTTATTATATTTTCGAAAATGACCCAAGAGATTTAATTATATTTTTATCTTGAGAGATTTTCTGAGATAATATTTAATTATATTTTCTCAAAATCGGCCATTTTTTTCAATGCTAACCGGGACCGCGGTCCCGTTTGAACCCTAATTACCACTGCAACGAAATATCATATTGAATATTGGATAATGACGATCTTTTGCGCCTACACATACTAGTTTGCACCGTGACTTGGTGAAAGTGAAATGGCGACATGGCGACATCCGGTGTAAATATTTACACTGATTGTGTGCAATATCTGTTTTTTTTTGTTTTCAAATTTTCAAATTTAAGTTAAATTAAATCATTCAACCGTGTTGATTAATTTGATGCAAATTTCATGGTCATGGTGCAAACTAGTGTGCGTAGGTACTTTGCTATCGAATACCAATATCGGAAAGTTTGAAACATCTTGAAAATTTGCTTGAATATCGAAGTTCGATAACGAAAAGTAAAACCATAGTAACCCAACTTATTGTCTCCTGACAAGCAACACGTTTTATTGTCTCGTGACACAATCAGCCCAAAACACGCACCGGGAAAGACGAATATGAAGAAGGTGCACACGAAGCCGAGAAAGCTGACCACCGGCCCCATGGTGGGCAGCAGGTGCGCTATGAGCAGCGTGCTGACGAACCAGGCCAGCGGCAGCACCACGTAGCCCGCCGCGTTGTCAGTCCGCACGCCCGCCTCCAGCAGCAGCGACTGCACTGCGAGTCTGCACGGATGCGAAGGTAGAAAAGAGTCAACAAGTCAGAATCGGGTTAACCAAAATGCTTGAATGCACTAGTTTTAATGCGTAGGTATTTATGTACTTTTATTAAAAAACTACGCATACTCGAGTAAAGAGTAAATACGCATACGCATACTTAAAAAAAGTATCTGCACGCTTTTTTTCGAGAGTCTTCGAGTACAGTAGAGTAATTTTTGCGAGTACAGAAATTTTATTTTGAGTATTTTAGAGTATTTTTGCCATTCGAGACCCCTGATTTTCATAAAAGATTACTTATTAATAAAAGAAAGCATGTTTTTGTTGTCCAGGGTCAACATTCATAATGTTCCCTTCTACATTTTCCAGAAAGAAAAAGTAATTTTACACGCTTTTACGCTTTCCTGAGAAAAATAGTCGCATCTACTGGAAAAAAGTACTTTACCAGCATTTACTCGCGAGTAAAAGTAAAAAAATATATTTTACGCTTTGTGTACTACGGGGGTGAGTAAAAACAAAATACCTTATGCACACGCATACTCTGAAAAAAGTTTGGTACTATTAACAAATGTAGGTAAATAGAACGAACCGGCCGCAAAACGCAACAATAGGGTATGTCAGACAAATTTTGATCGCAAACGCGATGTAACCAATCACATAGGCCGCGTTATCGGTCGACATGGACGACTGCGTGTGTTAAAAATAATTACAAACACACAAAAAAATCCAATCAAACTATCACCCACCAGCAAGTCCTGCTGCACGTCGACGCCGTAGCGCAGACAGCCGCACACGCCGATGGCGCTGTAGGCGAGCAGGCAGACAACGAAGGCGCTCGCGACCGCCTTGGAGAAGTTGGCCACGCTCTGCGGCCGGATGCACGCGTACACGGGCACAGAGGACACGTGGCACTGGTAGCCGAACGCGAGCGCCGGCACCGCCGCCAGCACGTCCGTCCACACCACTGGGCTGCAAGTGTAAGGGGAGGATTGAGAGCAAGATTTTGGATATCCAGGGTCTATGTTATTTAAAAAAATTCCATCTACATTTGATTCATCAATTTTTTACACCATCAACAAATGGTCGATATTTAATCTGTGTCGTGAATAGCATTGAAAAAATCACTTGGAGATTTATATTTAAAAAATCTCAGAAAATCTCAGAAAATATAAGATTTTCTGAGATTTATATTTTTTCCACGATTTTCCAGAGAGATTTAATTATATTTTTTTCTGATTGAGAAAATCTCCCTAGAAAATCTCTCTAAAAAGTGAGTATTTTTGAGAACTTTTGCCACAATTTTTCTCAAAATCACCAATTTCCTAACTTAAACACATTTTCACCTTCAAATACACTACTTCATGTACTTTTTGCCTATTATCAGCTATTTTTAACTATTATGTACCTTTATGCCCATTTTGGCTATTTTTGTTTGGCTATTTTAACGGTTTTCTCTCCCCTTTTTCCCTTCTATGGCTTGAAAAAAAACAATATCAGGTTCTATTTGAAACACATTTTCTGTACTCAAGTACTTTGAAAACGTGTATGTAAACATGAGTACTGGTAGGGTTCAAACAGGATGAGATTACCAGAAAAGAAGCATAAATTGGACATTAGAGGTTTATGTTCACATCTCATGGTGCAAAAACTACACACATGGAGTACTGGTACTTTTTCAGAGCAAACATATACATATTTAGTCAGTACTCGAGTATACATATTTTTGGAGTAAAAGTAAAAGTTTTTAACCACTATGTAGGACTGCATGCTTTGCAAATAAAATTACCACAATTTGGTGACAAAAGTCATCTGATAAATTCTGTGGGGCACGTGAACATGGTGTATTCTATAATGAGAAAAAATGTACCCAAAGCATATTTTTGTTGATTATTCAGAAAGTAAATGGTATTAGCTTGTTGCAAAAGTTGTTACGTTGCAACATCATCTTCAGCATTGTCTCCTATTGGATCACCCTGGATTGTTAGGATTCAGTCCGGGTATATAAGCTGGTTTTCAACTCTACCTAGGTTTCCAACTAATGTTCCATTGAAATTTCATTGAAAAATCAAAACACCGGAAAACGGTGGATGGTGCATGTTGAGTTTTGGACATTATTGAGATAAATATTAGTACTGGATCTACTTTCACATAATCAATTTCACAGTAAAATTTTATGATTGAATGAATTCTACTTTGTATAGGTTTCCTGGCTGAAACCCCATTGATTGTCCAGGATGCTCCAATGCAAGATGATCCTGAAATGGAAAAAACTTATGCATCAGACCAATAGTAAAAAGTGTGCTGTCATGTCAGTAGAAGTTGTTAGCATTTGAAAATGTGAATGAAAAGCTTCAACAACACATGTTGCTTAATATCTACTCTTAATAGTTCAAGCCTTGAAATATGATTATAACTTGATTTAAGTTGAGAGATTTTCAGAGATTTTTTTGAACTGAAAAAGATTTTATCAGAGATTTAATTATATTTTCAAAAATCACCCGAGAGATTTAATTATATTTTTTTCTTGAGAGATTTTCTGAGATAATATTTAATTATATTTTCTCAAAATCGGTCATTTTTTTCAATGCTAGTCGTGAATTGATGTCATTGTGCCTACGCACACTAGTTCGCACTGTGACTTCGGTGAAAACTGAAATGTCGACATAGCGATATCCAGTGTACATTTATTGTATGCTATATGTGTTTCAGTTTTCAAATTTAAACTTTCATTATTAAAATTCAAATTTAAATTAAACTAAATCATTCAACCGAGTTGACTCATTTGAATTTGTGTTAGTTTTCACCAAAGTCACGGTTCAGTGTCTAACTAGTGTGCGCAGCGCCAACATCACAACGATTTTAAATTTTTTCCGGGTTTATGGGTTGAAATACCGGAAATTTTCGGGATTCGGGATCGGAACCCCGTTTGAAACCCATTTTTGACTCACCTTGATCGCACAACAACCGGTGGTCCAGTGTAGCTCCAATAATCGAATACGGTCAATCCGATCAGATAGACCACGCTGAGCATGGCCCCCGCGCTCGCCTTCTTGAGCGAGTCGATGTTCTTGAAAAAGCACAAAGGCAGTACGAGAACACAGGTGAGCACTGTGCCGGTGAACCAGCGCTGCATGTACCAGTGGTGGCAGAACAGCTTGTCCACCTTGTCGTGCAGCACTGCGAACCGACATGCAGGAGTTGGAAAGGAGAAGTTGGGGGGGGGGTGCTATCTATCTTGCCCCCCAAATTGCCCAGCTATCTATCTATCCCGGGGCAAATTTTTTGGCTACTATACTAACTCAACCCCCCCAAACAAAATAAGCGGCCAGCTATCTATCTGGAGCGATTTTTGAGGAATTTTACCCCAATTTCTGGTCAAAATTAATAATTTTCATACCTTCTACACCTTGAAAAACCTATATATATATATATCGGCCCCCTAACATTTTTTTTCTTTCAGATATCTATCCCTCCAGGGGAGCGATGTGCTATATACCCAACCGGAGAGTCAAAATATATCCTGGAGAGTCAAAAACCCCACATTCGCACACAGCAGAATAGAGTAAACCAACGTCTATCGCTCTGGTCTCCTACAATGATCATGAAGGTGACACAGGTGGCGTAAGTGTAAAACACGATGCCCACCGAGCAAAAGATACCGACGATGCGACCGCACAAACGACGCGTCACAGTCTAGGGGCAGTCCCAGACCCTGTAAAATGTCAAATGTCATGCAAAGTGTCAAAAGCCATGTAAATTGCCCGGTAAAATGGCAAACGTAAATAGGTACCTTTGACAAACGGCAAAATGACACTTTGCTTGACACTTTACATTGCATTTTGCAGGGTCTGGGACTGGCACCTGGTAGCTGTCGACCGGCTGGTTCTCGCCGGCTTTGCCGGTGGTCAATCCCAGCACGATGATACCGAGGAATGCGAGCAGCAGCACCAGCAGCTGCACGACCATGCCGACGAGCGCGCCGCCTGAGTTGCGAGTAGTTTCGTAGATTTGACGTGTCTTCACGGCAGCGTGCCTCAGTGCATGTAAACTCAGACTGGATTAACGTATTTGCAAATAACATTTTTGCTTTGCATGTGTAAATATTTGTGTATTTATTTGCAAATCGATGTCCCGGTTGGCATGTAAATATAGATATTTCCGTATTTATCCGATTCCCCCCTGTGAGTTAACATGCACTCAGAGTTTACCCCATCTTCACGGGAGCTTCTGACCATATATATTGAAAATCGAGCACCTCTCGCCAGATGGCAGGCAGGCATCGTTTCAAGGTTCTTTGGTATGACCCACATTTCGAAAAACATTCAGGACAATCATCAACAAGCCAAAGATCAACAGTCCAGCCCGAAATCCCAACCTCACCAACCAGCTCTGTTAAACGCATCGGGCAAATTAAGCAAGCCGGCGCCGAGCGCCGCATTCATTATAATCAAACTAGATGCGAGCCAACCGCTGCCCTGGGTGGTGACGGGCAGCGGGTCGGGCGACGGCAGCACCACGCTCGTGGCCCGCTGCGACAGGGCGCGCACATCGCGGGCGGTCAGCGACGGGCCGTGACGGGTCGCTGCACGGGATGAGAATGGATGAAACAGAAAACGACCCGTATACCGTATTTCCTCGAATTATCCACCCTTGAATTGACTTTCAGCGAGCTGAGGAAAAAATTAAGCCCTCTCGAAATACCCCCCCCCCCTCCTGCAATAATTTACATCATTTATGCAATGTAAATTGTACGAATTGCTACCAATTTGCGTCACAGCTACGCAAGATTAATAAAAATGTGTTGTAATCCACGCTAAATGTCCAAATATATCCTGTTTGCACACATTTAGTACCAGTTTTGGGCATTTAAAAGCGCTCCTACACGAAAATTCCTGGCGAAAAACCACCCTCGAATTAACCCCCTCAAAATTTGCTGAGGAGAAATAAACTCCCTGGGGCCATTTCTAAGGAAAACGGTATTCAAGCAGTGCCACGCAAGCCGTACCATAAATCTGTACGGAATCGAGCAGGTGCGCGACATCGTCAGTGTCAACGGGAGAAGCGCCGCCGCTGGTGGTCACAGTGGAGGCCGGGTCGATCTGCGTCACGGGCACGTCGATGCTGGCGGCGGAGTTGACGTACCCGCGCGACTCGGACGCGCTGGCGTCACGTTGGATGGTGTACACTCCACCGGGGTCCGTCTGATGCCAGTCCCAGACCCTGTAAAATGTTAAATGTCATGCAAAGTGTCAAAAGTCGTGTAAAGTGCCCTGCAAAATGGCAACCCGGCTGCCAATTTGCGGGGCATTTTACACGACTTTTGTCACTTTGCATGACATGAACATTTTACAGGGTCTGGTACTGGCACCTGGTCGCCGTCGGACATCGCACTGCACGCTGCAAAACGCTGCTGGCTGACAGTTTCGAATTTGTTCACCACTCACCACCAAATGTACTAGTACTGCATTTGCAAGGAGGTAAAGCCGTTACATGGCAGCATTTAGTTTTATGCATATTTATGTTCTCGTAAACACGAACAATTCAGTAATACGATTTATTTATTGCAGATAATAAAATCAGCCAAGGTAATTTTTTATCAGTTAGTTAGTTTGTTTGTTAAGAAGTGAGCAAAACGCACGCGCACTGGCGCGTAAATTGAAGTATATTTTACCACAATTCGAAAGAGCATGGCAGCAGTAAATGGCGGGTACTAGATTCTGATCGATGTGAGGAAACGTTTTTGGCTGAGGAAAGCTGTTAAGGCAAAGCGGGAAAAGTACTCGGTGTCAGAGTTGTTAAAACTACTGTACTTTTTCAAAGTTAATGTAAACAACGTATTTTATTTTTACTCGCCCTTCGAATTACGTTTCTGTACCCGCGTACGTTCAAAAACTACGCGTAAAGGTGAATACAGGTATTTTTCCGGTGGAAACGTTAACGTATTTACTCAGTATTCGAGTATACGTATTTTTCGAGTAAACGTGAATACGTTTTAGCAACTATGCGCTCGAACACCACTTTTATTACCGCTGGCCCACTTGCGTAATTGGCAATTACAGCAAATTCATCGTAACACGGACACGTTTTTTTACGCGCGCCCACAATCCCAAAAACGCACACAGAAACAATCAACCAGTGTAATCCCCGGTCGATCGAATAAAAACGGGCACACAGCCACAGTGAGACCACCAAGCGGCACACCCAACCCAGCGCGAACACGACAGCCCACTCGGAGGACATGGCCGTCACCAACGGTGCGCTCCTGCTCTACGCGGCACTGGCCGCGGTCACCTACTACCTGTACCGTCGCTGGCGGCAAGGCGGCGCCGACCAGCCGCACGCGCCCGTGCTCACGCAGCGGTCGATATTGACGCGCGGCCCAGTGCCCATCGTGTACACGCAGGATGGCACCCCCGTGGAGTTGATGCCCCTTGCTGTGGGTTGATAAATAAAATAACATGGCGCGGCAACGCGCGGTTGTAACGTGAATGGCAGCCAACACACTAGTTGACACATGTGTCAACTGGTCTGTGTCAACTCAGATTTTGGCTTCACGTGTCGCAGAGCGATCTTCCAACGCACTTGATGAAATATTATTTTTCGGCATTCCCCATGTGCATTTGGGGATCGCTCTGCGACACATGAAGCCAAAATCTGAGTTGACACACTTGTGTCAACTAGCACGCTGGCCGCCAACAGAACAACCACACCCTAACAGGTCACAACGGCGGACAACAAGCAGCGCATCGTGTACATGATCAAGGACTGCCGCACGTTGGCGGTGGCCACCCCGCAATCCGACGAGATGCAGCAAGTGTCCCAGCGGCAGCAGCAGCCCAGTCAGCGGGCGCAGCAGCAGCCCGACCAGGAACAGCAGCTGGAGCCGACGACGGCCAGGGAGCAGCCCGCACCGCAGTCCCCAGGGCAGCCGCGGGCGCGCGCCACTCTGTCTAGGTCGGCCCTGTCGAAGCAGCAGAAGGCGCTCGCCAGGTTGGCCAGGTTCCAATCCCAGATCCTGTAAAGTCCTGTAAAGTAACGTGTATCCAAATCTTACTGTATCATATACGAATGTTATATTTTTGTGTATGCTTATCATATGTGCAAAAGCGAGATTTGGATACTGTACAAAAAGATCTGGATACACATTACATGGTCTTTTACATAAAACCTGACATTTTACAGGGTCCTTTCCATTTTACATTCCGGGGTCTTTCTTTTACAGGGTCTGGGACACATGAATACACAAATCTACGCTGTCACACGAATCTTCGACCGCAGGTCCAAGCGCGCCGAGAGCCGCCAGCGCAAGCAGCGCAGCTCGCGCCACAAGCACAAGTCGGGCGGGACGAGCTGCTTCGGCCGCAGCAAGGACAAGCCGGTGCCCAGCAGCCGCCGCTCGCGCTCGCGCACGCCCAGCCGCAACGCCGTGCGCTCGCCCTCCCAGAGCCAGCAGCAGCCGACCCGCGGGTGCGTCCACCCGCACGGTTGCGGGGTTCGAATGGGATTTTGAATTCTGGTATTTTGTAGTCCGGATCCCGAATTCTGAAAATTACGACACCGAAAAACTTGACCAAGGGATAAAAATTGAAAGAAATGACATTTCGCAGTGAAAAATGTGAACCGAAATATCCACTGTGCCTTTCAATGCCACTTCTCTCAAATTTAAGTATTTTAAACATTTTGGATAGAAATTAGGTAAAAACCCTCTATAACATAACTTAAGCCAAACCCCGACCAAAACTCCCGTAACCGATCCTCCGATAACTCCGATCCCGAAAACTCAAAAACCAATCCCGATCCCCTGACCTCACTACCGAAAATGCCAATTCCGACCCGGAAAAGTCAATCCCATTTGAACCCTACATTTGGTCTAATTTGAATGTGCATCTGCAAAGCGCAATCTTATTCGCCAGGCGCAGCCAGGGCGGCACGACCACCGCTCGCAGCAGGGCGGCCAGCCGGTCGCGGTCGCGCAACGCCAGCGTCAGGGCCAAGGACGCCATCCAGGTGAGGCCGTCGCCCCCCCCCCCCCGTTATTGGGTGGGTATAGGCTTTATAGGCTTTTTCAGTGCATAGAAGGCCGAAAGGGGAAACAATCGCTAATAATCAGTTAAAAGTGATCAAAAGTAGGTTTAAAATGGCAAAAAAACAGGCATATAACCATGCATATAGCCGGAGAGCACAATTTTGAAGGTGAAAAACTATAAAAAGGTGCGAAAATTGGCGATTTTGAGCGAAAATTGGGGCAAAATTTCTCAATAACCACTCCAGATAGATAGATGGCTGAGCGATTTGGGGGGGGCCTTTGGGCTTTGGCAGCCCCCCCCCCCTAGGAGACCCCTGGGGAGTAGCACATTCCAGAAAGAAATGGCATTCCGCTGGTATTTGAGTTTGATAGAAAAAGTGCACCGGGCACAGAAAATTTTGAAATGGTGGCCACCAGACTAGGGTTGGAAAAAAAACGTTTTTTTTAACTCGATGTTTTTTTTTAAAAGCTCCCAGATATGACCTAGTGTCAACATATATAGGTATATCAGACACTGGCAATACTCTGTGATGTTAAATATGACCATATAATGGCTGTGGAGCCATGGGATAGCATTATAAGTGGTGACTTGTGTCAAAAATATCCATTTTTCCTCGACATATCGTTCGTATATCGCCTTATAGTTGAATGTTCGTGACTTCAGGTAAAGTTTGGCACGGAATGGTGATCAAACAAGGTTATAAAAGGAGGTTGTTACTTTGGGAGTGAAGTTACACACTGTGGAGGTACATTACCTCAATATTATATATTACAGCAACATATGTCGGCTTATTCACCCATGGTAGCACATAGAAATGGATGTTTTGATACTAAAAATGCAACAAAACCAATGAAAACAACCACCAATGTCAATTTGTGTGTGAAATTGCGCGCTTGCGCGCAAAAATTTTGCAAAATACCTAGTGCTTAGTACTAAAAATTTCGGCCGATGTTTTTTAAAAAAAAAAAACATTTCGGACGTCATGTTTAAAAAAAAAAAAAAAACGTTAAAAAAAAAAACGTTTAAAAAAAAACATCGGCCAACCCTACACCAGACAATATCCGCCTGAATTAGCAGAATCTTAAAGCATGACACTTAACAAAATTATGTGTCATGATTTAAAATTAACTATGGCAGTTAACGTTGAGTTGAGTTAACTAAATTCAGCTGACATCCAGCGTGTGCTATCCAGGCCAACTATCACAAATCGTACTGTCAGGTCGACATAGGGGAACATAGGGGAACGCGCAGGTTCGGGCCTGAGCCGAGGCAGCAGCGCGACAACCAGCCACTACATTTTTATGAAAAAAGAATGGCGTTCAGTCCACCTACTGATACTTTCCCAAAGCGAAATCGAAGCCCGACTGTGATTAAGACGGTGAAAAATACGAAAATTACATTTCCCCTCACGAAACGGTGTGACCGTGTGGCACTTGAAATGAAACTGGCCTTTAGCGACTGCAGTTTATGACACACTTCGACAAGTAAAGTTCTCTAGTATCACAGATGAAAATGCATAATTTTGTCGACCGAACAAAATTTAAAAAACAACAATTTTGAAGAGAAAAAAAAGAACACAACGCGCAAAAAGCACCCAGACGGCAGCAAAAAAACTTAAGTGAAATGTCCCAAAAACCAGCAACTCACCGAAAATGCATCACAAAAATGCACGCCTAGACAACAACAAATCGACAACACAAACTTCGACTTTGGCATTGTCATCGACTCGCATTCACACCGATCCAGCCATGACATCGTTCATGGTGTCGTTGAGCGCCGAGCAGCAGGGCAGCGCTCGCAGCGCGCCCATGTAGTAGGAGAACTCCGCGCACACGAGCGCGTAGGTGGGGCCGTCGCGCGGCGTCACGTCCAGTTCGTACAGGCGCGTCTTTAACGACCGCTTGAAGCCGTCGTGCACGCGGAATAGCAGCGTCTACGACGTGAAAAAAGATATGAGAACTGTCAGGGACGTATCCAGGATTTTTGAGCGGGGGGGGCTGCTTGTTTACGGAGGCCGGCGAGGGGGGGGGGGGGCTCAGCCCCCCCCCCTAAAATTTGAGCTACATAGTGGCGGAATGGCGCCATGGCGCTTGCGCCATTAGTAGGCGCCACGCCATGGCGCCAATGGCGTTGGCGCCAGCGCCATGGAAAGCTGTATATGTATGTAAAAATATATACAAAACAGCAAAAAGCACAACATTGAGTGCATTTATAACGATTTGCGGCCACATGTAGCAAATCTGATGATAGTACCTTATGTGTGGTGAAGAATGCGCGCTTGCGCGCAAAAATTTTTACACTGCCGTTGAAAAAGTCGCAATTTCCGGTCACTTTCTTGTCTCACCCCGGGAAGGGGGGGGGGCTGCAGCCCCCCCCCGCCCCCCCCCTGGATACGGCCTTGAGAACTGTGTATTTATTCTTAAATAAGTCTTCGAATAACTGTCCACGGAAACGAATTTTTCCTGTTTGACATGAGTATGGGTTCAAAATTAATACTACAAAATGTGCTTCAAATGACCCTATTATTATTTTACTCATAAACATTTTAGTTCAATCGTTTAATCATTCAGTTTAAATCACAAAGGGATCTTGCAAAAACTCTGATGAAAAATAAATCCCTCATTGAACAACTCCCTTCTCAAGAATCAAAGTGAACTGACAAAAAACAAGCTACCCAGGAACCGTTTAACAACAGGTGATACAGTAATAAAACCCAGAAAAAATCCCACCTGCGTTTGGTCATTGGGCAGTATAGTTTCGATGTTCTCATAGAACATCTTTACATTTTTACCAATCTGTTGAAAACTGGAACTGGGCACGGAGCCCTGGAACTGCCACTCTTTCACTGATCTACGCATTTGGTCGTCCACCACAGATACCAGCGTGTTATGTATTTCCTGCGCACAAACACTGAACACTGCACTGAATACTAAATGCGTCAATGATATCAATACACAATGAAATCAGGGTGAATACAAAAAGATCAGATTCCGCAAAAAGTGAAGTGCTATTTTGAAATGAATTTTTTCTTCAACGGGGTAACATTTTCAATTCCAAAGTTCCGACGCAAGCAAAATTTCCCACTAAATCATCATTACCGCCATCAGAAACAATGCTTTCTAAGTCAGAATGCAGCCATTACGCTTTTGTTTTTATTGTTCATTTATTTTTCATGTAGCTTTTCACTTCGCTTTTCACTTCCCTTTCCCCCTACACTTTTTCTCTTCGCTTTTCATCTCACTTTTTGCGGAATTGGCCCCAGAATTTGCATAAGTTTCTACAGAACCCCCCCACAATACTAAATAAAGACTACCTGAACGTGATTGTTGTAATCTGATAGCACCTGCGATACTCGCTTGGCCACAACGGCGGCGCTATTGTTTTTTGATACACCCGTCGCAGACAGTGATCGGAAATGCCGCTCCACGAAGGGAATAAAGTAAGCGATAAGCTGTAGACAGCGACTCGCCAACGCTGCAAATGGCAGAGTAAAGTTGTTGAACGCAGAATGTTACATATACTCGGCGGACCGCATGCTATGCATTTTTATGAAGGAAAAACTCCATCATGACGTCATCGTTAATAAAATAAAAATGGTTCCAAAAATATAAGAAAAACGTTTCAGGAAAAACATTCGTCACTTTTACACTACTCCGCCTTTTTCTTTTGAAAATACTTTTTGTTGTGAAACTGCGTACATAAGTTATCGCGTTATCAACTAAGACATAAGTAATTTTGGGCACATACTTTGCGATCCGCCGAGCACACAAACGCTCAAAACTACTCACCCAAATGCCTAACAGTAATCTTAGTCAATCCAACCAGTTCCTTCGCACCAGCGCCCAAAATTAGTTGACAAGTCCTCGAGTTGAACGTTTTCAACAGTTCAATCGCCCTAGTTAGCAGATCGTTGGCGGCGGCGGGCAGCAGCGTCACGCAGTCGCAGTACTGGGCGAGCATGCGCACGAGCAGCAGCGCTGTGCCCACCACCACGTATTTGTCGCCGTTCACGTCCAGGTGGTTGCGAGTGCTCGCCGGGGCGTCGTCTGAGGGATTTTACGTATTTCTACCGAGTGGGGCGCATTTTTCTGCAGGAAACACCCCATCATGACGTCATTGTTTATGAAAGAAAAAATTATTCAAAAAATGATTTCACGCGTGGAACATACGTTGGTTGTACTGGCTCCGCCTTTTCCATTTAAAAAAATATTTTTCTCATTTGGAAAGTATGTACCTACATAAGTATCCTGCTCGACTTAGACACAAGTAATTTTGGGCGCATACTTTGCGGTTTGTCGAGTATACAATGTGTACGAAATTTATCGCGTGTGTCAATGCGTCACGATCTAGGGATTTCAGATTTCGAAGTATTCAAGATTTCATGATTGTGCTCCATGCATGCGGGTAGAATTGGGGGGGGGGGGGGAATAATGAAAGTTACGGGCAAGCAAAATGGCGGGTTGTGGAAGATATATTTAGGTCCATCAAACCAAACTTTTTCTTAAATCTAGGGCGGAGCAATGCGCAACCGCAAGTAGAAACTTGAAGTGTTGAAAAAGCAACCATCAAAGCAGTTTTTGAAGAAAATAAACATCCAACCAGCAGAGGCGTCCGTCAGTCTGCCAGTGCGCGCGCAAGTGTCCACCATTTTCTGGAACACTGAAGGCACATCAGCCGCGCGCCACCTCTCCGTGTCCAATATATTGCACAATTTCGCCTTGCGTTCATCGTGAAAATGAGCCACAAAGGCAGTAGTCTGACCCTGAACGGCCTGCCGCAACAGCAGGCACTTCTGAGGGCAGTCCCAGACCCTGTAAAGTGTAAAGTAAAGTGTCAAATGTCATGTAAAATATCAATCAAAACAACAAAGAAACGATGTTATTACTGAACTTTGCATGACAATTGATACTTCACATCTGTCATTACAAATGACACTTTACATGACATTCGGCACTTCACATCACACTTCACAGGGTCTGGGATTGGCACCTGGTCGCGTCTTTGCTCACTTTCACTGTACTGCACATCGCTTTCAAGCTGCCGCCCGTCCACGGAAATACTCGGCACGCAGGCGGTCGATGCAGACTTGGACAAGCCGGGGCTAGTTGGGCGTCTGTCGGCGGGCCGCGGCGAGTGGACGCCGGTGAGAGTGTCGCACCGGTTGCAGAAATCGAACATCACCTGGCACACTCTGGAGTAGTTCTCAGGCGACAGACGTTGGAAGAAACCGTCCTGGAATCAGTGTATTTGGTGCTATCGTTATGGCACTGGCTGAATCTAAGTACTTAAATTTGTGATTACCGTGTTTACTCGAGTAATTCCCCCGGGGCATTATTTTTTCGTCAAACGGTTTTAAGGAAGGAATTATTACTTCATCAAAATTTTTAAGCATGTATCTATAACACATGTGTCCTGTCCACAGCTGAAATCGAGGGTAGCATTTTAGGTGGGGGGTCTAACCTGCCGGCACGTGTTTATATCTCGCTGGGTGAAAATTGTTGATATTTGAATATAATATGGTTTCAGGTCGGGGCTAACATGAAAATCGAGGGCATCCTCGAATAGCCCCCAGTCCCAAGATAGTCCCGAGAATACATTTAAAACAAAAATGAGTTCAATATCTCTTTCCAATCAAAGGTTATAGCACTTCAAACTTTTCCCTCCCATACACCTAAATAATTGCATAAAGAACAAGCCATGCAACTTCAAAACTCCATATCTCGACCATTTCTCAGCCGATTTTCACCAATGAACACTTAAAATGACCAGAATGACATGTAGATTTCATTTTTACTCCCATATTATCTGTATGCATTTTCATTATGATAATTTGATTCAAGAGTTCACATTATTTTCTTGTATGGGAAATCTGATAAAATATACAGATAATCTTAGAATAAAAATGAAATCTCCATGTCATTCTGATCATTTTAAGTGTTCATTGGTGAAAATCGGCTGAGAAATGGGCGAGATATGGAGTTTTGAATTTGCATGCCTTGTTCTTTATGTGGTTATTTATGTGAATGGGAGGGAAAAGTTTGAAGCGCTGTAACTTTTGATTGGAATGAGATATTGAACTCATTTTTGTTTTATTTGAATTCTCGTTGTCTAAAGTATATGATAGCATTTTATTTTTCATGTTAAAAATCCGGGTCAAATTGGCATACAGAATTTAGACATCACTAATACGACTACAAAAAAGGAATCTGCAGGTGTTCCCGATCATTTTAAGTGTTAAACGATCCAAATCGGCCCAGAAATGGCCGAGTTATTAACCTTCAAATTCAATATGCCTGATCGGCAATGCAAAATGACCACCTTTTTATAGACCCCCCTTATATCGGGACTGGCCAACTATTCGAGGATGACCTCGATTTTCATGTTAGCCCCGACCTGAAACCATATTATATTCAAATATCAACTAGTTTCACCCAACAGTTCCCGAGATATAAACACGTGCCGGCAGGTTAGACCCCCCCCCCCCCTAAAAGGCTACCCTCGATTTCAGCTATGGTCCTGTCTTCGTTGGTATCACACATTCCATTGCATCTTTGCACACCGCATGTGCTGTATTTGCATACGATAAATCAAACCAGAACGAAGCTCAGCCTAGCCTCATCGATTGTTTTTAAATTTTTTTATTATCATTGAGGGATTATTCTAGTTGGGAATTCATTTTTTCCTCACTCGTCAACAGGGAAATTATTCAAGTGGGGGAATTATTCTTTCATCACTCGTCAACAGGGGAAATTGTTCAAGTGGAGGAATTATTAGAGAGATACACCTTCAATTCGACAGCATAACAAAAAGGCTCGCACCTTGGCTCTGGCGCCCAGCACCTTGGCAATGCGGTCTTGCGCACTGGAAACCGCATGCGGCACCAACGAGTCAAATTCTCTGGCCAGTTCGCTTTCGGCGCCAACGCCAAGCGCCGGTCGCCCGCCATCGTTCACTGCCTCGCTGACAATGTCCTTGAGCGTATCGTGGAGTGTCTGTGGGAAATTGAATAGTCAGAAATTGGTTGATTAGTGGGTATCTGAGTCTATACATAGGGTTCAATTTCCGGGATTCAACGGTCCCGACCAGATCCAGATATCTGAAAATGCCAATCCCGATCCCGAATATTTTCAAATCCCGATCCCGAAAAACTCCCCCTATCGTAATTCAGACCCCAACCGACACAAAAGGAAAAAAAGACTTTTTGCGCTGAGAAATGTGAACGGAAATATCCATTATGCGCTTTATACCACTTCTTTGGCAGTAAAGCGGTTTTTTTTTGTGAAAATTAGAGTAAACCCACCATAAAAGAACTTTGGACAAAATCACGATCCCGATCACGAAAACTAAAAAAAAAAAACTAAAAAAACAAACAACCCGAAAAGTCAGTCCCGCATGAACCCTACCTAAACAACCATATTGAAGAGGCAAACCTCGATTTTGTGGACGAAAAGAAGCATGTTGTTGATCAGTTCGCATATAAGCTGCAGAAACTCATCCAGCGCCATTTTTCGTATCTGGTCACCCAGCATGCTGCTATGAGAATGCGCATGGTCATCAAAGAATGGGATAATAAAGCCATACCACCCCCCCCAACAAGGTAGCTGAGCTCTAGAGAGGTTTGATTGAAAAGGTGAAATTGTGAATTTCGATGAAATTTCAATTCGAAAAGACAAAATAACAAAATTTCGAGGAGATTTTCATCGACCAAATACACCCATGCACCTTTAAATAGAAAATTCATATTGTTGAAATCTGTTGAAGATTTGATGAGTCTTGTGTAAATAAATAAATAGCAAGGAACGAAAACTTCCGCATACCAAGAAAAATCATCAGACTCAAAACTGACAGAACGTTTGGATCGGGGTGGTTGACCTGCTCACACTCGTGCAAATAATTGCGAATGTTCTGCTTCACATAGGCCTTGGCAGCGTTGACGATCTCCACTTTGAAGACATCGATGTATCGAAAGTCGTGCAGTCGCGTCAAACCGACCACGACGCTGCCCAGCTGGTCCTGCGTGTTTGATTGCTCATGTGTGAATCGAGTGCATTCACTGTTATCATCGCTATGATTGTGTCCTGCAAGAAGCTAGTGCTCTATCAGGGGCCAATTCCCCAAGTGGAGAAGTATAAAAAAACTATTTAGAAGTGATAGGTAAAACGTTAAAAGAGAATAAAAGTTAGAAGTGAAATGGCAAGTAAAAACTTAAGACATCAAAATTTGATCTTATCATTCCACTCCTACATTTTTACTTGTCACTTCTAATTTTTTTACTTATTCACTTGAACAATTGGCACCAGCACATGAAGTAAAAAAACTTAGAAGTGCTTAGAACGCAGGTTTTTGAAGAGACATTCAAAGTCAAACGTGCTCTGTGGCCCACGCATGTAAACCCGCCATGCATGGGCAGTTTGGGGTGGGGAAGCCGCTCCCTCTCTTACCCCTGCAGGTAAAATGTGTCTATTATGGGTCTAGATACGTAATGGGTTTACATGCATAATAGGCCTGACCCAAACTTACCTCAAAAATCACACCTACATTCTGCTCACTCAGCGGCCGCTGCAATTCAGCAGTGATACACCTAACAACCTCCTGCTCAAGCAAATGAGCGATCACACTCTGCAGCTCGGCCAGCTGCGCCACGGCGTGCCTGAAGCACACCACGCCGGACAGCCGCTCCGACAGCACGGTGCGCGTGTGCGCGATCACGTCCAGCGCCGACGCGTATTGGAACGTGCCCAGCAACTCCTGTTGGGGGGGGGGGGGGGAGTTGTTGCTGTGAGTTTGGTTGTGAAGTAAGTAAATAAATGGTTAGTAAGTAGATATGGTTGGTAAGTAAATCCTCTGATGATTGCCACTTAAGTACACTCTATTGTGGTGTCAAATTTCAGTTTTCCGTTTCCGCAGGAATGTTTTCCGTTTCCGTTTTCCGGCCAAAATTTTTGTTCCCGTTTTCGTTTTTCCAGCTAAATTTTCAGTTCTTTTCTATTTAACTTTCTATTTTCTATTCTATTTAGTTTTTAACAAATTTTCTATTTTTCCACCTCATTTCCCATGCATGCAGGTTTTTCAATTATATGATTTTTCGGCAATTTTCTTTATTTCCAGAAATTTTTTTAGCATTTTTTCTGTTTCCATGTAAATTTCGTTTGTCTGTTTTCTGACATTTCATTTTTCCATTCTCCGACAAGTGCGCTATTGTTTCCCATTTCAGTTTTCTGGCAACTGCATAAATTTTTTCTCCATTTCCATTCCTGTTTCCCATAAAAAATATATCGTTTGACAGCCTATCCTTTGTAGGAAAAGTGAGGGAAAAATACCCTCACCCTGAATAGGTCCCCCAGTGTGATGGTTGATAAAAATATATCAAGCATTGAAAAACGCAAACCAAGGTACAGACTTGCACGCTGGACTGGGAGTCGCGCACGGTGGCCAGAAGCTCGAGGCGGCGCATAAAAGTTGCATGGTTACAGCGAGCGCGGTGCAATGAAAGCGCTTTGAATGCCCGCGCGACCACCAATTCGTTTAATTCCGCCATCCGCGACCTGTGGAACAAGTAGTTGTTGTTGTATAAAACATGTCATTTGGTATATAAAAAACATATGTATAAGTCATATAAAACATGTATAAGTCATTAGATTCAACATGTCATTTGGGACACACCTCAATTTTCGCAGCGACACCTGGGTCTCTGCCAATTGTGTTGATAAAGCGTCATATGTAGTGACCGCTTTGAAAAATTGCTTTGATTTCGTTGCCAATTGAGCATTCAATCTTGTTTCAATAGCATCCTGGTAATGCTCCAGCTGGGAAAAAGGCAAAAACGCATGTGGGACAGCAAATAGTTTCTTCAAACGGTATAAACCACAACAAACCCTCTGCTGAAGCTCCAAATGGGGAATGAACGCCCCATTGTCATCAACAAAGACCTGTTTAAAGGTGTGGTCATCTTGGAAACTGAAACTATCGTGAAAGTAGAAAGGCGGCACAGATGATATGTCCACTGCGGATGCTGCAAACAATCACATAAATTACGCGACGGGTACAAAAATACCGTATTTCCTCGAAATACCCCCCCCCCCGGGAGATTGTTTCAGAGTGAGAATTTTGAGGGGGGTTAAACGAGGGGGTATTTCGAGGGGGCTTATCATTTCGCCAGAATTTTTTTGAACGCCCAGTACTAATTTGTTGTTTGTAACGTACACAGCAGACGTAGAAAATGCAAACGTGCAACAATATTCACTATGTATAAGAGTAGACTTGTACACATATAGATGGTATAAAACAGGTTCGTTTTTAACGTATGTTGCATTGCCCGGATCACAAACGGTAGCTTTTGTCATTTTGTCATTTACGTTCTCTTTACACTCAATAGGGGGGGGGGGTTATTTCTAGGGGGCTAAAAAATTCATAGTGGCCATTTTGAGGAGCGTTTTTCGCGGGGTGGGGGTATTTTGAGACGCACTTCCCAAAATATGAAAACGAAAATTTCCACACGCACTGGGGCTGGGGGGTTCAGTAGACGACGTGGGCGAAGACACAGCGCGCAAGTCGAACGCGGAAACTGCGCGTTTCTCCTCTCCGAGTTGCGCCGCCCGTTTGCACCTTTTGCGGCGTTTCAGCGACTGCGTCACACTTTTTCGATAGAAAAATAAATGTGATCGAGGTGAAAAGGCAGATACAGTAACTCAAAAAAACCTGCGCGAAGCGTTTCCAATACTCGATTATAACGTCGTGATTGGGTTTGTGCAGTTTAGCGTTGGCTGGCGGCGCGGCTTTTTCCGTGAAATGCTCTCCCCAGTGTCGTTTGAAGAAAAGAGCGATTTCGGTGCGGGACTTCCGCGGGTCCGCGCAAACTGACGCGATGTTTTGGGTTGGACTGAATACAAAAACGCGATTTACGCGGTCGAACACAACATCATTAACAGATAAAACAAGCCGGGGCAGCATTAAATGCCGTGCAAAATGTCATGGAGGGTGTCAAACGACATGTAAAATGCTGTATAGAATGGTAAACATGTTTGCATTTTACAGGGCGTCTTACATGACTTTTAGCACTCACATGACATTTACAGGGTCTGAGAGTTGTACCTGAACAAAGTGTAGGGGCCATCGGCGCGCCAGCTGGCCAAGGAGCTGAGCGAAGCTGCGCGATCAACACTGCTAGCTTTTCTACTACATGTAGGCGAATCGCCAGAGACCCTGCAACCACAACGAACCAATGACCAAAGCGAAATGTCAATCTGGCAGGGTGCCAAAACGCACCACGTCGCCGAGGTGGACTCCATGACAATGTCAGGCAGCGCGTACTTGGCTGCGACGGCTGAAGTATATTCAGCCTTCCCCCCATCGAATCCATGCACCTCATTTGACATAATGAACGGAAAAAGCGACCATGAATGGCTGACGCATTCGATGGTCGCAAGGGACAAACCTGCCAGTTGGTCCGGATCGTTGAACGTATTTAAACTTGGCCCACGTACAATTTTGTATTGGATACGTTTGGATACAATCGGATATTGTAAGAAGGAGAGTAAAAGACGCACGATTTCCGTCCGCATCACCGATAATGGCCGCGGAATGTGATTAAGCGACCGGAAATGGTCGCTAATTGCGGCCCACGCACTAGTTGACAGATGTGTGTGATGTATGATAAACGGCTGTATCCACACGACTGTTTTGGCCGACTGCCATGTCTAAATACGTTCAATCCCCGGTTGGTCCGCTGAAATTTTGTTGGACGAAAATGATACTTATGTTTACATCCAAAAAATAACCTGCGGTAAGTGGAATAGATCACGTGTTTGCTTCGCATAACTTTAGTACCGTAACTTTTGAGCAGGCTGGTTCAGATTAGTGGAAGTATTCTAGCTTGTGCGCTATGTTAAATTCATGATGTCACTTAACTTTAACGGTCAATACTGGTAGTGTGGAACGAATGTCACTGCTGGATATATTGCGACGTGGGAAAACAGTGGAATAACCCCCTTTTGGTTCAGGGAAAACAGTCCATTGTATCGGCGTTGCTTTTTAGTTCGTTTTATTGAGAAATTACGTTTCTAACCAAACAATCGAGGTGTGATGACATTCATCGGTCGATTCCAGACTGAACATTTCCCTTCGACACCAAAAATTATGCACAATAGGCTAAATTATTTCTAAGCAGTTCCGGTGTTCGGCTTAAACCAAAACAGACTTTTATAATTGCGTTTTTCGAAAGGGCATGTTTTTGCCACTCACGTCAAAAAGCTGCTTCAGCGCAAAAGCGAAAACTTAGGTACAAAAGTCAGCATCACAATGGAGAACAACATACGTACAGTGCGCGCAGATATTTTGCTTTGCATGCGGCGGTTGGCGCAAGCTCCGCCCACTTTCGTGTAAATGCCCACTACAGTGCGCGCAGAAATTCCTGTGTGTATTGGCACCGAGCCATGTGCCACTGTTACTCCGCGCAGTCGCGCCAGTCGCGTACGCACAGGGTGCTAAAATGATGTGCGTTCTCTGTCAAATGTAAGAAATCGTAGAAATTTAACTGTCGTTATTGAGCTCACACACAAAAAAAGACGAGCCTGACGGAACGTTCGTGATTCTTGGGGTTAGCGCTAGTGGGCATTTACACGAAAGTGGGCGGAGCTTGCGCCGACCGCCGCATGCAAAGCATAATATCTGCGCGCACTGTAGCGCTAACCCCAAAAATCACGAACGTTCCGTCAGGCTCGCCTTTTTTTGTGTGTGAGCTCAATAACGACAGTTAAATTTCTACGATTTCTTACATTCGACAGAGAACGCACATAATTTTAGCCCCCTGTGCGTTCGCTCGACCCACAATTCACATTTTTAACCGCGTGGTGGGTCGAAAGGTTCGTAAAAATCACAAGTTTGTATAGGGAAAACGACACGCCCGGCTAGGGTGTCAAAAAAGTTTTTTTACGGAAAACGGAAAACGGAAAGGTAAAATTTTTTCACTTTACGGAAAACGGAAAACGGAAAGGTAAAAAAAAAATTTCTGCCGGAAAACGGAAAACGGAAAGGTAAAAAAATTTCACTCAGCGGAAAACGGAAAACGGAAAGGTAAAAAAAAATTGTCGGCCGGAAAACGGAAAACGGAAAAATGAAATGCCGGAAAACGGAAAACGGAAAGCAAAATTTTCACGGAAACGGAAAAAAATAAACTGAAATTAGCACGGTAATAGACAAATTTGCAGAAGGAAAACCTGCATGCAGGTTTGCCTGTTTGGCTTTGATTGTGGTAGCTGTACATTCTGCAACTATGGATCATGCCTGTAACTTCACTTGTAGTTCAAGCTTAACTGAACCAACAAAAAATCATCAAAAAGTAGCCATAGTGGCCATAGGAAAGGAAACACTACAACAATTTCACAGCCTAGAAGCAGTGGGAATCACTGATGACCCCTATGCAATTGATGACGACATTGCAGAGGAGATGATAATAAATAGCATAAAATTCAACAACAACAACAAACGATACTATATTGACTGGCTGTACAAAGAGAGTATCAGTGACCTGCCCACGGGAAAAGCAGAAGCCTTGGCACGGTTTAAATCACTGATAAGAAGATTCAACAAAGATCCAAACTTATTCGAACAATACTGGAAAGTTTTGGACGACCAACTAGAAAAGGGAATAATTGAGATCTGTGATGACAAAACAGACAACAAGGGGATTCATTACCTGCCACACCAGCCAGTAATCACGCCGGGCAAATCGACATCATGCAGAATTGTGTACGACGGGTTGGCAGGTAAGCCCAGTTTCAACAAGTGCCTTTTTAGAGGACCAATTACTACAACACCATTAGCACTGGGCCTGCTCCTGAGGTTCAGGGCAGGCAATCTATCATTAATTGCTGATATTGAAAAGGCATTTTTGCAAATAGGATTGCATGACCAAGCTAGAGACTACACACAATTTTTCTGGCTGAAAGATGCCTCAAAACCAGTAACTGAAAATAACTTAATAGTACTTTGTTTTAAACGCGTACTGTTTGGACTTGTCTGCAGCCCAGCAATTTTGGGAGCAGTCATAAAATACCATTTCAATGTGACAATAAACAACATGAATGAATATGAAGAAAATGAAGGGGAATGAAACCAGTTGGCAATGAAAATAAACAACATTTACATCGATAACTTCATCATGAGTGTCACAAATGAAGTTGAAGCTTTAGAACTATATTACAAAGTCAAAGCTTTATTTAACCAATGTTCTCTGAACATGAGGGAATGGCTATCAAACTCCAGATCAGTCATGAATGAAAAAGCAGAAAACAACAGGAGTCCAAAGGTGAATAAAATTGTCGCAGTAATGGGCATGAAATAAAATAACCGAACAGACATGCTGGCAATATCAACACCAAAATTGCAAATTGACAGCATCACAACACCAACCAGACCAAACTTGAATCAATTATTGGCATCAGCATATGACCCAATTGGGTTCACAGCACCTGTTTCACTGACCCTGAAATCCCAGTTGTCAATGCTGCTCCAAGAGACAAAAACAACACAATGGGATGAGCCAATTAAAGATAAATACAGATTGGAAAAACAATGGAAACATGCCAGAAAACTGAAAATGGAAAAATGGCCTGGTAAAACGGAAACGGAAAGGTAAAAAATTTTCAGCCGGAAAACGGAAAAATGGGCCGGAAAAACGGAAACGGAAAGGTAAAAAATTTTCAGCTGCCGGAAAACGGAAAACGGAAAGGTAAAAATTTTTCGGCTGCCGGAAAACGGAAAACGGAAAGGTAAAAATTTTTCGGCTGCCGGAAAACGGAAAACGGAAAGGTAAAAAATTTTCCTGCGGAAAGGCGGAAACGGAAAACGGAAACGGAAATTTGACACCCTACGCCCGGCCGAGCAAAATTCACGTGCAGTTTTAAGATGTAGGCTGGCGCGAGTGCGCGGAGTAACAGTGGCACTTGGGTCGGTGCCAATACGCACAGGAATTTCTGCCCAAGCACAAGGAATACGCACTGTAAAACGGACACCCAAATGCGTAGAATACATTGCATTAGTAAAAAGCTTTAACACGATGTAAAATCAATAGTAAAAGCAACATTGGTTCAGTAACACATTCGTACCTCCGGAAAATTTTCCTGCTCAACTGAAAAGCCCACCTGTATGCCGCTCAAAAGTCTATTGTGTTCAAGCCACTGCGTCCAACCGCCAGAACTTAATTTTTTTTATTTTTCTCGTTCACTCAGACAAACATATCTGACGATTACTTCCTTTATTGCGAACGGTCATACTCTGTACAATTTTTCAGCAGATTACGGTACAATTTTTCCGGCGGATTTCGTTCATTGAATTCTTACTGTCGGCCTACAAGAAGTTTGCTCTATTGTAAATCCGGTCACCATGACCCAGTACGGTGCATTCGTGTCGGCGTCGCAGGGCCCCAACACAAACATGATCAGTTTCGGCCCCGGCGATGCGGCCGGCAACCAGTTTGCGACCGGCAACCAGTTCGCGCCCACTGCGGTTCGTCATTTTTTGGATCAGTGCCAACTTAATCCTAACACATGTACAATCCTCTCTCATAAGCCACAATGTTTCGCAGCTAGGACAAGTGAACAAAAGGGGGTTGGGCTTCCCGAAGAAAGGTGCCCGCGGCAGGGGCGGCGGAGTGGCCACCCCGTCCGCGATGAGCGCCGCCATGCTGCTCCACCAACGCTTCCCCATCGTGGAGAAAATGATCGCGTTTGAGGAGACGCCCGGCGCCAACAACATGCCCTATTACAAGTGCTCGGTTGAGCTGCAGGTGTGTTGTCGGTGTTTTTTCGGTGAGGTGTCAATGCGTGATGGCGGGATATTTTTGTTTTCTTTGCTTTTATCACAGTAGGTTTTGATGACTGGACATCGGCTTGCTTAGGGTGTAGCCCGTTATCGGTATATATGCTTCATAAATGATTGCCACTTTTAAGTTGATAAAATTTGAAAACCCTCACTGCTCAAGTGCAAAACCATAAACATCTAATTAGACGTCACCATATCAAACCATCGTCGGAAACAAAAACGTCAAAAACAATGCCATTAGATCTTCTGCAGTTTATCTAACACCACACCGCTAAGCCATCCTAAATACACCAAGGGGCATTCCGAGACCCTGTAAAATTTCAAATGTCATGCAAAGTGTCAAAAGTCTCTGTAAAATGGCAAACCGCAGACCCTGTAAAGTGCCATGTAAAATGTCTGCAAAGTGTCAAAAGTCATGTAGACTGACCACATCTCCACACGTTCCACAACCCCCCCTCTCAGGGCCAACGTTTTCTCGGCGAGGGCGTCAGCAAGAAAGCGGCCAAGCAGCAGATGTCCACTCGCGCGCTGACCGCCCTCGCGCCCGCCGACCTGTCCAAAGTGACCGGCGACGGGTCGGCGCCCAGCGAGACGTCCGGCACACCGAAAAAGCCCAAGGAGAAGAAGGAGAAACCTCCTGTGGTCGGTTGGGTTTAGTTGGGTGGAACGATAAGTTTTTTGGGTACTGTTTTGTGAGGAAAATTTTTTTGGCTACTATTCCCTGAACCCCCCTTCCCAAATTGCCCTGCCATCTACCTATCTGGAGCGATTTTTGAGAAAGTATACCCAAATTTTTAAAAATCTCAAAATATAGTCTATCCCTGAAATGCGTGTTGCTAACACGCATTCAATTCACGTACTGTCTCTAAATGTCCTCTCAGAAATAATCACTTTCTAATTTCAGGATATAAAGGAATTGAAAATGCCCGCATTGATGTTGCTGCACGAGGCAGCTAAACTGAAGGGCGTCGATCACGTTCCATCGCACGATTTTGAAGAGCTCCCCGGCGCCGTGGTGGAGAAAGGTTTGCCCCTCAAGGAATACAAGTGCGTTGGACTTTCTTTAAGCGGCGATTACACGTTTTCGTGTGCCGACAAAAAATAAGTGAAAAAGTTCCATAATTCCGAAATAAAGTTCCATGTCTGCAAGAAAAAGCAGTTAAGTGTGCTCACTAGTGATGCCGATTTGTATATTATTTGAGCGTGTCGTTCAAGACTTATAGCAATTTGAAAACGATTTCAGTTGTCGGTTCGGTTTTTGTTTTGAAACCGAACCGACAACTGAAATTCGTTTTCAAACTTGAATGACATGCACGTATTATGTGCTAATTGGCATATGTGTACACTCAACTAGTGAGTATACACATCACTGCTTTTTGTTGCAGATTCGTGAATTCGTGATTTACTTTATTCGTGAATTATGGAACTTTTTCACTTTTTTTGTCGGCACAAAATGCAGTGTAAACGTCGCTATAACCCGATTCACAGTCCAGCCTAGTGACCTATTCGCATTGCGACCAAACCAGGTGCCAGCTCAAGTCTGGTCCGTTTGTGGTGGAGGCGATTGCGCGCACCAAAAAAGAAGCTCGGCGGCGGGCCGCTAAGCAAATGCTGCTGGACCACTACGAGGTATATCCGTCGGCGGGTCGGACTGGCGCGACTTTGTGCCGCATGTGCGCCCATCCCGCGCGTGCAGCTAACCGCGCATGTTGAATATCTTGGAACCGCAATTTACATCGACCTTGATTCGGGTTCAAACGGTATCCCAGTTCTGTATCCCGAGAAGTTTCGGGTTTTTGTGGTCCCGATTCCGAAATCTCATAAAACAAATCTCGATCTCGAAAATTGTTCCTCAATTCCGATGCCAGAAAAATGTGCACTAGGCAGTGTGAACAATAATCTCCAATATCGTATTCATATTTACCACTTTTCTCGTATTAGGTGTGTTTTTAGACCATTTTTGCGGCAAATTATAGAAAAAGATTTCAAAATATCAGAAATTTTTCAAAAATCCCGATACCGATTCCGAAAAATGCCGATCCCGGTCCCGATATCTCAAAAACCTATTTCGATCCCGATCCCCAAAAGTCGATCCCGTTTCAACCCTAGGCTTGACTTCAAATTTTTAATCTCAATGGATAATTACCATTTGCGACGGTAGTCTGCAGAGACTCAAGCCGAGCGCTCGCGGGATGTGCGCAAGCGCGTGTCACTCTCGCGCCGTTGCCCAATCGACGGGTATAATTCACCGTCTGGTGGTTCTGGCCGGTGGGCGGAGTCGGTTGCAATTTGGCGCCGTGCCAAGTGATCCGCCCAATGCGGCGATCGTGCGGCCGGCTGTCGGCAACCGCTCCACACCGAGCTTTTTTATTTTATATTAGTGTCGTTCTCTTGTAACTTGTGAGCAGCGAATGGATCTGTAATTTGCCGGCGAACGATTTTCATTTGCATTATTTGACTCGCAGATCAAGGAGGAACAAATTGTTGAAACCGAGTCGCAGGAGGCGGATAAAAAGAAAAAAGAAATTAACGAAGAGCAATGGAATCGGTACTTATGCAAGGCAATCGATAATCCTGTTATGGTGGGTGCATTTGTCCATTTTCATTGTTTTTCGTTGGTGCTGTTAGATAGGCTGCACTATATTATTGAGATATTTTAACAATTTCCTAGCTTAGTATTAACTTTATTTAGATAAAAAGTTTCATTCAAATTTTGCGCCGTCAATATAAAAAATATGCTATGCGATACCTATCGTTCTAGCCGTATTCCCATCGGTTTTCCACCTCGCAGGTGTTGATGGAGTTGACGACTCGCAAAGGCATGTTCAAGCCGATCTTCACCGACGAGGCGGTGGCCGGCACCAAGCACCAGACGATCGACGCCAAGGGCGCTATGGCGCCCGTGTTCAAGTGCACGCTGCAAGTCAGCGAGAACGCCGAAGGTGCGCAACTTTGCTGTGAAAAAATGTTTTCAGCTAAACATGGGGAGATGGGTTTAATTAGGGTTTTTGAGATTTTAGAGATTTTGGCCAAAGTTCTGGTATTTATGATGGATTTTTCTTTATTTTTTCACAAAAAGGTCTAAAAATCACTTTAATTCCAGAGAAGTGGCATAAAAAGCACACCGGATATTTCGGTTCTCTTTTCTCGGTGAAAAATTGTCGTTTCTTTCACTTTCTATCTCTTGCTCTAATTGTCTAAATGCAAAAGTTGCGTGAATTTTCGGCCTTATACTATATTTTATAAAAATAAACTGTAATGTCAACTACAAAAGCCAACTGAAAAAGAGAGCACAACCCTCCGCCCCCACTCTAAAGTTTCCGTGGTTGGGGATTTGAAAATTTTCGGAATCTGGATTGGCGTTTCGGGATCGGGACTGCTGAATCCCGAAAATATTCGGGATAAGGATCCCGTTTGAACCCTATATTAATAGGACATTTTCAACGCAGAGAACTTCGAAGCGACCGAGGGCTCTAAGAAGTCGGCTCGTCAAAAAGCGGCGGTGCAGGCGCTCAAAGCGCTATTCGACTTGGACATATCCAAAGCCCAGCTCGAGTTCCAGGGGACCGACGCGCTGCGCGACAAGTACACGAAGAGCAGCTCGGAGACGAAACACCCGTCCATGCTGCTGCAGGAGCTCGTCATGAAGCACACCAAGGGCATGCTCAGGGTGCACTACGAAGACTTGGGCCAGGTTTGTTTTACTTTTTGAAACATACACACTCTACCTAGTTGACATCAAAATTCGTGTCAACTAAATTTTTGTTAATTATGTGATTTCAACTGTCATATGGACACAATTAAGTTTATATCGTGTCGTGACACTTGATGTCAATGTTTCTGTTAAGTGTCATGCTTTAAAATGTTTGTGTTATTTATTTGACATTCAGTTGACATTTATTTGCGATGTCAACTATTGTATGTGGACTCATTGGCTAGCATTTACACAGCCCACAGTGTTCTGCCCAGGTGCCCGACGATAGCAGCAAGCGGACACTGTACAAATGCCGCGTCACAGTGGGCGAGAAGTCTTTTGAGGATGTGGCGCCAGGCAAAAAGCTAGCTAAAACCCAGGTGGCGCGCATCGCTATCAAGGAACTGTTCGGTTTGGACACGCCCGAACCGCCCACGTTGATGGCTGCGCTCGGCGGCAAACGACGCGCAGATTTGGAGGACTACCCTTCGTATTTTTTGCCGGGCGTTATCAAGCAAATCAAGTTTGTCAATTTTTTATTAAATTTTAAAAGTAATTTAAATGGTTTAGAAAAATTGTTGTAGTGATGACAAACGTTTTTTTTTCAACTACCCCGTTTAAAAAAGATTGTTTTTTTATAAATATAAACAAAACCGTTTTTTTTCCGAAAGGTCCCAGATATGGTTCAAAAATGACTCAAAACCAAATGAAAACCACCACCAATGTGTATGTCAAATCGTGCGCTTGTGTGCCAAAAATTGCAACCTAGTGCTTAAGTACTAAAAATTTCGGCTGAGTTTAAAAAAAACGGTTCCTATGCTTGCGGTAAAAAACAACAAATTTTTTTCTAGTTTTTTCTTCATAAAGACCTTTGAAAAACGCTTGACTATCCCTATTTTCTCCGCTCAGACTGGACGACATGCTGCCGGACCTGATCGCGAACGCGGTGCGCAACCGCTACCTGCAAGTGTGCACCGAGCACGGCGTGGCCCCGTCGGCGCACCTGGCCGGCTTCGTGCTGACCACGGCCACCGGGGGCAGCGCCGACTCTCGTCCCGAGCCCACTGTGGTCGCGCTGGGGTCTGGGTGTACTTCGCGAGCGACGCCCGATCCAAATGGGTTCAGTTTGATCGATTCGCATCCTGAGGCGCTCGCTCGTAGGGGGCTGCTTCTGTTCTTGCAGCAGGTGTGTTGTGGTCACATCCATTCATTATGACGTCATCGTTTATAGACTCAAAACTGTCCTAACAAAAAAAATGGAAACGATTAAAAGTATGCATAAGCATAACCAACGTTTCATATTTATAAGGAAAATGCTTTCTATTTTTTAAATTTTTTTTTGTGTTTTAGTGGGTACAAGGTGTCGTGAATCGTGATTGAGCGTAGCAGAATATACCGCAGAAACGTTTCCGTACCATGTACTCCAAAGCCGGACCGTTAGCCACCCTACATGTAGAGTGTGCTGTCCGTGAAGCCTATCTGCTTGTCGCTTTCACACCGCTTTACCACAACAGCAACTGGCCATGATGGCGGACAAGTACATGTCGATGATGTCCGTCTTCGAGCCGGACACTTCAAAGGGCGGCTACCGCTTGAAGAAGGGCATCCGACTGCACCTGTACTCTACGCTGCCGCCCATGGGCGACGCGCGCGTCAAGCGCTTCACTGGCACGCCCGCCGACGGGCCCGGTGCTGACCAGCACGCACACGCGCATGCCGGTTGGTTTGTGTTTGGTTGATGGCTACTTAGTGTGAGAGTGCTCCCTGGATAAATTGCACTGCGGTCGATTAGGCAAAAGGAGAAGTGAAAAGTGAACTTAAGTGAAAAGTGAAGCGAAGTGAAAAGTGGTGTAATGAAAAGTGAAGCGTAATGAGAAATGAAGTGAAATAGGTTAACATTCTCAATTCAGAACTTCTGACACAACCGAAAACCGGTAGATTTCCCACTGAATCATCGTATCCGTCAACAGAAACAATGCTTTCTAAGTCAGAATTCATGTTTTACATTTTCTTCAGTTCTCATTTCAGTTAGCTTTTCACTTGTCATATCAGTTCACTTTTTAAGTCCACTTTTCACTTCGCTTTTCACTCCACTTTTCACTTCACTTTTCACATCTCCTTTTGCGGAATTGGCACCTGGTCTTTGGATGACTTGATGTATGTATTGACGCAACACGCAGGCTCGCTTCGCTTCTACAACACTACGACGGGGTCTAGCGTATTGGTTGGTGACCTGCAGCCGCAATCGTGGGGTGAACTCAATGCTACAAAAGAGCCGATGCGTGTGATGAGCGCGAGCGACAAAATACTCAAGTGGTGCATTTTAGGTATGTCTACTTTTTAGTGAGATTTTATTTATTTTATAATTTCCTCGGTTTTTAGAGCGATTATACTATATTTTTCGTTTTTACAGATTTTCTGAGATTGTTCTCGATCATATTTTCTCAAAGTCACCCATTTTTACAATGCTAATCCCGTTTCCTTAACCCGAATCACCCTAAAAACCAAGAGCCTAGACCCTCAATCCTACTCTTAGCGTACTCATCCAACCCAACCCTCCCACAGGCGTGCAGGGCGCCTTGCTGTCGCACTTCGTCCACCCGATCTACCTGGAGCACATTGTCGTCTCGACGGCGTTCGAGCTGCCGCCCATGGAGCGCGCCGTGTTCGATCGCGTGTCCAATTTTGCCGAGTCTTTGTCGACGGCAGTGGACCCTCCAATTAGGCCTACTGTGGTTGGAGTCAGTACGCCGGAGGTGCTGCAGGTTGGCTGCTCTAGGGTTTTTGCACTGCGATGAGGCAAAAAAATCGGAGGTGATAATTGGTAAATACTTGCGTTTACTCTTAAATACGCATAAATTTTTGTGGCTCGTGCCAAGTAAATACTCATGGGTACAATACTTTAATTGTACCGGTACCCATCTGTATGGATACATTTTCATGAGTACTGGGTACTTCAGAGTATTTCAGAAAATTGAAGGGATGCACACAAAAGCAAAAAAGTGATCGTCTATGGCTGCATTAACATTTTATGCACTCAAATTGTGATGACTATTTTGTATGGTTTACATCTAGGAAATTAATTATTTGGTTCTACTTTAAAATTTATACCAATTTTCACACTAAGATCTAGGGTTGGCAAGCGATTTTTTTAAAGCGATTTTTTTAAAAAAAATTCCGATTTTTATTAAAAAAAATCGCAGCACCTGTACCGATTTAAAAAAAAAAAATCGCTGGCGAAAAATTTTGGTACTCTTGCACTAGGTAAAATGCAAAAAATTTTGCGCGCGAGCGCGCATTTTCATGCAAGCAATCCATCATTTGCTTTTTTCATTACTTTTTCAACTAATTTGGAGGTGTAGCACCCATTTCTGTGTGCTTTTAAGCATGTAAGGTAGGCCATGAATCATTTCGGAAAGTATTCATTGGGATGCTATGTGTTTTAACATCAAACATTTATGCAAATGCATCCATGTTCACTCCCAAGATGATTTTTACTTTGTTCTCAGCAAGAACGTGCAATTTCTGCAAATAAAATCGCAAATGATTGATGAGGTGTAATTCACGCTGCAAATATAACTAGATAATTACTCTGAAACTTAAAAATAACTGACTTTCAAGCTTTTCTAAAGCTCTACAGTACTTGTATTACAACAGAAAGCATAAGTTTGCACTCCCTATCAATTTATATGGCTTTTCTTACCTTTAGAGGCGATTTTAAAGAGAATTGGGGCTAATTTCAACCCCAGCGATTTTTATTAAAAAAAATCAATTTTAAAAAAAAGCGATTTTTTAAAAAAAAAATCGGGGTCGTTAAAAAAAATCGATTTTTTTCCAACCCTACTAAGATCCCATAAAATACCCTGAAAAATACTCGATTTTACGCTTCCAATAAGAATAAATACTTTTACGCACTTTTATTCAGGTATTTCATGAGCATGGGTAAAAATCAAAGTATTTACCCGTACGCTGTACGCGTACTTTTGGAAAATTTCAGTTCTCATAACATCTCTGAAAAAATGCCGTGTCCCTACGCAGCACCGACCCACCCCGCCGCGCGACGCCATGTGCTGGAACAGCGCCATGCCGCAGGTGGAGATCATCAGCGAGCACAACGGCCGCAACATCAGCGGACGACCCTCCCGTCTCTGCAAGGTTGGCTGAATGGATGATGAAACTAAATTTACAAAAATAATTTGGGATCGTCTTTTGAGCTATCGTGTTTCGCGAACGCATGCGGTTTTTGTAGTGTTTTCCGTAGTGTTCACGCTCACTAGGCGTATTTACTAGTCACCTAGTCGAAGCGACTTTCGAAAAATTGAAATTTAAAAATTATCATCAAACGTCACCTATCAAAACTATCAACCATTCGAATTCCCCCACCCAAAAAATTCCCCCCCCCCCCTATTCCCAGAGCGCCATGTTCGAGGAGTTCCACAAGTGGTCGCGTCTAATTCAACCTATCCACCAAACGGCCGCCGGGGCGGTGGACGTCAAGCTGCAGCAGCCGCACCTGTACGCCAGCTACGGCGAGGCCAAGAGGGCCGCCGCCGCCTACAACGAGCGCAAAAGGTGCCTGTTTGAGGAGATGGCGATTTGTGGCTTTGGCGCCTGGCAGGTGAAGCCGGCTGAAATTGATGGATTTGGCCTGCCTTGGAATGATTGAGCTGTTTGATTGTATTGTGATTAATTTGTATGATTTAATTATGGTGTAGCGAGGTTTACCGATTGTGGTTACCTGGAGGTGTTTTTTGTTGTTTTTGTTGAGTCTCATGTGTGTTTTGTAGGTTTATTGTATCTGTACGGTAGCACCCTTAGTCGCACGAAGCTTATTTTCAAACAATTTGGATTCCATTTGGCTCTGTATTTATGTACTATTCTTGGTTGATTTTTGTATTTATATGTGCTGCTTTGTGTGTGTTTGTGTTACTTTACTGGTTCTGTTTGTCCTTTTGTGTGTGGGTATACTGTAGGTTGTTTACTGATTGATTTCTGTGTCACCATTTCGTATACAAACTCTTAAATTAGTCCGTATACTTATTAAGTAGCCGCTTTTCTGCGCGTATGCCTAGGTTGGAAAAAAAACTTTTCTTTTCTGCGTATTTAATGTCATGCATATAAATGCATATACTCGGCGGACATCACACCTATTATGGAAACCTACCATAACCCATCTGAATATTGAACCAAAAGTTTTACAGTTTCTTCATCATAGTTTTTACAATGGAATAATTAGTATGGAATAATTAGTATGAAATTTATCACAAATTTATTCATTAAATTCTGGTAGATTCTGTGCATATTTACTTTGCGGTCCGCCGAGTATACCTATATTTACGATGTAGACGATGGAACTAAAATATGAAGATTTTTCTGTCCTTTGTTCTGAAAAAATGATACGACGTGTTTTAAATTTCGCCTTTTAATGAAAAACACTTTATTATCATTGGCTTAAGAAATTTTTCTCGATTTCTGAAGCTTAGCATTAGTTATGCGTCGTTGCCAGCCCATTCAGTAAACTAAATTTCGACCGGGCAAAAACGACTAGATGTTACCAACTATTTCTCCTAACTAACTAATAAAATTTGTCCATTTCGATGATCACGTGTTTGTGTCCTGATCAGTTCTGTTGAAAGAACGGAAGTCAAAAAGTGCTTTGACAATTTCTTTTGCTGCGGTGGTTTCCTTTTCCGGTATCTTACCTTCAATGACTTACCGTATTACCTTGAATTATCCCCCCTCCTTGAATAACCCCCCCCCCTCAAAATGGGTTGGGGAAATAATAACCCCCTCGAAATACAACCCGCCCCCGGAATGATGTAAACTGGTGGAAAATATAAATGAGAAAATCACTTAATTGTATTTTACCAATCTCACATGCAAGCTGTTTGGCTTTCATCTTGTGTGAGGGTGCCCCAAAATATTCACTATATATAGCCTAGGGGCACCCCCCTCAGACTACCCTTGGTGCAGAAAACAAAATTTTTCCACCTTTTTTCTGGAAAATATAAATGAGAATTCCATACAAATTTTTGTTCCTGATGAAATTTAAATTTTTAATAAAAATTTTTCTGGACATTTGAGACCAAAAAGTCTTTTAAACATTGGTAGATTCAAAGTATGTGAAACTTTTCAACCCACTCCGAACCCCCAGAAGCTCCACACAATGATGGCATTGTTGATCAAAGTAAAAAAATTTTTTGAGAAAAACATAGGTTTGGAAAGGTGGACAATCCACTATCCCAATCCACTATCCCAAGCTAATCATGGAGCACATGGGGGCCAGAATTGCCTTGCTCAATGTCACGGGCAACATATGGCTGCTTCTAGGCCCCGTTTCTGCACTCAAGTATTTTTTATGGCTAATGATAAAAATGGCCCTGTGTAAAGAGGGCACTTGCGTGACAGCGTGTCCGACGCCTGCAATGTCGCAATGCAAATTTCAAAATACTTGTGCCCAGTCAATGTGGGCACTAATTATCTGTAAAAAACCTATGGGAACCAATGAGAAATAAGCCATGTATCTAGTCTGAATGGGTGAGACAAAAAACTAGCTCAAGTGCAGAATGTCGAAAATCATGGTTTTTCAATTACAATCACGATTTTGATAATTGCATAGTTCAAAATCATTGTTGACATGGCTTGTGGCACATGTCTGCATATTGTAGGCCATTTTTGTGTGGGGGTAGTGGACTGGGGGTCAAAATATACCCCCAACTTATTGGTTGGTCAAAAGATGGCTTTGAGCAACCCACGAGGAGTTTTTATTTTTTGAAAAAGCACCAACACGAGTGTATGCATCGCTTGTGTTGGCAGCACACAAAAAAATTGGCTGCGCACTTTACTGCAGCTTTATTGTTTGTATTTTTCCAAAATTCTCACTTATATTTTCTGGGAAAAAATTGGCCAAAAAAATTCAGTAATCTGTAGCAGCAGAACAGGGGGGTGCCATGGGGTGCCACTTGGCATATATGTAGACAAATGTTGTGAGTACCCCCACAACAAATCGCAGCCATATTGGGCTGCACGTTTCCCTGTGAGATTGTTATGAAAAATGAGTTACTTGATTTCTCATTTAAATGTACCACCAGTTTACATCATGTATGCAATCTACATGATGCAGAGGTTTAGTAGGGGGGGTTACCCCCCCCCCCAATCTGCCAGCTATCTATCTCAGGCTATAGGCCCGCTCAGCTATCTATCTATCCTAGCTATCTATCTATTTTGGGCTACTATCCCCTAAACCCCCCCCCCCCAAATCGGCCAGCTATCTATCTATCTGGAGCGATTTTAAAGAAATTTTGCCCCAATTTTCGCTCAAAATCGCTAATTTTCATATCTTTTTATAGTTTTTCATATTCAAAATTCCAATTCATGTTCCGTATTGCCTATTTTCGGCTATTTTTTTACTATATGTACTTATATACCTATTTTTAGCTGTTTTTTCCTACTTTTAGCTGTTTTTTTTCCTTTTCTTCCTTCTATACCTCGGAAAAGCCTATATATTGAACCCCCGCAAACTCCCTCCAGAAATGTTTTCTGCTATCTATCCCTCCGGGGGAGCTATTTACTATCTATATGAACACCCGGGTCCAAATCTACAAAACCCCTGACATGATGTATTTATTACTGCTTATTTGCATTGCAGCTAAACTCGACGGACATTATGGAAGTCAATGCTCTACGGGATTTTCGTACAACTGCGTATATTCGTAGTTGGCACTCGTCCAAGTTATCGTTTGAGAGAATGTTACCCAGTATGAAAGATGCAGGATTTCCGTCTGCGTCACCAAAAATGGCTGCGGAATGCGATTAAGCGAACGCAATTGGTCGCTAATGGCGGCGCACACACGAGTTGACACACATGTTGATTTAATTGGATACCGCGGTCATTTTTGTTGACGAGAGCGGAAATCTAGCGTTTTTTACCTCATTCGTATTCAACGCAAAGGTAACTTGGATGCACTGGGAAGTTCATACGTTCTTTTTTGAAGGAATTCGTCCAGACTGCGACGATAAGATCCGACCTAAGACCTTACAATCTGACTTTCTATAACGATTTGTCTATCAAACTCATCTCGTTCTTGCATAAAAAGTTGGATTGAATCAAAAGTATCGTGAACCTAATGGAATCCGTCCATTCAAGTTCGAATTAAAAAAGATACGTCATTGGTAACCAAGGGCCGAATACCTGATTCGTTTCATGTCTGCCGAGTTTACACATAAATACGTAAATAACTACACAAACTACTCTATGTCCAAATACACCCCATTTGGACACATTCATTACCTGTTTTGGGTACGCAAATGCATCGAATGATACCCCTCGAATTAACCCCCCCCACATTTTGCTGGCGAAATAATAAACTCCCATGGGGGTATTTCGAGATAATGCGGTATCTCCATTCAACGAAAATTAGCAGATTTGGTTTCGTTGAAATAAATGTACTGTTTTGATTTGTTTCAACTGTAGTGATTGAACAGTGCCATGGCGCTAGCCTCCAAAGCAGAAAGCGCCATTAGCGCCAAAGTTCTGGCGCTTTTTCCATCACTATTCAAGTGTACCGAAGCTCAACAAGTGAGGTCAGAATTGCATATAAAAATACTGAGTAGTAGCTAAAGATGGGAGAATAAGTAGCTGTTCCCTAGTAACTATTAGCTACAGTAAATCCTCGATTAGTTCCTATCTCTTGAAAAGTTGCCCCTGACAGCCGAGTTAAGAAAAATGCTCCCCTTGAATAATTCCCCCCTGTGATACGAAGTACTAAGATGCTGCACAAAAAAAGTGCATGAGCATGAAAAGCTACTTCTGGTCTGATTCGTCGAATACAAACAGTTATGGTATATGCTTTTAAAAGTCGATAACTCCCAAAAGATTGGTTTTGAGGAAAAAAATTTAGTATAGTTTCTACTGATTGGGCGAAAATGCATGTTCAATGGGCTTCTCGCTGGTAACGTTGCAAATGTTGATAATAACGTGTACTTTCATCCGCCTCTGCTCTCAACGGGTACTGGCCGCGAGCTTGTATCCATTCGTTTCGTATCCATCTGGGTCGGTCCGTATCCAATCGTGTATTTGTGCAGTAAACCATTCCGTGCAATAGCTCGTTTGACCCAAAATGTCACCTGTTTCAGAAAACGAAAATTTTACAAGTTTTATCCGCGGCTTGCGTCCATATCGTCCCTATAAACTTTTCCCGTTCTCAGATCGCAGCCATTGGCCATTTCTCAGCCCGGAAATCTGCATGCGTAGCTGCTAACCAAATTTCGGCCGATTTTCTCCCCTCAAGCGCGGACAATTTTCCTACAAGGATCAAACACGCGCCGCCGCCTCTCATCTGGTCGTATTTTACGCATAGCGCCTTCGTGCGCACAAAAAACGTCCCGAGGAAACGCTAGCCGATCGGCTCAAAGGGGCAAAGTACCCCTCAATCGCAAAGGCGACCGCAAAAAGGGCGGCGCCTCAATTCAGATTTGTAGAAAAATGACTCAGATAGGCCAGTGCCGATTCTGAGCCGCGCGTGTGATCAGTGAATTTCAGAGTGAGCGCCGAGTCAGAGTTTGCCGCGTAATTTGCCGCTCATTGTACGACAGAATAAAATCAGCATGATGGATATGGAATACGGGATTAATGTTGGGAACAAGTTCGGCATGTTGATGGACGATGGTGAGTGATGGCGGCGCAAAAAATCGGCTCCCTTGGGGTTACGGGTTCTAAAATCTAGACGCTTCACTCTTAATGCTGTTAAGCGTATTCGTGGTTCGTTGTGATGCCGGTTATGTTGGCACAATGCCAAAAGCCTCGTTAGTGCTCACCCGGGAAGTGAATTGCCCGTAAGAAATCATCCACACCAAAAAGTTTTCTACCCGATCCATTTGACCCAATCATTGAATCTAATCCCACTGCACCGCGCAGATTTGAGCGAGGATGAACTGGTGGAGAAAGCCGCCAAAGAAGCCGAGAAGGCGCGCAAAGAGCAGATGAAGCGCGAGAGGCAGTCCAAGAAAGACAAGGCCAAGGAGGACGCGTTTGGCGCCGCCGCCGCCGACGATAAGACTGCCGCCGCTGGTGCGTTCTGGGTGAAGTGAGATTTTTTCGAATCGATATGGCTGCTTTTCTACAAAATCATCTATGGGAGGGATGTTACTGGTAAAAATTAGCCAAATTAGCCAATATATTTAACTACCGTACATCCTTGAATAAGACCCCTTGTATAACCCCCCCACTTTTTGAAACTGAACTGTAAAATTTTATGTGCGAAACGTCGCAATCCATACACAAATCGTAATATACCGCTCCTATCACAGGCAACAACAAGGAAAACCAGCCCGACACAATGGCAGACCCTACCTCCCCCCAGGGGTTCCCTTCACAGGGCCAGGGCATGCAGCGCGGGGGGCCGAGGGGCAGGCCACGCGGCCCCAGGGGTGCCAGGGGTGGCCCCAGGGGTCAGGGCGGAGACAGGGGTCCGCCGAGGCAGGAAGGGCTCACCAATTTGCCCCCTAGGCTCAGCGGTGGAGGGCAGAGGGAAGGCGATGGTAGGGTGGGCGGGTTTCTCTGTTTGAAGTAGGGTTTGGGTTAAAAGAGTGATGTGTTGGTGACGATAGTTCACAAATTCAAATAGTCTACGCGAAATCTCGTCCCAGGGGTCTCGAATGGGGGAGGAGGGGGGGGGGGTTGAGAAACTATACCCCAATTCTCACTGAAAATCGCTATTTTTCATACCTTTTTATAGATTTCCACCTCCAAAATACTAGTTTTTGTTATTTATTATTTTCAGCTATTTTTAGTATTATATGCTCTTGTTCCTATTTTGAGCTATTTTACACCTACTTTTAGACATTTTTCTCCATTTTCTTCCTTCTACACCCTGAAATAGCCTATATATCGAACCCCCCCCCCTTAAATTTTTTCCAGCTATCTATCTATCCCGAAAGCCACTCAGCTATCTATCCACCGGCTCGGAGGGTCAAAATTCAAAATACCCCTGTCTCGTCCCAATATTTATCATGCAAAAGCGTGACAAAAATTGCATTGTTCGGTTCACGATGATAGCCCATCATCAACAAGATTGCCATTTGTGGTCGTTCTGCACACAGCTGCTTTTGGCGACCGCTTCGGCGAGGCTGGCGGCGAGCCGCGCGGCCGTGGCCGTGGAAGGGGACGCGGCAGGGGTGGATTTCGCGGTGGATTTGGGTGTGTTTTCGGGTTCAAACGGGTTTCTTTTATCGGGATTTTTTACAATTTTCGGGATCAGTGTAGTGGTCTCAGGATCGGCGATCGAGATGGAATTAGGATCCAGGATAGGTATAAGGATCTCTGGATCTGCATTATGTACGAAGTTCTGTCACTTGGGGTTTTTCTCTACTTTTTCACAAAATTTAAAAATGTTCGGGATCGGGCTTCAGAAGCTAGGAATTTAGTTTCTGAATTGGTCACAGTGGCTATGAACATTCATTCACATTTTTTACATTCACATTCACAGACCGCGGGGCCGCGGCGGCTTCCCACAGGGCGGGATAAACAACATGGAACAGGGCGGCGGCTTCGACCAACCGCCGCTCGAGGCCCAGCCCGATGGTGAATTTGGGTTAAAACGTTAGCTGCAACGACGGCACGTTTAGAAAAAATTTGTCGCCAAAAATAAGAGTTGTCTTGAGACCGAGACACTCTCGTCTCGAATATTCAGAAACTGATTGTTTGAATGTGTGATGTGAATATTATGATATGGAGAATGTTGAACTCTCTCAAAAAGTAAGACCAAAAACGTAAATGCGGTCAGCCACAATGTCATTCCTCTGGCGATGGCAAGCTATTTTTAGATTATTTAAATCGTTAGCAAAACTTTGGTACTTTGACAATTTTATGCACTAATTTTTTCAAATCGATTTTATATTTCAAATCGGGCTGCTTAAAAAATCGATCTCTAACTAACCCTGGGTTCCTCACATGGGGCAATTCAACGCATAAACCAAGAACTTCCCAGACCATTTCGGCGGCACATTCGGCGATGAAGAGTCTGAAAAGATGGCCGCTATGGCGGTGCAAGGGCAGCAGCAAGCGCGCGCCCCCTACCAAGGTCAGGGCAACAACGGCCCATACCAAGGTCAAGGCGGCTTCCCACCGAACGAAGGGGGGTACCCCAGGGGTGGACCCGGGGGTGGCCCCTTCGGTGGCAGGCCCGGAAGGGGTGGCGGTCGCGGCCGCGGCGGCGGCAACTTCAGGGGGCGTGGAGGCAGGGCTGGCGACAGGCAGAGCGGCAGCGATCAGACCGGCGTGAAGAGCGTCGACAAAAGGGGCGGCGCCGGCAGGGGTCGGTGATATTGCTGGTTTTTTCATGGTTTGGCTAGAGATGGCCATCGCTCTTTTACAAAAATGTCGCTTTTAAAAAAAGCGCAAGGGCCCAAGCGCTTTTTTCAAAAAGTGTTGGCAAAAAAGTTTTGCTATTTTTGTAGGTATAGGTACAATATAACCAAAGATAGTGATTTTGATGGTAAAAATAGGCAGAAAGATCCCAAAGAATGTTCACCTGCTGCGAAATGCATTGTGTTTTTGGTATAAAATTAGCAAATTTGGAAATGCCTGGACATTTAAAAAAGCAAAATAGCGCGTTTAAAAAATGGGGCCGTTGAAAAAAGCCCTTTTCTCCATCCCTACTGTTGGCGTACTCATCTAACCAACCAAACATCAACTGAACAGGCAACTGGGGCACGGAGGCGGACGAGCTGGCGGGCGAGACGGAGCCGCTGAACACGACCACCGGCAGCGACTCGGCCCCCGAGGGCGGAGTCAAGCCGCCCACCAACGAGGGCGGCGATGCGTTCTTCGAGGGCGCCGGCGACAAACCGCATGTCGTGGAGGATGAGGCTGAGAAGGTTAGGCTTGTGAAAATGGTTTTGAATGAGTTTGATTTCTAGACTTCGCTAGTGAGCTGCTGTTGCCATCAGCAATTAGAAATCATCCTAGAATGATTTTTTCTGTATTTTTCAGCAGCTTTACTTTAAAAAAATTTTTCTCTCTCTGTGATCTTTGTGTAAATCAAAAATTTGAGAATTATCGTGTACCTGGATTAAACTCTCGCCAGTTTCAAAATTAATTCATTTGGCTTATTTTGAGTGCTTTGTGTAAATTAGAAATTTTCCATCCACTTAAACAGATCCCCCCATTACCGCGATCAGGTGATGACGCTGGACGAATGGAAGGCTAAGCAGCAGACAAAGAAGTCTGAGTTCAATGTGCGCCAGCCGACCAAAGACAAGTCGCTGAAGCCGCTGCACACGAAGCTGGACGACACGTCCGAGTCCGACGAGATCATCGTGAAGGTAGGTGCAGTGTGGACGTGTAACTTTGCTTAGTGTGTTTTAATGCTTTGAATCGACGGACCACAAAGTATGCGTCCAAAATTATGTATGTCTTAGCCGATAGTGCGCGAGCGCGATGCTTATGTGCATAGGGTTGGAAAAAAACGTTTTTTTTAACTCGATGTTTTTTTGTTTTTAACGTTTTTTTTAATAAAAAACGTTGTTTTTTTTAAAGCTCCCAGATATAACCTTGTGTCAACATATATAGGTATATCAGACAGTGGCAATACTCTGTGATGTTATATATGACCATATAATGTCTGTGGAGCCATGGGATAGCATTATAAGTGGTGATTTGTGTCAAAAATATCCATTTTTCGTCGACATATCGTTCGTATATCGCCTTATAGTTGAATGTTCGTGACTTCAGGTAAAGTTTGGCACGGAATAGTGATCAAACAAGGTTATAAAACGAGGTGGTTACTTTGGGAGTGAAGTTACACACTGTGGAGGTACGTGGAAGCACATTACCTCAATATTATATACTATAGCAACATATGACGGCTTATTAACCCATGGTAGCATATATAAATGGATACTTTGATACTAAAAATGCCACAAAACCAATGAAAACGACCACCAATGTCAATTTGTGTGTGAAATTGCGCGCTTGCGCGCCAAAATTTTGCAAAATACCTAGTGCTTAGTATTAAAAATTTCGGTCGATGTTTTTTTAAAAAAAAAAAACATTTCGGACGTCATGTTTTGTTTTTTTTTTAAACGTTTTTTTTAATAAAAAACGTTTTTTTTAAAACATCGGCCAACCCTATATGTGCACGCACTTTAACAAAAATAAAACACAAAAATGTTCAGTGTAAGAAATTAACAAGCGCTGAATGTTTTTCTTTGAAAAGTTTTTCTTCTGTTGGAAAATTTTTGATTTCATTAACGAGGACGTTATGACTGGGTGTTTTCTCCAGAAAATGCCAAGGGTGCGGTCAGTAGAGTAAAACAATGCGCAATTTTATCAGAATATTAGGCTTTTTTCAGAATATAATAAACTCGCGATGTAAAAATTACATTCTTTTCATTATTCCTTGCTCTTTATCTTCCGAACATTGACAATAAGCGCTGCAAACGTGACAAAAACAACTCCCCCCCCCACCCAACCAGGAGCGCCCGTCCAAGAAGATCACCGTGGACATCAATATCGAGTTCGGCGCGGGCGGCGGCGGCGGGGGCGGGCCGGGCGGCGGGCGCGGCCGCGGGGGTCCCAGGGGTGCCCCAATGGGTGCCGGCGGCGGCGGCATGAGGGGTGGCCCTGGCAGTCCCAGGGGTGCGTTCGGGGAAGGGGTTTGGACGGTATAGCGTCTCGATGTCGACCACTTTTATTAAGAATGTCAATATCGGAGATCTTGTAAAAATCGGTGTTGAAAAGTGCCGTATATCCTTGAATAAGACCCCCTTGAAAGACTCCCTCCCTTGAATAACTCTCCAGACTTGAATCACTCCCCACACTTGAATAACTCTCAACACTTGAATAACTCCCCACACTTAAATAACTCCCCATACTTAAATCACTCCCCCCTCCGTGATGGGTGGGACATATGTTGCACAAATAAAACTATCAATGACGGACCGGTAAACGCCTTTGATGAACGATAAACACCGAAAAATCACTCCCCTGGGATATTATTCGAAGTTATACGATATTGTTTGCAAATCGCAATTGCGGTTCTATGCACACCTCGTGAACTGTGTGCAGGTGGAGATCGTGGCTTCCGCGGCGGTGGTATGGGCGGACGCGGCGGCGGCATGGGCGGGGGTTTCCGTGGTCGCGGAGGTTCGTTACCGTTGCGCTTGCTCGAGTGTTCCACGCAAGCGCTCAATTTCACAAAAATTGACCTTGGAGGGTTGTTTTCACAAATTTCTGCGATCCTTGTTGTAAAAAAATTTAAAATTTCCACATGCTAGCACGTAATAATAAGCCATAATTTTTGTACCAAAAGCTCATAACATTAAGTAAATGCGCTTTTCCCAGTATTCACACAATTTTTTTGATTTGAACAATTCCCTTAAACTGCCCCCCCTGTATTCACTTAAACTGCCCCCCCTGTATTCACTTAAACTGCCCCCCCTATACCCCCTTCAACTCGCATCGGAAACAACCGCAGGTGGCATGGGTGGCATGGGCGGCGGCGGCGGCGGGCGCGGCCGTTCGGGCGAGTTCAATCTCGAACAGGAGAGTTTCCCCGAACTGGGAAGCGCCCACGCTTGAACACGGGCTGCCCGACTGCGGCAATGGATCAAGCTTACAAAGGGTCTTGTTATGTGTTTTTAGAAAATGTTAGGATTTTGGAGCGAAGGTGCAAAGTTACGGTAATTTGATGATAAGTTTTTTATAGTGAAGTTAGGGGAGTTATAGTTTATTGTAGCGTTTGTGTGCAGTTCCGCTTAGAATGTTCCCCCGTAAACTGGATGAAGTCTTTAAATTACAATTTTTGTTTCGTCCATGCGTATGCCCATTTGTTATCGTTTTGTGGAGTTGCTATTCTGCCACACAAATCGAATTGTAAAACTCGGTCCACTTTTTGTGGCTTTTATTTGTCCCATTTTTTACAAATACAAAATCAGGCGCTCTTAAGCTTTGAACGTTTACTTGAAGCTATAAATCGAATGACGTTTTTGTTCTTGTCGGTGACTTTTTTATCGTTTTCACACCACGAAACGACCTAGTTTTGTCTACTACAATTACACTAGTCTTAGAATAAAAGCTGGTACCGTAATGGAAAAACGCACTCAGTTTCTATAATATTCGTTTGTATATATCTAGTTTTCTAAACATAGCGCCTTTATCCAATATATTTGATGAGCCTTGCTGTCATCAAATGTTCAAAAGATGTGAATTTAATTTTATGTGTAAATGTCTGGATATTTATTTTTATTCTACACCTGACTTGTTTCTTCGATGTGGCTTGAATGTCTTTTGGGCACACAGTCCCCTTATTTTCCTCTGATGTTTTCAGTTTTTTTTCGGCCAGCTTTCGCTGAGAAATTGGCGCTTTTCTGCAAGCTTTTCCAAATGATAAATTATTTGATCAAAGTAAAAGTTAATGCGCTTCTGGATTTGTTGGGAGGTTTGTTTGAATTGTTGATTCTTATAAGGATTTGTTATTTCGAGTAGAAACTGATTGTTTTGACTCTGATGACTTACTTTATCGTGTTTCCATTGAATACATTACGAGAGGTGGGGGTTGTCATAAAAATGGAGTGACCGGGAAATTTTTGAACGGAAACTTTCAAGATTGACATAGTAATCAATTGATTGACATAGACATGATTGGCAAACCCCACTTCGCACTATCTACAATTTATTATCAACTTCTTTTGTGTTAGTAGAGTTCGTGTTTGAAGAATTCAGCGTACTCGTTTGGTAAATTTTGTCATTTCTCTTATACTGAATGAAAATTATTGCCGTGAACTGATTTGAAAACTATTTCTCTGATATCTCAACGATAGTCCTTAAAAAGTCAAGCACTCTGTGCAAATTACTTAACGCAAAAGAACAGGCTAGCTAACTAATCAGCAAAGTCAGCTTTAGCGATTTTATCAGTGTCTCGGTAATGCCCCGTCCGGTGGGCAGTCGCCGCAGGGGGGCGGTGCAGGGTGGCTCTTTTAATGTGTCGCGTCCCGCTACTTTCTGCTCTTCCTATATGGTTTGCCTTGACCTGCCTGGGTTGTGCCACCAAAACTCATGAGTGCTGCGTTGTCGTATTTACTGTTTCTGGTCTCTGTGCCAATTGCAAATGTGCACTGGCTTCGAGAGCTATCCGTTGGAAAGCACGTGGGGACGACACTTCTAAAAACTGCTAAGTTGCACATAAGGAAAACATTAATCGGTACCAGGACCAAAAATTTGTTAACGACAAGAAGTCTAAGTACGATTCTTCACTGAACTTATTCCCGGATGCATTTTTGTTACTGTCCAACTGCATTTTGTGGAGAGGTCAGTGCCTGCGCCCATATATATTGAGAGGAGAGGCAGAAAATTTTTAAATTTTATAATGAATATTTGGAACTTTGGAGCAAGGATATCACTGGCATGGAATAGGAAATTAAACTTGAAATGTCATTTTCTCAAAAATCGTTTTTTGGAGTTTTAGACTGAGGCTTCGTATTTTAACTGGTCATCGTGGCATGTGCTCATTGCTGTCGCTCGCGAGGGGTATGGGTGGCTGCATTGATACCATTATCGGAGCCACCCTGTATCAGTGAGCAAGCCAGAGTCATGGATTGAGGACCAATTTGGTGGCACTTCTCGCGGGAACGATGGGGCCACTGCGACCCGAGCGCCGCCATCGAAGCGGGGCCGGTCGATTAGGTCTTTGCTTCATCCATTGCCTGTGGTTTGAGTTTTTTTTTTACGTGCACCCTGCTTGATTTCAGCTCGCCCACAAAGACCTTGTCGTCCATGTCGATCAACGGCACCCAGGCCAAGCTCAGGAAGGTGTCAGCCGATCTCCCCTGGCTGCAGCTGTGCAACCCGTTTTTAACCAATGAACTCTGCGTGCACAAGAAAAAGGTGGAGGAAGTGAGAAATTGGCTCGTTGCCAATGTTTACGGTGGGCGGAGAAAAATATTGCTGCTGACTGGCCCGTGCGGAAGCGGGAAAACTGCTACGGTGGGTTTGGGAGTACTCATGCCTTAACGCCTAATTAGCTTATTTCCTCGAAATACCCCCTGGTTTTTTCGAGCTGAGGGAAAAATACCCCCGTCGAAATACCCCCAGTCTGGATGGAATAAGGTACATAATCCCATCATACCCATGACACTGACCCATCTCGAAAATTTCTGGCGAAATAATACCCCTCTCGAATAAGTCCCCCTCGAAATACCCCCTCATAATTTTCACTCTGAAAAAATAAACCCCCTGGGGGTATTTCGAGGAAATACAGTAAATATTTCTTCTCGTTCTTGACGACCGTTGCCCCCCCCCCTCCCCCGAATGCAGGTGCTGTGCCTGTGCCGGCAGCTTGACGTGTCCGTTCACCAGTGGTCTAACCGCGTTGGCTGCCGCACTTCCAGGTGGTTTATTCAGAAATCATTGTAAATAACCGGCTTTTTAAAATTTTATTTAACTAGATTTCATTATTATTTAATATAAGATTTTTTAAGAACTGGTTTTAGAAAAAAATCTTGCCAAATTCTATTTTTAAATCAGGGACGATTTTTTGTTGGTTGTTTTTTGTGGTGCTGGATTGCAGCAAAAATTTGTTGTTACGGGTTTTTGATCCCTTATACCAAAATACCGTATTTCCTCGAAATACCCCCCCCCCCCCGAAATAGCCCCCTCTAAATGGCAACTATGATGAATCAATAACCCCTTTTCGAAATACACCCCCCCCCGTCTGGAATGATTTACATCATGTATGTAATTTAAATACACGATGTATTTATTGCTGCCAGTTTGCATCGCAGCTACGCATATATTCTCGAGGAAATACGGTTTGTAAATTTTTATAGTCTACTCCCACAACAGATTCAACTCCGGTGAGAATCCCGACGTGCTTGAAACTGCCTGCGATGAAGGACAAGCAAACGCGTTATATGACTTTCTGTTACAATCGACCGATTACGGTAACGGGCTCGTTCTCACCGACGTGTCTGAAGAGACTGAAGAGGGTGCGGCTTTCGAGGATGGGAACTGTGAATCTGATTTTACGGACCATGGTGCGCGAGGAAGTGTGCTGTTATTGGAGGATCTACCAAATGTGTGCTACAGGTTAGGGTTGGGAATTTCAAAATTTTCGGGTTTGGGTAACGGGTCCAAAAAATTCAGGTCGGGTGTCGGTTCCAAAAATTTTGCGGGTATCGGCTTCGGGTAGTAGAGTCGGGTTCGGGTTTCGGTTCCAAAAAGTGTGTGGGTATCGTGGTCGGGTCGGGTTCCCAACCCTATTACAGGTGACAACTGCATATTACAAGTTTTTTATTGAACAAAATAAAATTTTGATAAATGACATTTAAATTATGAAATTTAAATTTTCAAGTATGTCAAAATATAACGAATGTTTCCAGGGACCCGGCTATTCTGTGGGACGCTCTGCGCCAGTGGCGCGTCAGTCATCGCACGGGAACGTTGATTGTTTGTCTTTCAAACTCGAGTTTCTACGAACTGAACCCCATCCGCGTACTGCCGCTGGCTGTGCGAACTCAATGCGCCATGGATGAAATCTCTTTTAATCCTGTGAGGGCGTTTTGAAGTTGACAACTCATTTGCTTGTCAGTCTTTTTGACGTGTTTCTCGCGTGATCTCAGATTGCCAAAACGCTGCTAGCTGGAGCTTTGGACAGGGCTCTGCGACTGTGTGCCGAGAAGCCCCTGCCGCACGCTGTCACCAAATCTATAGTGTCCACGGTGGCAGCTGCGAGTAATGGTATGTTTTGATTATCATTTCGTGTGGGAAAGGGCCTAGTGTTGTCGTATGTTCATGTATGTTTTTGTATATATTTTAAAGTGGACGGTTACCTCAGAGCGTAGTCTATGGGGACTTATTCAAATAAATCAATATATGAATATTTTCTTCTTTTTAGTAGAATTTTTTTTGAAATCATAATTTTCTTTTCCATCTAAGTTGAACAAAACTTTTCTCATCACCACCACAGGCGACGTGCGCAGTTCAATTAACAATCTGCAAGTGGCCTACACTTGCGTTCAGGCTAACCTACACGGTGGCAATGTACTGACAAATCTATTCACCAAAGATGGCCAATTAGAATCAGTGCATGCGGTGGGCAAATTATTGTATCCTAAGAAGGATAAAGAAAGTGGCCAGTGTACAGTGGATGTGGATGATGTAGTTCAGCAGTGCGGTGTGTCAGTTGATCGCCTGTGTTTGATGCTGCAGGAAAATTATGTTCACTTGCAAGGCGACCCTGGTTCGTTGCATTATTTTTAGATTGTTTACCTTTGTGTCTGCGCACACTATTTTTCAACTGAAATTTCGAAAATACAAATTAGGTTTAAATGTAGAATTTGAGTTTTCTAGAATGAGTTGTTTATCAACCACAGTTGACGGAGATTAAGAATTACTCATTCTAGTAAACTCCAATGCGTTCATAGCTGATTTATGAGTTTTCGAAATTTCGGTTGAAAACTACGTAGTGTGCGCAGAGCCTTTGCTACATTATTGTGGGGGGTTTTGTTTTCTAGATGCTGGCCTCGATTCTGTGCGCCGCATAAGCGAATCTCTCAGCTTTGTCGACTCACTGCCAGCTTCTTCCGAAGTGACTTTTATTGAAATGCGCAACGAATATATTGGCAGGATAACAGCGTCGACGTGCTTGCAGCACTCGCTAGGTTTGTTATCAACCCAAAATTGGCTGCATGCCAAAAATTTCAGTCGTCTCTGCTTGCAGGGCGTCGACAACCTGGCGCAGCCGGTCGTATGTTGGCCATTTCTCGCAACAAGTGGCTCGATGTACGACAGAAAGTTGAACGGAACACTGCTCACGCTTTGGAGGCTTTTGCATGGAGTGCGTTTTTGGAGGTGTCCAATAGTTATTTATATTGCTGAATAATGTGACTGATTGATTATTGAATTTCAAAACTTTGATTGTTGTTGCACCTTCAGGTGGCTTAAGTTCGTCTGAGCTGTTTGGCGACTGGTTGCCGTTCAGATTGGCGCTGTGCCAAAAAGTTCCAGTCTGCGACAAAATGCAAGCGACTGTGCTTCGTAACATAGCACCGGCTGCTATGCGAAATTATAACGGCATCGGCACAGACTTTCTGTCCACGGGTGCGTTCCAAGTCAGGGTTTACGCATTTAATTGTTATTTGTTTCGATTATCGCTAGTGGCAGTGTAAATTTTGCACTCTCTGTGCATTCTATACATATTTATTCACCGCAATCGTTGAAGATCGTTACTGTGTACTTATCTGTTCACAGGGGAGGTGTGCTCCCCGATGTGCATTTATTGCCCTTTGGAACAGAGTTTTCCAATTAATTAACGCGTAAAAATGTACGTCGCTGTCACATAAATTATAATGGTTTGCGTAGGCGGCGACGGTAATATGGAACGGTTGCGACGTGTCGATAATGATGCTGATACCAGATTTCTCCCATTGAATGATATCGACATTGATTGAGTCATGTGTCTTTTATACATAAAATGTATTTATCGATTGTTTGAACATTTGAGTGACAAGTTATGCATAAATGGCCGCCGAATTTTCAAAAGGTTTGATTTTATTTTTAGAATCATTATTTTAGACTAGGGATGGAAAAATTTTTTTAAATGACATTGTCTAAAACGGCTGTAGAGCCATGGGTGGCATTTTATGAGATAACTTGTTATTTCAGCCAAGTTTTCGTCGACTCGTTACATATCACCTTTCATAGAATGTTGGTGACTTCAACAATGGAATTTTACATGCAAACATGTTCAAATGAGCTTAGATGATAAGGCTAATGCATGTTTTACTTCTAAAGCATGCGGAAGTATATCAGGGACGTATCCAGGATTTTTGAGCGGGGGGGCTGCTTGCTTACGGAGGCCGGCGAGCGGGGGGGGGGGGCTCAGCCCCCCCCCCCTAAAATTTTACGTACAGAGTGGCGGAATGGCGCCATGGCGCTGGCGCCACTAGTAGGCGCAACGCCATGGCGCCATTGGCGTTAGCGCCAGCGCCATGGAACGCTGTATATGTATGTAAATATACATACAAATACAGCAAACAGCACATAATTGAGCATATTTATAATGATTTCGGCCACAGGGAGCAAATCTGCCGACAATACATGATGTCTGGCGAAAAATGCGCGCTTGCGCGCAAAAATTTTTTACGCTGATGTTGAAAAAGTGCCATTTTCCGGCCACTTTCTGGTCTCAACCCGGGAGGGGGGGGGGGGCTGCAGCGCCCCCCCCCCCCCCGCCCCCCCCCTGGATACAGCCCTGAAGTATATTGGTTGGATTTCAGATACTACACTAAATTTTCATATTTACTAGCACGGAAATAGCTTTGACACTAGAATTGCCATAAATATAATACTGTGGACCCCCAGGTGCTACAACCTCGTCTCCAATATAATGATATAACCCTTCTGGTCTTGCAACCTTATCATTATGAGCCAAATAGCAACACCTTGGACAATGTCCCCTTCCGTCAGAACTTTCAACGATGCGCTCATGCAGTCCATCCTGCCTAATTACGCCAAATGTACAGCACCTAACAGGGGACTTGGTTACCTTGTGCACGTGTGGAACGACAAACGATGGCAACGCGCCAGCTAGGTAATCACACAATTCCGACAATTCAACGAACGGCATAGTGTCCACCGGACGATCAATAACTGCCCTACAAGCCCTACGCTTGCCGCGTGCGCGGGAACCCTGTCTGCCAAACTTCACCAGCTTGGTGCCTTTCGACCTAGCTACTCCGAAGGACGTAGGCTTCTGAGCTTTTCGGTCTACTTGGTTGCCACAGCTAACAAAGTCCGGTCGCGCAAATTGCAAAAGCTTGCGGCGGATAACGTGCGGCTGTAATTTCCCTCTCTTACCCACCAGATACCAAAGGTTTCTAGGCTGCACAACTTTCTTCAGCCTTTCCGCAGTTTTCTCAAAAACACCACAAATTCCGGGCTCAATAAAAGTCGGCTCCATGATCAAGTGATCAAGCAACCACTGCTGAGAAGCATCACAAATCACTTCGCCATTGGGCAAAACAGAATCAACAACGAAATCACCGGCGCCCTGAACCTTTTCCGCATACGTGGCCCTTCGCTGTATTTGAAACATTTCCGACACGGGTTCAAAACTGTCAAAAACTGGGCCCATTTCCAAATCATCAACCTCCCAGAAACCTTCAGAACTTGGCGCACTTTCAGAAACAGAAACAAGATTCGCCCACGCTTCGAAAACCGATAACTGAACATCACCCGAATGCAAGCAAATAAAAGCGACCTCCATCATGATTCACAAATTAGAATTAGAATTAATTAGATCCACTAGCTGGAATGAGCCAATAGCTTCAGTAGAGAATTAGTTGCACCAGAGTAAGCTTGAATTACACTAATTGGGTTTCTCGGATAACGTTTGCAATTAAGAGTTTCCAAAGTATTTAAATATTTCCAATTTACCTTTCCACTTTCCAAATCAAGACATTTAACATAAAAATGACTAAATAACACTCAGGGTCATGAAAGCTAAACCAGACAGGTGAGGATAGCAGTACGATGCACTGGTAAGAGACCACACAAGTCCAGGTACTTAAGTCCTAGCTTGGCACAGCACCACTATCAAAAGTAATCTACGACGACGTAGCACAACTGTTTGGGCCCTTACGAAAGCCTAGAGCGAGTCAATAGGTGTACAGCCTACTTCAGCTTATACTACGCCTAAAACAAGTCCACAGAGGTCCAGACGTACAGTAAGCATCACAGATGGTGGGTTCTCCCCATACAACACCCTATCTTAGCTATACCGGCAGCTCCGTGTGGCCACTCCTGCCCCTGTGAACCTAAATGTCACCGTGCAGAGGGAAGAGAAGGCCTATGCCAGAGTTAGCAGAGAATGAATAACCAAGGGTAGGCTCATTTCAGCTGGTAAATCACTGACTTAGTAATTAGAATTGGATTGAATAGACTGATGATAATCACAAGATTGGGGCTCTCTTTTATGGGTCTGAAATGCCCAAAACTGGTTTGCAGCTGGGCGGAGCCAACCAATCACGGAAGTGCATTCGAAAGTGTACCGAAAATAAGTGACTTCAGTTGAACAGAGCCATGTTACCACAAGGGTTACTTTTTAATGGAACAGAGGGGATGGTGACTTGACATTCAGGAACACCTTTCTTCTGGCACTCAGCCAGCTAACAAAACCAAACCTGGAACTGTGCCAAACTAGAAAATGACATACCTACAGTAACCTACCGAATGTAACGCACAAACTAACAGCTTAAAAAATCTAACAACTTAAAAATGCCTACTGAATGAGACTCTCAAACTAAACGTGATTCAATTAAAAACCAGCCGAGTGACTCTACAGCTACTCGAGAGCTGCAAACAAGTGCAAAGGACTAAAAATACAAAAACAACCGTAATTGCTCAACGTGAGCTCGTCCGAACCAGCGTACCAAATCGGCCAACGTGGAACTAAACACGACGTGCAAAAGTGCAAACACAGAAATACGTGCAAAACACAGAAATAAGTGCGAACGTAAAAATACAATCACAAACACATGCAATTATCACAAACTAAAGGGGGTTAGGTGGGTAATTAAGTGCAAATAAATACATGTACACACGTAATAAATCACATACCGCGGCACCTACCGCGAACCTACAACCTAAGCCTACCTACAACCTACAAAATCACAAAACTCCTCCCTGTGGCAGCAGTGGCTACGGGATATGTGCCAAACTACACACAAAAACTGCCCCTTTTGGCATTCTTCCAACTTCCTTTACTAATTTTTAACCTAAGGCACATATCCCTCCAGAAGGGTTGACCCGTCTCTACTCCGAAGGGCGTAGGCTTCTGGAGCTATCGGGGCCCTCCCTTCCGGTGGCCACTCCCACCAAGAACTCTGAGCGGCCGAAGTCTGTCGCTCCGCGGACGTTTCCGGCGGCCACGCTGTCGACGCTCGCGGGGACTGGGTAGGGGTGAATTTACAAGTTTTTGAACAATGAACTGTCGCCAAAATACGGCGGCAGCGCTTAAACCCCCTCGAAAATACACTCAGTGCCATTTTCTGAAAGTTGGCACTCGGCCAAAAGCGGCCGACTCGACGCTTAACAAAAATCTCCCAAAACACCAAAATCCCCCCTCTCCCGGGTTCCGGCGGTCGGCGGTCGTCGAATGGCGGCGGCACGGCGTTGTCGCGGCCGTCGAAGTCGTTCGCCGGCGCTCGTTTGGCCGCCATGCTCAGGGGAGTCGACTTTTGCTCGGCGCTGCTTTTCCTTTTTAATGAAAGCGCCGTAAATATCGCAAAAGTTAGGTTCCATTCCCGGAGGCGTCGAGTGACGTCACCCGGGTCTTTTCACGACTAGAAGCGGCTAATTAAGCCGTTCCGCTAATTAAGGCCGGCGGCACAGCGCCATCGATCTATCGTTCTATGGTAATTCGCGCTTAATCACCGTCCCAGAGGCGTAGGTCTGGCACTTTGGTGATCTGGCGCCAATTACCATAGCTGGCGTCCGTCGCGCCATAAGTTTCCTATAAGTTAGGTTTCATATAGGGCGACGTCGTAATGACGTCACTTGGCCCAAAAGGGGTCAATATGGCGTCCCCGGCGACTAAAGCGCCATACTTAGGGTTCAGTAAGCGTTAATTGACGCTGGGTCACCGTCCCAGAGGCATAGGTCTGGCACTTTGGTGGCCCGCCGTCAGTTCTCGCATTACATAAAATCAATGAAAACAACCACCAATGGTAATGGGTATGCGTCCTTGCGTGCAAAAAATGCAAAATATCTAGTAAACAGGTATTAGAAAAATTGAACTGCAGTTTAAAAAAGCGTTTTTTAAACGGTGTGAAAGACGCCCACCATCCCTATTTTAGACGTTTAAAACAATGTTTAGTGTTGTCTAAACTTCCGTTATGGTATGCATGAAGTACCTAGTTCGTTTACGCTGAACAACAGTGACATAAAAATGTTTCATATCGTTTACGTGCCTACGCACACATTCGCAAAAGAGCACTTAGTGCAGGCAACATGGCAGAATCGTATAAATACCATTTTCATGTTGTTGCACTCTTTTGTTTTTGTTTTTTATTATCAACCAAGGACGTATCCAGGAAGGGGGGCGGGGGGGCTGCAGCCCCCCCCCCTTCCCGGGATGAGACATGAAAAATATCCGAAAATGCAAATGCTGCTAAATTTTTCAAGTTTGCGTGTAAATTTGGTGTTTTGCCTTTGCCCGGTATTAGCAGCAAATGCGTCCATGTAGACACCAATCCCTGAAAATGCACTTAATTGTACGCCAGCCACTTTAAATGTATGTACCGTATATCCTCGATTATCTACACCTCAAAGAACTCCCCCTCTCGAAACCCCCCCCCCCCCTGTTAGCTGACTGAGGAAAAAATAACCCCCCCTCGAATAACTCTCTCCTCTTTAATGGGTGACAAAGGCGTCCATGTATAAAAGGCGTTTTTATATGTTTCCTTTATCAGCCATGTATTTTTTGCATGTAATGTCCACTAGCATTGATTTCATTGCATGAATTATGGAATTTCGAGTCTATTCATACAATATATTGATCATGCATGTTACTTAAAATTCTGATGAAAAATAACTCCCCCCACGAATAAGTCCCCATGCTTTAAGTTCTGACGAAAAATAACTCCGCAGGGGACTTATTCGGGGAAATACGGTATACATGTACAGCTGTTTTTGGCGCTAGCGCCAACGCCAATGGCGCCCCGCCATGACATGGCGCCTACGGACGCCGCTAGCGTTATGGCTCAATTCCGTCACTGTGTTGGTAAGTCCCCCCCCCCGTCCGCCGAACTCTGTAAACAAACAGCCCCCCCCGTCAGCCGGACTCTGTAAACAAACAGCCCCCCCCGCTCAAAAATCCTGTATACGTCCATGTCATCAACGGCTATCACCACTGTATTTATTTGCACTGAAAACCCGATCATTTAGCAGCTTCTACACAGCCGGTGGCGTGGGCAAAGAGCTCATTTCACGCATTGTCTGTCTGTGAAATTGCCGCCGGTCATTATGCACTGGCGTGATTTGCAATCACGCCCGTGCTGCGTGATTGACTGCTTCATATGTTGAGGATTGTGGTTGGGTGCGCAGATTTTAGTTGCTATTTAGATTGTCCGTGCGGTGGGCACGGAAACGATCTTCACCCCGGCGTTCAGTTTAGTTGCTATGCACCCATTTTTCAGCTACCTCCGAGGTCTCATTTTAGCCGCTGGTTCAATTGCATGTGGTTTTGACAATGGGTTTCCATTCATTGCTAGTTGACATCGCTAATTCATGTCAACTTAATATTCACTAAATCACACCAAAAGAATTTAAAACATCACATTTAACAGAAAACGCGAAAATTAAGTGTCATATTAACCAGGGGCCAGTTACGTAAATTGAGAAGTGAAAAGTAAAATGGCAAATGTGACGTGAAATGATAAGTGAGCAGTGAATTGAGAAGGAAATTAAAGCGAGGGGAAATTATATACTTTTTTTACTTCGATTTTCCAATTTACTTCTCAATTCGCTTCTCAATTCACTCCGCATTTGCTATTTTACTTCCCACTTCTCAATTTGCGGAACTGGCACCAGGTGCCAGTTCTGCAAATTGAGAAGTGAGAAGTAAAATGGCAGAAGTGAAGTGAAGTGGCAAGTAAAATGGCAAAAGCGAAGCAAAAAATAAAAAGTAATTTCTCTTCGCTGTTGCCGTTGCCATATTACTTCTCAATTCACTTCGCTTTTGCCATTTCACTTCGCATTTGCCATTTCAATTCTCACTTCTCAATTTGCGGAACTGGTATGCTCAGGTATGCTCTATCAGATAGGAATGTTGAAATCATATTCAGTTGACCAATCATAATTATATTCACTAAAAGACAATTGACATCCGGTGTGTGTGGCGTCATAATGCTCTCTTTAAGTGTCATCTTGCGTCGCGTCGCTCTCAAGTGACAATTCTTGAGAACGTTGTCTACTGTACCGTCAATATTTGCCGCTAATTAGCACATGTTCGTTTGTCCGGCTGCACAAAAAAGCTATTATGTGATTTACTATTGAGCGCCTCGAATAAGACTCAGGGGAGTTATTTTTTCGTCAGAAGTCTTTCAGGGGGGGAGTCATTTTTTCCTCAGAAAACTTGGACTTAATTCACTGTACTGTGCAGTCCGTCAACTCATGTAATCCAGGTATTTAACTGTCCAACAACAACAATAATACGTGTATACATTGCATACACATCATGTATCTGCTGTCGCTGCTGTAGGTAAATATTCTTTTGTATTGTGTGCGTTCCATCGAGAATGGTGAGTTATTCGAGGGGGGAGTTGTTTTTCCTCACATCGCCAACAGGGGTGGGGGATATTCGAGGGGGATCTTATTCAAGGATTTGCGGTATATGAACTTCGTCATTAAAGTATTTTTATATTTTCCTGAAATAGTTCGACATGTAAACGCGAATTGAGGCATCTAGTTCCGAATGTCGGTATCTCCATCATTTTAGGTTTTTCCAAAATTGCATTTGAAAATTCAAAGTTGGCCCGAGCGTGCAACTTTAAAGTGACAAGTCTTGCCCAAGACTTTTTGAAAAGCTTATGGAATTGTCTACATTTTCCATATTTTAAACCCTGCGGCCGGCATATATAGCTAGAGTTATGATGATTTGATTGATAGCAGGTCAGCAGATTCAGTGGAGATACCCTGTTTCGAGTGATTTTTTTCAAAAAATCACTCGAAACAGGGTATCTCCACTTTCTCGATGGCATCAACAGGCCCGGTTGTGCTGCCGTTCTGCTGGCCCATGGCCCCACTTGAGAGCAAATTTCTTACCCAGAGCAGTGGAGATACCCTGTTTCGGACAAAGACATTTTGGAGATACCCTGTTTCCGACAAAGATTTTTTTGGAGATACCCTGTTTCGGATGATTTTTTTCAAAAACTGGTTTGGAATTCTATACCGTAATTCGGATGATTTTTTCTGTTTTGTATGGGAATTTGGACTGTTTGCGTCAAATCTATACCGTAATTCGGATGATTTTTTCCGTTGGTGGAGATACCCTGTTTCGAGTGAAATTTTTGGTGGCTCTTTTTGGAGATACCCTGTTTCGAGTGAATTTTTTCAAATTTGAGGGTGGAGATACCCTGTTTCGGATGATTTTTTTTGTTTTTTCTAAAAATCGGCATATATATATCTCGGGAACGGTATAAGATATTGAAAAAATTATTTTGCTATCATGAAGAAATAAGTGCACTTATCACAGATCCGCACTTAACTCATTTTTTTACACTTTGGTCTTTACCGACATTCGGAACTAGATGCCTCAATTAGCAGATGTGCTTGAGTAAAACAGGCATCACGGCTTCCGTAGAGTGTCACATTTGTCATGGTTTATCGAGGTCACTTCCAGCTATTTTAATATCCGTTTTTCAAGCAGTTCACTCAGCTTTGTTTACCTCACCTGCTGTCACAAATGTGTGCAATGCATGACCAGCTTTTGCGTGGATTGTACACGCTTCACAGGTTGTCAGCTGCCCGCATCAATTTGTTCAGTGACGCCTGCGATGCGCAGAGCTGACTAAACTGTCAATGTAAATGTCTGGGGAATTGTCATCCATGTTGCCCTCTGATTGTTCTTCACGAACCCGGCCAGACCACCTAGGATGCTAGTCGTTTGGTATGCTGCCAAAAAGCTCACTTAGGATGCTGTAAGGCATCGCTTGACATGACAACTAGCCACACGTATGCCACCATTCAGTCATCTCATGCTTGCTCATCAAATGCGGCACTTAAGATGGATTTCATGACCATTAGAAGTGAATTGACATTGTTGAATATTTTTAAAGCATTTTCTGCCACTTGCCATGTGTTTTTACTTCTCAATTCACTTCTCATTTTACTTCAAAATTCATTTCTAGCACAGTAGCACTTGAAATGGGGCACTACAGCATACAAACTGCATTTTCGCATCATACTAAGTGACTAGCATACTAAATGACGCACCCCCGGGCGGGATGGAGCCTGCAGCCCCTCCAGCCTCCTGGATACGTCCTTGATCCGCCTAGACGGAAATTATGTCCATCCGTATTTGTGTGGGTATCATTCCTTGGTACATAAATAGTTTGAGTGTGACAAGTCAAGCAAGTTTTTATTATTTTTGTGAGGATATGAATCAACTGAAGCTTAAACATGTGCTATTAGTGCTTCTGGAAGCTGTCCTGCAGAGTTGTTAGAATTACTGAACTGTTTTAAAAGTATATGTAAATATAAAGTATTTTATTTTACTCACCATGAAGTATAGAAAATGTAAAATACTTTTTTCTCATATTCATGTGTAAATGTGAGTAAAATACTTTTTTCCCAGGAAAATGTAAAAGTGAGTACTTTTACCCTGGAATATGTAAGAAGCTACTAAATTTTTTACATGTGAGAGTGATTTTTAGTTGTTTTTTTTATTTAGTATTTTTAGAAAAATGAGATGATTTCTTCAAGATTTTGTTTTTTTAGAAACAAAAACAGATTTCCACACAAACACAAAAACAAAATACATTTTCTCTGTACGCGTGTACTTTAAAATGTACGCGTAAAAGTGAGTACATTAATTTTTTAAAGTAGGTATATGTAAACGTATTTACCGTATTTCCACGGGGGGGGGGGGGGTATTTTTCATAGTGGAAATTTTGAGGGGGGTTAAACGAGGGGGGTATTATTTCGCAAGAAATTTTTCGAAGCCCGAGTACTAAATTGTTGTTTGAAACGTGGTATTTCGAGAGGGGTTATAAATTCATAGTGTCCATTTTGAGGGGGGGGGGGTATTTCGAGGAAATACGGTATTCACCGCGTACTCGCGTACGCGTATTTTTCGAGTAAATGTACGTACATTTTAACAACTGTGCTGACTTGTTGTTGCGTATTTGTCTTAATCCTAAATTGAAAATCGTGAATGGCAGGGGGCGCCTTTGAAACTGGCATTTAAATAAATACATGCGACTTCAGTTATCCGCGGCGGCGACAACGCAACTTTTCGCATAAACATTCCACTGGCGATGGCATGTGCGCGTGATCTGTTCATTTTATTCGTCGATGGAACAATTAGTGGTCCGAGTCCGGTCGAAATTGCAATTACCGCGCGGCAATAAAACGTTGCCGCCAGCGGCTAGTGCGCGCCGCTTCGGCGCTTCATTGCGATTGTTTGCCGGCGCCTGCCACTGGGCGAGCGAATTCCACCGCTCCGGTCATTGTGGCTGGGAGAGCGCCAGTGGCGTCGCAGTGTGCCCACACACATTAGTTTTCACCGTGACCGATGTGAAAACTGAAATGGCGACATGGCGACATCCAGCCTACTCTTACTGTATGTATGATATGTGTTTTAGTTTTCAACTTTAAATGTTTTAAAAAATTCTTAGCTTTGAATGTGGTGCAGTTATACTGGTTCTTTCCTCACGTAATGGCTCTTTTTGTTATTTGATGTCTATTTTTTAGAATATGCAGACTTAAAAAAACGAAGTTGAAACATGGCAACTGGAACTATAGTGAGTCGCTGTCGGTCGCCGTGGTGGTTTTTAGTGGGGGTGGTGTTTTCTACACTGCCCCGAAAATTCCAGCTTTCTACCCCACCCCCCCCCCACCCAAGAACTGGAGGTATGGCTTCCGTAGTGTAAAAAATCAAGTGGGTGCTGGAACTGAGTGGGACACTGACAAAGCCAAAAAAAGTTATATATACGGCGACCCAGCCGGTAGTGAGTCGCCGCGGGCCTGCCCATTCATGAGAAGTAGGGGGTGGTTAAGACTATATACCACCCACTTTTCAGCTTTCTGCTTCCCCCACAGGGGGAGATATGACATCCTTAATGCAATCAAAATTAGGCTGCCGAATCTGACCGGGAAGGTGTTTAGTTCTGTTGTCAATCTGCTAGGGCTATATGTCGGACCAGTGACATTTGGTGCTTTTCACTGGCACCAACGCCAGTGCCATGGCTCTTTCCATCACTATCTGTGAGTCCTGTGCTTGGCTATATTGCTCTTCTGACAGTATCGCTAGAAAGTTATAAATCACTGCTGCATGTAGATAAACATAACCGTCCTGTCCTGTGTCGTTGTGCATCGCACAGCAGATTATTTATGTGCATTTTGTCCCTAGGGTCTAGTGGCCAGTTGTTGTGTTGTTGTTTATTGGCCAATGGAATTGTTTTTTTTCTCACTTGTTCTCACCATCTGACCTGAGAGCGAAATTTGATTCCCTCGTTTGTGTCTAACGATGGCAAACCCTTCAAAAAAAGTATTTAAATTTTTAAGTGTTTTTTTCCTAAATTAATTTTCGAATTTTCGAATTTTTCCTGAAATTAATTTTCGAATTTCGAATTTAATTTTCGAATTTCGAATTTTCGAATCTTTTTTTGGCAATTTTCAAATTTTTTTGGCTATTTTTCGAATTTATTTAAATAATTTTCGAATTTTTTTTGGAAAAATATCGAATCTGAAGCTTTAAACACAGAATTTGGACTGTTTTGTAAGTGGCTATACTTGGCAGATGTGATACTCTACAAATAGATATGATTTACGTCTTTGGCTGGTAGACAGCCAACCAAAAACTTGTGAACCAACTCCCCACTCCACTTCACTTCATCACAACTCCGAACGGGTTCAGTCAGCCGTAAGTTCACTGCGGACTGTGGTTTTGACGTCATGAGGGAGTGTTACCTCCAGAAAATGTAGGGTTTATGTCGCCCGAGTATAGCACACTGAGCATACTCAGTACATACAGTGCTCACTTCACAAAATACGGGTACTTCTGAAACCAATACTAGAAACCACCCTTATAAAAAAATATCTTTGATTACATCTCTTTTACTTATATGTAAATGTGCAGTTCCTATGGGCCATCCCAGACACCTGTAAAATGCACTGTGAAATGTCAAATGTTATGCAAAGTGTCTAAAGTTATGTAAATGCTGTGGAAAATGGCAAATATGTTAGCCATTTTCCCGGGCATTTTCATAACTTTTGACACTTTGCATGACATTGACATTCTACAGGGCATCTTACATTTCAACGTTTTTTGACGTTTTTTTGTTTCGTTTCAGTTTTTCATACGCGCCGCGTATCAATTGTCGATTTATTTAGCACGTTGAATTTAAGAGTGCGTTTTGTTGCCTTGAATTCCATGAAAAATTCGAAAAGTATTTTCGAATTTTTGAATTTTCGAATTTTTTGAAAAATAAATCGATTTTTAAGTGTATTTTCTAGGGGTGAAATAAAAATTCCAAAATTCTGAAAAAATTCCAAAATTCGAAAATGTTTTCGAACTTTGAATCTTTTTTTGCCATCGTTATTTGTGTCACGGTTAAGTTTTTAGTTTTAGGAAAAACTTTTGACACATTTGTGGCAAAGACAGATATTCAGATCGTTCTGTCGATCAGACGCCAGTTACGAAATTTTCAAGTGACGAGTAAAGTTATAAAATCAAAATATTTTCATTCAATACCAATTTACATGACACCATAAATTTGTTACTTTTTATCACTTCACCTATCACTTGACGATTTGTAAATATAACAGACACTAGATCTCTGTCGAAAGTCAATTTCTCTGAGCCATTTCCAGCAGCAAAATTGCTTTACCAACCGAAAACATGCGCTTTTCCCATTTTGTATTCATCCCGTGCTTAGGTGAGTGAAAAAGCAACAAAATACAATTATACGTATTGCCAATTTTATGCCATGACGCTTAACATGTGTGAAATTGCCATATACCGTATTCCTCGAAATACCCCCCGTGGGTGATTGTTTCAGAGTGCAAATTTTGACGGGGGTTAAACGAGGGAGGAGTATTTCAAGGGGGGTATTATTTCGTCAGAAATTTTGGTGAAATTCGCCGTAAAGAATATGCTTTTAACTTTCAAGTACCCAAAACCGGTAATAATTGTGTCCAAATATGATATATCGTTTGGACATATCAACGTACATTCCTACACAAACTAGTTTTATACCTGTGTAGCTGCTATGCAAACTGACAGCAATAAATACAGCATGTACAGTGTGCGGCAATTTAGACCTACGCTCGAGATTTCGAATAACTTGTCACTGGGTTGTCGGATTAGCGTCAAATTTTAGGTCAACATCAACAACTAAATAGGAAAGGATCCCAGAAAATATGGCTGCGATAGCTCCACTCGTTCTCAAGATGCAAACACCAATAATTGTCGATTTACTACCACCTTGCTTTACAACCAATTACGCAAGCAAGCGTCTGCCGATTTCCTTATCGGTAATTAAGGCGGATTAGTAGCGCGCGCACGCATTTTGGCATGCCGCTGCAAAAATAAAGAGGAGAAAAAAACAGAAAAAAACAATCCCAATCCCGATCCGGGTCTCGAAAAGTGGATCCCGTTTGAAACCTATCACGGGGTGGTGGTAAAGTGACAATTACGCGTTTCCACGACCAACTTGAGAACAAGTGGAGCTATCGCAGTTATATTTTCAGGGATCATTTCCTATTTAGTTGTTAATGTTGACCTAAAATTCGATTTTAATCCGACCACCCAGTGACAAGTTATTCGAAATCTAGAGCGTAGGTCTAAATTGCCGCACACTGTACATTGCATACATGATGTATTTACATCATTCCAGACGGGGGTATTTCGGGGGGTTATAAATTCATGATGGCTATTTTGAGGAGGGGGTATTTCGAGTGATGGGGGATTCCGAGGGGGGTATTTCGAGGCAATACGGTATTTAACTGAGCGAATATGCGTTACTGCGCGCCCACCCTCGAAGGACACTGATGAAACTATTGGTCTTGTAACTGAATCCGGCTGGACACCCGCAGCTTGGGCCGGATCAAGCCCGCACATCCAGTAAAACTGTTTGCCCGCCACTTTGGAAGCGCGCGCGCATTTTAATTTTTAGGGAAATTATTTTCGCCGAGTGTGGCTTTGGGTGTCGGCGTGGCTCGTGCGAACGTGCTTCTCATTATAGCGCTGTTATGAAGCCACTTTGAGCGCAGTGTCGCACGGTCGACGCGACTGGATGGGTTCACGCACTGGGTACCCCCCCCCCCTCGACACCACAAAAAAGGATTTCGGTCTCACTCAGACAAGTCGACAAGTCCACAAAATGTGATTTTGAGTAAATTGCATTTTAAGTTTCAGACCCAATTCGCCGTCCGTGGTGCGTGTCCAATTTGGCCCTCTAATGCCTACCATAAAGTTCCATATGTTGACACTAAAGTGTCAAATTTTCAGCCCCTGCTCTCAAGCTATATGTGAAAAATGGGGTGTCCATAAAATTCCATTTGGTCAGAGCAAAACTTTTTTGGGGAGGGAAATGGACTTGTCGACTTCTTGCACGCGAGAACATTTTTGTTCCCGGTGACGACGAGGCTGCCTTAAGCCGGAGTTACAGCATAACGATAAATAGAAGGTGAAGCGACAAATACATGTCGCCGCAAATTCGATTACTCAAGAACGCTTATAGGTATCCATCCCTTAATTGACATGTTGAAAGCACTAATCGATATTTACATCGTGTCCACAAATTATCCAAAACACTCCAGTGGTTTTTGAGATATCAATGAAAAACGAAAATTTCGCTATTTGTCGGCAATCCAAACGAGAAATGCTGCCGACAAATAGCGAAATTTTCGTTTTTGAATTTCGGGTAATTTATGAACGTGTCGACTTTTAGAAATCGGTGTCCACAGTGGACTTATAACATTTCTTGCGTTTTTTCCCAACAGAAAGGATGCGGACTTGTCGACTTTTAGCCCAAAACTCAATGCCCAATTTTGTTGCATTTTACCCCAAAAATGTCAAATTTGTCATCGTATATAGGTAGGCATGTGAGGTCAAAAAATTCATGGAAAATGATGAAAAATGTGCGGGAGTAGCCCCAGATGACGTTGCCGGGCCTAACTCGAAATTTTCATTTTTTGGACTTGTCAACTTTTAGAATTGGACGCCTCATTTATGAAAGTCTTTCGGCTCAGCGGGAATATCAGGAAGAAATTAAAAAGTTTTACTAATTGGTTTTGGATCCTCATGAATATCAGTGTGCAAGTCTGAATTTATTTTTTCTGGCGCTCTTTCCATCTAAATATCATTAGACTCGCATAACGATGTCCAAATGCACGCGCCGCAACATTGAATGACCACAACAATTTCCACATCGTTATGTCGACTTTTTATGGCAGCGCCATTTATAGCACAATTTGGAGCATTCTCGTGTGTTCATTGACAATGACACTAGGATAAACGGATACAATGTCTACTTTGTGCACCAGAATGTGCCTTGTTACGTACCAAATTCGATTCACGGAACTGATTTGATTCGGTCACTCTTTGAGAAGCATCCGGGTGTGATCAACTGTCTCAGTGGGTTCCGAGCTTCAGATGGTAAAATACGACGATAACATTTTTCTGAAGCATCACTTCATTCGACCGCGCAGACCAAACTAAATATTTTGTATAGATTGTCATTGCACATAATTTCAGCTTGTGGTTCCCGCTAATTTGCTGCGTCTAATTTAAATCATAAAACTGTCTACCTAATTTGCTTGGTGCACGGCAAACGTAATATTTTTAACATCATTTTGTTAGTCAACGGTAATTATGAATTATAAACTCACTATTAAATGTGTACTGTGTTCACTGGTACGTTTAATTCAAACATGACTTTGTTGCAGTTTTTCATACTTTGTTGCAGTTTACCTAGTTTAGGAAATTCATCAAAGCCATTACTGTATTTCTTCTAATAGAGGAGAGACGTTCTATTTTTTGACAACTTTTCACCTGCCGTTCTATTGAAGATGCCATTGTATTGTAGGTATTCCGTTCTATTAGAAGAAATACGGTGTATGGGTTCATAAAGCAAACCTAATGAGTGGTGATGGGTTACGTCATGTGCCTATTCGTTGCGACTAACGTTTGAGAAGCGATGTCAAAGCGCCACAGACGTTTTGGCGTTCCGCGCTTATTTACTGGTGCGGCGTTGGCGCGAAGCCTATGAAAAGGGTCACGGCTAGTGATGTAAAGAGCGCCGGTGCCAAGCGCGAAAACGCCATGGCGCTTTTCCGACCCACATCGCCAAGCGCCAATGGCGCCAGAGCAAAATGGCGTCATGATGCCAGAATGAATCGCCATGGCGCTTTTCATGGACTTGGTGCCAAGCGCCAATGGCGCCAGAGCAATATAGCGCCAAGCACCAAAAGTGCCATGGAGCTTTTTGCTTTGATAATAGATTCATAATTTGCTTTGGCGCTAGCGCCATGGCGCTTTTACATCACTAGTCACGGCGCATTTTGCGTCATTTGTCGATAGGTATAAAAGCGCCCGATGCTATCACCAAACAAACGTCACCGTGGCGATGTTTATGTCACTTCAGAACTGCTAGCGCCAGTCATCTCGCTTGGCACGACCCCGTTCTGTCGGAAAAACCGCACAACTACCTAAAATAGCAAGCCCCCAAAACGAATCATAACAACCCATCTGCACAACTTTCAGTTGGTGGCGACACTGAGCCCGCTGCAACAAACATCCGCCGCGCCGTGGGTGGGCATCGTGCGGCCGGACCGGCGCGCCGCCACAGCTATTGACTCTTTCATACAGCAGCTCAGCGCCGACGGCGGCGGCAGGCTCAGGTTGGACGATTTTGCCAGGGGGCTGTGCCAGACCCTGTAAAATGTCAAATGTCACGCAAAGTGTCAAAAGTCATGTAAAATGCCCGGTAAAATGGCAAACGTACGTTTGCCATTTTACCGGGCATTTTACACGACTTTTGACACTTTGCGTGACATTTGACATTTTACACGGCATTTGACAGGGTCTGGGACTGGCACCAGCCAGAATTTACCGCTTGGCTGCACTGAATCTTACCATTACCAATCAACATTGCCACCGGCCTGCGCAGGTTCGGCAAGCGATCGGCAGAGATTGACAGCTTCATCGACCAGCTCGGCGGCAGCTCCAAACTTGGCAGTGATAGATTACGGTATGCTACTTACCGCCTAGAATGGCCTTTAGCTTAGGCTGTTCGAAAATCGGATTGAACGATTAGGACAAGCGACAAGGTTCCTATTCTTCAATCTGGTGCTAATTCCGCAAGTGGCAAAGTAAGGAGTAAAGTGAAGATTTTATACTTTTTGATGTTGGCTCCCTCGGCATGTAAACCAGCTCCGCATGTAGACCCCTTGCAGGGGTCTCCAATGGGGGGGCTGCCCCCTTAATCGGCCAGCTATCTAAATATCTATCCGGAGGCAATATTTGAGCGATTTTTCCTAAATTTTCACTCAAAATTGTTCATTATTGTTACATTTTGGCAATTTCCACCTTAAAATCGTTATTTTGGGATATACACATTGTAATATATTCATTTTTAGCTATATTTTACGTACATGCCGAGCGGGTTTACATGTCTACAGGCACAGGGCTATTTCATTTTGCTCTTCGTTTTTACTTCTCATTCCTCGTGTTACTTCTCAAACGGTTTTACAGTTCTCCACTTGCGGAACTGGCCCCGGCCGATTTTGTAGGTGGCATCAACTTTGTTGCATAAATGATAAGTGGCGCAACATCTGTGAGACTTTCCAAAGTTTGCGGCTTTTCAGATTCGGGAAGAGGGCTCGATGGTGGGACTCCGACGCGCCCTATTCATTCCACTTGTGATCCTCTCGGTTGATATGAAAATATTTCGATCGAACGCCGTGCGCATATATTTATAAAAAATACACCTAGTCGATCTCAGTGATGATATTTTTAAAACATTACCGGCAAACCTCTCCAGCGTGAAAAGAAATTTGTGATATGTTTTATTGATATTTAGGTAAAGAACACTGATGCACACAAATGCAACTATAGTGTCAAAAAAATTTCGGGGTTTTTCGTGGAGCTCGATTTATTGTAATTTAAGTGATTCGGCGGTGTGGTAATTCATGTATATATTCATGTGTAATTCATGTATTACATTTAAGATGTTCCTCGAAATACCCCCTCGAAATACCCCCTCAAAATGACCACTATGAAATTATAAGCCCCCCTCGAAATATCCCCCAAATTGAGTGTAAAGAGAATGTGAATGGCAAAACAGGGTTTTTACCATCTACATATTTACTGGTATATAAGTCTATAGACTCTTTTTACACGGTACTTATTGTTGCATTTTTCTATGTCTGCGTAAGTTTCAAACAAATTGCAAATTAATACTGTGAGTTCAAAAAATTCTGACGAAATCATAAGCCCCCTCCCCCGAAATCCCCCATCGTTCAAACACCCCCTCAAAATTCTCACTCTGAAACAATCACCCCCGAGGAATATTTCGAGGAAATACGGTGGTTATACTTACAAGGAGTCAGGCTAAACGAAAAAAACATGTTGTGCTTTATATCAGAGTTGCGAAAACGTATTTACGTTTACCCGAAATACCCGGTTATTCGGGTATTTATACTTACGTTTACGTTTACGTTTTCATAAAATACCATTACGTTTTGTTACGTTTTCCTAACCGAAATACCCGGGTACCAGAGAAAACGTAAAAAACGTTGTGAGACCACAAAATTTCAGCAAAATGCAACTACCACTATAAATTTCCGACAATTTTTAAAATTTTGCGCGCAAGCGCGCACTTATTTTCAAAATAGGTATATTCAATATTCAAATTTTTCCATAGTCGGACCCCACCTGCAGTGCAGAGTATTATGTATTACTTCCCAAACTCGAATTGTGCCAAATGCTTTTAAAGAAGACAGCGGACGCTGTTCTTTAGTGGCTTTCATCGATTTATTTTGTGCTATTTGAAAATCAAATGTTGAAAAAACTCTATGAATCATCATACTACCAATTTTTTGTGACATAACACTTGGGAAAACGTTGACAGAACATGAAAAATTGACAAAAAACACTGGCGAAAAAATAGAAGGGCAGCTTCCAACAGACGGCGTCTCCAATAAAAAGTTGGTGAAAAATAGAACGGCGCCCCTCTATTAGATGAAATATGGTAATAATTTTTTTACGTTTACGTTTTATTTTACGTTTTCCCAGGTATTTTTAAAATACCTTACGTTTTAGTATTTATACTTTCATTTTGGAAAAGGTATTTACGTTTACGTTTACGTTTTCCAAAAATACCAGTATTTGAACAACTCTGCTTTATATTCACATTACCTAGTTGATGTTCTGTCTGACCTACTTTTACCTGATGTCGTGACCGTGAGAGCTGAAGTGAGAAAATGCGTGAGATAGCTGAAATGATGATACAATAGAATAAATTTGCATGTTTTACCATTCAAATATTTCCTACAGTTGAATTGGTTGGAATTGCGACTGAATGTGTTTCAAAGTGTGCGAACAGTGAAAAATATTGTTACATTTTACCTGAAAACCTGCAGAGCACCCTGAAAAGCCAAGCACAAAAAACAGTGTACCTAGCTCGAGTTTTTTTCCAGAAAAACTCAAAGCACTGATACTGTATTTCCTCGAAAAAACTCAAAACAGAAAGTGTTGTCAGAAAAAACGTCCCCAACATTCTGTATGACCGCTTGGTCATTTTTAACATAAAAATCACGAAAAAATCGAATTTCATTTATTCATAACCTATAAAATTATTTACTATTGTAGTAGTTGATTGAACTTACTAAAAACTTGTAGTAAGTTCAATCAACTATGACACTGCAATAAAAAACGACTGGCTGAAATATACAGTATCAGTAAATCTCGAGAATTAGGAAGTAAAAACTCTATCCAAACGTATTGGCTAGACCTTTTTGAATCAACATGGATTTTGTCATGATTTTGTTGCTTGCAATTTGCTTCACCTTCACAATGAACGCCAGTGAGTTCGATTTGTTTTGGATTTATGTAGGTACAGTTATTTGCACCTAAAGGAGAGTAGCGATATTTACCGTATTTCCTCGAAATACCCCCAGGGGGTTTATTTTTTCAGAGTGAGATGTTTGAGGGGGGGTCAAACGAGGGGGATATTTCGAGGGGGGTCTATTATTTCGCCAGAAATTTTTTGAAATCCCAGTACTAAATGGTTGTCTGTAACGGACACAGACGTCGAAAAATGCAACAAAAACCGACATGTAAATATAAGACTCTATAGACTTATATTTATATGTACCTAGGTACGTGGACGCCGGACGGTATCAACACTGTTCTAACATAACACATTCATTGTTTTTCACCTGTGTTGTACGTTTCCCGGATCACAAACCATAGCTTTTGTCATTTACGTTCTCTATACACTATACCGTATTACCTCGAAATACCCCCATGGGGGTTTATAATTTCGCCAGCAAAATTTGAGGGGGGGGGTTTATTCGAGGGGGGGGGGTTATTATTTCGCCAGAAATTTTCGTGAAATTCATAGTAAGGAATATGTCTTTTCTTACACAAAAACGGTAATAAATGTGAGAATGTAGGTTATATTGGGGCTGTAGATGTACATCTGTACACAAATGATCGTATAAGAGTAGCTGCGATGCAAATAAGTAGTCATAAATACATCATGTACATTGCAGTACATCATTCCGGACGGGGGTATTTCGAGAGGGGTTTATTATTTCCCCAGCCCATTTTGAGGGGGGTTAATTCGAGGGGGGGATAATTCAAGGGGGGGGGATTAGATTAGATTAGATTTCAAAATGAGATGTAGGGGGATAATTCAAGGTAATACGGTATTTGGGGGGGGTATTTCGAGGGTGGGTTTATTAACTCATAGTGTCCATTTTGAGGGGGGTATATCGAGGAAATACGGTAGCTACCCGATATTTAACGTGACGTGACATCGAGGACACACAGGATATCCTCATATTTTTTCCTATGACTGCAGTTGACATTTTGTAACAATACTGTTGGGTCAAGTAATGAGACGACACACAAGGCTAACGAAACGAGTTAAAATATAAAAAGTTTTTGTGGCTTTAGAAATCGACACACTTTAGCTCACAAATCGAAGGGTTAGGAACCGGTGCGGCTAAATATTTATCTAGTCGTCCTCTCTAAAAAGGCGCGTCAAAATATAATACACTTTCTCAGATGCAACGGTGCCTGATAGATCCTGGATAGAATACAATTCCTTAGATGAAAGGAAGCCTGATAAAACTTGGATAGGATACAATTCCTTTGATGAAAGGAAGCCTGTTAAACCTTGGATAGGATACAATTACTTAGATGCAACGAAGCCTGAGAAACCTAGGATAGGATACAATTCCTTAGATGAAAGGAGGCCTGAGAAACCTTGGATAGGATACAATTCATTATATGAAAGGAAGCCTGATAAACCTAGGATAGGATACAATTTCTTGGATGAAACGAAGCCTGAGATACCTTTGGTGCAAAAATCCCACGTCGTCGACGATTTCGTACAGCAGCTCACCCGCGACCACGCTGACGACACCCCCGCCAGGCTTAGGTTGGCCGATTTTGCCAAATTGAATTCACCGCATGCGTTGCACTTAACCTCACCACCACCAAACAACATTGTCACCGGCCTGTGCAGGTTCGGCTAGCGATCGGCGGAGATTGACGTAAACGTGTTGCCGATGTAGTATTTATTTCACGTTTATTATTTCGTCACATTATCGTACGTTACTAGTGTGCCGATAAATGTATTTACTTATTTGATAAATAAAATATAGAAGATCACGTTACTTGGATCTAACAAGAACAGATTGTTACCTTCCACCTGCGCAAGCTTTTTTGAAAACAACTTTTATCCGAATTATCGGAATGACTTTCTTTGTGCCTATTGCAGTGCGGTAGGAGATGCTGTTCTGTGCTGCCGTGGCGACTGCCAAAAACGAACCCTGCAAAAATATGTAATTACTGCAAGACGGTTTTTCGTGAAGCTTGATTTTTTGTAAGTAATTCGGTGGTGTATGAATTCATGTACCGTATTTCCTCGAAATACCCCCCGGGGGTGATTGTTTCAGAGTGAGAATTTTGAGGGGGATTAAACGAGGGGGGTATTTCGAGGGGGGCTTATTATTTCGCCAGAAATTTTTTGAAATTCCAGTACTAAATTGTTGTTTGTAACTAACGCAGACGTCAAAAAATGCAACAATAACCGCTATATATAAGAGTCTATTGACTTATATAAGTACCGTATTTCCTCGAAATACCCCTGGGGGGTTTATTTTTTCAGAGTGAGAATTTTGAGGGGGGGTTAAACGAGGGGGGGGGGTATTTCGTGGGGGGGGGGGTATTTCGAGGGGGGGGGTATTATTTCGCCAGAAATTTTTTGAAATCCCAGTACTAAAATGTCGTCTGAAACGTACGCAGACGTCGAGTGTAGACGTACAAACACTGTTCTCACATAACAGAGTCATCGTTTTTAACGTGTTTTCTGCATTGCCGGGATGACAAACCGCAGTCTTTGTCATTTACGTTCTCTATACACTAAATTTGGGGGGGTATTTCGAGGGGGGGTTTATAAGTTCATAGTGTCCATTTTGAGGGGGGGTATTTCGAGGGGGGGGGTATTTCGAGGAAATACGGTAATATGTAACACTGTTCTAATGTGACAATTCATTGTTTTTAAAGTGTGTTTTGCGTTGCCCGAATAACAAACCGCCGTTTTGTCATGTACATTCTCTGTACACTCAATTTTGGGGGGGGGTATTTCGAGGGAGGGGGGCTAATAAATTCATAGTGGCCATTTTGAGGGGGGTATTTCGATGGGGGGAGGGGGTATTTCGAGGGAGGGGGGCTAATAAATTCATAGTGGCCATTTTGAGGGGGGTATTTCGATGGGGGGAGGGGGTATTTCGAGGAAATACGGTATATATTTATTTACCTAAGTAGTTATACTTACAAGGAGTCAGGCTAAACGAAAGAACATGTTGTGCTATTTTTTAAATTCACATTATTATACCTAGTTTATGTTCTGTCAGACACAATTTTACCTGATGTCGGTGCAAAATGTGTGAAACGTGCTGAATAAATTTAGGTATAATACACGTAAAATTTGATGGGCTGTAACTGCGATTGAATGTGCCTGAAGGTGCGTGAACAGTGATGACAAGAACAGACATTTTAAACACAGAAACTCTGAGTTAAAATAGATTTACAGCATAATGACAAATAAAAGATGAAACGACAAATTCAGTGTCGACAAATTACGAATACGCAAGAACGCCTACAGATACCAATTCCTAAAATGACCTTTTGAAAGAACTAACCGATATCTTCAAAAATTATCCAAAAAAATCCAGTGGTTCTCGAGATATAAATAAAAAATTAAAATTGTGCTCTCTGTTGGCAACATTTCTCGTTGGAATTGCAGAAACACACATACTTAATAAATCTTTGAAAAACTGAAAACAAAAAGTGTTGTCTGAAAAAGTACCCATCATTCTGTATAACAGCTTGCTCGTTTTTAACAGAAAACAATCGCGTAAAATTCTAATTTCATTAATTCCTATTGCCCACATACCATGAAATATAAAAACCATCGGCTTAAATATACAGCATCAGTAAAGCTCAATACGCAGTAGAAAGTAAAAACAACTTTATCGAAACGTATTGACTAGGCTTTTTTGAACCAAAATGGATGTTATTATGATTTTGTTGCTCGGCATTTGCCTCACCTTCACAATGAACGCCAGTGAGTCGATTTCTTTGCGATTTACGTAAACTGCAGCGACATTACACCTTACAATGAAATCTACCATATCCCACTTGAATAAAAGAACAAACATAAAAAATTCCCCCCCTCATATTTATCACATTGCTTCTACTTTGGCTGAATTTGGTGCAGTTTTTCGTGAATAAAAAATTCATAAAAATATGATACCATTCATTGTAAATATAGCGATTTGTCTGTCCAGTTGAGTTACATTGATTTGGATCTAAAAAGTTTTTCCATAATTTCGCACTTTTTCTCAGATGCAACTACGACCGACCAGCCCATCGCAGACGAATCGGGAAAGGAAGGGGGGGAAACAAAGAAAGAAATGAAAGGGTCGCCCGGATCATATAATACGGAGAAAATAAATGACGATTTATTGATGTTGCGACCAACAAAGGGATAAAAAGCATTCCAACTTCATGATAATTGAACATTTGATAGCTGGTTGAACAGATTACCATAAAAGTTTGAATTTACACGCGTCGAATGTATTCTTTTCCTTATTATTCACTAGGAGCTCGGGATGACTCTATCTAAGCAGACGGTCGTTTTCGGATGGGCGGCTGTATTGTAATATTCGTAAATCTTATCTACCGTATTTCTTCTAATAGATGGGCGGGTCTCTAATAGAAGGGTCCAATAGAAAGTACACAAAGTGCTGAACTCTGCCAAATGCATAAAAATAAAAAATATCTGCGGACGCTGTGATTTTATGGCTTTAATCCATTGATTTTGTGCTATTTTAACATCAAATGTCTAATTAACTCTGTATCATCATTTTATGAACTGTCTGTGATGTAACACTTTGAAAAACCTTGGCAGAACTTGAAAAAAGTTGGGTGAAAAATTGACAAAAAATAGAAGAGCGGTCTCCAATAGAAAGGCGTTTCCAATAGAAGTGCAGGTAAAAAAGTTGACGAAAAAAATAGAAGGGCGTCGTTATATTAGAAGAAATATGGTAATTTTTATCCACAGACGGAAGTATTTTTGACACTGCTGCTAGTAGCACACGGATATTATTTCAATTGAGATGACGTAGCATGTGAAGTATTTGGGTGTGAGTGCGGTGCGACCATCGGATTTGAACACGCGAATGAAATTCTTCATTTTGACATTGTATTCAACTGTACAAGCAGGTTTCACCATTTGCAAAATCCAAACGTGCATAATCCAAGCAGGCATCATCTAAACACTTTTGTAGCATATTCAAAACAAAAATGAGACAAAATCCAGACATAATTCAAGCAAAATCCACACAAAACTAAAGCAAAATCCAAGCATTTTTCGGTAATACGATGTCGAATTCACTTCCTTTTCATCTAAAACCAATCCCTACAGTATCACAAAAGAAACAAGCTGTGCATGAATGTTTGTGTCTTCAAAAATTAGGCAAGCTTGCTTTTAGAATGGTCTGCCGCAAAAAATTTTGCTTGTGAAACCGCAAACCCACAGTGAAACTTCACAATCCAGGACGGACCAATGGGTGCCGACCCTGAAACGGCAAAAACTTTTGCGACAAGCCAATATGTATAGCCCTGCAGACATTACCTACCAAAATGCCATTTTGGCAATACCGTAAATTCTCTAATTATACGACAGTCGTACTATTTTTTTCAGCACATTTTTAGGTGTCATACTATTGGAGATGTCGCATTATTGGAGATGTCGCATTATTAGAGAGTGTCGGATTATTGTTTTCGTCAAATCAACAACTTCTCTGCCAGTGAATAGTGGCGGTTGTGACGCGGCTGGCGCCCTTGCGAACTGTCCGCCGACCCTTGCGAACTGCCGAGCGACTCTTGTGAACTGCCGCCAGCCGCCGCTTTGTCCAAAAGCGCCGAATCCGCGGCTTCGGCAGATTGCGACATCGTTACGTCGCTTTTAGTTTTTATTTCTCAGGTGTTGCACTATTGAAAAGTGTCGCATTATTGGAGAGTGTCGGATTATTTTCACACAACGTGCCCCAACCTGTCGCACTATTGGAGATGTCGTATTATTGGAGACCTCGACCTGTCGCCGAATTAGAAAATTTACGGTAACTACAATTGAATGGCAATAAAAGCAAAAACAAACAAAGGCAGTCAGTCAGTCACTTCAAAGCAGACAATTGGCATTATCCACCTGTGAAGCAAGAGACACATAAATAAAATAAATAAATAAAATAAAATAAATAAAAATATACAAATAAAATCCCCATCACAATGCCAACGAGCACAGGCAAATAAATACATGGTATTTATACTCGGGGGACTTTATGCTGTACACTTTTCAGGGGAAACACTCCAGTTGTGCGACTGCGATACGTCATAAATTTCAGCCACTGTCAAACTCGTTCTGGTGTGAAATAGAAAAATTATCTGTCGGGTATTCGATTGATCGATTCGATATTGTTTGATGCACAGGTTCGATGCGCAGATGGAAATAAAAAGTTCCTGATTCTAAAGGGCACTTACGCAACGTTTCGCAGCACGGTGAGATAGACAGTTATAAGTTCCACTGAGGATAGCAATATTTCTAGCTTCCGGAAATGCGACACATTTACTTGAACTTGGTAAAGTCAGCTGGCATGCAGAAAGGCAAATCTATTTTTATCTTTTCTTCCTTTTTGTGATGAAAGGTCTTTGCCTTTTTGATTCTTTTTGTGAAAGGTCGGTCCTTAAATTTTTCAGTTTTACATCTAATAGATACCTATTTGATTTGATATTGAAGGGACATAAATATTGGCCGTGGCAGGGTATAATGTCCGCCGAGTATAACAAATGAATAAGTCTTGCATTACTGACATTTATTGAGATTTTCAAAAATATCAATCACGATTTATTTTTTAAATACCAACTACAAGCAATATACCTAGGTATGCAATTTTTGGAAAATATGACAAAAAATACTCAGGCAAAATCTGGTGGGGGAGTTTTTTTCCTCACGCTCACAAGAGGGGGACTAATTTGAAGGGGGAGTTATTCGTACGGGACTTACTCGAGGATACACGGTATTTCATCACATTCACGAAAAGCTAAAACAGTTAAGAGTTAAAAGCCCTTGTCAGGTTGTCCCTCTTATTGGAGCATACGCCAACTATTCGAGGTAATTTCCAGGATCTATTTGTTTCCAGGCAGGGTCAAGGTATTTTCAGGGTCTGTTTGTTTTTCCCCAACCCACTCACGCAGGTGATATTGCAAGCGGGGGGGGGGGGGGGGGGTTCAAGCTCGTACAGACGTGGAGGTCTTTTTAATCGGTGTTAATTCAAGGATATATCTCATCCGGGTGGAAACCTGCTGTATTATCTTGGACGTTTTCTTGTTCAAATATTTCCAACGATGGGATAGATGGAAATTTCAATTGAATTTCAACTACTTCAAGATGTTTAGCATGTTCACTTTTACTTAAACAACTACTTGGAAATCTCATTTCATCAATTCATATTGCTTCCTTTCCTATGCAAACGGCTGAAATGTACATTATTAGTAAAGCAGTAGATGTGAAGAAAATAATATTCTACCCAATGCATTGCTAAACCCTGCAGCACAAACATGAATTTTGCCCTAATATCATTGCTTATCATATGCTTAACCTTCACAATCATCACCAGTGAGTTACCTGAATGGATGATATTTACTTTGATTCATAAAATTTGGGCCTGTATGATTCTGGCCTATATCATTTGGTTCCACTTTGAGAAATTATAGCTTCCTACTATTAAAGCTTTATTATAGGACCTACTTTTTACGGTACTGTCATTCCATGGTAATAATGTAGAAATGGGTTGCTCATTCTTCCCTGCCTACTTCAGTTTCCTCCCTCAGAGAGCTACCCCAAAGACTATTTTTTGTGGATTGATTTTAAGTGAATAAAATATGCAAAATTTGGCAGATTCAAATCACACGGAACTGAAAGGTGTGATACCAACAAAATATCGCTCTGCATCGTTGTGTAGTAGTAGTAAGTTCAATCAACTACTACAATTGGAACTAAATGATTGGAACTGAATGTTATGTCAACCAAGTTAACTAGGTATATTTATGTAAAATATGAAGAAGATTTGGGTGTAAAGCTGACACAACGGAGAATTATTTTTCACCACAAAATTATTTACAGAAGAATGGAGAAAGATACAGTGTTGTAAATTATATAGTCGTATTAATTGTCTTTTATGTGTGCAAAAATTGTTTCATTATCCTTATTATTTAAGTAGTAAATAATTTTGCGGTACATTTTTTAGAATTTTCCGTTGAAATTTTCCAGTGATAACAAAAATTTACCGCAAAATTAATTACTACATAAATAATATGAATGATGAAATGAAATTTACACACATTAAATACAATTTATAGGACTACTTAACTCTAAAGTTATAACACTGTATCTTTCTCCACTCTTCTGTAAATAATTTTGCGGTGAAAAATAATTCTCCATTGTGTCATAATTTTCCGTCGAGCTGTAATTCCAGGTTAAAAGGCAATAAAAATTGTGCAAACATTCTCAGATGCATTCGGAGAATCAGAATCTAAAGAAGTGAAAATGAAACCAATCGCCATGGCTACTAAATCAGCAAACAATTGGAAAAGTTCACCAGCAATGAGAATCAGACATAATATGGTTATGACTGCGAAATCGCGAAAGAAATGGAAAGCTTTACCAGGAATGAGAATCAAACGTATCGTCCTGACAACTAAATCAGGCAAAAAAAAGATTATTAGGTTAGGATTATCTATGATTAGGGCCACCAAATCAGCAAAGAAATGGGAACCTACACCATGCACAAAAATCAAACCTATATTCAAAAAAGCCAAACCAGCAACAAGAACCAAACCTATGAGCAGGACCACCAAATCAACAAAGAAACGGAAACGTATGCCAGGAAAAAGAATTAAATATGGACCCAGAAGGAAGAAATCAGCAAAAAAATGGAAAACCTTGTCAGGAAAAAGGATCAAATATAGATTCAGAACCAAGGTACCAGCCATTAAAATCAAACCTAGGGTCAAAACCATCAAGTCAGGAAAGAGATGGAAAAATGTACCAGTAAAAATAATAAAACCTTCGAGCATGATCACCAAATCAGCAAAGAAATGGAAACCTATGTCAGGAAAAAGAATCAAATATATTTTCAGAACCAAGAAATCAGCAAAGAAATGGAGAAAGGTACCAGCAATTGAAATCAAAAATGGGGTCAAAACCATTAAGGCAGGAAGAAGATGGATAATTGTACCAGTAAAAAAAATCAAACCTATGATCACTACCACCAAATCAGCAAAGAAAAGGAAACCTACACCATGCACAAAAATAAAACCTATATTCAGAAAAGCCAAGTCAGCAAAGAAATGGGTAATTGTACCGGCAACAACAATGAAACCTATGAATATGAGCACCAAATCCGCAAAGAAATGGGTAATTGTACCAGTAAAAAGAATCAAACCTATGATCACTACCACCAAATCAGCAAAGAAAAGGAAACCTACACCATGCACAAAAATCAAACCTATATTCAGAAAAGCCAAGTCAGCAAAGAAATGGGTAATTGTACCAGCAACAACAATGAAACCTATGATCATGAGCACTGAATCAGCAAAGAAATCTACACCATGCACAAAAATCAAACCTAGATTCAAAAAAGGCAAATCAGCAAAGAAATGGAAAATTGTACCAACAACAACAATCAAACCTATGATCATGAGCACTGAATCAGCAAAGAAATCTACACCATGCACAAAAATCAAATCTATATTCAAAAAAGCCGAATCAGCAAAGAAAATTGTAGCAACAACAACAATCAAACCTATAGTCATGAGCACCAAATCAGCTAAGAAATGGATAACTGTACAAGCAACAACAATCAAACCAATGATCACAAGCACCAAATCAGCAAATAAATGGGTAACTGTACCAGCAACAAAAGAAAAACCCATTGTCATGACCACCAAATCAGCAAAGAAAGAATTTGAAAATAGTACCAACAATGAATATGAACCAGACATGGAGAAAATTGATGGCAAATACTTGGGAGAAGAGTTGTTATAAGTACTGTACTTTTTTAAGGTATGCGAAAACGTAAATACTTTGATTTTTAACCATGCTCATAAAATGCCTGGGTGAATTACTTTTTTTACCCAGTACATGGGTAAAATCGCATAAAAATTCTTTTTCTTCATGGAAGCATAAAATCGAGTATTTTTCCGGGCACTTTATAGGTATTAAATTTATCTGGGTATTAAATTTGGTAGAAATTTCAACCGAAGAATTAATTTCCAGTGTAAACCATGCAAAACAGCAGAGTTGGTCAAATACTGGTATTTTTGGAAAACGTAAACGTAAACGTAAATACCTTTTCCAAAATGAAAGTATAAATACTAAAACGTAAGGTATTTTTAAAATACCTGGGAAAACGTAAAATAAAATGTAAACGTAAAAGATTATTATGGTATTTCACCTAATAGAAGGGTGCCCTTCTTTTTTTCACCAACTTTCTATTATGGAGACACCGTCTGTTGGAAGCTGCCCTTCTTATTTTTCGCCAGTTTTTCAATCAATTTTTCACGTTCTGTCAACGTTTTCCCAAGTGTTATGTCACAAAAACATGATGTTATGACGATTCATTGAGTTCTTTTGAACATTTGATCTTCAAATAGGACAAAATCAATCCACGAAAGCCACTAAATAACAGCAGCTGCTGACTTTTTTATAAGCATTTGGCACAATTCGAGTTTGGGAAATGATACATAATTTTTTACTCTGCACTGCAGGTGGGGTCGAACTATAGAGTAAATAATTTGAATATTGAATATACCTATTTTGAAAATACGGAAAAAGGAGGAGGAAAAGTGTGCGCTGGTGCGAAATTTTTTTTAAGTTGTCTTAAATTTATGGCGGAAGTTGCATTTTGCTGAAAATTTTTTGGTCTCACAACGTTTTGTTACGTTTTCTCTGGTACCCGGGTATTTCGGTCAGGAAAACGTAACAAAACGTAACGGTATTTTATAAAAACGTAAACGTAAACGTAAGTATAAATACCTGAATAACCGGGTATTTTGGGTAAACTCTGCAAAACAGTCATCAAAATTTGAATGCATTTGAGTGCAATCAGTATTTCTCTTATACCTGCATTCTAAGACAGCAAGACATGTGAATGCAGGCTAGATGCTCACATTTTCACTTTTTGTGTGCATCACTACTGAAATTTTCTGAAATAGTCTAAAGTACCCAGCGCCAGCACTCATGAAAAAGTACACGTGCAGATGGGTACTGGTAAAATTAAAGTATTGCACCCATGAATATTTATTCGGTACACTGTTTTACGCATATTTCAGAGTAAACGTAAATACCCATTATCAATTCTGCTGGGTGTTCAACCACCCAAATATTGATTTGTATTTTTCATCTCATCTACCATTGATCGGTGTTTACTGATTGGTGTTACACTAATAAGGCAGAAGGCTAATTTCAACTGGGCTGATGTATTATTTTGCGTTGAAAATTACTACTTTTGTTGTTGGATTGGAAGCATTTTCCATAATATAAATACTTAGTAGCAGATATCACTCAAATCAGCGTGAATTATAGTTCCTGGGATAGTGACATTTGTATTTGAATGTGAATATTCGCCTTTGTCTCTATCTGCATAAACCACGAAATTTACAAACTGTACTTCAAATCTGTAGAAACATGTTTCACAATGTTGGCAGTAAACAAATCGCTGAATGCTATACAGTATCTACAACAATCAAAAATTGTAATTACACTAAGACAACAACAAAATTTGACCAAGGGAAACTTTTTGGCCCAAAACGGTTTAAGACAAAACTACACTACGTTTCACTTGGAGAGTGGAGTATGGAAAATGTCACTTAGTTCAAAGGATCTGAGAACGATGCAAGTACCGTATTTCCTCGAAATACCCAAGTGGGGGGTATTTTGAAGGGACCTCATTCGAGGGGGGGGGGTATTATTTCGCCAAAATTTTTCGTGGAGTACCGTTGTAAGGAACACGCATTTACACACCAAAAACTGGTAATAAATGCAACAAAACACGATATAGGTATGTATTTAATTGCATAAATACATGATGTACATCATTAATGACGGGGGTATTTCGAACGAGGGGGGGGTATTATTTCGCCAAAATTTTTCGTGGAGTACCGTTGTAAGGAACACGCATTTACACACCAAAAACTGGTAATAAATGCAACAAAACACGATATAGGTATGTATTTAATTGCATAAATACATGATGTACATCATTAATGACGGGGGTATTTCGAACGAGGGGGGGGGTATTATTTCGCCAAAATTTTTCGTGGAGTACCGTTGTAAGGAACACGCATTTACACACCAAAAACTGGTAATAAATGCAACAAAACACGATATAGGTATGTATTTAATTGCATAAATACATGATGTACATCATTAATGACGGGGGTATTTCGAACGAGGGGGGGGGGGGTATTTTCTCCGCAGCTCGAAAACACCTGGGGTATTTCGAGGGGGGTTAATTCAATGGGGAGGGTTATTTCGAGAAAATACGGACTTCTGTCTTCCGGACTTCAGTGAAATGTAATGTAGGTACATTGAATTAAATTAGGCAGAACGAATAGTTTTTGAATGGATCGAGGTCCCGCACTGGGGAAAATCCCGCACCCTGTAAAGTGTAATGTCAAATGTAATGTAAAATGTCATAATATTTTGTCATTTGTCATGCAAAGTGTCAAAAAATTCTGTTTTAAAATCTTTCTTTTTTGATTGACATTTACATTACATTTGACACTTGACTTTACACTTTACAGAGTGCGGGATACGCACCTCGATCCATTCAAACACTACTTAAAAAGGTAGTTAGTTATACTCGGCGGACAGCACACCTAAACACCTTCCCGGTCACGTCCGGCACCCTATTTTTGATCTTACTTGTGACACCCTATCTCCAGTTCTGGGGCGCGCCAGAAGCTGATACTTGGGGGAGGTATTGGTGCAACCCCCCTCTACTTCGCATGAATTTGGGGGGTCGCGGCGACCCCTCTCAGGGTGGGTCGCCCTAAGAGTACTTTTTTTGGCTTTTTTGGTGTCCCACAGCAGGTCCGGCACCCGCTGATTTCTGAGCTGTGGGAGGGGTATAAATCTAAAATTTTGGGGATGTGTTACCAACACCACTCCCCTACTATACACTATTCAATAATGTTAGATAAATGTGAAAAAGTTCTAAAAAATTCTCTTATTCTCTAAAAAACACCACTCCCCAATAGATGGATGGCAAAAAATTCACTTTTTGGAACTTTTTTATTAGACACTTGAAGAGCTGGTTTACGATACTTTAAAGGGAATGGTTTGATGTTTAAAGTTATGTAAAGAACCATACCTCATGCATGCATTGCAAAAATTAAGTGGGGTGAATTTCAAAGTGTAAATTTTGTAAATTTTTGTTGCTGCAATGATGTCATTATGATGTCATAAAATCCAGCGGGTGCCGGACCTGCTGTGGGACACCAAAAAAGCCACAGTTTAAAAAGTTTTTTTTTATTATGCTTAGCATTACAAAATCATTTTCATACAACCAACGCTCAGTATCGCCTTGGACGTTGTTGATAAACATTTTACAATTTTTAATGATTAATCCATAAAATTTGCGCGAATTTCCAATGTCAGGCCCACTGCTAATGAGTAGAGTTCAACCACGGGACCAGGCTATCAATATCACACTTAAAATCACAAAAAAATCCATGATTTTACACGTCATATATAGAAGACAAGCAAATAGAAGTCACCCCACGATACCCCCCGCGACACTGCCAACGAACACGGGCAAGCACATGGTAATATGAACAAAGTCTAACCTTACCGCGTAGTGAATACCTATTGGACAATTTCTTTGGAATGTTGAGGTAGCGGGCAGGTCGAGCGGGATCTCCAGCTCGGTGGTCACGTCCAGCTGCCCGTCCAGCGTGCACATGTACCTCTGACAGTGATCGAAGACGCTAGTGTAGGTATTAGGGCAGAAAAGGCACAACGCCATGGCGCTATTGGTGCTTGGCGCTATTTTGCTGTGGCGCCATGGGTACTTGGCGCCACACCCTTGAAACGCGCCATAACGCCCGGCACTGGCGCTTGGCGCTAGTGCCAAGGCAAATAGCGCCATGGCGTTTGGAGGCATTTTGCTCTGGCACCGTTGGCGCTTGGCGTTGGTGGTTCGGAAAAGCGTCATGGCGCATGGCAACAAAGTCGCTTTTTCCATCACTAAACTTGACTGTTAAAACTTGTGTATGAAGTCACCAGTCAACAGAGAAAGTAATCCTCACTGGGCAGTACAAGTACAAAACCAACCAATTTCCCAAAAAAACAAACAAAAAAAACAAAGTTAACCTGACACAGGATTACTTCCTCACGTTGTGTCTGAACCACGGCATTTCTATAGGAATTCTGGGCCATGAATGTCAGCGATCGACAAAATGTCAATCTCGCTTTGGGCCGTCGTTGGGATCTCGAAGGTGAAGATTGCTTCAATTTTACAGCGGCGCAGATTTTATCACCTGGCAGGTATGCAGTGGACGGCAGTCGCAGCTCGCAGTCGACAATGTTGTGCTTGATGCAGAAACAACGCGACAGGGTCACCTGCATAAGTGATGGAATCAGTGGCGTAGCCAGGGGAGGGCAGGGGGGCGGGGGGGCCCTTCCCGGGCCAGACATAAAAGTTGCCGGGAATGGCACATTTCTAGGGTGATTTTGTAGGTTGTCCGCAAAAACTTTATTTTGTAGGTTGTCCGCATTTCGCACCTCAGAATCTCTCTTTTTCGTATTTGCATCTCAGGAGTAAAAACACCCCTACAAATTGCTAAATATGGCAACATTTTTCATACATTTCGGTAAAATTTTCTTATATTGTAGCCATTGGCGCCAACGCCAACGACATGGCGCGGCGCCTACGATTGGCGCCAGCGCCATAAGTCCATTCCATTTGATATTTGAAGCCAAATTTTAGGGGGGGGGGCGCCGCCCCCCCCCCCGTCCGCCCGCCTCCGTATACGATCCGCCCCCACCCGCTCAAAAATGCGCCACTAGGCCACTGGATGGAATGATAGTTTGTCTTGTGCAAGGTGAAATAACGCCATTGGCCACACACTAGTAAATTCTATCGAAATTTAATTTTTTTGGAAAACTCATAAATCAGCTTTGAACGCTCTTGAGTTTATTCGACGGCAGTGCCCGTCAACTGTGTACATAAAAGTGAAATTTTGAATGAAATTGAAATTTTGGCAGAAAATCACTGTGTATGTGCATTGCGCTTTTTTCTACAGCGGCGGTTTTACAATGGCGGTATCTGCCGTGATCTGCGGTGACGTGCCTTCACGCAGACGCTCGCAGGCACTTCAACGCACGTCATGAATTTCTGATTTTTTATTTCTGTAAACAATTTAGGTAGTAATTAAATTCGTGAAGTGTCGGTGAAGTGCATTCCATCGGTGATCAGGTGTGATCAGGCTCTGAAGTGTGATCATGAGCGGGGAAGTGCCTGGTGATCAGGCGTGATCAGGCTCTGAGGTGTGATCACAAGGGGCACTTCAGACTACTTCAGTGCACATTATTTGCTGTGCCCCAGCCTGCGTCGGTATGAGCCCATTGTGGCCGCGACATTGTGGCCGCGGACGTTGTGGCCGCGCCGTTCTGGCCGCGGGACACGAAGGCCGCGGACGTTGTGGCCGCAGGACACGATGGCCGCGGCCACGAAGTCCGCGGACACGATGGCCGTGACCCCATTGTGGCCGCGGACGCGATGGCCGCGTGTACATTATTACAAAACAGACGCCACTACACGCTCTTTGTTAAGATGTCAGATAGATTTAGATGTGATATGTGACATCAGATGATATCCATTTGGTTGTGATTTAACTGTTCTCCACCCTCATAAAAAGGGACTTACTCAAACACTATAAAATGCATGAAAGTCATCCCCTCGACATCGGCTACGTAAACAACTGGTGGACGAGCAGCAAATCACATTGCTAAAAAAAAATAAAAATAGCTGGGACATTAGCAGCTAAATTTAAATCATTTACACTGCCCTTGTCAGATGTTTCGGTAAGTCAAGCTCAAAAACATGTCAACAGGACATAACTATCGAGATGCCCTCCTTCATGGGGATGCCTCTAACCACAGAGATGCCTTCCAATTGGGAGATGCCTCCAACCATGGAGATGCCTCCAATAATGGAGATGCCCCCACATGGGGGATGCCTCCCGTATGGGAGATGCCTCCAATCATGGAGATGCCTCCCAAATGGGAGATAGTTCAAATGGCCGTGACTACACTCGCTATCAAATTGCCTCCAATTTCGGAGATGCCTCCAATTCAGGAGATGCCCCACAAATGAGGTATGGGAATGAAATTGGAAATGAAACTTTCCAGTGGGTACGCAACCCAGCCCTCTCCCCACTGGGGCAAAATGCTGCCATCGCATCATGAATTATGTTGGGAGAAAACAACCCACAAGTTTTGCACGGTCAAAATCCGCTGATTTCTGGTCGCACGCGTAGCAAACAACCAATCGTTTTACCTGGACATTCGATTAATTTTGATTTTTTCCGCCAACAGGAACAATATCTACAGGTGCCGCGAGCAAATGTCAACAGGCATGATATTACTTGACCCCCACCTGGATACCCAGAAATGGCTTCAACACCGCATCCACAGAATAATACTTCCCAGCCCAGTGATAACATGATCTCAATGGCACAAGTTTCTACCTTGATGATCAACTGCACGCAAATTTGACACGATCTTTTGATCATAAATTGGCACAGTTTCAAAACACTGTACAAATGGATACAAGATACACACTGTACATCTACCTGCACAATGTAATTTCGCGTGCCTGTTACAGGCACTCCTGCACATACCGTAAATTCTCTAATAATACGACAGGTCTCCAATAATACAACATCTCCAATAGTGCGACAGGTTTGGGCACATTGCGTGAAAATAATCCGACACTCTCCAATAACGCGACACTCTTCAATAGTGCGACACCTGAGAAATAAAAAGAAAAAGCGACGTAACGATGTGGCAATCTGCGGAAGCCGCGGATTCGGCGCTTTTGGACAAAGCGGCGGCTGGCGGCAGTTCACATGAGTCGCTCGGCAGTTCGCAAGGGTCGGCGGACAATTCGCAAGGGCGCCAGCCACGTCACAACCGCCACTATTCACTGGCGGAGAAGTTGTTGATTTGACGAAAACAATAATGCGACACTCTCTAATAATGAGACATCCCCAATAGTACGACACCTAAAAATGTGCTGAACAAAATAGTACGACTGTCGTATTATTAGAGCATTTACGGTATGCCATTTTTGTTTCTCTTTAATTAGCCAAGAACAAACAATGAAGAGCGTGTAGTGGCGTCTGTTTTGTAATAATGTACGCGCGGCCATCGCGTCCGCGGCCACAATGGGGTCGCGGCCATCGTGTCCGCGGACTTCGTGGCCGCGGCCTTCGTGTCCTGCGGCCACAACGTCCACGGCCTTCGTGTCCCGCGGCCAGAACGGCGCGGCCACAACGTCCGCGGCCACAATGGGTGTCAACCGCCTGCGTCACGCTACCAACAATATAATAAAGCCAAGTGTGAACCTGCTCGGAAGCCACCATTGGATGTGAAAAATCAGCAGCACTAATTTGACATTTGCCATACACTTTGATTACAGCGTCATCAGTTGCCAAAATTGCCTTTGGTTTTGGGTCCTGTTGGATGACTCTTGTAAATATTGTTAATGTAGCATAAAACTACTAGGTAATTAAGTAGCATTCCATAATCTCGCGAGATTTATGTTTGAAAATAGAAATACGTATAGAATCTCACTTATTTATGTTATTTCCATGTTTTCTAGAGGAATCCTATTCAATACATTCTCTTAGTTTACAAAATATCAAAAAATAAGATATTACCGTATTTCCTCGAAATACCCCCCCCCTCGTTTGACCCCCCCCCCCCTCTCGAGACCACTATGAAACAATGACCCCCCCTCGAAATACCCCCCCAGATTGAGTGTAAAGAGAACGTACATGACAAATACTGCAGTTTGGGTTCTGCGTAGTGCAGAACACACGTTAAAACAATGTCGTAATCACGTTAGAACAGTGTTTATACCATCTACGTAAATACTACTATTAGTCTACAGGATACATGTCAGTTATTGATGCATTTTTCTACCCCAGTGTACATCACAAACGACGATTTTGTACTAGGATTTGAGAAAATTTCTGGCGAAAAAATACCCCCCCCCCCCTCTCGGGACCACTATGAAACAATCACCCCCGGGGGGTATTTCGAGGAAATACGGTATACTTATATTCATTACCTTTTTATACCTAGATATTTTCCGAAAGTCAAATTTTTTTGGAATGCTATTTGAGGTAATACGGTAGAACGATCACAGCGAAAAGTGCAACCCACCGACCTCCCTGTCAGCCATTCCGACCACATTGGCAACCAAACTCGACCATCTGCCAGCTGTCCGTAAAACGGCACCATGCACAGACGCGCTGCCACTGGCACTGGTGCTGGCTACACTCGTCCCACCGATTCCACTGAAATTGGTCAGTTTCCTGCCCAAAGCGCGCATTGAATTGGTCATGTGTGAAGTGGACCGTTGTGACATCGTCATGGATGTTGATAATTGGGTGGCATTTGCCATTTCTGTGGCTGTGGGAAAGGAAAGTGGGATAGGACATGTGTAGTGATGGAATGGCGCTGGCACCATCTAGGGGGACCCATATTATTTTGTGCTGACAATACTGTGCTCATGTACAGTACTAATATAAGAAGGAAGTTATTGAAAGATTTCGCTAAAAAATACAACGATAAGCAATTCTCATTAGTATCGTTTTGAATATTCTCGATAAAAATGATGTGTTTATTTTTAGCGGCAGGTTACGTCATTCGCGCCTTGCACCCAGCGCCACTTTCCTGAATGGCGTCATGGACCATTTTCCTTGGCGGTTTTCCATCACTAATAAAATATCACGGACCATAATGATAAACGATTTTGAACTGACCATCTGAGATGGACTCTTCAAACTTTTCTGCATGTAGTATTGCGGATAATCTATAAACAGTGCGGCCGTACGTACAGCTATACACGGTACTTGGCAGGTCACTGGGCAGCTGAAATTGAAAAATAGTGTACACACTCTCTACAAGTAGTATTATAATAACAATAAGGGTGGATACCGCCCAAATCTTTAACATCATTGTTCGAGAATTATACCTGTATTGTGAATGGCACATGGTAAATTCCACTTGGCAATACGAATCCGTTGTCCGATTCAACATCAGGCTGGCCTTCATCGCTCTTTGGAATATCGGCCTTTAAAACGGCATTCAAATCAACTGATAGTGTAACCGGGGGCCACTGCCAGACCTTGCTAATGCCATGTAAAATGTAGCATTCAATGCAGTGTCAAAAGTCATGTGAAATGTCTTGAAAAATGTCAAACGACCAGTGGAAAATGAAAGAATATTTCACATACTTAAAACATGACTTTTTTTACACTTTACATGATTTTTTACACTTTACAGGGAGTTTAGCATGTCTGGGAGTGGCACCAGTTGGACTTCATTGACATACAAGTCTTCCGAATAGACATCCAAGTAACGTATCTTCGTGTCACCTTCAAAAGGGTACGGACCGGATAATTCAAAGCTGAGTACATCAAAAATCACTAGTTCGAAAGCGACATATGATATCAACATAAAATCAGAGTTGTAAAAAGGTACGTACATTTACTCAAAAAATACGCGTACGCGAGTACGCTGTAAATACATTTACATATACTTTAAAAAAGTAATGTACTCACTTTTACGCGTACATTTTTAAAGTACACACGTACAGAGAAAATGTATTTTTGGTCTAAAATCACAAGTTTCTGTTGCTAAAATACGAAAATTTTGAAGAAATCATGTCATTTTTCCAAAAAATACCAAATAATCACTAAAAACCGACATCTATTATGTCTTCCAGTGTAAAACTCACTCTCACATGTAAAAAGTAGTGGGTGTTTACGTTTTCCAGGGTAAAAGTACTCACTTTTACATTTTCCCGTGAAAAAAGTATTTTACTCACATTTACGCATGAGTACGAGTAAAAAAAGTATTTCACATTTTCTATACTTTGTGGTGAGTAAAAAATAAATACTTACATCAACATATACTTTTTAAAAAAGTTCAGTAATTCTCACAACTCTGCATAAAATACCACCATCATTGGGAAAAGTATGCTGACCGGAACGTGCATTTTGCGTGGCCATATTTTGATGAATAAATTCAATGACATATAACTAGTGATGTGAAAGCGCCATGGCGCTGGCGCCTGGCGCTAGCGCCAAAGCAAAAAGCGCCATGGCGCTTTTGGCGCTAGAATGCCGTGGCGCCGTGCTTCCGAAAAGCGCCATGGCGCTTTTGGCGCTTGGCGCTACTTTCCAGTGGCACCATTGGCGCTTGGCGCTACCATTTTTAACGCGCCAAAAAAGCGCCAGAGAGTGATAATTGTGCCGCGGTGATCGACGCAGCGCGTTGTGCGTGCATGCATTAAAAACACAATAGTTGAGTAAAAAGGATGTTTCTTGAACACATCATGGCAGATTCATGGAAGCTGTCTGAATCTAGGACCAGTCCAAGTACAATGTGTTTACCTATCTTGTAAAGTGTTCAGTAAGAAGTGATGAGATATTTAAAATCAATTCTTCCTAACAGCTTTATTCCCTTGTGTGATAGTTGATTTACCGTATTTGCTTGAATAATCCCCCTGGGGGATTATTATTTCGTCAGACTTTTTTGAGGGGGGAACTAATCGAGGGGGGAATTATTCGAGGGGGGGAATTATTATTTCGTCAACATTTTCAACCATGTTTCTATCAACTCATTTGATGAAATATGCTTTATTCACACAAAAACGTGCCATTTTTGTTTCAATTGGGCACAATAAATTGAGCAAATTCCTTAAGAGGGGGATTATTCGAGGGGGGGAATTATTATTTCCTCACTTGTCTTACAGGGGGGGATTATTCGAGGGGGGAATTATTCAAGGGGGGGTACTATTCAAGCAAATACGGTAACTTAGTACAAAATCAACTTTTACCTTGAATAAGGGGTAAAACCCCCAGAAGCTACAGACTTTTTTCTTTACAAAAATGTCTGCCTACAATTGCCTGAACCACCCCCCCCCCTCCAATGGGCCAGCTGTCTAATTGGAATATATTTTGAGCAAATTTGCCCTAATTTTCACCCAAAATTACTAATTTTTTTATCTTTTTGCCATTTAGACCTTCAAAAGAACTAATTCATGTGCCTTATTGCCCCTTTTCAGCGATTAAAACATTCCCAAATGTAGCATGTGTGAAATGACTTACATGATAAAAAAATTACAAAACACGTAGCAAATCACTGAATTTGTTTTGGTTTACATTGATCTGAGTTGAGCCTGATTTAAAAATAACATGTAAAAATCAGTTAAAACCCAGTTCAATGGCGCTCCACACGCTGGAATGTCAACTGATTTCAGTGTCAACTCGATTTTTGCTCAATTTTGGTTGCATGACAATTTCAAGTGCACATGCGGCAATGTCGAAACGGAATCAATTTGCCATGTGCATTTGAGCATGGTTTCGCAACCCATAAACTGAAATCTCGATGAAAACCGGTTGGTGCAGTTGACATCAGTTGACATACCAATGTCAACTGGTCGAATGGTTTTCATCGAGATTTAAGTTTATGGGTCGCGAAACCTTGTTCAAATGCACATGGCAATATTGATTCCTTTTCGACATGGCCACATATGCACTTGAGAATAATCCTGCTACCTAAATTCAGCTAAAATGAGTTGACTCCAAACCAGTTGACATTGCAGCGTTTCCAGCGTGTGGAGCGCCATAATCACTCCTATGGTTGAGGACGTGAGCATGATGATTTCCATTTGACCATTTTTGTGTTTGAAAGGCAACACAAGTTATCGAAATTGAAGAAAATGGTACTGTGTCTCACCTGTACCATTAAAAGCAAAATCATTCTGGCGCTGGCGCCATTGGCGCTTGGCGCTAAGGTTCGGGAAACCGCCATGGCGCTTGGCGCCAATTTGCTGCGGTGACTTTGGCGCTTGGCGCTAAGGTCTGAAAAGCGCCATGGCGCTTGGCGCTAAGGTCTGAAAAGCGCCATGGCGCTTGGCGCCAAAAGTCTGGCGCTTTTCGCATCACTACATATAACGCATCAAATATTTACATCGATAGTGAAAGCAATAGAACAATAGAGCAATAGAAATATGAAATTTCTGGTTCTTTATTCGGGTCGGATACGGTATCACTATTAAATTAAAAATTATGCGGCCACTAGAGTGACAGTAAATATTTACAGCAATTTCCACCAGACTTTTCCATCTGCGACAAACCTTTGAAGACCACATGTAAAAAGTGCACTCTAATCGGACTGCAACAAGACACTATCACATCGCCACTGAACGATGCTCCAGCGTGTGCACACGACGATTTCAGGCTCAGCTCAAAGTGACTCAGTGTTTGTTCTGATTTCGTCATTGTAGCAAAAATACAGAAAGCACATTTAATGCATTTAGGTAGTTTAAAAATTCAGGATATTGTTTACCTAAAAAAGACCTGCTTCAACATTTGAAATTTAACCCACTTATTCTGAATCTGAGCTGTAAGTATTTTAGCGCGTTTTTTTGCACACATTCTAACGCATTCGAAACTTTCGGACATAATAGAGATGGCAGCTGTGCACATTATTCGCAATTACGGTGATGAATGGGCCAGTCGGTAGGGTTCGAACGGGATCCGGATGTCGATAATTTTCAGGATTCACCAATCCTGATCCCGAACTTTTCCCACCCCGACCCCAAAAATTTTCAAATCCATATCATGAGAAAATTTACACAATCCTGGTTTTGCTTATTTTGCCAATCACTTTTTACACTGAGAAATGTCAATGACAATCTTAAATGTGCATTGAATATACTCCAGTCACTTTACACCGTGCGCGCGTAGTTCCCGCTGGAAGCGTGCCAGCTATTTTTTACCCATGCGATTTTCATAAAAAAAAGTTGGAAAAAGTCAGCTCTGTTATCACGCTATACATAACGCGTTATCTTATTCACGACAATGATTTTTTAATACTTTTAAAATTTACAAAAATCGCATGCTCCATGATCATTGGCACGCTTCCAACGAGACATAACGAGAGCGATGGCAGACTATCCATGTTCGCCGAGTATACCACTTCTCTGGCATCCAAGCGCCATTACACCTTTTTTACAAAAACGAGAGAAAAATCCTAAACACCATAACTTTGTCCAAAAACCCAAAAATTCAAAAAACCGATCCCGCTCCGGAACCGGAACATTACAATACCGAACCGAATCCTAGATTCCGTTTGAACACTACCAGTCAGCTGTAAAAAAGGGTATGGTTCGTTGCCGCTAGTTACAGTAGCATAAAAAAGCAGAATCGTGATGATTCTATTGAAGTAAAAAATAACAGTTTTTACAGAATCGTAGATAAATAGCGCGTTTTTATCGTCATCTCATTGCAAAGCCTTAAAATCCTATACACTCGAAAGGAACACCCGCACGTCTGAATGGAGCCTGTGCCTCTCCGAATGTATACCCGCCCCGAATGTATACCCGCACCGAATGGAAGCATACCCGCTCCGAAGGTAAGCCCGGCCCGAAGGTAACTGATGCTACCTTCGGGCCGGGCTTACCTTCGGAGTGGGTATACATTCGGACCGGGTATACATTCGGGCCGGGTTGGAGATTAGCGGACCGGTGTATTGATTTGTGAATGTGAGTACGACGGTCATCGATCCCCCCCCCCCCCCCCGCAGCTCACATCAATAAGAAGTGCTGACAATACACAATAAGAAGTGATGGCTGGCTTGGCTGGACAATGGCTCAGAAAACTGGGAAAATGAGCTATGTTCAGGTAAATTTTCAATTTTTGCATAGTGATAACAATCTAAAATTCTTTGATTTTATTGTAAGCGTTTTTGGGCATTATTAAGTGTATTTAGATGGAATAAACGTTTTTCACTGTAATGTAAATGGGCAAAGGGAATGACAATTTATGACTAAATTTGAATTTATTATCTTGCACTGATAAAAATTATAATTACATAATTACGCCCTCCCCAAGTGCTGGCAACTATGTATCTTTAATTGCATGCAATTAAGAGATTACTGCGCCGGCAGTTCGCGGCTCACAATTGAATACAAAATTGTTTCACATAATCCCCCCAAAAAGCCATTAATCTGTAAGTTAATCAGTGCCAGCCGCGAACTGGTGGCGTAATAATTACTTAATTGCCCAGCTCCGGCTTGCGCAAGCAGCGAACTGCGCTCGCGCTGATTACGTAATTGCGCGTATTTGAAGCCGGAAATGGGCAATCACATTGCACAGCGCAATGCACTATTCCAGTGGTTTAAAGGTAAAGGGGTTTGATGCCAAAAATCATCATTCTGGCACAATCCCCCCACTTCATTTCTATCCTACACTATGCAGTAGTTGCCTACCCAATTTTTGTCAATTGTTCACGAATACGTTGAAAATTGAGACCTGAAATTGAAATCTGTACAAAATTTCAATTTCGGGTTTTAATTTCAACTGC
>OZ038457.1:17759861-17937222 GCA_964036195.1 Sphaerolaimus hirsutus
ACACTCGCACGTCTGAATGGGCTGGAGATAAAAGTAGGTGTCATTGGAATTGTAAATATATACCTAATATATAAGGTACGAAGAACATATGACAAAATCTGCTGTTTCTTTGCATTTTCTTGAGTAAAAAATTTTGAGAGAGGTGCTACGTTTACATTTTCTCAGGTTAAGTACGTTTACGTTTTCTCAGGTAAAGTACTTTTACGCCCCATGAAATACCCCCCTCACAATTTCCACTCCGAAAAAATAAACCCTCTGTGGGTATTTCGAGGAAATGGCCCCACACACGCTAGTTGACATCGACACCAAATGTCAACTGGTTCCGATCCCGATTCAAAGATTGCTGACGAACCGACGAACGACGTTCCAACGGAAGCTTTGAATTGGGATCGGAACCAGTTGACATTTGGTGTCGATGTCAACTAGCGTGTGTGGGCCCAATACGGTAGTCTAAATGAAAAAAAAGCAGATTACATCTTCTGTATTTTAAATTTTATTATTTTAATTTTTCGAGGCCTACACACAGTGGCACAGTTCAGTTGCATAGTTGAGCGCACTTAGCATTGAAAAAATCTCTGGGAGATTTATATTCAAAAAATCTCAGAAAATATAAGATTTTCTGAGATTTATATTTTTTCTATGATTTTCCAGAGAGATTTAATTATATTTTCTTCCAATTGAGAAAATCATTCAAGAAATTAGAATTTTTGTACAATTTTAGTAAAAAAGTTTTCTATCCTGTTGCTTAAGATTCTAGCTGCCAATTTGCAGAACTGGTGCCTTGTTGCTGCTTTCTTTGTTGTGATTGAAAATTATTTTTGCTCAAAATTGCAAATTTTCAAATCTTTTAATATATTTTCAGCTTAACAATCACGAATTTATGTGATTTTCCCCCATTTTCTTCGTTCCATTCAGTGAAAAACCTATACAATTGAACCCCGCAAGCCCCCCACCTCTCTGAAAAATAATTTTTTTAGCTATTTTTCCTTTGGGAGAAGCAATTAGGAACATATCTATCCAGCCCCTGTGACGGTCAAAATTCAAGATACATGTCGCAAAATTTTGTTTACTAAAACCAACCATGGCTGTGATACACCATAAATAGATGAAGAGACGGGGCTGAACCCAGGCCCTGTCAGCTAGAAAACAGTTTCGTAGTTTCAAACGATATTTGTTAAAACGTATTTACGTTTACTCGATAAATACGGATACTCGAGTACTGCGTAAATATGTTTACGTTTCCTCCCAAAAAAACGGTACGCACTTACTCGCGTACTTTTTGAAAGTACGCCAGTACCGAAAACGTATTCAAGCGGGACATAGGTGACATTTTGACAGACATAATGTGACAAAAATAGGACATTTTCCCAAGAAAGTGACAAACCTGAACTGTCACTGTGCATACTGTACAATTAGATATGTCAGAAAAACATGGAAATTTGAACAGTTCCATTTAAAAAATACCATACAAAGTTATGGTTTCCAGTTGCATAATATCACATTTCGTATTCAGTAAAAAATTCTCAGATAATGGGACTACACAGTTTTTTGATGATTTTTGACACATTTAAAAACACTTCAGAACAGAGGACAAAACGGAGGAAAGTGAGAAGCATTGCGTCGCAGCAATTCAGTGATGAATAAGTACCAGTACATATTTACATTTATTTACATTATTAAATAAGTTTTAAAACGAATAGAATTGGAAGGAAAATTTTTTGAAATGTCGGAAAAGCTGCGAAGTGCGAAGCTATAAGTGAATTTACAATTTTTTTACAACAATTCATTCTGTTTGAGCAATGTGTTCGGAACTTCTGATTACCATACCATAAGTTGTAGCGGTTGCGCACCACACAGGGCCACACAGGACAATATAAGACAATACATTTAAAATGAAAAATGAAAAACTTTCGGTGTGGCAATATTGCCATAAAGATTTCAGCAGTGAAACGCTAGAAATCATCTGAACTGTTTGCACTGAACAATGATATTCAATGACATTTCTGAATTGTGATTTGTAGACATTCTTCCAGTGCGAGTGATGCACCAATGCCAATCGGTTTATTCGACCCATTTTCTTTGATTTACCACTCAAGAGATAATAAATAATTTGTCAAATAACACTTCAGCATCTTTGGCTAAAATGGCACAATCGAAAGCTAAATCTAGTCATCACCGACGTATAACGAATATAAAATTTTCCACAGTAAAGCACCAAAAGGTATAAATAAAATCTGCATCCGAAAATGAACACACGCAAAAGCATCAACCTCAAATCTAACTCGCATTAATTGCCATTGCACCATTCGTCACATTTTCATCTACACCGGTGTTTTTGTCCTCAATCGTGTCACCCTTCTCAGTCATTTTCAAATTTGGATCAATGTCGGAATCTGGATTTAAGCCGATCCATTTGGCTAAAATACGCCATCGATATTTTGGCAAAGTTTCAAAATATTTTTGTTGTTGGTTGTCGTATGGCGGGGCGGAAGGGACGCAGGAACGCCAGAGGTTATCCTGTATACATATTTTATACAATTAGTATGTATATTTTTTTTCGTGGTTCCTTTACGTTCGTAACATGGCAACAGGGCACACTTGACAACGGTGCTTAATTTGCGTCAAGTTTATAGCACCATGCAAAATTTTGGCACTGCAGATATGGTATCGTCCATAGTGTGATTATGTTTCACAGCTGCAGAGCCGTCGAGTTTAAATCCTATGTTCAAAGGCAGACGATACCAGTATCCTTTCGCAATATCCGAAAGTGGATAAGTGAAGAAAAGGTGTAATTTCTAAAAAGTCAGGTGACAAGTTAATTTTTGAATGATCACACTTTACCTGACTCTACTTTACTCTAACTTGACCTCACACTGTATTACACACGGGTCTGTGCCATCCCACATCTCGGCCCATTAATTGGATGCCTGTCATATGTGACGCGTATTCCTTCGATTTTTGGTGGATAACGGATGCAAAAAACGTTGATGATGAAAAAGTGGTACATTAAGAGCCACTTTCAGTGACTCGGTGATTTCGCAGGTCAAAGTTGTACTCAATAACACTGACTGCACTCAATAGTTGTCAACTGTCATGTTTTAACACATGTGCCTTCAAACACTCTAACATGATATATTAGATTCATTACCTTAATTGTGTCATCATGACTTTTTCAAATTCCCTAATTAAATAGTCTATTTGAGAGACAAAGTAGATTTAGATGTGGGATGGGTTTAGGTGTGGGATGAGCCTACGTCTTACACACTGCCCACACACTTACGAGCCACCATTTTTCTTGTCATTTGTCAACTTGCGGAAGTGGCCTCAGTCCGGAAACAAACGCTACTTAAAAAATCATCCAAAATCACCTGCCAAGTAGTGTTGAACTGGGAGATCAACTCAGCCAACTTTTCAGCGCCATCAATAGGCGGCGTTGGCGCCTGAACAACTAAACTAGAATCTCGGCACTTTGCCAAGTGCAAAACGGCACGATAAGCGAACCAACATCCGAATTCTGGGTGCACCGATAGCCCGAGAATTTTCTGCGTTTCGATTTTGATTTGCAAAAAAAAACAACTAGAAACACTAGACTTACTACACCCGACATGCCAACGTTGACACTATCGCTACCGACAAAACAACCGGACGTTTTTGATTCCGTGGGGCGCGCATGTGGAAATACAAAATATATATGGCCATCACGAAAATTTTGAGGTAATTTGTATTCATTTGAGTAATTCTGATCTAGACCTAATTTTTCCCTTGAATAGGGCTCTCGACACTAGTATCCGCAAATTTCAGCGAACCGTGCGCCAATGCTTATCCAAAAGAGCAAACCGACCCACCTTCCCCTCTTTCTCCACGCCCCACTCGACCAGTTTCCGTCTCACTTCCCCGTCAATGCACTCTTCGGGTCTGTAATAATATGCCGCGCCGGCCGCGTGTCCCGCGGTCGGCATCAACACCAGCGGGCGCCTGTGCGCGGTGGCGGAGAAGTCGTGCATAAGGTGGATGGGCGAGGTGCCCAGCTCGGACTCCAGCACCTGCGAGTTACAACGGTAATTAGGGGTGGTATACCAAGTGGTGCGCGCACTTTGCGCAGAATCCTACCATAATTTAATGAATAAAAGTTTGTTATAAATTTCGCAATTGTTTATTCCATAATAAAATAAAATATTATGATGAAAAAACTGTATAATTCATTATTCAAATGGGTTTCTATGCAAAGTTTGACGTCCGCACCGCAGAGTATAATAAAGCGCAATGCGGTAGTGGCGAGGGCTGAAACGTCACCGGCTTTTGGGGATCGAGACTGATAAATGACAGATTTACTCGTTTTCTACCGAAATTTCGTAGAACTTCGCGGTGACAAACTTTCGTGGCCTGCTGCAGCCGTTCGATGCAGAAGGTATCAATTGGGTCGCGGACCAACTTCTGCAGTTCGACGACTGATGTGACGGCGCCATACTTGCGTACACACCTGGAATCAATTAAAGGAAAGGGACCACCAGAACGGGCCCTCACACGCTAGTTGACATCGACACCAATTGTCAACTGGTGCCGGATCAGATTCAAAGCTTGCCAGCGAGTGGACGAACGACGTTCAAATGCAATCTTTGAATTGGGGATGAAACCAGTTGACATTTGGTGTCGATGTCAACTAGCGTGTGGGGCCATTGGCGCAACCAACTACCGTATTTCTTCTAATAGAAGAGCGCAGTTCTACTTTTTAGTCAACCTTTTACACGCGGTTCTATTTTTTCGCGGGTAATTAAGTGCCAAAACCTGCCGTTGTATTGGAGATATGCGGTTTCACCGACAGAAATACGGTAACCCAAATTCACGTGGAAGCTACAGCGCCTACTCAGGGTAAGACCTACTCCCAAACAGTGCTCACCACGGCTTGAACTGGTCCTGGAACAATCGCGAATCATTCAAAACCAGAACGCAGACAGAATCGGGCGGCTGCAATCTGAACGGCTCGGCGACCATCTCGTTGTAATCCACAACCTGACACGACAATTCAAGCGACAAACGTGGACCGCCAAAAACGACCTCAAATCGTCAGCGATACCTGAAAGGGGTGGCAGTGCCAGCCAGAGTCGGCGCCGCCCAGTGCGTCCAGACACACGTGAGCAGCGTTCGGCGCGCTTACGGACTGCATTGCGCATCGGACGGACCCAACTGATCAACTACATTGAAGCGGCGTGATTTTTGCGAGCTGCTGTCGGAAGAGATTCGGCCACGCACACTAGTACGCCATCGAAAGTTGGGAAACTCATAATCTGTTTTGAACGCATTTGAGTTCACCAGAATGAATTATTTTTGATCGTCGTCAACAGTAGTTGACAGATTCCTCATTGTGGTAAACTCAAATGTGTGAAAAACAGATTTAAGAGTTTCCCAAATTTCGGTGGTGTACGAGTATGCGCAGGGACATTTTCGCGTTTTTTTTAGATAAGGGGCACCAAATGTCTCCATTGGTTGCTCGTTCTCTACCGAGAGGATATCCACGTTGCAAAAAAGGCGTTCCAACGACGATCAACAAAGTTTTTTTTATGCGAATGTGCACCGGAGATGTCTTGGAAAAGAATAAAATAAAAGACCACGCGCGAGTCGGACAACTCTGGGCGAACACGTCAACATGGATCAGTTTCAAAACCGTTGCCAATTCTATGTGGCCACGCACACTAGAACCACACCACTGAAATTTGGGCAACTCATAAATCTGTTTTGTACACATTTAGTTTACCACAATGAAGAATTTTTGATCACTGTCAACGGCAGTTAACAGACCCCTCATTCTGATAAGAACAAATTTGTTCAAAACAGATTTAGTTTCCAAAATTTCGGTGATCTACTTGTGTGCGCAGCGTCTTTGTGTTTTTGAGTATTACACTAGGACGCAAACTGAGATCAGAAACAAACAAAACAAATTGTAAATGTAAACAGATATTCGTGAACACCCAGAGTCGTGCGAGACGCAGTGGCACCATTTCAGCACATCATTAAGTTTGATAAACTGATATCACGATTGTAAAATGCAATTCAGGGAGAAATGAGTATGCAATATTAGACTACAACGAAAAAAAAACGTTCTAACAAGGGTGTCACGCTACCCGAATAGAAACTGACTTTGCTTTCTTTATGTGAAAGAGTCTCAGACTCAAAACTACTATTTTTGGCTCCGAACACCCAGAAAGAGTAGTGCTCTCACAAAAACTAGCAAATCGGGTCATCCCGGGCAGTTAATATTTGCTCACGTTTGAGACCAACATTGAATGTGCAGTGTTTTTTATTCCTTCCATTATCATGGCCGTCTAGCTGCGCGGGTTGGAACGTAAATGAAGAAACTCCGCACTGCGTTCATCACGCGGGGTGTTAATCATCATCGGCATATATTGTACAATCGTCTCCATAGCAACCGAATTATCATCTGTCCCAATGTTTGAATGGTCGAAAAATGGCCGCACATACACGAAGCTATCGAGTTTTTTTAAAGAGCATATTTTGTTTTTTTTGTAGTGCTTCACCGGGGCCACTCCCAGACCCTGTAAAATGTCAAATGTCATGCAAGTGTCAAAAGTCATGTAAAATGCCCTGTAAAATGGCAAATGAAATTTGCCATTTCACAGGGATTTTTACACGACTTTTGACGCTTGACATTTGACATTTTACAGGGTTTGACAGCGGCACCTGATCCAATCAACATCGATCAGCATCGTGGCTGCGCAAAGAATCCTGCCTTTACTCACTGATTTGCATCATCCAATTACGCTTTGCGAAAGGCAGTAATCTTCTTCGGGAACAGGTAAAAGATCTTCCGAAAAACTGCTGATGAGAGCGGCGACGTTAAAAACAGTTTAACCTGACCATTCAATTTTTTCACTTTTTTCAAAACCCTTTCTTAAACCTTTTTTAAAAAAAGTTTTAAAGTCGCCGCCACCATCAAACAATCGGCAGACACTCGGATACACACGCACGCACACATACAGACACGGAAACTCGGTACACAACATCGAGGTGCATTCGGCGGACATTCGACTCTCAATATCAAAGATTCCTGATCTTAACGTTAATTAACTAGACGGCTGGATAGTGCGAACGGTACCGGTGGAGTGGCGAAGGGTTACGGTCGGCCAAAAAACTTTTTGGCGACAAAAATGTTGTTAATGATGCTTGGGTGTCAATGTCCACACACACTACTTTTCGACGGTTCTTTTTGGATATTTAGAAAACTCGATTGAAAACTCATGAGAACCTGAGTCATTATAGAGTTTCCAAAATCGGCAAAAAATAACCGTCGACAACTAGTGTGCGAGGGCACAACGGAAACTGATCCTCACGTAAACACGTCAAGTCTATTCAAACCGTAACCCTCCGCCCCCACCCCCGGCCCATCGTGAGCGCGGCGACGCACGCAACTATGACATGGCGGGCGCGGCGGGCCTGAGCTGCTGCTCGAGCGCAGAGTTCTGCTGCGAGGCTGAGGTCTGCGCGCCCGTCTGCGCGTCCAACTTGGCCTGCGACGAGCGCTGCGGCTGGCTGCTGACCACCTGGCCGCCCGGCTGCGACGACGAGCCCACGTGCACCTGTGGGAGATGGTCGTTTACGTTCAGGGGTCTCCTAGATGGGGGACTGGGGGGGGCTGCCCCCCAAATCGGCCAGCTATCTATCTATCCCGAGGCAAAATTTTTGGCTACTACCCCCAAAGACCCCCCCCCCCCAAATCGCTCAGCTATCTATCAATCTGGAGTGGTTTTTGAGAAATTTTGCCCCAATTTTCGCTCAAAATCACTAATTTTCCCACCTTTTTATACTTTTTCACCTTCAAAATCGTGCTTTCCGGCTATCTACATGGTTATATACCTATTTTAAGCCATTTTAAACCTACTTTTGGCAACTTTTAACTGATTATTAGCGATTTTTTCCCCTTTCTGCCTTCTTAACCTTGAAAAAGCTTATATATTGTGCCCCCGCCAGCCCCCCACCCAGCTATCTATCCCTCCGGAGGAGCGATTTGCTATCTATCCAGCCCCTGCAAGACCAAAATCTTGGAGACCACTGTTTACGTTTGTGATGGGGAGGCACGTCGAGGGATATGATCGCGTGGCGGCGAATTTTTTTCTTGAAATTACGATATTTTTGTGGCATTTTTAGTGTCAAAGTTTAATTTTGTATACCATTGTATTTAATTTTACCTTAATTTTAGTGTACTATTATATGTTATGAAAAATAGTATGTAATTAGTGACACACCTATGCTTTTCCAAATAATTATTCCTTATAATGATTTCCCATGGTTCGACAGACATTGTGTGTATACAATGTGACACTGAAGTAACATTTATTCCTAATCTACACTCTAGTTTTGTACATTTTGAAAAAGAAAATCATTCTTAAAAAAAACACATTTTAAAAAGACGTTTCTTAAACTAGTTTTCCAATCCCCACTCAAGACAGCACTGACCTGCTGCTGCTGGTGCTGTTGCTGCGCCGCCGCCGCGGCAGTATGCTGCGTGAGCGACTGCGGTAATTGCGGCTGCCCTTCCAACTTGGTATACTCCAACCGCATCTCCTTCGGTACCTGCGTAAAAAGAGTACAATATCGTTAACGCGAAAAACTAAAACCATGCAAAGTATCTAGAGCCCAGCGACAAAAGTAATTACTTTGCTACAGTAAACTGCCAGTTGAAATGTTCCAATAAAAAGTATATCTCGATAAAATGGGCAGCACAATACCGACAACACCAAAAACCCGCAAAGCACCTTTGTCCACGAAATCGGGTCGAACACAGTATACAGCCCGTGCTCGTAGGCGGCGGTCTGCTCCAGCAGCGGGTTGTCGGGTATCTGCGCCCTGGTGATCCACACGCGCTCGTCCATGTGGTATCGCCAATCCCTGGCGTACAATTCGCTCGCCGCCGCCACCTGGTACGCCTCGCCCGTGAAGTTGTAGAACATGTAGAACAGCACGTCGTCCGTGTATCTGAGATTGGGGTGGACCTTTGGGTTGGATTTTTGGGCGATTCGGGTAATTTTGAGGATATTTGAATTTTTGTATCAAAATTGTGAGCCATGGCGGCGGGCGAAATTGTTAATTGAATCAGTGTTTCCCACGATTAGGGTTAGCCGATGTTTTTTTTAAAACGTTTTTTTTAAACGTTTTAAAAAAAAAAAAACATGACGTCCGAAATGTTGTTTTTTTTTTAAAAAACATCGGCTGAAATTTTTAGTACTAAGCACTAGGTATTTTGCAAAATTTTTGCGCGCAAGCGCGCAATTCCACACACAAATTGACATTGGTGGTTGTTTTCATTGGTTTTCTGGCATCTTTAGTATCAAAGTATCCATTTATATGTGCTACCATGGGTTAATAAGCCGTCATATGTTGCTGTAGTATATAATATTGAGGTAATGTGCTTCCATGTACCTCCACAGAGTGTAACATCACTCCCAAAGTAACAACCTCCTTTTATAACCTTGTTTGATCACTATTCCATGCCAAACTTTACCTGAAGTCACGAACATTCGACTATAAGGCGATATACGAACGATATGTTGACGAAAAATGGATATTTTGGACACAAATCACCACTTATAATGCTATCCCATGGCTCCACAGACATTATATGGTCATACATAACATCACAGAGTATTGTCACTGTTTGATATACCTATATATGTTGACACAATGTCATATCTGGGAGCTTTTAAAAAAAAACGTTTTTTATTTTAAAAAACCATCGAGTTAAAAAAAACGTTTTTTTTCCAACCCTACCCACGATTGCAACTGCGAAGCTCGTGACATTTGACCGTCAAGTTTTTTTGGAAAGTCACATCGGGAGTCGTTCTGGCGCAGTTTCAATCATAGCAGGTGCCACTGTCCACTGGGCGCCAGCGTCAGGTGCATCACATTAAAAGGTGATGCGAGTGGCGGATACTTCCCTTTCCAGGCACCTATACTCCGGTTAATTTACACCCTGCACGCGTGGTTCCCGCTGGAAGTGTGCCAACGATGGTTAACGCGTCCGAGTTTCATAAAAAGATGACAAAATTGATTGTTGTTGTAATGTTATTCATTAACATATTCACATCGATGAATTATTTTCATATTTTTACGGAAATCGCATGATTTAATAATCATTGGCACGCTTCCAACACGAGACATAAATCAGTGCGAGGGCAGAGTATCACGTACGCCGAGCATACCTATCATAAAACCAGCCAGCTAGCCACACCCAAATACCCCCCCAAACAAACCTATTCAACCTGATGGGAGGCAAGCGTTTATGTATGGCCGCATTGGTCAGGTACTCTGGCGGCACGGGCGCTTCCACGTCGTGCAATCTGCAAGGCTGGTCGAGCCACGGACCGCCGAAACTCTGATACAGGTTTTTCTCGGGCGCGTTCAAGTTGAGACCTGGCGAATTTAGAGTGATTGGAAGTATTGGTGGACAGCAGTGGAGGATGAGTAGAATTGATCAGGTTGTAAACGATGTTAAAACTTTCGTTCACGTCCTCCATTTTACCATCTATACGAAGGAGAGAACCCGGTTCGCATGTAAACCCAGTGCACATGTAGACCCGGCGATCAGGGGGGCACGGACATCCAGGATTTTTGAGCGGGGGCTGTTAGTTTACTGAGCCTGATTAACGAGGGGTGGCTCAGCCCTCCCTAGGGTTCAAACGGGACCCGATTTTCGAACCGGGACCATGCACGCAAGAACATATCGCGACAGTAAAAACACAGCCAGAGTAAATAAGCACAGACCAACCCACTAAATCGCGGGCGCTCACCTAAAGTGGTCAAGTCGTGGCCGAGCGCCAAGGCGACTATGCTGGGGTCAGTCTCGATCGCGCGCAGGAAGGTCAGCAGGCCGGCCATGCCGAACTGGTCGTTGAGCATGCCGGGCGGGATGCCGCGAACGCGACCTGCGCCCACGTTAACTCGTAGAATAGGTGATTCCGATTCGGAAACAACACAGCCCATGTGCTCGACATTACGTTGAAACGGCACCGGTTACAAATTCTTCATTGTCTAGAAAATGGCAATCCAACCCAAAAATGGCAAGCCGACCAGTTCTAATATCAGTCTGAATCCCGTGTCTGTGCTGTTGGTTGTCCGCCCCGCCCATCTGACTACCGTAACCGCCGCTGTGGCCCTGCCTCTGGAAGCCGATTGACGCGTCTTTGCCCATTGATGACTGCGAACGGATGCCAAAATGGTGTGGTGTGGTAGGGACGTAGGGTTCGAAATCAAGTAATTGGCTACGATTTTGACGACAATTGGAGAATCAAATATAGATAAAACAGAATTGAATAGTCACCAGGGGATTTGCTATCTATACAACCCCCTGCGGGGGGTGGGTCTAAATCTTGGAGAACCCCGTACCACGTTGAATAGTCACACCACCCTAAACCCCGAAAAAAAACATCACATTACGTACCAAATCGGCGTGTCCATTCGCGTGCAGCACCCCTTGCGCGTTGGCGCCGGGCAAGGCGGGAAAATCCTCGTTGGCGATGTGGAATTCCACCTGCGACTGGGCGCCCGCGCCCGCCGACGGGTGGTGGAAGCCGGCGCCCGGCCCCGTAGGGTCCGTCGATTTCATCAGGTTGGCTGGGGGGTTGAAGGGTGGGTCTATTGGAAGTTCCAGGTCTAGTTACAAACAAGGTGTTGCACCTCGTGAAGACAGTATTGCACAATATCTCGCAAGGCAGCAAGTAGATGCGTTTTCGCACGAAAGGCTGTTTTTTCTGTTTCATCATGACTTGTGACCAGAAACTTGAACAGAGATGTCAGGAGTCTTCAATGGGTGGGGTACCCTTCCCTATGGTTGGGACGATATGACTTTCAGATATCGATATTCGATATTTTTGCTGAAACTCGATATTCGATATCGATACATGGACCCTCGATGGGCCAGGCCTCCTACGCACAAATGCCTGGTACGCACAAACGCCCGGTACGCACAAAATTGTGCCCGCCACGCACATCTGCCCGGTACTTACATGGCTGATGATCTTTGCGTACCGGACAAGATGGTCACTAATGTTATTGCACAGCTTTTTTCACTTCACTGATATCTGAAAATCACTTGAAAAAGTGTCAAGTGAAAAAAACGGTAAAAAATAGCCATTATCCACCGTTTTTTCACTTGACACTTTTTCAAGTGATGTTGAAATATGTGTGAAGCGACAAAAAGTTAACTAATGTCATTGTGCAACTTTTTTTCACTTCACTCACAAGTGTGAAGCGAAAAACACGGTCAAAATGTAATGTAATGTCATTTCGTACCGGGCAGATGTGCGTGACGGGCACAATTTTGTGCGTACCGGGCGTTTGTGCATACCAGGCATTTGTGCGTACAAGTGCACCGCCCCCTCGATATCGATATTATATATTTGATATGAAAATATGGTCGATATTCGATATCGATATTTTGCTTTTGGTATAGCAGGGCATATATCTCCAGTGTCATATTGCATTTCCATTCGGTCACAAACATAGTTGATCATCTCTTTACTGAAAGGTAGATGGTATTTACAAATTTTAATGAGGCTCGCAACAGTCAAAATGAGGAAATGAAGTAAAAAATATGATGACTGGCGCCCCCACTAAAATTTGACCGATGTAGTTAGGAAAAGTTGCCATTCATGTTGGCATTCACGCCAAATGTGATGGTATCCGGTGAAATGGATATTCCTGCCCGACGATGACGAAGTGCGCGCTTACGCGCAAAATTTTTGAAAATCGTCTATAAAGTGGCACATTTAAATTTAATCCTGGTACATTTTTATTCAAGCCCAGGAACGGAAGAATATCGAAAATATCGAGAGAAAAATGGTCGATATTCGATATTTTTTCAAAATTTTCGATATCGATATTCGTTTTGAAAAAATGGTCGATATCCGATATTCGATACGATATATCGTCCCAACCCTACCCTTCCCCCAACTGCCCAGCTATCTATCAATCACGGAGGCCGTTCAGCTATTTATTACCCCGGAGGCAAATTTCTTGGCTCGGAGCAAATCCCGGAGACTATCCAAGAATGAACCTCCCTCCCCCCAATTCAGCCAGCTAGCTATCTAGCTATCTGTGACACTTTTTGAGAAATGATACCAAAGTTTTGATGAAAAAAAATTGTCAGACCGTTTTATAGATTTTCACCTCCTCACTAGTTCACGTGCCTAACTGCCTATTTTCAGCTATTTTTAGTACCTATCAGGGACGTATCCAGGATTTTTGAGCGGGGGGGGGGGGCTGCTTGTTTACGGAGGCCGGCGATGGGGGGGGCGGGCTCAGCCCCCCCCCCCCCTAAAATTTTAGCTACATAGTGGCGGAATGGCGCCATGGCGCTGGCGCCATTAGTAGGCGCCACGCCATGGCGCCATTGGCGTTGGCGCCAGCGCCATGGAACGCTGTATATGTATTTAAATATACATACAAAACGGCAAAAAGTACAAAATTGAGTGTATTTATAATGATTTGTGGCCACATGTAGCAAATCTGATGATAATACCTTATCTTTGGTGAAGAATGCGCGCTTGCGCGCAAAATTTTTCATGCTGACGTTGAAAAAGTCGCATTTTCCGGTCACTTTCTGGTCTCGCCCCGGGAAGGGGGGGGGCTGCAGCCCCCCCCCCCCCGCCCCTCCCCCTGGATACGGCCCTGGTACCTATATTAGTTTATATAGCAATTTTGAGCTATTTTCCACCTACTTCTAGTAATTTTTATACTTTTCTTCCTTCTACACCTCTAAAAAGTCCATATATTTAACCCACACCCTATCTACCCCGCCGGAGGAGCGATTGACCATCTATCCAACCGCCGGAGGGTCAAAATCTAGGAAACCCCCGACAGATGCTGCACTTTTTCCGCGCAGTTGCGACCCGGCAAGGGCGCTTTCGCTCCGGGCAAGTGTATCACAGAATCACACCAACCATACGCGGGCCGGCCACCTTCTCTGTACCCACCATAATTGGCGTAGTTGCCGCCCGCGGCGCCCTGCAGCGCGCCGCCGATGTTGCCCTGAGCGCCCAATGTGGGAAACTCGTTCTCGGACAGCACTGGCCCGTTCGGCACGCCCAGCTGGCGGGGATAAACTAATTGCGTATTTGTGAGGGACAAGTCTCATTGCAGCACCAAGTACGGGTCAGGCCTATTATGCATGTGAACCCATTACGCATGTAGACCCATTAGACACACTATACCCGCAGGGGTAAGAAAGGGGGGCTCCATCCAAACTGCCCAGCTACCTATGTATACCAGAGGCAAAACTTCTTGGTTACTTTCCCCTGAACAGCCCCCTTCTCCCCTGATTGCCAAGCTATCTAGCTATCTGGAGTGCTTTTGAGCAATTTTAACCCAAAGTTGCTAATTTTCATACTTTTTATAGATTTTCACCTTTTAAATCACTAGGTCATGTGTTTTATTGCATACTTTCAGCATGCCGGGTATTGATAAATGCATGCCGGTTCTACATGCGTGATGGGTATACATGCGTAAATGCACAGGGCCCCAAGTGAACAATGTGGATACACACACTAGCTTTCAATTAAAATTTCTCGGACTCATAAATCGGCATCAAACGCATTTGAGTTTACAGGGATCAGTTATCTTTAATCCCCATCAACTTTAGTTAACGGATACCTCATTGCGGTCAACTTAGATGCGTCAAAAGCTGATTCACGAATTTTCAAAGATCCGACTGAAAACTAGTAAAAGTCGTAAAGCCACTCGACCAGTCGCCGCACTTCAACGCACCTGCGAAAACGACGTGGCGGACCGGGTGCCGCCGTACTTCATCATGGTGTTCATGGCGGCGTCTAGCGCGCCCAGCGACTCGCTGGAGCTGTAGCAGCCCGAGTCGCGCTGTTGCTCCGCCCTGTACTGCGCGTGCGCCGCCTCGACCGCTGTTGCTATGCTGTGCGCCGGCGAGCCGCCGCTAGCCAGCATCTGGCGAATAGAGCGCGCCGCCCCCCTCCGGCGGCCGACTGCGGCCGCGCCCGCTGCGAGGCGAACACCGAGATGCGTGCGAGCACACGGCTGACATTCATGTTTGTTAACAGCTTAGGAGCCCCAAAGATTTGCAAGTGGAGAGTTGGAAGCGGGGGAATGGTGAGAACAAATGGCAGCTAATAGTGGTGGCCTCCAAAGGGGGGGCTGCCCCCCCTCCAAATCGGCCAGCTTTTTATTACTATCCCGAGGCAACAATTTTCGCCGTAAGCCCGCCCCCCCACAGAATAAATTTCGGCTATCTATCTACCTGGATGAGCGATTTGCTACCTAGCCAGCCCCTGCGAGGGCCAATTATGGAGACCCCTGACGGGTAGATATGCCAGAGCAGTCGATAAAAATGAGCAAATATTGTTAACGTTGATTGAAAAATGAGCAAAAATTGCTAACCTTAGTGAAAATTTATTTAAATTTGCAACACATTGGGTTAATGGTCTTCTTCACAATTGATAAAAAAAAGTTGATCGGTGAAGCAGCACAACATCTCACTTTTTCTCTTGTAATAGGTATCCAGTTTTTGGATTCTTCCTATATTTCTGGTTGATTTCGATTTGTCAGGGTGCAAGGGCCAAACATTCAAGTCTCACATATCTCAATCATATCTGGCAACTGAATGACCAGGGTCTCAAAAAAAAATGCCTGCCCGTTCTGAGTGGTTCACAAAACCCAAGCCACGCCCAATACAAGTGCGTCTAGCTAACCTAACTAGCTCTGCTCTTCCCTCTGTTTGGCACGGAGCCAAGCGCCGCAGCGCCCGCAGGTGTTTCTAAGTGGTGGCGCGGGTGGGCGGCCGGTCGTTCCATCCGAGCCGCCGCTAGGGGCTCGACGACGAATTAATGAGGTCACCTGAGTTGGACAATGGATTGATTACGTCGATCGTTATCACGTGTAAGACGTCCCTTGGGAAGCGGTATTGTGTTTTGGACTGCCATAGTGGAGTATTGATTTTAAATTTTATCTTGAATTATCCTAGACTGAACTGACTGTCTACTAGACAGTTGATATTTGCACGCTCAAAATCATCACTGCCAAACTTAACACTATCGATTTCCGGCAGACACAACCTATGTCAATTTACTATGCAAATGACCGTGTGCAGACAGGGTTTCATGAACACAAATTGATTTCACGGAACTTATGAAGGCTGTCTGACACCGTCGACACAATTAACAAGATTAACACTATACCACAATCCCAGCCCCGAAACCCAACCCACCGGAAATCCAAATAACACAACCCGACGGCTATATACACCACGGCGCAGAAAAGTCACCAAATTTCAACGTGTATAGAATAAATCTCGTGTCGGCTCACGTCTGCTCGAAAATCCGTCTATCTGCCACAGTAATCAGCGAAAAACCGTCGCATTTCCCTCTCGCAAATCGGTGAAATAAAGTGAAAATCAATCTGCCGCGTAGTAACTGAAAGTGAACAAACTGAGATTGTTAAAAGGCTAGCAAAAGTTCAACTAAACCTGCCTATCACGCGCGGGCTTCAAAAGGGCCCGGCAAAAAGAAAATAAACGCGCATGTGGGCCGCGGCAAAGCGAGCCTTCGTGGCGCGGCGGCGTGAAAAACGTCCATTTATCGATTTAGTTGTTTTCCTGGCAAGCCGAGTCGAGATAACGGCGTACTAGCACGCGGTTCGGCGAGAAAAAAAGCGCCGTGTAAAGCTGTAAATACGCACGGATACTTGGCCGAGCGGAGAAAATACGCGGCGAAAATCGATACCCCGCCTTCGAATGGAACAAACGCCAAGTGGGAAGAAACGAAAAAGGAAAAGTCGATTTCGAGCGAAAATTTGCTCGGCGAGTTAAAACGGGCGCGAGTAACAAGTCACAAGGTAAACAGTAAGTGGGCACGCAGCCACGGCTAGTTCATATTGATAATTTGTAGCCCATGCGCTCAGCTGATCCCGGCATGGCTCATTTCTACAGTAATCCAGTCTCCGGGATGAAATGGACTCGCACGTTGTAGGCGTGTACAAATGTGCAGCGGGAAGGTCCGAAGCCCCAAAGGTGCCGTTTTCATCGGGAAATGGACACTTTATGATCCTACTAGTGATAATCGAATGGGGAATCGTGTAATTGAGTACCACCGCAGATACCGTTCACATATCTATGAAATACACACAAAGATATCAAAAGTCTTGGCCCGTTGGCGGCCTTCCAGAAGTCACATTAAGCGGAATATTGAAAATGTAAATAGCACAAAATCCGGTAAACGTCTCACAGCGACCGAAAGACACGGCAGGCTGCACCGACTCCAGACACCCATTTTCATAAATTAATTACAGCGACGCCGTGAGTGGACACTTAGCATCAAGTACTGTAATAAAGATAGAGATGAAGAGACAGGCGAGAGGCAAATTTGTGATGAGTAATGCTCAAATACTAGTATTCACCACAGAAATTTGCTTATCAACACACTTCTACACCTTTCTTGCATAGTTGTAAAAACATTGTTACGTTTACTCGACAAATACAGATACTCGAGTACTGCGTAAATACGTTTACGTTTCCTCCCGAAAAAATACCGGTACTCACTTACTTGCGTAATTTTTGAGAGTACGCGAGTACAGAAAACGTATTTACAACAGGTTTTTAATAGGCTTTTTCAAGGCATAAAGGAACCAAAGGGAGAGAAAAGCTAAAAATATGGAAAAAATATCCAAAATAGCATAAAAGTAGACAAAACACATTTAACTAGTGAATTTGATGGTGAAAAAGTTCAAAAAGTAGTGATTTTGAGCGAAAATTGAAGGAAAATTTCTCAAAAATACCCAATTTTACGTTTTCCGGGGCAAAAGTAATTTACTCATGAGTAAAAGTAAAAAATCAATACTTTACGTTTTCTGCACGCACGTGTGAGTAAAAAATAAATACTTTACGTTTACTTTTGAAAAAGTTCGGTACTTTCAACAACTCTGCTTTCTTGTTACTTAATTGCGAAATCTGCTCCTAAACGGTCCAGTTCTAAAATTGTATTCCCAACCGACTTCACGGGGGCTGCCGCGGCCATGGTTTTTAAAATTTTATTTATTTTTACAACTCCACAAACTTCACACATATCGGTGCAGTTGTGTTGCTTCAAATTAGCAACCCATGATATTAGACCAGGAAAATATTTTAACAAAATATTTCACGTGAAGAAAACCTCCGCTGGTATCGTTTCACATAACTGGAAACATAGGTATTTAGACTTCAGATTTTTGTGCTGTGTGTGGAGCGCCTATAGTGGAGAACAGGACCCAGTGCCCACTATTGCATAGATGAACTAAATAGATCTGATGTGAGACCAATTCGGCCCCCATTGCGAGGCACCGTTTCCAATGAAGGGGGGGGGACTGAAATCCCACAATGCTACAGATAGGCCACAATGTCAGAACCCGCTCAGCTATCTATGACGAACTGAAAATGTCATGAAATAATTTTTTGTCAACTATACCCAACTCCACTACATTTTTATTTGTATTGACACCGAAAATTTATACTCGTTATACTATTTTGCCATTTTGCAAATTTTTACTATTTTCACCTTCTACACCCTTGAGAAAGCCTATACCATATTTCCTCGAAATGCCCCTCCCCCAAAATGGGCATTATGAATTTCAAAAAAAAACCCTCGAAATACCCCCCCCCAAATTGAGTGTAAAAGGACCGTAAACGACAGAAGCTGCGGTTTGTCATCCGGGCAATGCAGATATAAACACAGTCTACATAAATACTTAAACAAGTCTATAGAGTCTTATGCATGGCGGTTTTTGTTGCATTTTTCGACGTCTGCGTACGTCTCAAGCGACAATTTAGTACTGGGATTTCCAAAAATTTCTGGCGAAATAATAACGCCCCTCGTTTGACACCCCTCAAAATTTCCACTCTGAAAAAATAGACCCCCGGGGGGTAATTCGAGGAAATACGGTATATTGAATAATAGGCTGCCACCCCCTATGTATATCCGGACCACCGCTGTTTACCAATTACACAAACTAATTTGTTTTTGTTTTGTAAATTGAGCACTTCACAATGTTTATGACATAAGATGGACGAGGCAGCTTGCATTCTAAATATTATCAACAAGGCACACAATATTCAATATCAGGCAATATTTGAATGCATATAGCCAAAACAATATACATATTGAAATTACTACCCAGAAATGGAATGATTATGTATGGTCAACTCTAAAGCGACCAAAGTGAAAAATTATATAGACAGTTAGATGATGCCCATCCTAAAAATGCCCTTCCCCCATCGCCAATGATACTGTTATCTATTTAGGTACCTCTGAAGGAATGCAAATAACCCCTAGACAAGAAACACCCCATGGCAAATGCACTCAGTGGACAACTGCGTGTGGGCAGTGGGCAGCAAACACGACTGGACAAACCGCGGAACAGCCGATCTAATTCACGATTTAGGGACCAGATTTAATTCTCGACTTATGCGCCCTACACGCCTATTCAAGGCGAATAAATAAAATGATATTGAAGCAAATTTTACGGATTTCGATCGTGGATGCGCAACGGCGCCAGTTTGACGAGAGCATGTCTGGCGCTATGTGCTGCAGTTGTCCAGCTGTGTTTGCTGTTCACTGCGCGCATGCAGTTGTCCACTGAGCGCAGTTGCCTAGGGGTATTTAATGTCCATAGCTAGTGATGCACAATTCCACACAAAATACATATGACTGTAAATTTTTCAGCTTTGCAAGATTTGCAAATTGGAAAGGGTGTTTTAGAGTGAGCAACATGTCCTGTACAATCTAGTGTAGGATGTCAAAGGTAAAAATGTGTCAAAAATTGGATACATCAAACCACCACCAAATTTCATCGTATTTTAACCGTCCACAATGAATTCCAAAAGTCCATGCCTATCCCCAACCACTTTTCAAATTTTGCGACCACCATCTCAACATACTCATTCTCATATTTCAAAACTACAAAAATAAGCACATAAGCTGAGCACAATACGGTCATGAATAAAAAGAGCATCATCAAACCATAGCCAAGTGATCTGGATTTCTCGATTTCACGTCCTTTCACTTGCTTGGCCATTTTTGTCTGCACATGTTTATTAAGTACAGTTTAGTTTATGTAAGATTTTGACATTTGTAAAAGAACACGTTGAGTCAGATAGGTCGTTCAGACCACATGTAATTTGCATTTCACGCAATTTGGTTGACATCCATTTATAATTAATTTAAATATGGACATCTGCCAAAAAATTGACGTCATTTACGGGTGCTTTTCTACTGCAAACTTGGCACAATCTCGGAGGGCAAAAAGGTTAAGACCATTTGCCCGTGTCAACTATCATTACCTCCTGACATTTTCTTTCAACTTTTACGTAAAAAATTGTAAAACCTCAAGTGAACATAGAAATCTGTGTGGAGGTTCCGATAAACTATTTCCAACATTCGTTTGGCATTTAACATCACAGCCCACGACACTTACAATAACTCGAGCCACACCACGAATCGCTACGAAATTACCCTCACCACGCTTAGCATTGAAAAAATAGTCGATTTTTAGAAAATATAATCTCAGAAAATCTCTCAAGAGAAAAATATAATCAAATCTCTCTAAAAAAAACCTGGAAAAAATATAATTAAATATAAACATCAGAATTTGAGAGATTTACTGATATTTTTAAAAATCTCAGAAATGAAAAAGAAAATATAATTAAATCTCTGAAATCTTGAAAAAATATAAATCTCAGAAAATCTTACATTTCTGAGATTTTTTAATTAAAAAACTCCCAGATATTTTTTCAATGCTAACCCCGCTCAAGAAAAAGACCCCCAAGACACCCCTCAAAAACAAGAACAAACATTTCTGCGGCGCTCATGCTCCGAGTGCTTGCCCAATGTTTTTCGGTACTGTTCCACTGGTGGGCCGCGCGCACTGGCATCTTTGCGACCCATTTTTTAATAATAATTTAAAATTTGAGATAGTGAAGCTGTGAAGTTTGTTTGAAACTGTGAGCGGAAAAATCACCGGAGAAATTGTCTAACAGTTGGATATAGAGTCAAAGTTGTTTTAATGCCTTGTCGGGGTTAAGCTGCGACCTATTTGAATATTATTGAGACTATTGTGGGGTGGCAATAAAAACGGGTTTAGCAACGGAAAAATAAGGGAGGTAGACAGCACTAAAGCGATATGGACAGAAGGTTCATTTTACCGGAAAAAGCTGTCGCATAGGAAGTGACTTATGACGTTATCATGACTTTATTTTTTTATCTTTGAATGCAGTCGACATCTGAAGTAATGTATTTATAACTACACCGCATGCACAGTATACATATTTAGTACTTCAAAATACAGCATATCAAATGTACAGATTAATTTAACAGTCATTTACAGTAATGAAATGGGGCCGGCGACCTTCAACGGTACATTTTTAGGATGAACGGCACGTGAGAGATCGCAACCGAATGCCGCAAGTTTTATTTCATGCACACGCTAGTGGAAGTATAAACTTTGAGGGAGCAGTTTTTACATCAAAACATTGCTATGTATTTTATCGTGATTCAGAACATATTTAGATTCCAATACAAGTCAACGTCATTTATTCTAAAAATTTATCACGTTTTCGATGGTGCATGGCGGATAGTGATGTAAAAGCGCCATGGCGCTGGCGTCTGGCGCTAGCGCCAATACAAAAAGCGCCATGGCGCTTGGCGCTATTTTACTGTGGCGCCATTAGCGCTTGGCGCCATGCCAATGAAAAGCGCCAGGGCACTTTTGGCGCTTGGCGCCGTTTTTCACCGGCGCCAGGAACAAAATGCCTGCCGCCATTTTGCTCTGGCGCCATTGGCGCTAGGTGTTGGGAAAGCGCCAAAGCGCTTGACGCCAAAGTTCTGGCGCTTTTCACATCACTAATGTCGGATCACCCCATAATTATCCAAGATACACAACGCTAGTAAATATTTTAGTATCACCAGGTGCCAGTTCCACAAATTAAGAAGTGAGAAGTAAAATCGGCAATGCGAAGTGAATTGAGAAGAAAATTGGCAAAAGCGATGTAATAAAAATAAGAAGTAATTTCCCTTGGCTTTTGCCAATTTCCTTCTCAATTTGCGGAACTAGCACCAGGAGGCAATTCTGCAAATTGAGAAGTGAGAAGTAAAATGGTAAAAGCGAACAGAAATTACTTATTATTTTTTACGTCGCTTTTGCAAATTCACTCGCAGTTTCACTTCGCTTTTGCCAATTTACTTCGTATTTGCCATATTACTTCTCAATTTGCGGAACTGGGACCAGATGTGCTCTGGACGGCACAGCATCATAGAAAAATTCACAACAAAATTGAGCAAAACCGGCACAATTCCAGGAATTCAAGATGACGACATGGCTTTTCATAGAGGACTAGCACTAAGTACGTGTGAAGCGTCACGGCGAAATTCACCCACCAAAATAAATAAATACATGACAAATCACAAAAGAGCCAGTGCATTTATTAGCGGCTGGGCATTATAAGGTAACAGCTGGCGTTCATTCAACCTACGCGTTCTGTCGGCTACATCACAGGATAACTTCTGTCGCAGAACTTTTGCTTCATGACGGAAATTTGCCGTGCACTCTGTGCGGATGGCGCACGGTGTTCTCTATAAATACGTGTGTGAGATCCATGCTGTGCTTATTTTAATGTAAATTTCCATAGATCATAACATATATTTTAATTATTTATAACACTAAATATTTCAATACAAACTTCAAACGAAGAGTATTATTGCAAAAATACACACCTCCGCGATTTTTCAAATTCAAATAGCATTTGAAAATTTGATGCTGGCTGACAGTGTCACTTTTAAATGCTAAAGCTTTCTCCGCACTTTAGCGATACCTAAGATAAGATTATAATGACGTAAATGGGTTTGCTACTCATCCAAACCCGATACTCATCTAGATCTACATGCTACTCAGGGACGTATCCAAGTCCGTAGCCAGGGGGGGGGGCGGGGGGGGGGGGCGGCCGCCCCCCCCCTTCCCGGGCCGGACCAAAAAATGTGCCAGAAATGGCACTTCCAGAAGACGATTTTGTCGACAGTTTGAAAAAATTTTGCGCGCAAGCGCGCATTTTCCGTTCGCAACATATATTTTCAGCTGATTGGTCTCCGCGGCCTCAAAGCCAGTGAAAATGGACACAATTCCTGCCCATGTGGCTGTATATGCCTGTAAAAAAACAGACGTATACTGGTGTTTTGGCGCAAATGCCAACGCCAGTGGCGCCATGGCGTGGCGCCTATGTATGGCGCCAGCGCCATGGCGCCATTCCCCTACTACAGGGTAAAATTTTAGGGGGGGGGCGCCGCCCCCCCCGTTCGCCGGGCTCAGTATACAATCCGCCCCCCCCCCCCGCTCAAAAATCCTGGCTACGTCCCTGGACGTATCCAAGATTTTTGAGCGGGGGGCGGCTGATTGTCAACGGAACCCGGCGAATTCGGGGGGGGGGGGGGCTCAGCACAGGGGTTTTGTAGATTTGGACCCACGCGGGGGTTCATATAGAGAGAAAATCGCTCCTCCGGAGGGATAGATAGCTGGAAAAAAATTTGGAATTGTTGGGGTGGGGGGTAGGGGGTGCTAATATCCTTTCAAAATGAACCTTAAACTAAACGCATTAACATCACCCATTTATGCTCCATCAGCCGTCGACCAGTCATAAATCATCATTTTGTATTTACTTATTATGTATTTACAAAGCCACATATAGACCCACCTCAGTTTTGCTTCCACACAGCCTCATACTAAATGTGTGCTCACATTCGGCAGTGACACGCTCAACAATATTCACGGATAATTGATTTGAGCTACTTGAACTAGGGTGTCAAAAAAATTTTTTTACGGAAAACGGAAAACGGAAAGGTAAAATTTTTTCACTTCACGGAAAACGGAAAGGTAAAAAAAAATTTTCTGCCGGAAAACGGAAAACGGAAAGGAAAAAAAATTTCACTCCGCGGAAAACGGAAAACGGAAAGGTAAAAAAAAATTGTCAGCCGGAAAACGGAAAAATGAAATGCCGGAAAACGGAAAACGGAAAGCAAAATTTTCACGGATACGGAAAAAAATAAAGTGAAATTAGCACGGTAATAGACAAATTTGCAGAAGGAAAACCTGCATGCAGGTTTGCCTGTTTGGCTTTGATTGTGGTAGCTGTACATTCTGCAACTATGGATCATGCCTGTAACTTCACTTGTAGTTCAAGCTTAACTGAACCAACAAAAAATCATCAAAAAGTAGCCATAGTGGCCATAGGAAAGGGAACACTATGACAATTTCACAGTCTAGAAGCAGTGGGAATCACTGATGACCCCTATGCAATTGATGACAACATTGCAGAGGAGATGATAATAAATAGCATAAAATTCAACGACAACAACAAACAATACTATATTGACTGGCCGTATAAAGAGAGTATCAGTGACCTGCCCATGGGAAAAGCAGAAGCCTTGGTGCAGTTTAAATCACTGATAAGAAGATTCAACAAAGATCCAAACTTATTTGAACAATACTGGAAAGTTTTGGATGACCAACTAGAAAAGGGAAAAATTGAGATCTGTGACGACAAAACAGACAACAAGGGGATTCATTACCTGCCACACCAGCCAGTAATCACGCCATCCAAATCGACATCATGCAGAATCGTGTACAATGGGTCAGCAGGTAAGCCCAGTTTCAACAAGTGCCTTTTTAGAGGACCAATTACAACACCATTAGCACTGGGCCTACTCCTGAAGTTCAGGGCAGGCAATCTAGCATTAATTGCCGATATTGAAAAGGCATTTTTGCAAATAGGATTGCATGACCAAGCTAGAGACTACACACGATTTTTCTGGTTGAAAGATGCCTCAAAACCAGTAACTGAAAATAACTTAATAGTACTTCGTTTTAAACGCGTACTGTTTGGACTAGTCTGCAGCCCAGCAATTTTGGGAGCAGTCATAAAATACCATTTAAATGTGACAATAAACAACATGAATGAATATGAAGAAAATGAAGGGGAACAAAACCAGTTGGCGATGATAATAAACAACATTTACGTCGATAACTTCATCATGAGTGTCACAAATGAAGTTGAAGCTTTAGAACTATATTACAAAGTCAAAGCTTTATTTAACCAATGTTCTATGAACATGAGGGAATGGCTGTCAAACTCCAGATCAGTCATGAATGAAATAGCAGAAAACGACAGGAGTCCAAAGGTGAATAAAATTGTCGCAGTAATGGGCATGAAGTAAAATCACCGAATGGACATGCTGGCAATATCAACACCAAAATTGCAAATTGACAGCATCACAACACCAACCAGACGAAACTTGAATAAATTATTGGTGTCAGCATATGACCCAATTGGGTTCACAGCACCTGTTTCACTGACCCTGAAATCCCAGTTGTCAATGCTGCTCCAAGAGACAAAAACAACACAATGGGCTGAGCCAATTGAAGATAAATACAGATTGGAAAAACAATGGAAAAATGCCAGAAAACTGAAAATCAAGCCAGAAAATGGAAAAATGGCCTGGTAAAACGGAAACGGAAAGGTAAAAATTTTTCAGCCAAAAAACGGAAAAATGGGCCGGAAAAACGGAAACGGAAAGGTAAAAAATTTTCAGCTGCCGGAAAACGGAAAACGGAAAGGTAAAAATTTTTCGGCTGCCGGAAAACGGAAAGGTAAAATTTTTTCGGCTGCCGGAAAACGGAAAACGGAAAGGTAAAAAATTTTCCTGCGGAAAGGCGGAAACGGAAAACGGAAACGGAAATTTGACACCCTAACTTGAACACCCGGCTCTGATTGTGCTGCTAACTTTCGGTCGGCGTACAGTAATATCTGAGTACTGTGAGAATTACTGAGTCAGCCACAACATGTATAAAAAACCTCATGCGATTTAACAGCGATATTTCATTCTTTCTGAGTAGTGAGTAAAAACCGTATGCAGGGTATCTCAAGGACGTATCCAGGGGGGGCGGGGGGGGCTGCAGCCCTCCCCCCCCCCCTTCCCGGGGTGAGATCAAAAAAGTCCCGGAAAATGCAACTTTTCCTAAATATTTTCGATGTTTCCTAAAAATTTTGCGCGCAAGCGCGCAATTTCAACCCCATGCATTGTATTTTCAGCGGATCAGCCCCTTTAAACCAAAATCCTTGGAACTGAACACATTTTTTGCGAATTTCGTGTATATGTATGCCTATTTACATACATATAAAGCGGTTCCTGGCGCTGGCGCCAACGCCAATAGCGCCATGGCGTGGCGCCTTTGTATGGCGCTAGCGCCAAAACGCCTTTCTGTTCATATACAGGGAAAATTTTTAGCCCCCCCCCCCCGTTCGCCGGCCCCCGTAAACAAGCAGCCCCCCCCCGCTCCAAAATCCTGGATACGTCCCTGGTCGGACTTAATGACTGGGGAGTTAATCTAGGGGAGAGATTCATTTTTCCTCACTTGTCTAACAGCTGGGATTATTCGAGTGGGGAAGACTTTTGAGAGGGGAGGGCTTATTCAAAGGGTGACATTTTGATCAGATTTTTCAACGATACTTATGCCATGGGTCCAACTCCAGCTGCCGATGCATTTAGGCATTATCAGCCGCATGTCTTAGAAATGGTGTACGCAGTTTATCTGACTAACCGTTTGCTGCATCATATTCAATTCGAAATCTATCCCAGTTGCCTTGCATCATTTTTGCAAGCCTTGCAAATGCAACAGGCGCCATAGCCTCCTCAGCCAAGTAGTCCATTATGACATCTACTGACAAATCAATTTCTGCCATGAAAAATCGCCACATATGTGGTGCGGGAAGCCATTCATCTGAGAATGAATAAAACGGATGAAACAGTTATGACAATACAGGAATACATGTCCAAATGGGTCACCCCGAAATTCTAAAATAACCTGTAAAATGTTAAACGACATGAAATGTGGGAAAAATCATGAGTCAAAAACAGTTAAAATATAAAATTTGAGATTTTACAATACTATTTTACATTTGATAAGGCATTTACCGAGTCAGATTTGGCACCTCGCCAGGGCAACGGAAATTGTTATTCAACTAACTGACAAATTCTCGGATCTCAGTGAGATCGACATAGCGTTTGGCTCCGCGCCAAATGTCGGACAGGACTGCGAGCGCACACAGTGCCATTTCATCGTGTTCAGAAAGTAATTCCCAAGCATTCTGCGCGTTGCAAGCTAATACCCGCTTGGCGTTGGTAACCAACTGCAGCAACACACCTGCATGTTGATGTGACACCGATATGGCCACATCAAAGAAAAAAATTTGTAGTGAAAACAAAACGCACCACGCACCGTCTCATCCATAGGTTTATTCTGCGCAAGAAAACAAAGCCGATCCAATAATAGTAACACAATGCCTAGCGCCAAACGACAATTGTATTTCGCACCCGCCGGACCTGGTGCCGCAGTGTGCACACCGAGCCAATGACTTTCTACATCAGTACGCAATCGGTTTACAATAAAACAGTGCTGAAAATGGATATTTCTGTACAAAATCTTCTACAATTATTACCTGTGCACACTACATTCTGTCTCGATGCCCTGTTCAAACCATCGACGTGATCCAGCAGTTGACGGCGCGGGATTTCTACAAAAATTCGCTGGGTTGGCACGGAGCCAAAACACGTTGTGAAAAACAAGATCGGCCGACAGCAACATCCGTAAACGTGATGATCACACATACAAATCACGCACCTTCTCCATGGAGGTTGAGGTCAGTCCAGAGTTTCAACAGTGCGCGTTGTTGCTGTGCGCAATCGCCGCTCAGGACAAACGGCGGCTCTTCTGTGCTTTTCATTTTTGTTTATTGGCCGAACGCCAACTATTGCACATTGTCACTGTGTCTTGCAAGTTGTGTCACCTTGAGTTTCAGGCAAACATTGTAAATCAAAACGAAGGGATCATCATGCATCTAACCTTGGATTAAGTCCAAGTATGTATTGGATACGGCTGGATAAAATTGGATATAGTACGAACGAGAGTAAAAGGCACAGGATTTCCATCCGCGTCACCGATAATGGCTGCGGAATGACACTAAGCGACAGGAAATGGACGCCAATGGCGGCCGACACACTAGTTGACACATGTGTGTGATGTAGGTGTACAAACCAGTGTATCCAAATGGCTGTTTTGTCAATCTGCCAAGACAGGGTCTCTTCCTAAGCGAAATGGCACCACAGGCTCAAACACAGCAGCTAACAAAAAATACAAGTGTAAACAGTGCATTTTTCATTCTATTCATAAATATACTGAACAACAACTCAATAAATTATTACAAAAATTCTAGTCGGAATCACTATCATCACTGTCACTGCGGGCATCCTCAGTTTTGCCATATTTAATTGAGTTGATTACCATTCTGACGATCATCAATGACCAGATAATGTGCAGTATCTGTAGGACTACCAAAAGGCACAGCAACAAAATCACTGATATGGGAAAATGATATGAGGCAACGACTAATTGGCCGTCAACGATGCCAGACCTGCAAAGTAGAATGAAGAGGTTTTCAAAGCATTAAGGGCCCACACACGCTAGTTGACATCGACACCAAATGTCAACTGGTGCAGATCCCGATTCAAAGCTTGCTGACGAGTGGACGAACGACGTTCAAACGCAATCTTTGAGTGAGGAACGGCACCAGTTGACGTTTGGTGTCGATGTCAACTAGCGTGTGGGGGGCCTAAGTTCCTCGTGAACTGATAATTTCGGTTATCTATTGAAGGTTATTTACTTTGAAGTAATCAAAAAAGTTCAACGATTAAAATTTCTAATATTTACAACATCGAAATTTCAGTGTGGTATTTAAGTGGTGGTAAACTGGTGGAAAATTTAAATGGAAAATTCAGAACATTACATTTTAAAAATCACACATGCAAGCTATCAGGCGTTCATCTATGTGAGGGTGCCCCACAGTACATCCTATATATAACCAAAGTGGCACCCTTGTCGCTGATAATCATTTTTTTTCACAATTTTTTGCTGGAAAATATAAATGGAAAATCAATACAAATTTTTGTTCAGGCTGGAATTTGATTTATTTATAAAATTGGTTGGGGTCAGTTTAGGCCACTAATTTTTTTCACATAGGAGATGGTAACTTCCTGCCTGCACAGGCCCTGCACCAAAATTTTGCTGAAGATCAAACATTTAGTGAAAAACATGGGTTTAAAAAAATGCACGATCCACTATCCAAAGTGGTCTGTGAAGCATTGGTGGTCAGATCTGGCTTACTCAATGTCAGGAGCGACAAATGTCTGCTCCTGTGCCACGCTGTAGCACAAAATATGTTTTGTGGCCAGGGGAAAGATGCCGCTATGCGAAGTTGCATTCACGTTTGCATTGATTGCAAAATTGATGGAAAAAAATTATAATGCTGTCACGGCCAACAGGGGGAGTTCTGAGGTTTGCCACTTTAGGACAATTTAAACAAATGTTGACCCCACATACACACCAAATTTCAGCTGAATTGAGCTGACTATTTGCCCATTAGAATACTTTGAACATACATGTAACTAATTTTCTATTTATATTTATGTTCCACCAGTTTACGTAAATATGTAAATATATAAAAGCGAAAATCAGAGATTTCTTTGTTTCATTAATGTTCAATTATTTTAAAGTGACGCACCAAATGAGCTGTGGAAAAACGTATAGACGGCTCACCGCCCACACCAAAATGAATATTGCAAAAATAGTATTGACATAGATTTCACCTGCAAGGAAAGTCAATTGAGGCACTTGCATATCAGTGAAGTTGAGCCACTCACTTGTAAAAGCATATCTGAGCATTTTTCCTAGCTCAATCCAAACATCAGCAGCATCATGGATCACCAGAATAAGTACACCAACTCTGGTGAAGTTCAATGCCCAGCTAAACCACATGAGCCATAAGGTCACCAAATGGTGAACAGTGTTAATGAGAAAATCTTTTCTCTTGTAATTTACCAGTGTGACCCATAGTGCAGACCAATAGTAGCTGCATTCTATGGTGTAGTGGAAAACCATCTGAAAATAAAAGCATTCATTGTTTTAATAAAGTTAATTGATATACTTGGCGGACCGCACGCTATGCATTTTTCTGAAGGAAACAGTCCATCATGACGTCATCGTTAATAAAATAAAAATCGTTCCAGCAAAAAAATAAAACCATTTCAGGAAAAACCATTCATCGTTTGTATGCGAATCTGCCTTTTTCTTTTTAAAATATTTTTTCTTTTTTGTGAAATGGCATACATAAGTACTGTACTCACACTTATTCGACTAAAACATAAATAATTTTGGGTGCATACTTTGCGGTCTACCAAGTATACAGATTTAGTGATTGATACAGTAAGAAAAATTTCATCAAAATGTTGTTGGGACACTGGACACATGCACTTTAATTGTTTATGATGTGCACTGTTACCTGAATAAAAACTTATGTCCAAATTCTGTCACCTTATCAGACACATTGTGGTTTGGATAGCCATACCAACAATTGAGAAAATCACCAGCCCAGTACTCTTGTATCATATATCTGAGGCCATAACCAAATGAAACACAGTAAAACAGGAATCTCCAGCAGGAATCAGCAAACTTCTTGACCTGTGTATGACATTCTTGGGTGTGTACTTGGATGACATTTGAATTTTAGCATTTAAAAACGTAAGAATGCACTTATTATCACACCTTTGGCCTATCAGGGTAATCAGTGAAAATAAGCTGGAGCCAATCAGCAATTAGAGTCTGAGATTTGTTATTTTCTGCTCTGACTTTATTCAAACCAATGAAATTAGCTATTGGCAGTGCGATGATGCAGTGGCAAAATGCCCTGAGAAAAAGGAATGCAAATCCATAGAAAAAACATGCATAGATAAGTCCAGGTTGTGGCAGATTTATGTCAGTTCTGTTAGCATTCAGATCTGACCATTCCACAGTAGAAGGTAGCCAATAATATTTGTCCCAGAAAATATCCATTTCTGGTTATGTTGTAAGGCATCTAAATGGTGTAGAATTTGCAATGCATAGTAGAATGTTTACATGTGCATGTCTGTAATAAAAATGGCATTACAAAAAAAATTAACAGACAGATAAACTTCCAACAATCACTAAATAACACTATTTGGTAAAGTTGTCTGTAAATTTATGATAAATGTATTTTGTTGTATTTTATGTTCTTTGGTACCTTACAGAACCGCATAGCGTATGTATAAGTACATGGGTTACACGAATACATAAATACATAACTGCCATACATAACTTTTCTATGGCAAAATAACACAAGCGAAAAAAGTAATGCATCAAAATCCTGGAAATAAGTGAGTGGCAAGTAGAAAAACTGGCTTTCTGTCTGCATACATAAATACTAACTGCACCAAGAATGTATACAATGCTAGACAGTAGGCTATAAATACGCAGCTTACATTGAGGTCACAAAAGTCCACTGTAGCTGGGGCTCAGCGGGTGAGCTATTTGTAAGACTTGCGGTGTTTCCCGTCATAACCACCTTCTGAAGGGTTTGGCCTAGATGCAGGTAGATAAAAAGTGGTTTGGAACGGTGTCCAGAAAAATCATTTGACAAATATTTTATAACACAATTATCTCACAATTGCTCAGTAGTCCGATGGATGTCGAGATCAGGTGAACGCATGTAAAGTAATGCGTAAAATTTACGAATATAAATTTGACATTTAGGTAATATAAATTGAACATACTCAACGGACAGCACACCTAGTATGAAAACCTACCATAATTTGATGAATAAAATCTTGTGATAAATTTCGTTATTAATTATTCCATGGTAAAAACGAAATACACTACCGTGCAGAATAGTTGAGACTTTTTGTGCTGCGTGATTAATGTTGCCAGAATTTCAAAATGGTCGATATGCAAAACATTTGGATACTATACATGGGTACCCTGGGGGGTTGACTACACATGCCCGGGATGACCGCCCCTTGAGTTCAAATCTGTGTATATTCCTAGTGTACAAACATATTAACTCAGTTTGTTCATGTTTCAGAATAGTTGAGACTTTTCTTGTTTTGGGCAGTAGCCACCCATTATCTCACTTTAAAGTCTATATCCAATCCCTATGTTCATTTTTTAACAAAATTTTCACCATGGCAACTGCTTCCCTGCATCGCTGAGCTCTGTGTGCAGCAAGAAACATTCTAAGCATGAACAGCATATGGCAATGCATATATGGAAATGTGGCATTTATTTATTTTTGCTGCAGTTTTGAATCCATTGCCAGCAACTCAGAAATGGGGGTAGGCATACTACTGAGTGGGGCTATTTGGTGTGTAAATTTGAGGTTTTGGCTTTGCCTTATTAGGGAGAAAAGTTGGCCCAACTGTGAATGAGTAATGTGCAATTTTTTTGGATGGAATGAAGATGGAAGTTTGTAAGTGCTATAACTTTTGATTGGAAAGAGATATTGAAAAAACGTTTTGGTCATCTTAATTCTCTCTGTCTAAAGTATGTTATAGACTGTGCAATCACAAAATTTTCGTGCTGCAAACCCCAGAAAAAAAGCATAAATTATTTAGACACCATTGAGAAATTTGAAGTGCCATAACTTTTGAATGGAAAGAGATATTGAACTCATTTTTGTTTTAAATGAATCCTCATTATCTAAACTATATGATAGCATGTTAAAAAATTAATTTTTCATGTTCAAAAACTGGGTCAAATTGACATACGGAGTTTAGACATCACTAAACTGACCACAAAAATAGAATCTGCAGGTAATCCCAATCATTTTAAGTGTTGAATCATTCAAATCAGCCCAGAAATGGTTGAGTTATTAAGCTTCAAAGACACTCATCCAGATTGCCCATTTTCTGTATATTTATTGACCATCATTTTATAGACCCCCCTTATCTCGGGCCTGGGGGATTATTTGAGCAAACAAAAATTTTTCATAGGAGCCCCAGCATCAAACCCCGACATACTCAAATGGCATCAAAATTGTGCTAGGGACAAGAAATTGGGAAGCAAAAAAGTGTGGTGGACCCCCAGCCTACTGTTTCTCTATGTGTGAAAAGTCTCAACTATTCTGCACGGTAGTGTATTATGATGAAAAACTGTATAATTTTTGGTTCATTATTCAGATGGGTTATGGTAGGTTTTCATACTAGGTGTGATGTCCGCCCAGTATACCTATATCAAATGTCACTGACATGAAATCTGCTTTGGGAAATCTGTGCGATGTCACAGACGTCACGGGGATAAAACGTGCCAAATGGTTCATATGTAGCTAACGATGGCAAACCCTCTCGAAAAAAAGTATTTAATTTTTTTAAGTATTTTTTCAAAATGACTTTTCGAATTTTCGAATGTTTTCCGAAAATAGTTTTCGAATTTTCGAATTTAGTTTTCGCATTTTTGAATCTTTTTTTATTACTTTTCGAATTTTCGAATCTTTTTGTTACTTTTCGAATTTTTTGCATCAAATTATTGCATTTTCGAATTTTTGGTCTGACTTTTGAGTACACCTTTATGTTATACAGCCTTACCGCTGTTACCGCATAAGTATTTTGAGTCTGCTGCTACAAAAAAATCCATGTGAATATGATATTTTTGGTGGAGTTTCGTCATTTCGAGGAGGGATATTTTTCATAGTGGTCGTTTTGAGGAGTGTATTTCGGAGAGGGGGGGGGGGTATTTGGAGGAAATACGGTAAATAGATTTCATGCAAGCCACGTCCGTTCACATATCTTCTGGGAGCAAAGAAACTGCAAACGACAATTGGGGTTAGAGCATTGAAGTAGCGGCAATGTTTCTGAAGTCAAGAAATAATTTTAAGAACACCCTAGTAGACAGACTCAGATATACTCGGCAGACCGCAAAGTATGCGTCCAAAATTACTTATGTCTTACTCTTAGTCGATAACGTGCAAGCAGGATACTCATGTATGCACGCACTTCCACAAAAACGAAAAATATTTTCAAAATCAAAAGGACGAGTAGCGTATAAGCGATGAATGTTTTTCCTGAAATGCTATTTTGAACAATTTTTATTTTGTAAACAATGACGTCACGATGAACTGTTTCCATCTAAAAATGCATAGCCTGCGGTCGGTCGAGTATAGGTTAGTGATGGACTGGCGCCATGGCGCTGGCGCCCTTTAATGGTGCCAAAGGGCGCCAGCGCCATGGCGCCATTGGCGCTTGCCCTCTTTTCTGTGGCGCCATCATTTTGAATGGGGCCATTTTCGCTGGCGCCAAGATGCCGGGATGAACGGTTTTATTTGGCCATATTCAGCTGAATGATGTCATTTAGGTGATATTTAACACATTCACCTTTGTAATTTTTGCCAGCATTGCAAGTTAGGGTTAATGTTGATTGTTTTATATCACATAAACTGCAAATCTTCAAACATGACAATTGGAAAACAGCCAATCTAAATAATTTTTTTCACAGCCCTTGATAATCTATTTACAATGCACTGTATTTCCATAAAATATCCACAGGGGGTTTATTATTTCCCCAGTGTGCTCAGACCTGGTGCCGGTTCCGCAAGTGGACAAGTTAAGAATTAAAACATAAGAGTTGAGTAAAATGACAAATGGCAAGTTAAGAGTAAAGTTAAATGATAAATGATGAGTTAAGAGACAAGAGTAAAGTTAAATGACAAATGATTAGTTAAGAGATAAGAGTAAAGTTAAGAGTCAAGCAAGTGTATCCAAATCTTATTTTTTGTATCCAAATCTTATGTCAAAAAATAAGATTTAGTTACAAAAACATAAGATCTGGATACAAAAAATAAGATTTGGATACACTTGCTTGACTCTTAACTTTACTTTTATCTCTTAACTAATCATTTGTCATTTAACTTTACTCTTAAATTTACTCTTGTCTCTTGACTCATCATTTATCATTCAACTTTACTCTTAACTTGCCATTTGTCATTTTACTCAACTCTTAAGTTTTAACTCTCAACTTTTCCACTTGCGGAACTGGCCCCAGGGGGTATTTTGAGTAAGGTTTATCCAAGGAAACACCGTAGTTGCATTAGGAGGGGCATGGCGGTCTACATTTTTACTCATATACCGTATTTGCTTGAATAATTCCACTTTGAAATCTATTTTTGACAGACTTTGAGGGGACACTTTTCAAGGGGAACTATTCTGATAATTCAAGCAAATACAGTACATTTAGAGACCTTTAGCAATGAATAGATAATACCATTTCATAAAAATTCTGGGGAAAGAATGGACCCCTCGAATAAGCCAACTTGAATTAACCCCCTCAAAAGTTGATGATCAAATAATAACAGCCTTGGGTTTTTTCTAGGAAGTATGGTATATAATATACATGATAAGATGAGTTTTGTGGCTTGAGTCATCATCAGAAAAATGATACAGCACGTTGCTCTTTTATAAATACTTTCGTGATGATATACAGGCTGAAATAGTGATTTTTTTGTTGGCACCATTGTTTCTGGCGCCCTTTGGCGCCCGGCGCCATCTTTTCATCTTTTTCCTGGCGCATTTCCATCACTAGTAAAGGTAAGGGAAACTTTGAGGAAAATTTTTTTTTGACCGTGTCTAACTTCTAGCTATAGACTCGACAGACGAGTATAGGTGTTGAGGGAGGCAATTCAAGATTACTCAGCGAGACACAAAACCCGTATATAATGTCACTATACATACAAAGGCAGAACTGAGTGAGTGAGTGATATAAATACTTTGCTACAATATTTGCACCGAGCGCGAGGGCAGCTTTAGAATGCCCAGGTTTTGAGCCTGCATCCAGGACCCAGGTAAATAAATACTGGTAAATAAATACATATTTCGGTATGTATTTACATAAGTACACGAATAAACAATGCAGTCCAGGTATTGCACTAAGGTGAAATTAGAATGCTGAAAGTTTGTTGGATAGTATCTGTATTTAGTCAAACTTCAACATTTTGCCAGGCTGCTAAATACTAGAATCAAGAGACATGAAACAGTGCCAGATTGGAAATGGTAGGGTTAGGGTTGGCCGATGTTTTTTTAAAAACGTTTTTTATTTAAAAAAAACGTTTTTTTTAATAAAAAAAACATGACGTCCGAAATGTTTTTTTTTAAATAAACATCGACCGAAATTTTTAGTACTAAGCACTAGGCATTTTGCAAAATTTTTGCGCGCAAGCGCGCAATTTCACACACAAATTGACATTGGTGGTTGTTTTAATTGGTTTTGTGGACTTTTTAGTATCAAAGTATCCATTTGTATGTGCTACCATGGGTTAATAAGCCGTCATATGTTGCTGTAGTATATAATATTGAGGTAATGTGCTTCCATGTACCTCCACAGTGTGTAACTTCACTCCCAAAGTAACAACCTTGTTTTATAACCTTGTTTGATCACTATTCCGTGCCAAACTTTACCTGAAGTCATGAACATTTGACTATAAGGCGATATACAAACGATATGTCGACGAAAAATGGATATTTTTGACACAAATCACCACTTATAATGCTATCCCATGGCTCCACAGACATTATATGGTCATATATAACATCACAGAGTATTGCCACTGTCTGATATACCTATATATGTTGACACAAGGTCATATCTGGGAGCTTTTAAAAAAAAACGTTTTTTATTATAAAAAAAACGTTTTTTTTATTTAAAAAAAACGTTTTTTATATAAAAAAACGTTGTTTTTTTTAAAAAAACATCGAGTTAAAAAAAACGTTTTTTTTCCACCCCTAGGTAGGGTAGGGAAGAATTCACCATAATGGAAAAATTGTTTGTTTACTAATGCAGTGGTGAAAAGGCGCCAAGCGCCATCGGAAATGTTACGGGAAGGACAATATTCTGCAGCTGAGAGGAAAAAAAGCCCTGAAACGTTTCAGTTTGGCGCAAGCCGAGGCGACATTACGTCACTACCCGGAACTAGGGATGACATAAAATCATGTTAACATTTCTAAGTGTTTTTTTACTAAAATGAAATTTTAAAAGATATTTTTTGAATTTTCTAATTTATTCTTTCAGATTTGGGAATTGTTAAAAAAAATTGGAGTACCGTATTTCCTAGAGATACCCCCAGGGGGTTTATTTTTCAGAGTGAGATTTTTGAGGGGGGGGGGGGTTAAACGAGGGGGAGGTATTTCGATTGGGTTTATTATTTCGCCATAAATTTTTTGAAATCCTAGTAGTAAATTGTTGTCGGTTACGTACACAGACGTCGAAAAATGCAAACTAAAACGACTATGTATAAGACTCTATAGACTTATATATTTATGTATGTATGTAGACGGTATAAACTCTCTGTTCTAACATAACACAGTCATTGTTTTTAATGTGTGTTCTAATAACCGGATCAGAAACCGTAGCTTTTGTCATTTACGTTTCTCTATACGCTATATTTGGGGGGTATTTCGAGGGGGGTTATAAACTCATAGTGTCCATTTTGAGGGGAAGGGGGTATTTCGAGGGGGGTATATCGAGGAAATACGGTATTTTTCAAACATTATTTTGTAGATTTTTGAATTTTCGAATTTTTCTGGTCAATTGTTAAAACATTGGTTTTCCGTTTACCCAAGCTTTCGACGCAGACACATTTGAACACTTTGTTTTGCCGCCATGACAAAAACGATGTGAAATATAAGTTTTGAATTGTGTTTCTGCATTTCATTCATGCATTTTAACCAAAAATACCCGAAAGTTTCAAAAACAGTTCGATTTTTCTTTAATAAATCTATAGTTAGGTTTTCTTTTCTAGTGGTTAAATAAATATTTCGAAAATGTTTTCGAATTTCTGTTTGTCATCGCGTTAAACTATATTTTCGAATTTATGTTTGTCATGGTTACACTGAACTTAGAACAATGTTCAACTTGTTATAATAACTGCCCAAAGAGCATTTTGATAAGAGTACAATTAATTATTACAAAACCAGTTTACGTCAAACAAACTGATAGTGAAGTGCCATTATAAAATTACAGAAAAGCATAGAATTTTTCTGTGAAATTAGCTGAATTAGAACAAATGCTTACTCTGTACATAAATACACATGTTATAGACATGAGATGTTTGCAAAGAAGATGTTCACCGCTGGGGTATTTTTAACAGAATGCATGAAATCTTATTACCAGATTCCATCCAATGACAAGTAAATACAATTTTATGTAAAAATCCTACGAACAATTGCAACATGCGTTCTGCAAAAAGCAATAAAAACAGCCCGATCGTAAATGTTTTGGGCATCGGTATTTTTTGTACTAAAACGAAAATCGTGCTTAATGAAGGACAGGCTACTCGCGTAAAGCTACTTTTTATTGAGACATAGCAACCCGCATAGTGCCAAACAAGCGTGAACCATTATCGTATTGAATTGAATCAGAATTCAAGATAGTCATAGAGCGCAACTGATATGGACGTCTGTGCTGAATATATGAGTGTTGGGCCTAACGTCTCATTTTATGTCAGCCGCGTTCAGAAATATTGGCACATGGCCAACTTTTGCGGTCAGCTTGTGCATTCACAGTACGAGTGTCCCGTCTGTCATGGGGTAAACGAATCTGCAAAGAACATTTGCAGATACCGGTACCCAACACCAAAAATCGACACTTAAAAAAGCGTACGCGCGGGCTAAAATTGGCCCAGCTATCCGCGCTCGTAAATAAAAATTCGATTGCACAATCGTCTGAGGCACGCGCCCGGCACGGGGAGCACGTGAACACTCGCGAGTGGACAACATTGAAATTGAACCGAGAAAAAGTTTTCAAACTGAATTTCGAAGGGCGCCCTTTGGAACGCAATGAGGGCGGGTTATGAACGCCAGACAGCATCGTTTTGAGGTGGTGAGTCGACATCAGCCCCCCCCCCTCCGTGAAGTCATCGATAATCGATTAAGTTGTGCGATCGATCGCTCAGACGGCCGACCTGAAGCAAGTGAACGAGGTGGTTTCCTGCTTCCTGCACACGTTGTTGTTGCACCGCTGCACTGCCAAAGTGGGTTGTCGTTGTTTAAAAAACTTTTCATTTGGCCTCAACAAGTATCCATTGTCGAATGTACTTTTTAGTTCCAATACAAGGACGAAACGAATTACTGCATTGGAGTACTGGGCACTGAAGATGTAGACTGCGCCACGCTCGATTACACTTACGTTAGTGACACGTTACGTGACGACCTCCCGTTTAAGCCTTCCATACTGGAAAATATTATTCGCTTAGTAGTCTCTATGAAGTGCTGATTATGAGTATCATTTCTGATTATCTAAAAGAACTGTAGCGAATCCGAGTGGTACATCCTGACACGTTTTTTTATAAATAGGAACAGTTTGAAAAATCTCCAGCAGGAACTTAATGACGTCATCCTGTATCCAACGAAAAGCATTCTGTATCCAGCAAAAGTGCACACTTTTAGTGGAATAAATATAGTAAGAAATGTGTTAAATATAGTAAGAAATGTCCATGTGGGACGCCGACTTCTAAAAGTCGATAAGTGCATAAATTTCCCATAAGGGTTATTTATCGTGGCCGGGAACAAAACTTTGTCGCTGGCAAGAAAATAAGAAAATACAATTTTGTCAATAAGTACACTGGTTTACTGGATTTGTTGTTCCTGTCAAAATGCATTATGTGGAAAGGCCACTGCTCCCATATATGTGTATGTTGGTTATATCGGGTGCAAAGGTTTCCAACCTCGCCTAGGGTTGGCCGATGTTTTTTTTAAAACGTTTTTTATTAAAAAAAAACGTTTTTTTAAAAAAAAAACATGACGTCCGAAATGTTTTTTTTTAAAAAAAACATCGACCGAAATTTTTAGTACTAAGCACTAGGTATTTTGCAAAATTTTTGCGCGCAAGCGCGCAATTTCACACACAAATTGACATTGGTGGTTGTTTTCATTGGTTTTGTGGCATTTTTAGTATCAAAGTATCCATTTCTATGTGCTACCATGGGTTAATAAGCCGTCATATGTTGCTGTAGTTATATAATATTGATGTAATGTGCTTCCATGTACCTCCACAGTGTGTAGCATCACTCCCAAAGTAACAACCTCCTTTTTTAACCTTGTTTCATCACTATTCCGTGTGAAACTTTACCTGAAGTCACGAACATTCGACTATAAGGCGATATACGAACGATATGTCGACAAAAAATGGATATTTTTGACACAAATCACCACTTATAATGCTATCCCATGGCTCAACAGCCATTATATGGTCATATATAACATCACAGAGTATTGCAACTGTCTGATATACCTATATATGTTGACACAAGGTCATATCTGGGAGCTTTTAAAAAAAAACGTTTTTTATTAAAAAAAAACGTTTTTTTTAAAAAAAAACATCGAGTTAAAAAAAAACGTTTTTTTTCCAACCCTAACTCGCCTTCATATGCATACTCCAAAAGTGGTCATTATGTTATTCAAATTTGTGTCAACAGTTGACTGAAAGTGAACAGTGAACTGAACAGTGACAACTGAAAACCCCCCAGCTGCGTCTCTCCTCGGTGGCGCTGTCGCGGGCGATCGAAGCAAAAGCGCAGTCGTTCAGTCAAGCGATCCTGCAAGCCGCGACCGGATGCGCGCCTCCCCAAACTGCCAGCGGCCCAGTGGCGCACTATGGCTATGGGCATAATTTGAGTGCGGCGCCCGCCACTTCCGTCGGGTTGCCCGCCGTGGGCAGGGAAAGGGTGCCGAGTGAGTTTGTTGGGCAAGGTTTCTGCTGGATATTCTTAAGGTTGCTTGTTTTGGGCGTGCTGTTTCCTCAGAGGAGAAGAGTGAGTGGGGCATTTTTTTCTCGCGATTTTTCCCATTTTTATTCCGAAATTTCCAATTTTTTTCCAAAAAGTTGCAGCATCAATAAACCACCTTAAAAATAACCGCCTAAAATGTTGGTACAACTGCACCAATTTCGCCCCCCTACCACTAGGGTTGGCCGATGTTTTTTTAAACGTTTTTTTTAATAAAAACGTTGTTTTTAAAAAAAACACATGACGTCTGAAATGTTTTTTTTTATAAAAAAAACATCGGCCAAAATTTTTAGTACTAAGCACTAGGTATTTTGCAAAATTTTTGCGCGCAAGCGCGCAATTTCACACACAAATTGACATTTGTGGTTGTTTTCATTGGTTTTGTGGCATTTTTAGTATCAAAGCATCCATTTCTATGTACTATCATGGGTTTTTAAACCGTCATATGTTGCTGTAGTATATAATATTGAGGTAATGTGCTTCCATGTACCTCCACAGTCTGTAACTTCACTCCCAAAGTAACAACCTCCTTTTATAACCTTGTTTGATCACTATTCCGTGCCAAATTTCACCTGAAGTCATGAACATTTGACTATAAGGCGATATACGAACATGTTGACAAATTGGATATTTTGGACACAAATCACCACTTATAATGTTATCCCATGGCTCCACAGCTATTATATGGTCATATTTAACATCACAGAGTATTGCCACTGTCTGATATACCTATATATGTTGACACTAGGTCATATCTGGAATCTTTTAAAAAACCCGTTGTTTTTTTAAAAAAACACGTTTTTTTTATTACAAAAAACATCGAGTTAAAAAAAAGTTTTTTTATTTAAAAAAAACGTTTTTTTTCCAACCCTACCTTCCACACAGATGCATCAATGCCGCCAAGCGGCACCATCCCAGTGCAAGGCGCCGTGGTGGTCGAGTTTATGGAACGCAAAAAGGCCGCCTGGCCTCTGATGCCAGTTGAGCAAGTCCCATGGGAACAGTGGCAGCTGTGTGTCGATGCTGTCGCCAGCACCGCGCAAGGTAATTAACGGGGCCACGGTGGTTTGGAGATATTGGTTGTTGAAATTGTTCTTTTCAACAATCATTGTTCCGAAAGTTTGAATTTAGTCCAAGAGATGGGCTTTGTGGAATGGAAGTAGGGAGAGTCCCTGTTTTTTATAGTAAATTTTGGCACATATTCTTATGAAAAGTCAAGGTCGGTTAATGTAAATATATGGGTACACTCAAATACATAAATAAACTTCTGCAACTCCTAAATTCCTATCCCCCTCATCTTTGGAAGGCCAAATTGAATAACCACTTTTTCGCTACCCTCAATCCTACACGTGTTCCCAACCGCAGGTCACGGGTCGACCACGTCGAGCGTGTCCGACCGGCTGGTCGAGTCGTTGAGCGGCATCGTGTTGGAAGTGTGCCAGCTGGTGAATCGGCCGCAGTACGTGCCCAAGATGCCCATGCGCTCCGACCTGCAGCTAGTGTTCGACACCACTTTTGAGGACGTCCAGCCGTATTTGTTCCGAGTCAAATATCACGTTGCCAATATGGGCAATTATGGTTGGTGGGAGTTGTTTTTTAAGCGCCGCGACGCACCGAATCTTGGTGACCTTTGAACCGAATGCACAGTGGTTCCGCCGCGAACAATTCCATGTCCATGCGTTTTTGTCGATGGATTATGTCTTTCTGAACATTTTTTAAATATATTTATATAGCTTGCGTATTTCTTCTAATAGAACGGCATACCTCCAATAGAAAGGCAGCTGCAATAAAGCTGCAGGTCTTTACACGTTTTTGCACAAAAACAATGGCACCCTCCAATTGAACAATATAATGGCAGGTAGAAATAAACACAAAAAATGGATGGTATAGAAACGGTCAAAGCCTTCAAATAGATAACAAATTTTAAATTGATGCTCTGACATTTAAATATTGCGCAAGGTGCATTAAAAAATAAGGCTACGTCCAAATTAGAAATGTGTGGAAAAATTGGTGAAAAAATAGAATGGCAGCCTCCAATAGAACGGCAGGTAACAAAGTTGACGAAAAAAATTTAACAGCGGTCTTATATTAGAATAAATACTGTAAGTAATTGAATTTTGAAAGCGCAATCAGATGACGTCACTCACATTTCAGGTTCGCAAGCAAACCTTGGAACGGCATTGAAGCACTTAGTGAAGTACTGGGCGTTGTGACGGGTTTCAAAGCATTATACACACCTTTCAGCTGATTTCTGATTGATTTGTGTCCGTCGGCACATTCGTTTGATCATTTGTGAGGCTTATGTACAGTTAATTTTCATAATTAGCGCTTTCTTCTGTTTTGATATTGATATCACATTACGCTTTTTTACGTGGATTTTGCTGCGGGCACCGTTTTCAGTATTGAACATTCTATAGTCTTCGGTACTGACCGCGGTGCGGTATTGAAGTCTTAATGGCTCCCCACACACTAGTTGACATCGACACCAAATGTCAACTGGTTCCGATCCAAATTCGAAGCTTTGATTTGGACGTCGTTCGTTGGCTTGTCAGCAAACTTTCAATTGGGATCGGAACCAGTTGACATTTGTTGTCGATGTCAATGAGTGTGTGTGGGCCCAATTTTGTCTTTGTCAGGAATACTTTTGCGCGTTTTGCTGATTATTCATCTAGTGTCATGCTTCATACGAGCTGAGAATCAACATGTAGTCATGCGAATGCTTCCCGGTATGCTTTTTCAGTGCGTTCGCACCTCGCAGGTTCATTTCAGGATATAAATATTGTTGTAATTCTGCCCGATTAAATCGAAGCTGATCAAATTTGCTCGTGTTGTGGTCATCATCATGGGTCGAATTGTATAATGTTTATGAAAGTTTATCGAGTTACACATACCTCTCGATTTAGGGTAAAGCAGTATCTCACTGTCGCTATCGTTCCTGCACTTTGGATTAGTTTTGTAAGTAAATAAGTTGGTGAATGTAAATTCGCGATCGTACAATTTTTATTGAGTTGTGGCTTCCACACTTGTGTAAATATTGTGTGTATGATACAATATGTTTTAACTTGTAAAGCTATGTTTACACTGACTTTTGTGCCGACAAAAAAAAATGTGAAAAAGTTCCATATGTGGAAGAAAATTCAACTGTACTCACTAGTTAGTGTACATACACGCATGGCAATTTGCAAATACTTAAAGCCTGTCATTGAAGGCATTTGAAAACGAATTTCAGTTGTCGGTTCGGAAAATGGGATAATTCCGAAATGATCACTGAAATTCGTCTTCAAATGCCTATAGTAAGTCTTGAACTGCAGGCTCAAATTATCTGAAATCGTCATATGTGTACACTTAACTAGTAAGTATACTTCAACGCATTCTCTCGCAGATACTTTATTTAGAACTTTATTCCGGCATCATGGAACTTTCTCGTTCAAGTTTTTTTGTCGGCACGCGAAACCGTGTAAACGACCCTTAAGGTTTGCGTCGTAAAATATTTGTCCTCGTGAATAATCGTGATTGAGTGCTGTCAACTGCTTGCATAGAGTCATGCGGTGCAGATACTCCCATGCAAACTGAATAAAAACGTACACACCTTTCCTGAGTAACTGTCAACTGAATATGTTACGTCATTTTGAGATCCATCGATGTGGAACCGTCACGTTTCCTTGGCTTTACTGAGGCTATACCGTTTAACAAAATGTCGCCAGTTTGCTTTGTTGAAATTCAATGCGCCTAGGTGCGCTGCTAGGAGTCGTCGTGGCCAGCCAGAAAAAATGAATACTTCAAGCTAAATGATTCAGTTGCACCGTTGGCGTGGACAACTTGCCCCCGGAGTGTGTTGTATTAGCGTTTTGACCGTGTTGCATTAGCGTTTTGTCGTGTTGCATTAGCGTTTTGTCGTGTTGCATTACCGTTTTGTCGTGTTCCATTGGCGTTATGTCCCCACGGACATAACGCTAATGCATCACACCACGGGGGGAAGAAGTCCATGGGGGGAAACGTGAAGTTAACGCTGCTAATGATGGAAAGACACCGAAGGGCACCAGCACCGGTGCTGGTGCGGCGCGGTTCCCTTTTTCGAGGGTACCCTGCCGGTGCCGGTGCTATTTTTTTCAAAATGGCACCGGTGCCGGCGCGGTGCCATTTTTTTTGCCGGTGCCCATGGTGCCAGGTGCCCTTTCTGAGGACTGGCGGAGTTGCCTGTGCGGTGCCATATCTCCCGGTGCTTTTCCCATCACTAGCCACCGGCGCTTTTTTCTAGCGCCATCCCGTGGCTAAATGTTCCGTCTAATTAATACCGATTCCTGAATTAACTACGCCGTAGAGGGGTTCGGTGTTTTGTGGTTAAAATTGAATCGAACATTGAAATATTGGACGATTTTGATTTTTTTTTGTCTGTTGCGTACGCCGGGGACCACCTGACAAGTACATAGTACACCTACATAAGTTCGCAAAATGCCATCGCTCAGGCCCCGCACACGCTAGTTGACATTGACAGAAATGTCAACTGGTTCCCATCCCAACTCAATGCGTGCTGGCGAGCCAACGATTGGCCTTCAAATAAAAGCTTGGAATTGGGACCGGAACCAGTTGACATTTATGTCAATGTCAACTAGCGTGTGTGGGGCCTAACAGTCGGATTTCTACATCCAATCCGTCACTTCAGCTGATGTCCCGCACAATTTACCACCGCGCCATTCGGGTGACCCGTTCGCCCACTTCGCTCCTGCCCGATTTGCAATGGCGCGCCAACGGCCATTATACGCCAGTTTTCAATGATGCGCGGCACTCGGCCGTGTCGCAGGGTGGGCCTACCTGCAGTCGGTGGCTTTCTACCGATGCACATGCGAGCTCGTGTGGGCCCAGGCATGTCGTTTGACTGTTGACATTTTTTTCCACCTCTGACAACCTTGCGCTGTTTCTGGGCAACAAAAGTTTGTTGTGCAGGTAGTGATGGAAAGGCCATACCGTATTTCTCCGTGTATAAACCCCGGGCACTATACACATTTGAGGGCTTTTTTCAAACACTTTCCAAGTGCTGTGCATAGTGCCCGGGGACTATGCATTTCACTCGACGATGTCTTTGTATACCAGAAAGGGCGCCGTCAATGCATGATTGCATGGTGAAAGTACCATCAAAGGAAAATAAACACCTTCCCGGACAAGTTCACCACCCATTTTTTTATTTCACTTTGAATGCAATATCTCCGTCCATGGGGGTGTTATAAAGCTGAAACTTTGTATATATAAAGTTGTAAGACCCCTCTACTCCCCAAAAATGGGGGAGGTGCGGCGACTCACTACAGGGTGGGTCGCCGTATATGCTAAAAATTTTTTGGCGTTTTTGGTGTCCCAAACAAGTTCACCACCCACTTGATTGGCTACACTACGAGAGCCATATCTCCAGCTGTGATGGTGGTATAAAGCTGAAATTTGGGGGATGTAATGCCAACAACCCCCCTCACAATACACCAGTGGGGCGGCTGCCAACAACCCACTAAAGCATGTGTCACTGCATATAAAGTTGACCATTTTCTAAAGTTGACCATTTTCTAAAAACAGCCCAAGTGTCCCAAAACAAGTTTATCACCCAGCTGCATTGAAAAAATGTTGCAACAACATACCTAATATAAAACTGAATCGGGTTGGAACACTATTTCAGCCAAAAAAATTTTTTCCAGTAGGGCACCCTCCCTGTCCCATAAACGGTAGAATGAAAATTTCACTTTAAACCATTTTTTTGTTTCACACTTACAAAGTTGGTTTACAAAGTTCACTAGAGAATGGTCTAAGGTTCAAAGTTATGTAAACAACATAACCTCTAAAATGCCTCCATACGTAAATTTACTTGGGGTGAATTCTATGATGTCAAAATGATTTCATTTCAGGAACAAAATTTGACACAATTTTCACTTTTTCATTCACCCCAAACAAATTTCCTTATGGAAGCATTTAAGAGGTTATGTTGTTTACATAACTTTGAACCTTAGACCCTCCCCTAGTGAACTTTGTAAACCAACTTTTCAAGTGTGATACAAAAAATTGGTTTAAAGTTAAATTTTCAGTCTGCTGTTTATGGGACAGGGTGGGTGCCCTACTGGACAAAATTTTATGAGCAGAACTAGGGTTCAAATCTGATTCAATTTTATATCAGGTATGTTCTCACAACATTTTTTTGTAATGCAGTTTGGTGGCGAACTTGTTTCTGACACTTGGGCTGTTCTTAAAAAAAATATCAACTTTATATGCAGTGACCCATGCTTTAGTGGGTTGTCGGCAGCCACCCTACTGGTGTATTGTGAGGGGGGTTGTTGGCAAGACATCCCCCAAATTTCAGCTTTCTACCGCCTTCACAGCTGGAGATATAGCCTTCAAAGTGTAGCCAATCAAGTGGGTGGTGAACTTGTTTGGGACACCAAAAACGCCAAAAAAAAATTTTAATATATGGCGACCCACCCTGTAGTGAGTCGCCGCACCTCCCCCATTGTTGGGGAGTAGAGGGGTCTTACAACTTTATATATACAAAGTTTCAGCCTTATAACACCCCCATGGACGAAGATATTGCATTCGAAGTGAAATAAAAAAATGGGTGGTGAACTTGTCCGGGAAGGTGTTTACTAGACCAGACGCGTCCACCAGATGCGCGCGGCGCGCCGCAATATATTAATTGTTGCAAAAGGCTCCAGCATGTGAAAATTCGGTCCCTTTGTGGACTTAATCCGACTTGAGTGGCAAATATTTTTTCTGTATTGCATAGTACCCGGGCATTATGCATGGAACTTGTTGCAGTGTATAATGCCCCGGGCACTATGATCGGGGGGGCCTTAAACACGGAGAAATCGGTAGTGCTGGCACCGTGCCAGAACTATGGCGCCTTTCCATCACTACCTGCACAACAAACTTTTGTTGCGCAAGAAACGGCGTTTCTCGTGCGCCAGAATTTGTCGTGGGCCCTTTTCCGCCACTGTTCATCCATGGAATCTATCGCAGGCAAGGACGTATCCAGGGGGGGGCGGGGGGGGGCTGCAGCCCCCCCCCCTTCCCGGGGTGAGACATGAAAACCCCCCGAAAATGCCACGTTTAGTACAAATTTTCGACGGTGTATGCAAAAATTTTGCGCGCAAGCGCGCATTTGCCCCCTTTACACATGGTATTTTCAGCATATCGGTCCCTGTGGCACACATACAAGAAAATGCACCCAATAATGTACCTTTCGCTGGGAATGTACGTATATTTACATACATTTACAGCGCTTTCTGGCGCTAGCGCCAACGCCAATGGCGCCATGGCGTGGCGCCTACGAATGGCGCCAGCGCCATGGATCCATTCCGTCACTGTACAGGCAAAATTTTAGGGGGGGGGGGCTGAGCCCCCCCCCCGTTCGCCGGGCTCCGTAAACAAGCAGCCCCCCCCCCGCTCAAAAATCCTGGATACGTCCCTGATCGCAGGGATCGACCTTGTTTCCGTCCCGTGGTCGGCTTGGAGGTGCACGCGCAGCTCGCCGTCCGCTCCAAGCTGTTCAGTTCGGCCGCGGTGGAATTCGACGCGCCGCCCAACGTCCACGTGCACCCGTTCGACATGGCCGCGCCCGGCGCCATGCCCGTGAGTCGTTTAGGGAACTGGGGGCGCTGCCAGGCTGTCAAATGTCATATGGCATGCAAAGTGTCAAACGTTATGACAACTGTAAAGTAATCTGTCAAATGTCACGCAAAGTTTCTTTTTTTTAATTGACGTTTTATATGACATTGTCTGGGACTGCCCCCTGGGATTACTCCCAGGCCCTGTAAATTGTCAAATGTCATGCAAACAAGTTTGCGATTTTACAGGGAAATTTTACATGACTTTTGACATTTTACAGGGTCTGGGAGTGGCACCTGTTTCCCTCTGGTTTATACCCTGAATCAAACTCCACGCCGCCAAGGTGCTCAACGCTGGATGCGTGGTGGCTGCGGTGCGCGCCGCGCTGGCGCTCAACTTCCGCGTAAATCAGGTGTCCACCTTCGATCGCAAGCACTATTTCTACGCGGACTTGCCAGTTGGTAATTTTTTACTCGTTTTTTTTTTTCGGTGCATACACATGCACTATCTCTGCCTGTGCAGGGCCTGATTTGCTGCAACATAAGCAATTAAGAATTTTTAAAGCGTAAGCTTATGAAAATGTAGACTGGCTTAGCTCGCAAAGGCCGGGTTTATTGCAACTCACAGTGAAATACCTAAAAATATTGAGTGTCGGGAATAAGTCGTTCCGCAGCAATTCTTCAACTTTAAACGTTCTCCAAGTATTTATCTACCAGCTTGCCTCAACAGGCGCAATATCTATCGCATTTCACATGCAGGCAGGCTATCAAATGACACAACGGTTCCGACCTTTGGCAGTCGATGGCCACGTAGATTTCTGGGTGTTTGACAAATCCGCGCGGTCGGCGCCGCGGCGGCAGCGGGCCCGTTTGCTGCAGCTGCACCTGGAGCAGGATTCGGGTCGAAGTGTTACTGATCCAGTTGACGGGAGGACCTTGATTGATTTGAATAGGGCGGGTGAGGTTTCCAGGTTTTTAGTCTTGACTGTGAATGTGAATGTGATGAGAGTGACGTTAGATGACCCTGACTCATCGTTGTGAAGAAAAAAAATTGTGTCGAGTGATGACATGTCTAGTGAGATTGTGATGGACACGATGGAAATACACAGAGAATCTACCGTGGTGCAATTTTATTATCATTGTATGTGAATGCATAAAATGCAAATTTTGCAATACACTCATCTTTTCATTGCCGTGCATTCGAATAAGGGTCACTTCACCAGTACGAGTATTGCGAACCTTCACAACATAAACAGCCAGGGGCTCAGCCATGGTCACATTCCAATGTGTGCAAACGTATCCACCTCACGCATCACGATCTGCACCCTCCCAGGCATCGGCCTGGCCGAGATCGTCACCTCCCCCTGCCTGCACTCGGGCATCGAGGCCGCGTGCCTGGTGCGCACCGTCGCCGACGCGTTGGTCAGCGTGGCCGCCTGCCGCGGCAGGATGCAACTCGCAGAGCTCAGAGTCGACGCCAATGTCAGCGTGAGCGAGGAGAAGGATGGGCAGTGGGTGGAGGGTGTGAGAACGGAGGTGAAGAATTTGAACAGTTATCAGTTTGTGAGAACTGCTATCGGTTTGTGCTCGATGTTTGTTCATGTCTTTCAATCTGAAGTGTTCGTTGTCACCTGTGCCGCGGTGCAGATTTCGAGATTGCGCGTCACATTGCTGTATTGGAAGGCGGTGGGCAGGTTGTTAATGAGACGCGCGGTTTTGATTATCGCACTGGGTTAGCACTACACTCGTTTTTCTACACCAACGAACAATAAGTGACAAGTACACTAGTTAGGTAGTGGGAGGGCACCCCGGTCTCGGAGGCTGGAACTCTCTCTGCAAGTAAGCTCGCTATGCAAGGAGTGGCGGCCTGCTTTAACCGCTCTGCAAGTGCAATCACCCTGCAAGTATTTACCGTATTACCTCGAATTACCCCCCCCCTTGAATTAACCCCCCCCCTCGAAATACCCCCCCTAAATTTCGGCTGAGGAAATAATAAACCCCCCCTCGAAATACCCCCCCTAAAATTGAGTGTAACGTGAACGTACATGGCAATACCGCAGTTTGTGATCTGTACTATGCAGAACAAACGTTAAAACTAATGATAAAGTGACGTTAGTGAAGGGTTTTTGTGTATATACAGTAATATATGCTTATAAACACATATAAATCTATGTGATTGTTCGATTTTTCTACGTCTGCGTATGGGGAATTTCCGAAAATTTCTGGCGAAATAATAGACCCCCCCCCCTCGAATAAACCCCCCCCCTCGAATTATCCCCCCCCCCTCAAATTTTGCTGGCGAAATAATAAACCCCCTGGGGGTATTTCGAGGTAATACGGTATGCACCCAAACTAGCATTGAAGAATGGTGATTTTGAGACAATAAATTTTAATCTCAAACTTGCAGAGAGGTACATGGTGGTCTCAGAAATTCCTAATTCCAATCCATTGCCCAACTGCGGCCACAGGCACACAATTGACATGCGCGACAAGGAGGTCCGCCAGGACTACCGGCACTACGCCGAGCCGAACGTGCCGCCGCTGCACATCGCCGACAGCCAGCTGGTCGAGCAGCGAGACTTTGTGCGGCGGAAACTCGTGGATCGTACCGAGTTGCTCGATGAGTTGTTGGGGCGGTTTAAGGTGCCCCCGTATAGGGCCTTTTATATGGTCGTGAGTTTTGGAATGACTCTTTTTTCACAATGGCTGTTACCTTGAATAATAACCCTTTGAGCGCCTGTTCAGACAATTTTAAAAACCCCTGAAATCGACACAGGTAGTATGGTTGTTAAAACGTATTTACGTTTACTCGATAAATACGTATAGCGGGTGCTGCGTAAATACGTTTGCGTTTCCTCCTGAAAAAATACCGGTACTCACTTTCTCGCGCACTGTTTGAAAGTACGCGAGTACAGAAAACGTAGTACAGATAGGCTTTTATACAGGCCTTTTCAATGCATAAACGAAAAAATGAAGAAAAAAACTTTAAAATAGGGACAAAAAATATCCAAAATACGTAGCTAAAAATAGGCAAAAAGATTAAGTAGTGGATTTGAGGGTGAAAAAGTTTGATAATTAGTGATTATAAGCGAAAATTGGGATAACATTTCTCAAAAATACCCAAAAAATTTATGTTTTAAGGGGCCAAATGTAATTTACTCACGTTTACTCATGAGTAAAAGTAAAAAATACACTTTACGTTTTCTGTACTCAGCGGTGAATAAAAAATATACCGTATTACCTCGAAATACCCCCATGGGGGTTTATTATTTCCCCAGCAAAATTTGAGGGGGGGTTTCTTCGAGGGGGGTTTTTATTATTTCGTCAGAAATTTTCGTAAGCATACTAGTAAAAAGTAGGTATTTGCGCCCCCAAAACATGAAATAAATGCGTCCAAACAGGGTATATTTGGACATAAAACGTAGATAGCTACACAAACTAGTCTATGTGTAGCTGCGATGCAAATTAGCAGTAATAAATACATCATGTACATTGCATACATGATGTACATCATTCGAGGGGGGGGGTTAATTCGAGGGGGGGGGGTTTATTATTTCCCCAGCCCATTTTGAGGGGGGGGTTTATTCGAGGGGGGGGGGTTATTCAAGGGGGGGGGGTTAATTCGAGGTAATACGGTACTTTACGTTTACGTTCACTTTTCCAAAAATCCAGTACATTTTTAACAACCCTGGTAGCCACTACGCTAGATTATGCTCAAAAATTACCCCTGTACAATTCAGGACAGTACCGATCGACTGCGTTTCTTCACTGATTCCATGGAACACGCGGACGAGAATGTAGCACCAACTCTGGCCAAACTCATGCTCACTAGTCTCAGATTTGCCTTGGAGCAGCGCAGCTCGAAAAAGACACCGCTCACTTTCTATGAATCGTATGTTGAAGTTTTTTATGATGTCATTTGTATTTAATTTCTCTTTTAAACAATGGTGTGTTATGCCGTAGGCCTGTGACACCCAGTGACCTGGCCCAAGTAGCGAGTTGGCTGCATGCCAACGCAGTAACTTGGCCTGTGGCTGATTCGGTTCGTTTATTTGTGCGTGATTTGTGCATTAATTTTCCAATACATCGCAAAATTGATCACATTTCACAGGCAATTCGTGATGCTGTGGTGGGAAACATCCTAACAGCAGAGAGCCACATACGTGAAAACTCTTTATGGCTTATCACAGATGAATCGCGCATCGATGAAACATGTGAAAAGATTTTCAACCAGTCTCCAGATGCAGTTAGTTGGTTGACCAAAGTTTCACATTTTTCTATTTGTCAAAAAACGTATAAAAATTTATCACAGGTTCGCCAGTACAAGGCGGGCAGACGAAAAGTTCAGAAATATTTTGTACGTCTTTTGAGCGAGGAACTGCGTCAGTGCATCAGTCAAGACGAGGCTGTTTTAGCTATTCGGAGGGTTATCGAGAGGTATTAATCGAGGGTGGAATGTGTGATTTGCAATATAGAAAGCTGTGAAGTGTAGCGCGCTTCCGTTTTTCGATACCGATACCGCGATACCAATACTAACATTTTTTTACTCTGACACCGATACCGATACCAGAAAGTATCGATATTTTATCGACTGACACAGATACCGCGGTATCGTTTTAACCCTAGTGATGACTAACATGATATAAACAAAAAACTGTTGTGAGGATATCTTTTTTTAAACAAGCTCTAAATGTTTGAAATATTTATTTATCTCAACAAGTTTTCATTATATAAAAAATCTCAACAAATTCCAACTTTCCAACGGAAAACATCATGTGTCATTTTTACACTGACTGACATACCTGTTTGATCACTCGTTCAATGTGAATGTTTTTTGTCATGTGTTCATGCGTCGACTCGCAAGTTCAAGGGATGCGTCAAATTACACAACTCACGCGCAAAAAATTTAACGCAGGTTCCATTCCAGTAGGCACGTTAAATGTTCCCACGATCATTGAACCGGCACTGAAGCAATTAGGTATGTAGTATTATTTGTAAGACAACAGACGCGGCGACATTTTTCACATCTGTTCGAACGTCAAGTCAATATTGAGGAATAATTGAAGGGGGCTGTCAATTTGTGAAATTTTTAATCAATCTTTTTATGAAAGAACATGGGGTATTTCTTGTTGGAAAGAACATTCGCAATCCATAAATACGGTGTTCAACAACAGCATTTCCATGCAAATATCTTTTCTCTACAAGTGCATGAAATCAATGCAATTTGTATGGTGTTCCAGGGGTCTCCAGGATTTTGGCCCTCGCGGGGGCTGGATAGATAGCAAATCGCTCCTCCGGAGGGATAGATAGCTGGAAAATTTTTCTGGGGGGGGGCTTGGGGGGGGGGCTGGCGGGGGCACAATATATAGGCTTTTTGAAGGTTAAGAAGGCAGAAAGGAGAAAAAATCGCTAATAATCAGTTAAAAGTAGCCAAAAGTAGGCAAAAAAAGGCTCAAAATAGGTATATAACCATGTATATAACTGGAAAGCACGATTTTGAAGGTGAAAAACTATAAAAAGGTGCGAAAATTTGTGATTTTGAGTGAAAATTGGGGCAAAATTTCTCAAAAACCACTCCAGATAGATAGATAGCTGAGCGATTTGGGGGGGGGGTCTTTGGGGGTAGTAGCCAAAAAATTTGCCTCGGGATAGATAGATAGCTGAGCGGCCTCCGGGATAGATAGATAGCTGGCCGATTTGGGGGGGGGCAGCCCCCCCCCCCCAGCCCCCCCCCCCCTAGGAGACCCCTGTGGTGTTCTGCATTTTTGTGATGGTTTATGTGGTTGATTTATGATCACTTTACTGAGCAAGCTCCTATTTATTCATGCGTATGCAAAATGTGTTTTGTAAGGTGTTTTCCACCCATTGACGTTGTATTTTCTTTCGTATGCATGTTACAGTGGATAGTGACAGACCTGAATATTCTAGAAAAAATTATAAACAGTCTGGTTTAGGCATGACACATAATTTTCTCAACTAGTCTTAGTGCTGCCACCGCCGCCATAGTCCATGCAAAAATAGTCACCAGTTTTGTTGTGGTGCGCAGGGGCACTGGTTTTAGTGCTTTCTCTTTTCAATGATGCGTTTCTCGCTGAGTGCCCTTCGTTGGGGCACTGTCAATGGATTTTTAACATCAGCAGATAGGGATGACCCTGTGTCTGTACGCACATAAACGGCCGGCACGCACGTAATGCAACCCGGCACGCACAAACACCCGGCATGCACATAGCAAGAGCTATTTTGCAATTTGATTTACTTATTTTACATTTTTACACATTGTTGCAGCTTGACATTCAATTGAAAAACATTGATATGTTAAGTGGAAATTGATATAAAATAATGTGTAAAAACATAAAACTGTACCTGGATAAATGAATAGCAGCAGTAAAATTAGTAGACTACACAGTAGTAAGAGAACTGTCACACTGGCATATAAACGCAGCATGAAAACTGTCGCGTTACAGCAGAGATGTGACTCATTTTGCTATGGAAAGTGTCGTTTCTGATAGTACATAAAGTGGCCAGTATGAGAAGTGTCCTGGCCCGCACCAGCTATGTGCGTGCCGGGTCTGTGTGCCTGCCGGGTGTCATTACGTGCGTTACGGGTGTATGTGCGTGCTGGGTTTACGTGCGTGCTGGGTTTACGTGCGTACAAGGCCGGTGCCGTTACGGATGATGACATAATTTGCGGGTGCCACTTGCGTTCCAGTGCAACTGGATGCTGCGATATATTTTTAGATCCATTTTATTGGGTGGCGCATTTTTTTCATTTTCCGATTGCCGGTAGCAATAGTCATGTTGCTCTCACGTGACTAGTTATTCCCCGCTGCTTTTCGGTGTCACTTTTCTGAAAGATTGAGAAATATTTTCCAAAGTTTCCGCCCGTGTGTCTGCGTGTGATTTGTCTGAGTGCACGCGTTCGCTGTGTTTCATATTTAGGAACGTTCAAGCAGCGCTGTTTTTTTTTCTCGCATTGTTCTTGTGTATCCGTGTATGTAAATGGCCCTACACACACTTAGTTTCCTACCGAAATTTCTAAAAATTTGGAAGACATAAATCAGCTATGATAGTATTATATTTGAGTTTACCGGAATGAGGTGCCCATCAAATACCTACTGTTGACGAAGATCAAAAATGACCTATTCCGGTAAACTGAAATGAGTCAAAACAGAGATTTATGAGTTTCCCAAATTTCAACGGTTTGCTAGTGTGCATGGCTACAATATGTATTCATGTATTTTGTCCGTGCGACGCCGAGCGCTTTTATCTCAAATTGCAGTTGTCACTTGAATGAAAATAGCACTGAATCACAGATAGATAAATATATTTTCGCATGGTTCCCAGTCCTATCAGCTAAGGTTTGATTGTTGGTTATTATTTTAGTTTTGTGCACTTTTCTGCCAGTGTGGCATCACTTGTGAACGGCCGTCGATAAGTGTTCTGCGTTCTGACTGCGATGGCGTGCGGGTAAAAAACGACGCCTACCTAGTGTTTCCGTTATAAGTTGGCGTCTTTCCAAAAGTGCAGCTAGCGAAACTGTATCCGACCTGTAACTCTTATTGACGTAGGCCTACTATTCATGTACACCCGTTAGTCATGTATTTCAAGGGGGGGGGGTTACTAATCCTGTAAGCCCGCTGCCGCTAATCCCTCATGCCATGCTAATCCCCACCCTAAAATACACAACTCGAAGGTCTACATGACTAGCGGGTTTACATGACTAAAGGCAGAGGTCCTCTGATTTAACCTGTCGCATTCAGAGATGTCCGGCATAGTCTATTCGTGTGTCATCCGATCCGGACGCCCGCCCACATTCCTGGGTGAACTGCACCAGCATTCGAACACATCTAATCAACAATTTGGCGGAAAGCCAGCAGTTACGAAGGAGGATGTCGTCGCGGTGGTGGAGAAAGTGAATGTGCACGTCAATGGCTGCAGCACGCAGACCCTGTTGAGGTTGGTCTGGTGAACTGTTTTTCGCCCTTTTTTCTGTGTTCGGTTTGGGTGGCAGGTGTCTCCAACATGGGTGGACCCCAGATCCGGTAAAAATCATTGTGAGTGGAACACTTGACATTTTACAGGGTCTGTTACATCACACGTGACAATTTCCATGACACCTGACATTTTACAGGGTCCTACATCACAGTGACATTTTACAAGGTCCTACATCACAGTGACATTTTACAGGGTCCTACATCACAGTGACATTTTACAGGGTCCTACATCACAGTGACATTTTACAGGGTCTGGGACTGGCACCGGGTGGCTATCTGGACAAGTTGTTCAGCTTCTGCCCCAAGAAATTGTTTGACAAACCTCCACAACACAACCTGACGACCCCCCAATTTTTATGCTGTTTATCCATTGACACATCGAAAATTCCGTTTCTGGAACACAATCTATCGATATGGACCCCCCAAAGTGTAAAAAAACAATAGATGTCATCTGTCAAACCAAGAAGTAAAGTACCTAATTTACCTTAGCACCTAATTTTCAATTTCGCAGGTACTCGTGTCACGTTCTGGTGGAAAAGCAGCCCAGCCCCTCCCCTCCCATTTTGTATGTAATAGTGGGAGACCCCAAACAATTGTCCAGGACACAAGCACATGACATTCTAGCCCGCCTACAAAGTGCATTGAGCAGTGTCGTTACAGGGGGAGGACATGTTGACGCTCTTGTGGAGGAGACATTGCAAAGGATTGTGGTCGGTTGCTTTGAAGTGTGGTAAATTTGTCATTTTGGTGATGTTTAGAGGGATAGTGTGTATCCCTTACGTGGAATGCAAACAGCGCTATAGCGCTAAACAACACCTATCTCGACAACTTTTTGCATCTTGTAACTCATTTTGTATCTGAAAAATATGCTCGTAGAATTAATGTTGTTTAGTTTGGCTGCTTGGCACTGACAGAACGCTGGTTTAACCGAACCAAATTGAGTCAGGTCGCGTACAATTTCAATTTACAATGAATCGCGCTGCCTGAATTGAATGTACGTATGAATCGTCCTGCGTGCTGCCTGTGTCGGGCTATTTAATTGAATCCGCTCATGGGGTCAGTCCCGCACCGTCAGACAATTTTTGGAAAGTATAATTTGCCCAGTAAAATGGCTAAAGAAGATGCTTGTGGTCATTTTACATGACATTCGACTACTTTAAGCGACATTTTACATCACAGTGACATTTTACACGGTGCGCGATTCGCCCCAGATCAAATAAAACCCCAAAAACCCAAACATCACCCCCACCCGTTCCCCTCATCAGAGTTCTCACTCTACATCGATCGCCATGGAAAACGGCACCAATGGTTCCTCTGGCGGCGGCGGCAACGACATGGTTACCCAGGTGCGCGGCCAGACCCTGTATAATGTCCTGTAACATGACAAATGTCAAGCAAAGGTTCAAAAGTCATGTAAAATGCCCTGTAAAATAGCAAACGAACGTTTGCCATTTTACAGGGCATTTTACATGACTTTTGACACATTGCTTGACATTTGACACTTTATAGGGACTTGTACAGGATCTGGAAGTGCCCCCAGGTGCGCGGCCAGGTGGACCAGGTAACGCAGGTTATGCAGGAAAACGTGAACAGGGTGCTGGGTAGGGGGGAGAGGCTGGAGGATTTGAGGGATAGGACTGTCCATTTGGAGGAGAGTGTTGGTGTGGGGGGTGTAGCTTGGGACAATTTCGCAAGTGGATAAGTAAAATCGATTTTAGTAGTGAGAAATTAGAAGTTAAAATAACTTATTACTTTTCATTTCACTTCTCATTTTACTTCGCTTGGAACTTTTTACTAATCGCTTTTCAATTTTTTTTCTACTTATCCACTTGCGGAATTGGCGCCTGGTGAATAATTTAAAATCACACCTGACGATTTGGATAAAATCAGTGTCAAGCATATACGGTTCGATCTTGTCCCCTGCCGTGACCGATTTGCAATTTCAGTTGACAAAACTTTTTTAGTTGGCGAGCAAAACGTAATCAGTTTTTTTTTTAGACCTTTATAAAATGTAAATATATAATCATAATCTATTGCAGAGTTCACAATTTGCCACAACATCTCACCGTGTACAGCGGAATATGTGCATGCGTAATTTGAAATGGACAATTATATTGGCGATTGTGTGCGCGCTCGTAGTGATTGGATTGCTCCTGTACATTTTGCACACGGCCGGTGTCTTTTGATTGTGACAGTCGGGAAAAAACATGTGATTCAGAGCCTTTTTGACGTTTGATGATTTGTGCATGGAATTTTTGGTGTCTATGCCTGTGTATGGAAGTATGGGTACTACGGACGCGTTGGCTTCAAATCAACTGAGACGGTGATAAACTTTCAAAATGTGTTTTGAATGTATTTCAGTAGATGGAAATGCACGGTAAATTCCCGATTAATCCACATTCTGTGATAGTTTAGGTCCCCATGAAACTGATAAAATTCCCCCCTTCTAGTCTCCCCTCAAACAAAGTCATATTTATGTTCCTGATTACTACAATGCGTTTAAAACTTTTTTCAGTTGACCATTAGCTCCAGTGTATATGGCTAGGCCATGTGCCATTCTGTCATGTTTAAAAATCAATTTTGTCACTTTTGTATTGACACGCTAATTTCTAATTTTCAATCCAGTTTTACGAGTATTGTGTCCATTATTTTTGCAATGATTAGAACTATGACTGAAACTTCATTCAAAGTTCGGTTACAAAAATTTCATTTGAAAATACCTAGTAACCTTCGTTTCTGCTTAGTATGTAACGAAATCGCTGTGGACTGTGATTATCACTGACCGTTGTGCACTACCCTGTTTTGGGATCATTGTTTTAATAAAGAAATTAACATTCTCAATTATTGTTTCCCAAGCAATTAAAAGGACGTGTAAAGCTTTCACATTACTTACCTATAATCGTGTCTGCTTGCTTCCTCATTTAGTACCTTTTCACACTATTTATTTTTCGCACTATGTATATTCCAGCTAGTGCTGGAATGCTTCGGTGACAGTCGCCACAGTTTGGACAATTGAGGATTATATAAACATTTATTGTCAGTAGGGTGTCAAATTTCCGTTTCCGTTTTCCGTTTCCGCCTTTCCGCAGGAAAATTTTTTACCTTTCCGTTTTCCGGCAGCCGAAAATTTTTTACCTTTCCGTTTTCCGGCAGCCAAAAAATTTTTACCTTTCCGTTTTCCGTTTTCCGGCAGCTGAAAATTTTTTACCTTTCCGTTTCCGTTTTTCCGGCCCATTTTTCCATTTTCCAGCTGAAAAATTTTTACCTTTCCGTTTCCGTTTTACCAGGCCATTTTTCCATTTTCTGGCTCAATTTTCAGTTTTCTGGCATTTTGCCATTGTTTTTCCAATCTGTATTTATCTTCAATTGGCTCATCCCATTGTGTTGTTTTTGTCTCTTGGAGCAGCATTGACAACTGGGATTTCAGGGTCAGTGAAACAGGTGCTGTGAACCCAATTGGGTCATATGCTGACACCAATAATTTATTCAAGTTTCGTCTGGTTGGTGTTGTGATGCTGTCAATTTGCAATTTTGGTGTTGATATTGCCAGCATGTCTGTTCATTGATTTTATTTCATGCCCATTACTGTGACAATTTTATTCACCTTTGGACTCCTGTCATTTTCTGCTATTTCATTCATGACTGATCTGGAGTTTGACAGCCATTCCCTGATGTTCATAGAACATTGGTTAAATAAAGCTTTGACTTTGTAATATAGTTCTAAAGCTTCAACTTCATTCGTGACACTCATGATGAAGTTATCTATGTAAATGTTGTTTATTATCATTGCCAACTGGTTTCGTTCCCCTTCATTTTCTTCATATTCATTCATTTTGTTTATTGTCACATTTAAATGGTATTTTATGACTGCTCCCAAAATTGCTGGGCTGCAGACAAGTCCAAACAGTACACGTTTAAAACAAAGTACTATTAAGTTATTTTCAGTTACTGGTTTTGAGGCATCTTTCAACCAGAAAAATCATGTGTAGTCTCTAGCTTGGTCATGCAATCCTATTTGCAAATATGCTTTTTCAATATCAGCAATTAATGCTATATTGCCTGCCCTGAACCTCAGGTGTAGGCCCTGTGCTAATGGTGTTGTAATTGGTCCTCTAAAAAGGCACTCGTTGAAACTGGGCTTACCTGCCGACCCATCGTACAGGATTCTGCATGATGTCGATTTGCCCGGTGTGATTACTGGCTGGTGTGGCAGGTAATGAATCCCCTTGTTGACTGTTTTGTTGTCACAGATCTCAATTATTCCCTTTTCTAGTTGGTTGTCCAAAACTTTCCGGTATTGTTTGAATAAGTTTGGATCTTTGTTGAATCTTCATATCAGTGATTTAAACTGCACCAAGGCTTCTGCTTTTCCCGTGGGCAGGTCACTGATACTCTCTTTATACGGCCAGTCAATATAGTATCATTTGTTGTTGTTGTTGAATTTTATGCTATTTATTATCATCTCCTCTGCAATGTTGTCATCAATTGCATAGGGGTCATCAGTGATTCCCACTTCTTCTAGACTGTGAAATTGTCATAGTGTTTCCTTTCCTATGGCCACTATGGCTACTTTTTGATGATTTTTTGTTGGTTCAGTTAAGCTTGAACTACAAGTGAAGTTACAGGCATGATCCATGGTTGCAGAATGAACAGCTACCACAATCAAAGCCAAACAGGCAAACCTGCATGCAGGTTTTCCTTCTGCAAATTTGTATATTACCGTGCTAATTTCACTTTATTTTTTTCCGTTTCCGTGAAAATTTTGCTTTCCGTTTTCCGTTTTCCGGCATTTCATTTTTCCGTTTTCCGTTTTCCGGCCGACAATTTTTTTTTACCTTTCCGTTTTCCGTTTTCCGCTGAGTGAAATTTTTTTACCTTTCCGTTTTCCGTTTTCCGGCAGAAATTTTTTTTTACCTTTCCGTTTTCCGTGAAGTGAAAAAATTTTACCTTTCCGTTTTCCGTTTTCTGTAAAAAAAATTTTTTGACACCCTAATTGTCAGTTTGATTATGCTGGCAATTCCAGTGAAAATAGTTGTGAAAACGTGTTTACATTTACCCGAAATACCTGGGTATACCAGGTATTTTTTTACTCACATTTACGTGTATTTTTTCCATCAATGTTATTACGTTTTGTTACGTTTTCCTGGTAAAAATACGTGGCTACTGAAAAACGTAAAACCTGACGTGTAGATGTAAATATGGCCAAATATCAAAATATTCAAAAGCCACGTTTCTGACTACTAAATGTACCACCTGAAAATTACCGTATTTACTCGAATAATTCCCCTGGGGAATTATTTTTTCGTCAGACCTTTTTGAGTGGGGAACTATTCAAGTGGGGGAATTATTATTTCGTCACAATTTTCAAACTTGTATCTATCACACTACATACACATTTTGTCCTTGTCTCCGCTGGTAGTGCACATTCCATTGCATCTTTGCACACCGGATGTGCTGCATTTGCATTTTATTAATAAAACCAGACAAAGATCGTTTGTTCGGTTAACTTCTTTGATTGTTTTGAAGGATAACTTTGCTACATCATTAGGGACGGGGGAATTATTCAAGTGGGGGAATTATTTTTTCTACACTCGTCTCACAGGGGGGGAACTATTCGAGGGGGGGAATTATTCAAGTGGGGGGAACTATTCGACTAAATACGGTAGGTCAAACATTATGTGTTGTTGCACTCACTATTTACCGTTACAACAGTGAACGTTTATGTGAGACGATGGGGTTTTCTAATTCTACTAGTTAATGGGAACACTCCATAGATTTTTACGCTTTCCGTGGTGTGAGTATAAACACTCAAAAAATTTGAAAAACTATTTACGTTTACACTTACACTTACACTTACAAATACCAGTATTTTAACAACTCTGGGCAGTTCACACTTATCTATCTCTCACGCACTGTCCGCACCAAAACTTGCCGAAGGTATTTTCGCCCCGGCGCATGGCGGTCTTCCACGATGAGGTCGAGATCGAGGACTTCAGCTTCGACGAGGAGAACGACCTGTACACCTATCCGTGCCCCTGCGGCGACCAGTTCGAGATAACCGCCGACCAGCTAAGGTCGGTCACTGTTATTCTATTTGCTGCTTGTTACTGGTGGCTGGGGGCTTGTATTCATGTAAGTCTGTGCGGTTGTCAGGCCCGCATCCTTTTTAGGTGACTTTTCACTGTTTAAAGTAACTTGTCAAGGAATCGTCATACAACTTCGTGAAGTAATTATCATGCAAAATGTCAAAGTTTCAGTAATGAAATGTTTCCTTTTTGTTAATTGACATTTTACCTGAACTACCCCACCCCCCCCCCCCACTGAACGCTTGTGGTGCTGCAGATTAGGTAGGATTGGTCGACAGTTTAGTGTGACATTTTCAAAAACACCGCGATTCTTTTTTCGATCGCCTGTACAGTACCGCCCGATTTTTGCAGATCTGGTGAAGATGTGGCCACATGTCCCAGTTGTTCCTTGATAATCAGAGTTATCTACGATCCTGATCTGTTTATTGAGACTGAAGTTGTGAGTGTGAGAACTGTGAAAGAACCCGTCAAGCAGAGTAGCTAATTTTTTTGCAATGTGTTTTTTACTGGGACCTTTTGCTGAGACCTTACGTGCGTTATTTCTTGTATTTGACCAGTATGTGCCAAAATTTGTTCGACGGTATTGTTAGTCGATATTTATTGGCGTGAAGTTTTATTCGCGCTTATCGTCGCATGCTTCAGTTCGACTGGACAAGATAAAGCATGTCGAAATCCAAAGATGAACATCATTGTTGTAAAAATTCATGTCGTGTAACGATCTTCACTTCATCCTGTCCTCGCGTGACCGTGATGGGTCAAGCAGTATATCTGCTGTGGTCCCTATGGTTTGCATTGTTTACGGTACGTAAGGAACCTAGGGATCTCCTAGATTTTGACCCTCCGGGGGGGTTGGATAGATGGCTGAGCGGCCTCGAGATTAGGGTTGGAAAAAACGGTTTTTTCAACTCCATGTTTTAAAACAAACAAACAAACATTTTTTCATTTTAAATGTTTTTCATGTTTTTTTTCAAAAGCTCCCAGATATGGCGTTGTGTCAACATATACAGGTATATCAGACATGTGGCAATACTCTGTGATGTTATATCTGACCAAATAATGCCTGTGGAGCCATGGGATAGCATTATGATTGGTGGTGATCTGTGAAGTGGTGATTTGTGTCAAAAATGTCCATTTTTGTCAACATGTCCATATATCGCATTAAAGTCAAATGTTCATGACGTCAAGTGAAGTTTGGCACAGAATAGTGATCAAACAAGGTTATAAAAGGATGTTACTTTGGGAGTGATGTTACACACTGTGGAGGTACATGGAAGCACATTACCTGAATATTATATACTACGGCAACATATGACGGCTTATTAACCCATGGTAGCAGATAGAAATGGATGCTTTGATACTAAAAATGCCACAAAACCAATGAAAACAACCACCAATGTCTATTTGTGTGTGAAATTGCGCGCTTGCGCGCCAAAATTTTGCAAAATACCTAGTGCTTAGAAAAAAAATTTCGGCCTACCGTATTTCCTCGAAATACCCCCCCCCTCGAAATACCCCCCCCCTCGTTTGACCCCCCCCCCTCTCGAGACCACTACGAAAAAATCACCCCCCCCCTCGAAATACCCCCCCCCCAAATTGAGTGTAAAGAGAACGTACATCACAAATATGGCAGTTTGTGTTCTGCGTAGTGCAGAACACACGTTAAAACAATGTCGGAATCACGTTAGAACAGTGTACATACCATCTACATACTGATATTAGTCTACAGAACCTTATAAATGGCGGTTTTTGTTGCATTTTTCGACGTCTGCGTACGTTTCAGACGACAATTTTGTACTTGGTTTTCAAAAAATTTTCTTGTGAAATAATAACCCCCCCCTCGAAATACCCCCCCCTCGTTTGACCCCCCCCTCTCGGGACCACTATGAAACAATCACCCCCCGGGGGGTATTTCGAGGAAATACGGTATATTAAAAAAAATCTTTTGAACATCGTGTTGTTGTTTAAAAAGAAACTAAAAAAAACATGGCATTGAAAAAAACGTTTTTTTTTCCAACCCTAACTACAATATTAGGATTCAGGATCAAGAAGGAAGACCAACACAAGACAGTATGTGCTGCACTTAGCCAGCTCTTTGAGTGGAATGCCATTTTGATTGCATGATGCTCCTGCGATATTCCAGCGTGCCATGAACAACATCTAGATTGATCACAACGCATTCTGCCGTGCTTATTTGGATGATATTATTATCACTTCCACCAATTTTGATGAGCACATTGAGCACCTGATGTATTATATCTCAGCCATGTGCAAAGCAGGTGTGCGACTCAATGCTTGCAAATGTCATTTTTTGAAGGAGAGAATCCAGTACCTGAGCCACATGATTAGTCCTGGTGGAATCAGTCTTTTGTTGACCCTTTAAACAGTTGCTGTCATTAGTGCTACTCTCTGGCTGTCAACAAGAAGGTGGAGCATGATTTTCAGGAGTAGCCAACTACATTTGAAAGTTCCATCACTACTTGTTCCATCATCTTGCACCATTACCTAAAATTCTTCCAAACTCTTGAAACAAGTGGAGTAAAATTGGAATGCATAAGCTGGAGAAGTGGTTTCAGCAAATTTGCAATGATATGAGTCACACATGTGACATAAGTTTGGCTATGCCCATGCCCAGCCATGACTATGTCATCACAGCACTGATGGACTTGGTGTTGGAGCAAGCCAATGATGCTGGTTACAATTAGGGTGTCAAAAAAATTTTTTACGGAAAACGGAAAGGTAAAATTTAAAACCTTACAGAAAACGGAAAACGGAAATGTAAAAAAAATTATCAGCCGGAAAATGGAAAGGTAAAAAAATTTCACTCAGCGGAAAACGGAAAATGGAAAGGTAAAAAAAATTATTGGCTGGAAAACGGAAAACGGAAAAATGAAATGCCGGAACACAGAAAATGGAAAGCAAAATTTTCACGGAAACGGAAAAAAATCAAGTGAAATTTGCACGGAAATAGACAAATTTGCAGGAGGAAAACCTGCATGCAAGTTTGCATGTTTGGCTTTGATTGTGGTAGCTGTACATTCTGCAACTATAAATCATGCCAGTAACTTCACTTGTAGTTCAAGCTTAACTGAACCAACAAAAAATCATCAAAAGGTAGCAAAAGTACACTACAACAACAATAAGAATTTAGCAAAAGTGAACTTTGATGTATCTGAACAGTAAAAAGTATACTCAGCAGACTGCAAAGTATTTGTCCAAAATTACTTTGTGTTTTTTACAGATTTGGATACAGATAAAACAATTGTGAACGACACAAGAACCTGGTAGTTAAAAAGACCATAGTGAAAAAAGATAAATACAGATTGGAAAAATGCCAGAAAACTGAAAATCAAGCCAGAAAATGGAAAAATGGCCTGGAAAAATTGAAACAGAAAGGTAAAAAAATTTTGGCTGCCAGAAAATGGAAAGGTAAAAAATTTTCAGCTGCTGGAAAACAGAAAACAGAAAGGTAAAAAAATTTCAGCTGCTGGAAAATGGAAAACGGAAAGGTAAAAAATTTTCCTGCGGAAAAGCGGAAACGGAAACGGGTATTTGGCACCCTAGTTACAATCAATTGCATTTGCAAGCATTGGTACTGCACTTGCTGAAAAATGACATTTGGCTACTGAATTGGAAGCTTGTAAAAGGCCAATTTTCTGCTGACATGTCGACCACACCACTGGGGAAAAAGGTGACTAATATTTGATACAGATAAAAATCCTGAAGCCACGCAAGTACCTGAGACTTAAAAATACCATAGAGGAACAAAATTGGAAAAATAATGAAAAAATGCTTAAAAACTGAAAAATGGAGCTGGAAAATGGAAAATTTGGTAAAAAAAAACAGAAACAGAAATGTAAAAAATGTTTCAGCTGCTGTAACATGGAAAGGTAAAGTTTTTCAGCTGCTGGAAAATGAAAAACAGAAAGGTAAAAAAAATTTCCTGCGGAAACTGATAACATAACGGAAATTTGATACCCTAATCCCGATCTTGATAATTTTCGGGTTTCAGTGATCTGAAAAATCAATCTAGTTTGAACCCTAGCACACTCTACAATGAAATCTGCCATATTCTAACAAAAAATGTGTCAATGGGGCCTTGGATGGTTGCCACCACTAGTGATGTTAAAGGCACCGGAAAAGATGGCACCGCTTGCTAGCGTTTTACCCTTTTGTTTTACCCTGCGGGTAACCCCATCGACGCGGAAAACCGCGTCTCCGCGCGCGGCAGCGTGCAGGGGGTTTGCCACGCCGAGGGTAGCAGTTTTCCGGCCAGTTCCAGGTCAGTTTTCCAGGGGGATTCCAGTGCAGTTTATCAGGGGGTGTAGTTTTCCAGGGGGTTACAGTTTTTCATGGGGTTGCAGTTTCCCAGGCAGTTTCCTGGGGGGTGTAGCTTCCCAGGCAGTTTCCCAGGGGGTGCAGTTTTCAGGCAGTTTCCTGGGGGGTGTAGCTTCCCAGGCAGTTTCCCAGGGGGTGCAGTTTTCAGGCAGTTTCCCAGGGGTGTAGTTTTTCAGGCAGTTTCCCAGGGGGTGTAGTTTTTCAGGCAGTTTCCCAGGGGGTGTAGTTTTTCAGGCAGTTTCCCAGATGGTGCAGTTTTCAGGCAGTTTCCCAGGGGTGTAGTTTTTCATGCAGTTTCCCAGGGTGGGTGTAGTTTTTCAGGGGTACAGGTCAGGGGTGCCAGGGGGGTGTCACTTGGGGGCGCCAGGGGGGTGTCAGGGGGGTGCTGCTCAGGGGTGCCAGGGGGTACCACTCAGGGGTGCAAGGGGGTGGAGGAGGTTTTTTAGCATTCACCACACCTGTTAGTGGTTGTTAGAACATCTTCATTGGGGTTTCACTCCACATGTTAGTCTTGGTTAAAGCATTACACCCTGCTTGGTAAAGCTTCAACTAGGCTCCACATTTAGTTTGATAAGTTTGCATTACACCCTGCTCGGTAAAGCTTCAACTAGGCTCATTTAATTTGATAAGTTTATTTGTACACAAATCCAAAAAACATTTTAACCATTATGTACTGCAAATTAATCAAATATTTTAACCGTCATGTACTACAAATTAATCGAATAGCATTATTTGATAATTGATTCAATGGAGTGGAAGGAAATAACATTCAAAATAACATACCTATATTATCCGTGCTACAACGTTCAATAAGTTTTATAGCATCCTTCATGGACGCAATTGGTGGGCAATTACTGTCAGATATCATGAGCATGAGTTTTAACAAAATTACGGTGTACAGACCACATTTTGAAGAATTTTTACTTTTCGGTTGAACACTATTAATCATCACTGTGCTACAAGTAGGGGCGCAAGATTTCAATAAAAAATTATGGTATCATCGTGAAGATTTCTCTCTCCTAAACTGTCGAATATAAAAATACAGTCCTGATTTATGCGAAATAAAGACACAAAATGACCAATTTGCAATCTTGTATCCAAAATCTCACCTACCCGTTTCAAATTCAAATGGATTTGCTGGATGTCTGTTTGACCCAAAAATTATAGATGCTCTTTCAATATTATTTGGTTTAAATAAAAATTTTTGCTTTGTAATGTCACCCGCTTTGCATTTATTGCAAGCTTTCTCAGTAAAAAAACACAGGTTACAATGCCTAGTACAATATACGGCATAAGTTTTGTGTAATTTTCCAGTTTATTTTCTAAATTGACATTATTAATGATATGATTGTCGCATGATTGAATAAAAGTTTCAGTGTCGTAAAATATCAATTGAAATTCTTTACGGTGATTTTTTATCTCGTATGGGATGGGTTTTTGAAAAACACACTCAAACATGTGATCGTTGAATGATTTTTCAATTGGTATATACTTTTTACAGTAATAACATTTGGTATATCTGCAAAATTGATGATCACTTCCCAAAATCACTTTTTTTACAAACTTTGCAAAAAATTATAGCTTGGCATATTGTCAAATTGTAAACCCCCCAACTCGCATCATGTAGTTTCGATTCCTCAAAAAAATTAGAATTGTTCAATTTGTCAAAATTTTCATCTATTTGCATTTTTTGTCATAGCATTTTTCTTTGTGGGATAAATATTTTTCAAATGATTTTTATAACACGTTTTACTATAAAACTTTCTATTACAATCTGAACACTCAATAATTTTCACTTTTCTATCAATTTTACACATTGTGTTTGAATAGCACATTGGGCAGGCACCATGTTTGCATTTACAAGTACTTTTCATATTGTACAAAAATTTGGAGCAACAACCAGTTACCGTACGTGAATTTGATACTGCTGCGATTGATTTAATGAGAACTGTGATTTTGATTATTATGTAACAAGTCAATCCACAAAACATTTTTATTTGATTCAGGATATTCGAAAATTATTCCCCATCTTCGAATCTCCAAATACGAGTGCCGAAAAGTATTTTTGCAATTTTTGGTTTGAGCATGTTCAAAGCAATTATAGGAGGCTTACTATCTGCAGTTATATCACCTTTGCCAAAATACCTGTGCAATTTCACTACATATATCAAATGCCAAGTATCCTTTTCCATATTATTGTATTTACCTTTTCTCGATCTTTTTATTGCATGTTAATAAAATTTTCAACTTTTAACTGAATTTTAGTTAATAAATGATTCCACCCAATGTAAATACAAATAGGTAAACATTTTTCCTCTAAACCTGGTATTTCAGGTGGTTCTAAAATTGACCTTGAAAATTTTTTATTTGCTTCTCATTTGAAGCGAGACACTTGTAATTGGAAAATGCACGTGCAATTATGTTATCTTTTTCTACCATCGTTACATGTACAAAAAATCCATTCAAAAATGAGTGTTCATCCAATGCTTCAGATTGAAAAATCAATTCTACTCTATTTAAAATAGCTGAAATGGATAAATTTTCTATATCTGTCATTTTAGTTCAAATATAACCTTTATCAAATGCCTTACTCATAATTTTCACACCTGTGAGAATTTTACATTTTTAACGTAAAACGTCCATTTTCCTCCTGATATGGTTCTGCAATTTCAAAAAGCCCATTCCATTCGGGCTATTCAATCTCGATATCGAATACATTTTTACTCAAAAAATTGTAATGTTTGAAATCAATATCATTCACGCCAGAATATGAGATTTTGTACCAAAGTTTCATCAAAAATATCCTCTTCAGGGTGTATTTGAATTTCATCTTCCTGTTCTGGTTCCGAATCTACCAGTTTGTATTCCATAGGTGTGGTATCCATTTCAACTGGATCGGGTGTCATCTGCTCAGTCATCTGCTCGATTTCATCCTCTGGTTGCTGTGCCATTGTGTTTCTCTTTGTGAGTGTATAAAGTGGGCAAATAACCATCCTTATATACCGTTAATTTAATTTAATTATGGATAGAGCGGGGGCGTTAAATTGCGTGGGCATATAAGAAAAAACTGATACAAAATGGGTTTTAGTAAACAGTACTCACAAAATGTGGTTGACAAAACAGGTGGTTGTGTTACAAAATGAGTTTTAGTAAACAGTACTTGCAAAATCTGTGTTACAAAACTTTTTACAATTTGCGTGGGCATATGAGAAAAACTGTGATACAAAATGGATTTTAGTAAACAGTACTTGCAAAATCTGTGTTACAAAACTTTATCGGTATGTGTGGTATACTCGGATGACATTACGCCATACATTTTTCCGGAGGAAACACTCCATCATGACGTGATCACTTTCGTCGCCATCATCATCTCTTGCCATCACGTCGTCTTCATGACGTTGTCACTTCGTCATCAGCACGTCTTCCATAAGATTTCGGCTGGCCGTCTGCCAGACATAACTCCTATCTGTTTGTAGAGTATCGTGTCTGCCGAGTATATGTGGTGTGTGGGTAAAAAAAAGTTTTAACCGCGCGCATGAAAATGCATGTGATTGAGTGCTAGAAATATTGGTATAAAAGATGTACGTATGGGGGTAAATAAAAGTTTTAGAAAATATGAAAACTCTAATGATTTTAGGGGGGGGGTGGGGTGGGGGCTCTAGATAGTCTACAACTACTGATACTTTCTGGTATCCGTATCGGTATCGGTATCAGAGTATAAAAATGTTAGTATTGGTATCGCGGTATCGGTATCAAAAAAACGGGAGTGCGCTTAGCACCGATGGCATCACTTGTCGGCGGCCGTCGATAAGACTTATTGTTAGTGTTCTGCGTGTTGACTCGATGGCGTGCGGGTTAATAACGACGCCTACCTAGTATTTCCGTTATAAGTTGGCGCCTTTCCAAAAGCTAGCGAAAGTGTATCCGACCTCTGACTCGTATTGACTTAGGCCTACTAGTCATGTATTTCAAAGGGGTGACTAATAATGTGAGCCCGCTGCCGCTAATCCCTCCTGCCATGCTAATCCTCTCTAAAATACACAATTGGAAGGTCTACATGACTAGCGGTTTACATGACTAAAGACATGGGTTCTCTGATTTAACCCATTGCATTCAAAGATGTCCGGCATAGTCTATTCGTGTGTCATCCGATCCGGACGCCCGCCCACATTCCTGGGTGAACTGCACCAGCATTCGAACACATCTAATCAACAATTTGGCGGAAAGCCAGCAGTTACGAAGGAGGATGTCGTCGCGGTGGTGGAGAATGTCAATGTGCACGTCAATGGCTGCAGCACGCAGACCCTGTTGAGGTTGGTCCGGTGAATTATCTTTGGCCCTTTTTCTGCCTTTGTAGTGTGTGGTGGGGTTTTCTTGCGAACGGCGTGGTCCCGGACCCCGTAAAATGTCAGGTGTCGTGTAAAAGACCCTGTAAAATGTCGGGTGTCGTGTAAATGACCCTGTAGATAGTCAGGTGTCATGTAAAAGATCCTGTACAGTGTCAAATGTCATGTAAAAACCCCTGGAAAATTTCATGTGTATCCAAATCTTATTTGGGTCGTTTACATGCATTTTACAGGGTTATTTACATGCCACCTGACATTTGACAGGCTCTTTTACATGACACATGACATTTTACAGGGTCTGGGACTAGCACCGGGTGTCTATCTGCACAATAAGTTGTTCAGCTTCAGTCGCGGAAATTGATTGACAAACCTCCACAACATCACATTTTTTCTGCAATTTATCTAGTTACACATCCGAAAATTCCGGTTCTTAAACACAATCAATTTATATGGACCCCCGATGTGTCAAAAAACCAATAGACCGTCGTCAATCTGTCAAGTAAAGTGCCTAATTTACCTTAGCATCTAATTTTCAATTTCGCAGGTACTCGTGTCACGTTTTGGTGGAAAAGCAGCCCAATCCCTCCCCTCCCATTTTGTATGTAATAGTGGGCGATCCCAAACAATTGTCCAGGACACAAGCACACGACATTTTAGCCCGTCTACAAAGTGCATTGAGCAGTGTCGTTACAGGGGGAGGACATGTTGACGCTCTTGTGGAGGAGACATTGCAAAGGATTGTGGTTGGTTACTTTGAAGTGTGGTAAAATGTGGTGTTGGTGATGATGTTTAGAGTAATAGTGTTTGGAGCCAACAGGAAATGCAAGGCGCAAAATGGCGCTAAACACCAAACCTATCTAGATAGCTTTTTGTATCTTGTAACTCATTTGAATCTGAAATATTTGCTGGTACAATTTATTTTATTTAGTTTGGCTGCTTGGTATTGACAGAACGCTGGTTTGACCGAACCAAATTGAGTCAGGTCGCGTACAATTTCAATTTACAATGAATCGCGCTGCCTGAATTGAATGTACCTATGAATCGCCCTGCGTGCTACCGTGTCGGGCTATTTTATTGAATCCGCTCCTGGGGCCAGTTGCACAGCCTCAAATGTCGCACAAAATTTGTAAAATGTTACGCTAAATATAAGATGCAGCCGTGAAAATAAAAAATAAATATTTACTTGACATTTTACATGACACTAGTTTATGTGATTTTACATTACATTTAAAAGTTCAGTCACATTTTACACGGTGCGTGATTCGCCCCAGATCCAATAAAACCCAAAAACACAAACATCATCCAAACCTGCACCGCCCCACCCGTTCCCCTCATCAGAGTTCTCACTCTACATCGATCGCCATGGAAAACGGCACCAATGGTTCCTCTGGCGGCGGCGGCAACGACATGGTTACCCAGGTGCGCAGCCAGACCCTGTATAATGTCCTGTAAATTGTGAAATGTCATGTAAGTGTCAAAAGCCATGTAAAATACCCTGTAAAATGGCAAACGAAAGTTTGCCATTTTACAGAGCATTTTACATCATTTTGGACACATTGCTTGACATTTGACACTTACAGGACCTTTTACAGGATCTGGAAGTGCCCCCAGGTACGTGGCCAGGTGGACCAGGTAACGCAGGTTATGCAGGAAAACGTGAACAGGGTGCTGGGTAGGGGGGAGAGGCTGGAGGATTTGAGGGATAGGACTGTCCATTTGGAGGAGAGTGTTGGTGGGGGGGGGGGTGGAGCTTGTGGATTATTTGTCCAGTAAGTCACCCCCGTCGATTTGGAAATGTTTTTCAACTTACCATGGTGATCAAGATTCAGCGGACATCCGTGCCAGGCAGCGGCAGTTCTATCTTACCCGCTCGCTGCCTTTCAGAAATAGCTATTGGCCTAAACGAACGTGACCAGGGACGTAGACAGGATTTTTGAGCGGGGGGCGGATTGTATACGGGGCCTCGTGAACGGGGGAGGGGGCGGCGCCCCCTAACATTTTGCCCCTGTAGTAGGGGAATGGCGCCATGGCGGTGGCGCCATTCGTAAGCGCAACGCCATGGCGCCACTGGCGTTGGCATTGGCGCCAAAACATCTGTATAGCTCTGTATCTAACAGGTACATACAGCGACATGGACATGTTTTTCACTGGCTTTGGGGCTGCGGAGACTGGTGAGCCGAAAAGGTATGTTGTGTGACGGGAAAATGCGCGCTCGCGCGCAAATTTTTTTCAAACTGGCATAATCGTCCTCTGGAAGTGCCATTTCTGGCACATTTTTTGTCCGGCTCGGGAAGGAGGGGCGGCCGCCCCCCCGCCCCCCCCTGGCTACGTCCTTGAACGTGACAGCTTTGCAATTTTAGTTGACAGACCTTTTTAGTTGACGAGCAAAGTATAATCAGAGTGTTACTTTAACGTTTATATAAATATATAATCATCATTTTCGCAGAGTTCACAGTTCACCACAACATCTCACCGTGTACAGCGGAATATGTGCATGCGCAATTTGAAATGGACAATCATATTTGCGAGTGTGTGCGCGCTCGTGGTGATTGGATTGCTCCAGTGCATTTTGCACACGGCCGGTGCGTTTTGATTGTACAGTGGGGAAAAAAGTGATTCAGAACCTTTTTTGACGTTTGATGATTTGTGCATGGAATTTTTGGTGTGTATGCCTGTGTACGCGGGGGGAGGGGGTATGGTACTACTGACACCAGTTGGCATCAAGTCAACTGAGCCGGTGACAAATTTTTAAAATCTGTTTTGAATGTATTTCAGTAGATGGAAATAAACATTAAATCCACGATTAATCCCCCTTTACTAGTTAAGGTCCCCATGAAACTATGAAAATAATTTCCCCGTTTTAGTCTCGCCTCAACCAGAAAACAATCTGTTCCTAATCATTAAAATGTGTTTAAAACTGATTTTTCAGTTGACAATTAGCTCCAGTTGACTGGCAATCAGTTAGTGCGTGTAGCCGCTATGTGCGCTTACGTACCGTGTATATTGCACGTGCAAAACCGGGTTTGCAAATTCATGACTTTATGACGTTGCACGATATGCGTAAAACCTACCTACTCGCACGCTTTTGATTTTCTTTGCAAATTCGTTTTGAATGTGAGATTCTCATTGATCAGCAGGAAAAAAACTACCTATGTAAATATTTTTGTGTAGGTGAATATATGCCGAATACGTCTAAGTAGTTTAAAAATCAATTTTGTCACTTTTGTATTGACACTCTATTCCTAATTTCCTATCCAGTTTTACGAGTATTGTGTCTATTATTTTTTCCATGATCAGAATTGTTACTGAAACTTCATTAAAAGTTCAGTCACGAAAATTTCATTTGAAAATAGTAACCTTGGTTTCTGCTTAGTATGTGACGAAATCGCTGTGGCCTGTGATGTTCACTGACCGTTGTGCACTACTACCCTGTTTTGGGAACATTGTTTTAATAAAGAAATGAACATTGTCAATTATAGGTTGTCAGGGCTCAGGCAATAAAAAGAACGTGTAAAGCTTTTACATCGCTTACCTATAATCATCTCTGCTTGCCTCCTCATTTTGTATTTTTACACAATTTATTTTTGCCGCTACAGACCCAGCTAGTGCTGGTGCCGGTTCCGCAAGTGGACAAGTTAAGAGTTAAAAGTTAAGAGTTGAGTAAAATGACAAATGGCGAGTTAAGAGTAAAGTTAAAGTTTAAGAGAAAAGTTAAAATTTAAGAGTTGAGTTAAAAGTTGAGTAAAATGTTAAGAGTGGAGTCAAAGGTTAAAAGTTGAGTTAAGAGTTAAGGGTTGAGTTAAAAGTTGAGTTAAGAGTTGAATTGAGAGTTGAGAGTTAAGAGACAAGTGGAAAATGATGGTAAAAAAATAAAAATGTAAAATTGGTATTGATACGGCTGTTCGCTGGCATGCTGCCAATGTTGTATGCACGACATTTGAAAATAACGTATCCAAAAAATTATAGCTAAAAAAAAATCGCGGAACGTTGTTTCAAGATAATGACCTGACGAGATAATACAACTTGAGATCTGAAGCAGAACACTTTAAAATCATGTCGTGGAACCATACTCACTTCATTGTGTACTCGCGTGACGCCGATCAGTGTACCTAATCAGTATTTGCAGCGTAGAGTTCAAACGATAGATCGTATCGAATATCGACTATTTTCCATGTCGCAAATTTTGCAAAAAAATATCGATATCGAAAAGTGATATCGTTTGAAAACTACTGCTGTGGTCCCTACGGGTTGCATTGTTCACTGCACGCAAGGAAAAAAAATGACCTGATACCGGATCGGCACATGTGGTTCTCCACCAATTGAGACAAGACGCCAATTCTGCTAGTGGACAACTGACAAGAAAAGTAGTTGTCACTGACGAAAGTGACAATGCAATTTCTAAATCAAATGCATGTCAGACGCTTGTGTGTCGCTTGACTTCGACTCGCATCGTTTCTTGTCGCTTCTCCACTGACGGAATTCGCAGCTGGACAGTCTGTATCGGTTTGCATGAGCGCCATAACAAAAAAAACATATTTACCTACATGAAAACGATCGGGCACATAAATACAAGATACAATATAAAAGAAAACGGATAAACGGGTAAAAGTGATGGCAGTTTCTTAGGTGTATGCGGAATTGGCGCCATTCTGCTCTGTTTTCGTGGTGAGAAGCTGAACAGTTTTTGTAATGTAGTAAATATTGGGGGGTTACCCTCCCCCCCCCAAACCGCCCAGCTATCTATTTATTGCGGAGGCCGCTCGGCTAACCACCTATCTATCCCGGAGGCAAGATTTTGGGCTACTACCCCCTAAACCCCCCCCCCCAAATCGTTCAGCTATCTATGCTCACCCCTCCCCCGACCCCCCCTCCCTATTTTTTCCCGCTATCTATGTATCCCACAGGTCGCTCAGCCAAAAATCCAGCCCCCCGGAGGGTCAAAATCTAGGAGACTAATGTTATGGTCTCTACTATTGTATTTAGGGTGCAACAATTCCCATACGTAATGTATTTCCTGTGTTAATACAAAGGCCAGCCATTACAAAACTGAATTTGGCGTTTTTACAATTTCGATTTATTACAAAATTTATCATGTCGAACATTTACTGCATTTTTAACAATTCCACGTGCCGCATCTCACGAATATATTCAGCATCAAGCTCGAGAGTTTGTATGTACAATGTTTGTGACGTTTATGCAAGTGTAAATGCTCACAATAGTATAAATAGTCCATAGTCGTTAAAACGTATCTACCTTACTCACAAAATACGTATACTCGAGTACTGAGTAAGTACGTTTACGTTTAGTTACTAAAAAGTTCCATTGCTCGCTTTTACGTATACTTTTGGAAAGTACTCGAGGACAGAAAACGTGTTTCAGATCGTCTTTTGTATAGACTTTTTAAAGGCATAGAAGTGAAAAATGGTAGCAAATAGTGTAAAAATGGGGAAAAATTATCTAAAATGTGTATTTAAGCGCAATTGTAAGCAAAACTGCTGAACATGCAAAACGATATGAAAATTAGTGATTTTGAGTGAAATTTGGTGCAAAATTTCTTAAAAATACTCTCTTTGACGTTTTCTCTGGGGAAAAGAGCGTTTACTCACGTTTGCACTACGTAAGAAGTTAAAAAATTACACTACGTTTTCTGTACTCGTTTACGTTTACGTGTACTTCGGAAGAAGTTCGGTACTTTTTACAACTCTGAAATAGTCCATGGATACAAAATTTTCTGACACCATTGCACTGCCAATGTGGCAGCAATGCTTATTGAAGTTATTAAGTTTAGTATACATACTTGAGTCGAAGGAGAAGAATGGTTCGAAAAAGCACAAATGTGGAGAATACAAAAAAAATCCCACGAACAAGAAAATCACACAAGTAAAATACATATAAAAGCTAGTCGATTTAAATGAAATTGTCATTCAAATGATGCATAAATTTACAACCATCTAGACACCCATAAAATATAAACAAATAATATACTCAACACATTTTACAATGGTAATTCAAGAACACAAGACACACGGCGGCCGCGCCCACCGCCAGCGGCACGACCACCAGCAAGACTATCAGCTGGTTGCTCTGGTAGGGCGGCAGGCGTCTCGATTCCGGGTCGGGTACTTCTTGCGCCCCGCCCGAACCGGGTGGGAATAATGTCGCGTCCTGAGTGGGTGGGTTGTTGGTGAGTGAAGTTGGGGACTGGTGCTTGGGTATGGGCGTGAAGGTGTTATTTATGTCTTCGTTTGATAACGATCGTTGCAACGCCAAAACGTTCGTTTACGTCGATCCATTGATATTTTTGCTTCTTTCTGCAGCAGCTCACAGCTTTTTATGATGTGCGTTTGATGGCATAGATACAAAGAGTACCGTATATCCTCGAATAAGCCCCAGGGAAGTTTTTATTCCGTCAAAAGTTTTTGAGGTGGGATTTATTCGGTGTGTGGAGTTACCGTATTTGTTCTAATAGAACGGCACACCTCCAATAGAACGGCAGGTTTTGGCACATTTTTGCGCTCACGAAAACGATAGAACGGCAGCCTCCAATTGAACGGCACCTCCAATCTAACGGCAGGTAAGAGTTACGTTGGGAGTGTTCCAAAACACAAAAATAAATCAAAAATGGATGGTGAGAACATGCAAAGCATTAATACAGGTGTTAAATCTCAAATTGATGCTCTGATATAAAAATATTGCTCAAGCTTCAGTAAATATAAGGTAATTTTGAAATGAGAAATATGTGGAAAAAACTTGGTGAAAAAATAGAACGGCACCTCTAATAGAACGGCAGGTAAGAAAGTTGACGAAAAAATAGAACGGCGCTCTTCTATTAGAAGAAAAAGGGTATTCGAGGATTTACAGTATGTATCAGTCAACCGAAGCCCATTCTTCACAGAACTGGTCTCGTTCCGAACCCTAAACAGCCCCCAACTAGCGGGCGATCTGAAGCGTTCCATCTGCGTTCTCAAGTGGTTGAAGGTGTTGCAAAAGTCGTCATTGCAGGCGCACACCTCCACCCACCCGTTCCAGTTCTGCTTGCACTCGTGCAAACCGTCCGCCTCGTCGCCGGCGCACATTTGGTCCAGACGGACTGAGTGTTTGAAAAGGACGTTTGGGCCAGGTGTATTCATTTTATTTGGTTTTCTAAATTTTTGATGGCCACAATGGCCGTGGTGGTTAATTTGGGTGCACTATTTTGCATTTGGGAGGTTTGGTGATTGTCACTTAGGTGTGGCGCTGTGGTTCCATTAGCGCCTGGCAGCCTGGACGCCTCTCGTATTTTTTGGAAACGCGCCAAGGCATTGGCGCTCGGCCTCATGAACATGAACCAGGGGGCAGTGCCAGAACCTGTAATGTGCCAAATGTCAGGTAAAATGTTGATCAAGACAAAAAAGAAAAGATGTTATTACTGAACTTTGCGTTACAAATGACACTTTACATTTGTCATCATGACAATCGACACTTTGCGTGACACTTTACATGACATTTGACACTTTACTTTATAGTTTAAAGGGTTTGGGACTGGCACCATGTATTTATGTGCGTAAACATCGCTGCTTATTTCACATTCTACTCTGTTCCTGTGCACGGCCATTGTGCCTTCATTGAGCAACCCAACAAGAAAATGCTTTGGCGTTGGAATATCGGACTGAGGGTAGGTCAAGACGGGTGGGTGAAAGTGTGGTGAAACATAATTACCTATTCGATACTGTGGTCCTTAAAATTCATCATAGATACCTAAAGCTGTGTTCAGATTGCGTTATGTGCCGACAAATAAAAAAGTAAAAAAGTTCCATAAATCCGGAATAAAGTTCCATATCTGCAAGAAAAAACAGTGAAGTATACTCACTAGTTCAGTGTACACACATGCCAAATTTAAGATAAATCGGGCTTTTCGTTCCATAGTTATAAGCATTTAAAAAATTTGATCAAAAAAAGCGAACCGACAACGTCAAATTTTTCAAATGCTTATCACTATGGAACGAAAAGCCCAATTTATCTGAAATTTGGCATGTGTGTACACTGAACTAGTGAGTATACTTCACAGTCTTTTCTTGCAGATATGGAACTTTATTCCGGATTTATGGTACTTTTCACTTTTTTATCTGTCGGCACATAATGCAGTCTGAACGCAGCTTAAGAAACTTTTTCTGGCATTATTACGTTCTCAAAAATGTGATTGAATTTTCTGGCGCACAGCTGTGCTGATGCAACAAATTTTGTTGTGGATAGGTACAAATCGTGTGTCGATTACTGTGCTCTTATGGATAGTGAAGGATAGTGGTACGAAGCGATAGTGGGAGCAAACAGAGGGAGCAAGCTCGCTGAAACATGTGAGTGAATGGGCACTGGGTTGGCGTCACAGTTTTCAAACGCACCTATTTCTTTATAGGTAAGTGGGCTAATTTTTTTTATCCGCCAAAATTCAGTCAAATGCTGCCAAACAGCCCCCATCGCAACCACACACATGTCTCAGTTTTGAGTTATGGTTATTTTCGGCACTTTGTGATATGGACAACCAGCATTTTTCTGAGAAAGTAGTGAGCATCCACAAGGAAACAAAACAGAATGTGTGCGTCTTGATTGAAAGGAAAAAAGTGTTCGTGTGGCAGTGTTTCTGAGTGCATCTTTTCCATGCGGTGTTTATTCAATTTAAGCCGCCTGCTTAACTACTAAATCATTTAAATACATGCAACGAAAAGGAAAATGGTTATAGGAAAAAAGTTTTGGGATTGAAAAATCATTCATAATAGAGTTTTTTGTCTGAAACATTCACGTGCTCTTCACCCAGTTCAACCGTGTCGCAGTTAAATTCTAAATACTTACAAAATGTTGGAATGTGCTTGTGCCTGTAAAAACCGTCAAAGCTGAATTTAGTCGTTTTAGTGAAAGGTGTGGGCACCGGAAAATGGTTAAAAAACAGGCTGAAAATGATAGCGAAATGAAGAGTGGGGAAATAAGTCACTTTTGTCGAGCACTCTGTCAGAAAGTATAGGGTTGCCATTCCCGTCATGAAACACACCATTTTCGTTTGCGAACACGGTCCCTGGAAGTTTGAAAAATGAAGTTTTTCCCACGGTGCATTCTATCCCTCGTTTGTTGTGATGCTGTTAGAGTTGTCATTGTCATTGAGTGCTTCTAGAGGTGCTACCATATAGTGAAATTGTCACAATAGCGATGGCCTTATATTTAAATTTGGCCTATCGGACACCCAGAGAAAATGCACTCGTTCGTGACAAAAATTGAGCATTTGTACCGTATTCCCTCGAAATACCCCCCGGGGGGTGATTGTTTCATAGTGGTCCCGAGAGGGGGGGGGGGGTTAAACGAGGGGGGTATTTCGAGGGGGGGGGTATTATTTCATAAGAAATTTTTTTGAATCGCAGTACGAAATTGTCGTCTGAAACGTACGCAGACGTCGAAAAATACAACAAAAACCGCCATTTATAAGGTTATGTAGACTAATATTAGTACGTAGATGGTATAAACACTGTTCTAACGTGATTCCGACATTGTTTTAACGTGTGTTCTGCACTGCGCAGAACACAAACTGCAGTATTTGTCATGTACGTTCTCTTTACACTCAATCTGGGGGGGTATTTCGAGGGGGGGGGGGGTGATTGTTTCATAGTGGTCTCGAGAGGGGGGGGGGGTCAAACGAGGGGGGGGGGTATTTCGAGGAAATACGGTAAATGTAATTTGCTCGACTGTATTAAGGCATGCCGTATCTCTTTACAATTTATTTGATTGTGACCTCTATAATTAAATATCGAGTGCCAAGTGAGTCAATGGGTGCCAAGTTTCGCTTATGATAGATCCAGAAGCACATGGATATTATAAGGCATGAAAAATATGAGTATGCAGACGTCTAACTACTTTATGTCTATTCTAACGTATACCACCGTAATGTGGCCACACAAGCTAGTTTTCATGGCTCCAATTTGAAAACTCGTTCAAAAACTGAATGGCGATGTGAACGCACTGAGGCTTCCGCCATCCGTAACTGACCAGACCACTCAAACTCAGCGCAATAGTAAATATTAGGAAGCAATTATTAGTTTACAGTAATGATGAGTCCATGAACTGCTGTTTAAGGAGATCGACAAGATTTCGATCGAGTTTTCAAATTGGAACCATAAAAACTAGCTGGCGTGGCGCCAATACACAATCAGAATTCATTCCAAACCAAAAACGGCTCACTAACCATCGCTTTTGAATCCGACCAGACACCATCTGCCGTCGCACATCAGCGCGTCGGCGCAATTTCTCTTGTCGCAGAAGCACCGCGCCGCCTCGCTGCTCGCTGCGTTAAGCCACGCCCACATTAGTAACCAAATCAATTTCAGCTGATTAAGTGATAATATTGATGATGATAGGGCGTGGACGATTTTTTTAAACAACTTGGTCGTTGTTGACGAATGGGGCATTTTTAGTGTGCACAATATCGCGAATTGAAGTTGTGGTGTTTCATCGTTTTCTGACGGTAGATGCTCAGATAGTATGATCTGCAGGGCTGTATTTGGCGGTTGTAGACAAATGTCCTATGAAACGGCTCTGAAATTAAGTGTCCTATTGGCGTAGGCTCGCTTGGTATGTAAACCGCTTGGCATATAGACCCGTTGCGGCGGGTCCCAATGGGGGTGGGGCTGCTCAGCTAGCTATCTATCCAGAGGCTACTATCCCCAGAGCCCCGCTCCCAAATCTCTCAACTATCTACTATCTGAGTGGAGCAAACTTTGAGCAACTTTCCCCGACCTTCACCGAAAATCACTAAATTTTGCTCCATTTTGTCAATTTTGCCATATATCACATATATATATTTTGCCCCAGCGAGCCCCCAGAATAATTTTCAGCTATTTATCCTCCCGGAGGAGAGATTTGTTATCTATAATGCCGCCGCGAAGGTCAAAACCTTGGAAACCCTAATCCGCTGTCTACATGCCAAACGGGTTACATGCCGAGCGGCACAGGCCCGTTCTATTCCTGTCCAATGTCTAAAACATCCAGCACTTGCATACGCGTGTTTTAAGAATGCGCAATTTATACAATCGTCCCGAATCTTCTTAATTGCGGCCGCTTCAGTGCCTCCTATTGGCGAGGCGGCGCGGCGCCGCGGTGCACCGCATGCGCGGCATGATCCTATTTTAAGCTGCCCATCTCATATTGCCTGGGCGGCACTATTTTATACACTATATACATATCAAAGTGCGGTTCGATTGCAGTTTCAATTCAAACAGCTCCCACGGAATTGCGAGCGAGAGTTCGTCCCTTCGCAGAGAATCGCGTCTCCGTGTTTCCATGCGCTCGTGTCACGTCGAATGTCGATTCCTCACGCTGGCTTAATCGGCTCCGGTCGCATCGCGTGAGCGCCGCGCGGCCGAATGAAGTGTGCCGCCTTAAAAGATGCGCCGGGCCGCCGCGCCAGCTAAAAATGAAGCCACTTTGTTAAAACGTTTTATAAAGAGATTGAACGCGGGGGAGCGTGGTGAGCTGGTGCCGGTCTGGCAGCTTGTCAAGTGAACTGTCAAGTCAAGTGACAAAATTCACACAATGATTCAACTGACTGGGAAGGTGATAAATTGTTTCAGATGCTTCGAGTGAGATGTAAAGCTTTAGATGAAGTAAATAATTCAAGGGACATTTAAGCCTTGATTGTCATCTGACAAACAGTAAAGGCATAGACCCCTGGATTCACATTTGAAAGTGTGCTGTATCCATCCGCGTTGCCTCCAAATCTACGAGATCTACTAGCTAGTATACTCCGGTTACTTTACACCCTGCACGCGTGGTTCCCGCTGGAAGTGTGCCAACGATGGTTAACGCGTCCGAGTTTCATAAAAAGATGACAAAATTGATTGTTGTTGTAATGTTATTCATTAACATATTCACATCGATGAATTTTTTTCATATTTTTACGGAAATCGCATGATTTAATAATCATTGGCACGCTTCCAACACGAGACATAAATCAGTGCGAGGGCAGAGTATCACGTACGCCGAGTATAGGTTCAGACACAGTTTCTTAGACCACACAGTTTTCTCTAGCCGTGCCACCAATCATGTAGCACGATAACAAGCCGTGAGAAAATTATAAATGGTTGACAGTTGGGAGTGTAGGTCGGCCGCCCATTCCATGTTCACGCTGTGGAATTGGTAAGTATGAACTTGGCTTGTATACTGTGCCCGTAATGCTCGATTCTACACCAGTTCCCAAACTGCTACCGTATTTCCTCGAAATACCCCCCACCTCGAAATACCCTCCACCTCGAAATACCCGCCCCCCTCGAAATTTCCACTCTGAAAAAATACCCACCCGGGGAGTAATTCGAGGAAATATGGTATATTCGTAATCCTAGGGTGAGCTACTGAAGCACACATTGAGATCGCTCATCCAATAGCCCTCAGCTCGAGCTGCGACGAAATCATGAAATCAAATCCTCTCCAAAACTGAGACTGTGACATACAAACCACTACGACAATCAGTTCTGCTCATAGCTTTAATGCGGCCGTTGTAAAAAGTGATTCGATTGCACTCGAGGTGCAAATCGAATCGGCCGCGGCGCGCCGCGCGACACATCTGCATGGGGCACGTAAATACTGGAGCAGTGCCATCCATTGGATGTTTATGCTGATATGTTTTAGCTAGGTAATTGAGATGATTTTATTGTGGTGTTCTGGGACTTATTTGAAAAGGTTACACCAATGAAAATATATTTACATCTTTGATCATTTTATGTGTATGTGAATGTATTAAAACATATGTTTTAGTGAAAAAATTGGACGCAAATGTCTCCTGAGATTTTCGGAAAAGGTTCATTCACCAAAAAAGTATTGAACATACCGTATTTCCTCGAAATACCCCCCCCCCCCCTCGAAATACCCTCCGTCTCAAAATACCCCCCTCAAAATGGACACTATGAAATAATTACCCACCCCCTCGAAATACCCCCCCCCCTCCAAATTGAGTGTACAGAGTACGTACATAACAAAACTGCGGTTTGTGAATCGGGCGATGCAAAACACACGTTAAAAACAATGAATTGTTATGTTAGAACATTGTTACACACTTAAATAAGTCAATAGACTCATATATAGCGGTTATTGTTGCATTTTTCTACGTCTACGTATGCTACAGACGACAATTTAGTACTGGAATCTCAAAAAAGTTCTGGCGAAATAATAAGCCCCCCCTCGAAATACCCCCCCCCCCACCCTCGTTTAACCCCCCTCAAAAATTTCACTCTGTAACAATCACCCCCGGGGGGTATTTCGAGGAAATGCGGTAGACACAATATACCACGTTGCAGATGTCAAAATATAAGACACCCAGTAAAATGTCTCAGGAACATAAAAGTCCAAATATATTTCATTCTAATCCACAGCTAGGTAGCTGTGCCGTGAAATCCTGGAAGCCACCTAAAGTAGCAAACATCCGTGAAAAATCATTTCCCACTCAATCAGCCCGACAACGCCCGTGAATGGCACTGCAATAAATACACTCGCAACGCACTGTATTGCATCACGGTTTTCAGCGCTAATTTAGCAGCGAAAGCTTGATTGGAAGCGCGTCCTTCCCTCCGGGTTTGCATGGGAAAACGCTTGCGCATGGAGCCCGCCGATTTTTGCGACCGCTAAAGTGAAGCGACAGTTGCAGTCGCTTGTAGTCACACTCAAAATTGTATCGATTTCGAGTAGCAGCATGGTTAATTATAATTGGAATTGCCTCTAAGCGCACTAAAAAGTAGGGGGGGGTAGAAAAGTTGGGTATAGAAACAGCTGGTATCTATTTTAGCAACGGCAGGGCCATATCACACGGCATTTTGCAGCCGCTAACACAGCGGCGGGCCGTGAGTGGATTTGGCGCTCATGAGAAATGATTGATTGCTGAACAAGCAATTGCACTAATGGCCGGCCCTGGCCTTGGTTCCATTCCATATGGGTTAATCAATGGCTGGCAGGCACACATGCGCTGCGCTGTGCGCTTTTGCCATTGCAAAATGCACTGATATGATAAACGCTGTTTCAGACTGCTCGCTGACGTGTTCGAGTTGTGCACTGTGTGTTTTCTTTGTGAAAATGTGGAGTGCTGGCATTGGAGTGGTGAGTGGAAAATGTTGAATATGTTTCGTTACGTATAATAATTCATATTTACATCAGTAGGAAGCACGCTAGCGTAAAAATATACGTGCGCATACAGAGATATCCATGTGAGATATCTACATGAATTCATTTTAAAACACAGTAAAAGCCACTTTATTTATTAAATTAAAAAGTGGAAAACCTCACGGAAAAGAAAATTATTGGGAGAGACACCGCCAAACCAGCTAACCACTATCAGCATCTGCTATCAAGACACTGGAAAAAAGCTCCCAGTGCGTTGACAACAGGCTTCCGTTCAACATAGCCGCCGAGAGCAAGCATGACACCAGAGTTGTTAAAGGTACCGGACTTTTTCAAAAGTAAACATAAATGTAAAGTATTTTTCTTTTACTCACCCCTGGTGGCAGTCCCAAGCCCTGTAAAGTGTAAAGTAAAGTGTCAAATGTAAAGTCAAATGCAAAGTAAACTGTCAATTGTCATGCAAAGTTCAGTAATAAAATCTTTTCTTTTTTGTTTTGATTGACAATTTACTTTGCATTTGACTTTACATTTGACACTTTACTTTACACTTTACAGGGCTTGGGATTGCCCCCTGAGCGCTGAGCGCAGAAAACGTGAAGTATTTTTTAAATACTTTAACACTGCGTAAAACATGAGTAGAATACTTTTTAATGAGGAAACGTAAAAAAAAACATTTTTTCATGGGAAAGCGTGAAAACGGGTATTTTTCTTGTAGAAAACATAAGAGAGAGTATTTTTTACTCAAGAAAAAGACAGCATTTTTCAATTTTTACTCTGGTATACATCAAAGATGTCTTTTACTATCCTTAAGTGTATTTGTACGAAGTATTTCTTATGATGTTATTTCTTATGCTTGTCACTTTCCGTTTGGCAAAATGACATATTCTGTTCCCTAATAATACGTTTTCTGTACTCGCGTACTTTCGAAAAGTAAGTGAGTACTGGTATTTTTTCGCGAGGAAACGTAAACGTATTTCCGCAGTACTCGAGTATACGTATTTATCGAGTAAACGTAAATACGTTTTTACAACTATGCATGACACAACATGTACACAATGTCAAGCCGCGGCGGCGCGTCATGAGACACAACGCAAGTTACAAGTCGGGAAGTCGGTCGCACAACATTGCGCGCTCATTCACTGGCGGCGACCAGTGATGAAGCATGCGAATCTGCCGCGCCTCGTCCGACTGCACAAAGCAGCCGGCAGTTGGCAATGGGGAATTGAATTGCACAATGCGCCGCTGCGGCAGTGCGCCGCCCGGTCGCCCATAAGTAGACTGATAACAAAGGGTCACTGGGATATAATGAACTTGTGGACTCGAACTGCAGTGTGCAGTGCGAGGTGGCTCACTTTGCCGCGCCGACGATATTTTTGTCCGCTTGTGAAGTCGAAAGTAATATTCGGAATCCACCGTAATTTGGGTGGTGAGGGTCTGGATAATTCACATAATGAGTAAATATGTCCGTAGTGGAGTTGTTGCCTTCAAATTTGTTTACTGTAGAGAGGGTAATTCCAGGGGCCAGATTTAATTTTCCCTACAGATTTGGGTAGGGCGTACGCCCGACAGATTTTTTAAAGTTTAGCCGCATCGACGCACATGCACCGAGAGCAAGGCGGTTCGTAAAATATACGAAACCATCCCTCAAGGTCGCCGATATTGCAATATGACGTATATCACTTCGATTTTGGCACGGAAATCATGATTTCGTCATTTCTTGGCCGTCGGCCAATTCGTTTTTTATTTTATTTTGTCTGGCGGGTTACTCGCATAAGTCGCGCTTTTGTGTAGTCAGGTGGTCACTTTTTTAGTGTTCACTGTCTGCAACCGAAACCATGAGGGCAGCGACAAGAAAGAAATGCATGCAAGAGCGTACAAAAGCGCGACTTATGCGAGTAACCCGCCCGACAAAATAAAAAAAAACGAATTGGCAGACGGCCAAGAAATGACGAAATCGTGATTTCCGGGCCAAAATCGAAGTGATATACGTCATATTGCAATATCGGCGACCTTAAGGGATAATTTCGTGTATTTTACAAACCGCCTTGCTCTCGGTGCATGTGCGTCGATGCGGCTGAACTTTAAAACATCTATCGGGGTACGCCCTATCCTACAAATCTGTAGGGAGAATTAAATCTGGCCCCAGGGGTCGCCCTAGCGAAGAAATGCCATTTTCGTCTAAATATTCATGAAACTAAATTGACACAAACGGGCCAATCTGGCAGCAGACATTTTTCGCACATAAATAGGCAATATCAGATATGTGCACATACGTATATATTTAACTATGCACTGTTGGTCTAGTTAACCTTCACGACAGGGACCTGTTTTAATTGCCGGGTAACTCTTATTCCGCCACTGGCGCCAATGGGGGACCTGGCAAGGATCCAAAAAGGTAGAAGAACACAGCCGCGTTTCACCTTTTTACATCTACACATTTCATAGGTCAGAAAGGAAGATTTTCGAAGGAGGGCACTTCATATACCTAGTATTTAAAGTAGAACTTTTCCACTGAATAATTTTATTCACTGCCATTATTTCAGTTGACTTGTTCAGGACAACTCGCTATGGAATTCATTTCAATGCCCAACAAATGCACTAACCTGTGTAGTAAATATGACTGACAGTTTTACCTAGATACCTACCTACCTATGTAAAAAAATCGTGTGCCCCACTGCCAATGTAGTCAAACTTACCCGTCAAAATTGTTGCAGTGAGCACAGCGACCAGTTGATGCATAAATCTGAGCATTGATTGATTGCGACTTCTTCTTGTAACAGAGGATTGTGTTCCAGTTCTGATTTGGTAATAGTCCATTTTGATGATACGAATTAGAATTAGGCAGAAAGTGTGATAAGGTACCTAAGTGTTCATAAGGCAACCATTTCAATAAATATATTTATCGGCAAATGTAAATAGGTAGTAAAATGTAAAATAGTATTAGCGTAGCCTCTCTTCTGAAGATAGTGGGTGTTACGGGGTGTATGTTGTTTGAGATCTTCACCGAAGCTCTGCGAATATTGTCTTGTTTGTTACAGTCGCACATTGAAATTGCCCGGCGAATTTCAATTTTAGTTTCAGTCCGCTCACTGTTCAAACAATTTGACAAACCGCCTTTCACTAGACACAAAGCTCTATGTGTGTGGGTATGTATACATTTTTCTTGTTTCATATTTCCTCAACAGTCAAATAAATATGCTAATGTATTTTTTTATATTTTAGCAAAGTCTCGGAGCGAGAACAGTGTCATTTGTCTTCACAGCTAGTGTTCCAGGTGTTTTTGTAAATATTGAGGTATATAAGGTACATGATGGGCGTATTGTTTATTGAGTTCCGAGAAGAAAACTAGTAAACATGCTAATATTCCTTGAGAACGGTGGTTGGCAGGTTCCTACAGCTGTTTTGATCACACCACGCATCCCTTGGGAGGTGCTCGCTGTTCACTAGACATCTCGGTGACAGACTTCGTCGGACCAAAAAGATCGATTCAATTCAAATGTTAAGTCGGAAGGAAGTAAATACATTTCCTCGAAACACCCACACGTCGAAATACTTTCAGGTCTGAGCGAGCTTGTGAAAAATAACCTCCCTCGAAATACCCCCACCCGAAATCAATGAAAGAGAATGTTATTGCAGTTTACGATCTGTGTAATGTAGATAAAAACGTTAAAAACACGTTAAACACGTTAAAAACGATGACGGAGTTCTAGTACTGGTTCTACAAAATACTGGTGAAATGATAAAGGCTAGTACCCCCTCGAAATACCCCCTCACTCGGTTACCCCCCCCCACAAAAGTTGCACACTGAAAAATGAACCCCCTGGTTGTATTTCAAAGAAATACAGTATATAGAACTTTTTTATATTTAATTCATTATGTACCGTATTTCCTCAAAATACCCCCCCCCCCCCCTCAAAATGGGCACTATGAATTTGTGGTCTGGGAAATGCATAACAGACGTTCGAAACACTTACTGTGTTACGTTAGAACATCTTTATACCATCTACATCCTTATATAAGGCTGTAAAAACTTATAAATGGTGGTTATTGTTGCATTTTTTTGCGTTTTTCTCTCAAAATTTTCACTCTGAAAAAAAACCCGGGGGGTAATTCAAGGAAATACGGTATGCACAAAAAATGGGGTTTTAGAGTTCCTGAAACAAAGCTAAAGCAGAGTAAAAATATGTATATATGAATTCACTTGATGGTAAAGTAGACACACTTCTCCAACATAATATAGAAGAAAATTTCATTTTTTTGTGGAATGCGGAATATTCTTATCTTCTGTTGATGTCTCGATGCACGTATGTCTGCTAGAAAATGTCTTCATGAATTCTTGCACCCCTCGCGTGGTGGCATTACCTTTGCGTTGCACTGCTGTTGTAAGAAACAGCAGCAGTGACGGAATGAGTAAAAACGGAAAAGTGGGTGCGTATTACCCTTGCAGAGTTTAGTAATAAATTGTGAATATACTACACAAAAAGTTGTGTGCGGTTAGGTGGAATTTCATTCTAAAGCTTTCAAATAATCTTGAATTCATAGTAACAGCTGTTCTAAGCAGTAAGCGACATCAACTAAAATACCTAAAATTACATAAATGAAAACAACCAAACACTTGCTGAATATTTGTTATGCACTAACCTACATATATTCAAAAATGTGAAGGTTCTGTTCTACTCATCCACTGACATTTGCTTTCGAAAAAGCCTGCCCAGTTTTCTCCAGAGAAGTGATGCAATTGTCAGTGGGATTGTGTATTAAATCGATCATCTTTCTTGGGAAACATTTGTGTTTAAAGGTCCGCCTCGACTTGTGTCCACAAAAGTAACCCGTAACGATGAATTTTGCATTTCTCGCTAGCTCACTTTTCCAGCAGTGCTTTCACCACCATAAATATACTCTACTCACTTATTTTTGATGCTAAGATAATTACATCATGGCGTCTGCACCGTGCTTTATCTTCTCTTTGAGAATATGCACTGAGTGCCCCATTTTCTTTCTCCCATAAAACAATGCACAAAGTGGAAGTAGGCGCGGGGGTGGTCCCGGATTTTTAGCAAGAAATTTTAATCTTTTCTGATGGGAAGGAAATGGTTCTTCAATTGGAATGTGTGCAATTACATAGGGCATTTTGCCTGGCACCGTCTAGTGTGGCGGATGGGGAATTATAAATTAAATTAATAGGAGGGGAACAAAAAATATACTTACCGTATTTCTTCTAATAGAACGGCATACCTCCAATAGAACCGCAGGTAGAAATCGCATTGGAAGAGTGCCAAAACACAATAACATAAAAATTGAATTCCAAGAACGTTCAAGATTAAATATTGATATTAAATTACAAGTTGATGCTCTGATATTCAAATGTTGCTCAAGTTTCGTTAAAAATAAAACTGTTTAAATTAAAAATGTATGTTAAAAACTTGGTGAAAAAAATAGAACGGCTGCCTCCAATAGAACGGCACCTCCAGTACAACGGCAGGTAAAAAGTTGACGAAAAAATAGAACGGCGCTCTTCTATTAGACAAAATACGGTATATAGGTAGGTCTGTATCCCGAAACATATCCATGTACCTAGACAGCCAAATAAAGGCATAAAAGAACAAAATGTGCACCGTAGGCACATTTCTCAAAGTCCACTCATCCATCAACAGTAGCAGGGCAGGATCCCCGTAGGTATTTAGCTGGGAGCTTTTGCGTGGATGAACTCCACAGCAAACTCCTCAGCAGTGGCTGCAAACACCACATCAGCCAGCCATTAGCGGCTGAATGAAAACTGCGCGTGTGCAAATTTCCACCATGAAGTGAACAGTGGAACGGACACACTTCACCTACCCGGGATGGAGAAATACGCGAGGTGCATTGGCGCAAAATGGGTAATGGATGTAGATAAACTACCGAAGCTATCATTCTTTAGGCTGGATACCTAACAACCGTGGAAGCTAATATTTAAAAGACTTAAATTGGTGGTTGCCTGAGTGGATCTGAGCCTGCGATAAAATAGATACCTGGGTGAATCAATAAATAAATGAAAATACTGGATCACAACATGATACGAGACAAGGCTGGCAAATGTACTGCTTGAAAAATGTGAACGAAAGAAATTGGGCAGCTTTAGCGGAGTTATAGTGTTCCCCATTGTGAACACTTGCCCTATCACTTGACAATCGGAAGTCTTCCAGCCGAAGAATGCCACAAAACTCAACACCTTCCCCACCTTTGCGTCTCGCATGGCGCTCGTCCATTTCGCTGCGCGGCGTGTGCGGGCAAGCCGGCGGCGGGGCGGCAGCGGGGAGCAAAACTTTAGCCGCCGCGCGGCGCACTTTTGAAAGGTGCATTGCATTTGTATTGCATGAGCAGCGGGGAAGTGCGCCGCGATGCAATGCGCTAATGCAGTGCAACGCTTTGGGTCACTATCCGCGCGGCGGCCGTAGGTGCATTGCGTAGTGTCGCCCCGCCCGGTGGTCGTCGCACATTCCACTTGCATTGCACGTGTACGGTGGTCAGCTCGTGCTCGACCCACTTCAAAACATGTGAAAAACGTGTGTAGGATCGAGGACTTTGTTTTTTTCATCTCGTTTGAGGACTGGATTGCGATTGGTTTGCTCATGGAAAGTGCAGCTGTGCAGCTGAAGTAATTTTACAGCACAACCTAAAATGCAATGAAACGTAAAACTCGAAGTTTTCTGTTGGAATAAATTGTTAAGAATGGATGAACGGTGGACTAACGCTTTACAATTTTTGGAGTTAGGTAAATGGAATGTTAAAAGTACAATGGAGTTTAATTTTTAATTTAAACGTTATATTTTTCAAAATTACAATAAAAAAAGACTGGAACCACTGGAAAAATAGGATAGATTACCCAGTACACAGTATAGAGTTTTGTGCACGGTAAGCGTAGTTAATGGTTTGTATTGTACCCGCTCCAAGACAAAATACATAGTGCTATCTTAATCAATTTTTTTAACGAAAAATTTTAATTTTACGTTACATTGCATTTTACATTACGCTGTTACTTCCGCTCGAAACGCGGATCTAGCTTCAAGACGGAAAAATGATTCTGCTTTAAAATCAATCGCTTGGATAAAGTGACCATTCACACCGGTTGCAAAAGACTATCGTCTTGCCATACAAACTTCATAACGCCTACAAAATGGTTCGCGAAGCGACGCGGCGTAAATGACAAACCAGCGACAACACAATGCACATACGGTGCTAACCGACTCTGAGCATGTGATCGAGTGCCACCCTGCGTCGGTATGACATTGCGTCAAACCGTGATCAATTGGCTAACATGGCACGCTTTTCTACATTTGCTCCGCTTACCTACACGCCAAGACTCGTATATTTACCTACTTAAATAAATACATCAACGTAAATAAAATACCTGAATGTTATAAATACAGATGTACACGTGTAGTAGTACCTGGATATAAAGTGGTTTGCGGTCGACTCGCCGCAGAATTACATTCAGGTAGTAGGCACTTATGAGTGGACGGCATTAACAAACATTAAAGCCATTATATTTATCTTTTTAACATCGGCGCGCGCCTTTGATCGGCCGTGCATATAAATAGGTACCTAAATATGCATTTTGTAAGGTTGCGGCTGGCAACGCAAGACCGATGTTCGTGCAGTAAAACCGCAAAATTAATGCCACCAGAATCCCCATTAGGCTTTTAGGTACAGCGCGGTCTGACTGAATGCACTCTCATGGCGGGGTTACATGATGGGCATGAAACTGCTTATTCGTGTCATGTTAGCCGCATGTAAATGCATGCAAGATGAGGCCACTATCGAGTTCCGTCAAATGGCCATTGTAACATTTGCGCATATGTTGGACCTTGGGGAAAGTTGAATCCATCAGATATTGTATATTCGTATTAAATATTGTATGTTGCGTCTGAAACATTGTTCAATGGAGGGTGTCTTTTGTATCACGAGACCAAAATGAATGAACATTGTTGTCCCGAACTTTTCCAGCTCCACTTGGTAAACTCTCATTCCAGTTTGCATTTGCGACACGTAAATTCAAAAAATAAAATGGACCGCTCAAAAAAACTTGTCGGGCAAACTAAATCTCACAGTTTAGCGAACTGAACAAACCGGTTGGTGAATTCATAAAATGAAACAGCGCCGTGTCTCAAGTTTCAACTATCACAATTGACATACGTAACACTGAAGGTCCTTAGAGAGGCAATAATATGAACATGAAAATTCCATTTACAATACAATTTAGGTTTTACTAAGCTGTTGCGTTGCGTAAGCACTGTGCAATTAACGTTGACAATGTTTCTGACAAAAGCAGAATGAGAGATTTGATTTTTTGAATTGCAAAAATGTCGATGGCGGTTTTGAAAATCGCGAATTCTGGGGGAAATGGAAACAAGCAATTTTGCCTTTCACATCGATAGTGTTTAAAAAAAAGCATTTTTGAAAAACGTCTTCCTTAAGTGAATCACATCAACAATAAAACATTGGCACTTGATTCGAGCCGCCCAACGTAAGTAGCAAAAAATAAACGACACAGGGCCGTGACAAGCATAACTATAAATCCAAACAAGAATGGGATCAAACACTCGGTATGGTATCATTGTGCAGTGTGCCGCCGGGCGGCTTGTTGCATCGTGTCGTCGCCGCCGCCGCTCGACCCAGCCGAAGTGCCGCGATGACATTGTATAGTCCACCTTAGAATAGTATACTCTTTCGGTTGCCTCTGGCTACGTTAAATGCGCGCGCATGGAAGCAGGGATTGCGGTCGATTGGACCGATGGATTCTTGTCGGGTAGCCCGATTCATCGTAAATATCGGACGGTTTTACGCTGCCCGACAAAGCCACCAATCACCAGAGTTGTTAGAATTACTGAACTTTTTTCAAAAGTATATGTAAACGTAAGTATTTTGTTTTTACTCACCACAAAGTATCGAAAACGTAAAATACTTTTTTTTACGCGTACGTACGCGTAAATTTGGGTACTTTTCTTGCGAGTGTAGAAACGACCACTTTTCGTCATTCCTGACGCTACACCTTTCGTGAGGCGTCAATATTATTTCAAGTGGGTGTAAAGTCGGCACTTTTTCATGCGTGTACCGCACAACATGTTTTGTTTAAGAAAATGATAGAAAACATAGTTTTCAGGGTCTCTTTATTGTAGGAGATAAAAATAGCAAGAATAGCGGCAACAAAAATATAACCTAACTCATCCAAATCTGGTAAATCACTAGAAACACTTGTTATAATTGAAGCGAATGAAAAGCTCCTTCTCTAATGTTTTGGGAGCGAGGTGCAACCTTTTCCCAACACAAACCAGTGCCCAGCTTCATCCAGCCCAGTTCATCCCCAGCTGGGATTTCAGCGGTACCGGATGAATCATCCATTCCATCGTCGCTCTCGCGACTCGTTTCCACTTCGATTGTCTCCGCAACCATTTCGATATGGTTGCGTTTTTTATTTTTAAAGCGCGCTACCCCCGCGTATCTTTTATATTCAACGGAACCACGTCTGTAAATACATAGCACTGTAGTCACTTTATAAATATCCCCCACATTGAATTTTCTGAAATACATTTTATGTACGCGTATGCTTTGAAAATGTACGCGTACGAGTGTGTACGGTATTTTTTTAAAAAGTATATCTAAACGTATTTACCGCGTACGCGCGTACGCGTATTTTTCGAGTAAACGTACGTACCTTTTAACAACTCTGCCAATCACAACTATATTGACCGGGGGTAATATCAGGACCCTGTAAAACGCCCTGTAAAATGCCAAATGTCATGCAAAGTGTCAAAAGTCATGTAAAATGTCTGTAAAATATCAAATGTCATGCTAAGTGCCAAAAGTGATGTAGGTAAATGCTGTGTAAAATTCCATTTGCATTGCATATGACATTTGACAGAGTATTTTACAGAGTCTGGGAGTAGCACCGGGTATGCCCGAAGTCGTGGTCGGGTTTATTAATTACAGAGCTGAAAAAAGCGTGTGGACAGATAGACCATAGCGTTTAATTCAACAATTCTGAATAATATCTGTCTCTGTAACCTTTTCATAAAATTTGCATGTACGCTATAAAAGCCACGGATGAAATCGTTCGGAAACGCCAAAATTTGTTACATGAATGTAGGCTGTATTGCCGTGAGAAGCGAAAACGGAAATGTGAGATTTTATATATTTCCTAATATTTAAGTGGCGCGTGACCACTTTCAATGCGATATGATAAAGACGTTGCTTCGTATAGGAAACGCGTAAACAACGTATACAATAGTTGGCGTTGTGCCAAAACGTTAAAAATGAAATACAGGGCGGCTATCGTCGACAGACTTTCAGATGTGATATACTCCGGTTACTTTACACCCTGCACGCGTGGTTCCCGCTGGAAGTGTGCCAACGATGGTTAACGCGTCCGAGTTTCATAAAAAGATGACAAAATTGATTGTTGTTATAATGTTATTCATTAACATATTCACATCGATGAATTTTTTTCATTTTTTTACGGATATCGCATGATTTAATAATCATTGGCACGCTTCCAACACGAGACATAAATCAGTGCGAGGGCAGAGTATCATGTACGCCGAGTATAACTACAATTCTCTGTGAAAAGTGTAAACTATTCGTTTGACAGCTTCTCTTTAGTTTGCTCTCTCTATTACGATAATCATATTGTCTTACCACAAACGCTTTTCAGCGGTATTTTTTAAATACTACATATGTCGGCTATTTCATGTCTCTACGTATCTTGTTTAGGTCTTTTTGGAATGGTGACAAATGGGAGGTGGGTTCTTTACCGAAAAAGTAAAAAGCTTAACGAAACGTGTTTTCTTTTTTAACGAAACGTGTTCTCTTTATTCTACCGACTACTTTCTAGGAAAATTCACTATTTTGGGCTTAAGCTTAGGCTTAGGCTTAGGTAAAAAATTAGCCCAACTAACCATTTTAAGCTTAGGCCTACTAACCATTTTAAGCTTAGGCCTACTAACCATTTTAAGCTTAGGCCTACTAACCATTTTAAGCTTAGCCCTACTAACCATTTTAAGCTTAGGCCTACTAACCATTTTAAGCTTAGGCCTACTAACCATTTTAAGCTTAGGCCTACTAACCATTTTAAGCTTAGGCCTACTAACCATTTTAAGCTTAGCCCTACTAACCATTTTAAGCTTAGGGCAATGAACCATTTTAAAAATGGCCTAAATAGGTAGTGGTAAAGTCAAATGTAAAGTGAAGTGTCAAATGTAAAGTAAAGTGTCAATTGTGTATCCAAATCTTATTTTTTCATATCCAAATCTTATGTTTTTGTATCCAAATCTTACTTTTCGAAATAAGATTTGGATACAAAAACATAAGATTTGGATACAAATAATAAGATTTGGATACACAATTGACACTTTACTTTACATTTGACTTGACATTTGACATTGCATTTGACTTTACATTTAACACTTTTCTTTACATTTGACATTTGACTTTGCATTTGACTTTACATTTGATACTTTTCTTTACATTTCACATTTTACTTTACATTTGACACTTTACTCTTTACTTTACATTTCACATTTGACTTTGCATTTGACCTTCCATTTGGCACTTGACTTTACACTTTAATGGGTTTGGGATTGCTACCAGGTTGTTTTTACCCAACTGTATCAAGGTAACTACCACAGTGGTGATAAATAATATTACCACTATGGTAGTTACCTTGATACAGTTGGGCAAAAACCATGTTGCCAAACCCGCAAGGTACAGAGCCAGCTAGAGCCAATTCCAGACCACAGCAAACATGTCCAAACAGAGCCAGCTGGTGCCTGCAGGCTCCGCCCACTGTGTTAGTGTAACTGCTCTAATCTCTGTCACCCACCCAGTATAAAACCAGCTCCCTAGACAGCCAGAGCTCAAGTCAGACCCACTTGGGTCTGCACCTAGACTCAATATAGGGTTCTACCTCCTATATTGGGATTGTATTTTTATGTAGGGGGTGTTCCCGACCAGTGGCCCCTGGTGCATAGGATGGGGGGTTGTCGTGGTCGTGTGTCCAATTTTTTGGTCACATGATTGCGACAGTGGTTGCGCGTTTTGTCTTTTAGATAAAACGTGCAAAATAGTCGCTTTTGGCAAAACGCCCAGCAGTATTAAGTAGGAGGAGCGTACAGAGATGGAATAGCCCATATGTCTTCTTATCAATTTGAATTGTTGGTAATTCATTATCACGCTGCATTATATTTTGATAGAGACGTCTGCTCGAATTTTGCATTTTTGACTAAAATATAGTAGTATTTCATTTCGAATCTCAGGTTGTGTCGCGGGAAAATGGCCGTTTTTGCACCATGGTCATTCGCTCCGCTGCTAATGCTCATTTTTGGAATTTCGGCCGCGGTAAATATAACGTTGGAAATTATCCGCGATGACGAGAAGTTGAAGCTAGAGCTGCACGAGAGAAAATATCTGGCCGCGAAATTGAAGCTAGTTTTTTGTATTGGTCGCGCTACTTTTCGCCGTCCTGATATTTCGTTTTGGCACCCTGCCAAAGTTGTGAAATAATACTTTTTATTACTTATTCAGAAATGAGCACTCGATGATGATCACGGTGCAGTTTCCGAATGACACTTTCCTATCAGCGAAGCCAGAATCTATATTCTTTCCGCCGAACGAGAAAGTTAAACGGAACTTTTCCGTTCGTGCGGAAGATATTACTTACGATTCGGATTGGACAACCGAAGAAAATTGGAAATGTTTCGCGGATGGTTCGAGCGACTGTGCTGTCAAGTGAGCCGGGTATGCGCTATTTTTGTTGTGGTGCTGGGTGGGAGACAGGTGATTACAATGCGACAAGTAAAGCTAGATACCTATATTGTTCCACGAAAGCAACGTAGGCGCCACACACACTGAATGTCAACTGTTTCGGTGTAAACTCGATTCAGGGGTCTCCAAGATTTTGGCCCTCGCGGGGGCTGGATAGGTAGCAAATCACTCCTCCGGAAAGATAGAAAGCTGGAAAATTTTTCTGGGGGGGGGGGCTGGCGGGGGCACAATATATAGGCTTTTTCAAGGTTAAGAAGGCAGAAAGGGGAAAAAAATCGCTAATAATCAGTTAAAAGTAGCCAAAAGTAGCTTTAAAATGGCTAAAAATCGGTATATAATCATGTATATAGCCGGAAAGCACGATTTTGAAGGTGGAAAACTATAAAAAGGTGCGAAAATTAGTGATTTTGAGCGAAAATTGGGGCAAAATTTCTCAAATACCACTCCAGATAGATAGATAGCTGGGGTATTTGGGGGGGGGGGGGTCTTTGGGGGTAGTAGCCAAAAATTTTGCCTCGGGATAAATAGATAGCTGAGCGGCCTCCGGGATAGATAGATTTGGGGGAGGGCAGCCCCCCCCCAGCCCCCCCTAGGAGACCCCTGAATCGATTTATGAAGAACAGTCGGTTCAGTTGACATTCGGAATCGGATGTCAACTGGGCCGACTGTTTTTCATAAAAATGTTAGTTTATGGGTTTCATAACCGTGTTTAAGACCAAATGGTAATATGAATTCCTCTTCGACATTGTCGCATGTGCCCGTGAAAATTGTCCTGCGAGCTACAGTGTCATTAAATCGAGTTGACACCGGAACCAGTTTACATCCAGTGTGTGTGGCACCATAGCGATACTGTCAACTCATTTGATGGTGTAATTATAATGTAGTCCGGACCTGGAGTACAACTGCTTGTCCAGCACTTTTGTGTAGCTTGAGTGAGCCTTCGAGGATCAACGATATAATTATTTTTCAACCTATAAATAACCTATTTTGAATTGTAGGTTCGTTGGCGCGGTGCCAGTAACGATCTACCGATCAGACCCGCTACTGATAATCAGCCAAGTCATTGGATGGATTTATTTTGTCGCATGGAGCATCTCATTTTACCCGCAGATTTGGCTCAATTTCAGCAGGAAATCGTGAGTAAAGTGGTGCGGGTTTTTGGAGTTTGCGCGTTTTGATTAGTATTCCCAGTGGAACTGAATGTTATATTCATCACAATATTTTATTTCAGAATTTTCCGATTTTCAGAATTCAGATTTTCCTGCTCTTACATTAAGTGGTCTGGTGCTGATTTACTTTGCACTGAGATCCACCATAATCCATCTGAAAAATGAACAAAGTTATACATTCTCTGGGAATTTTTGAAAAGAATTTACCACATCATTTGTCAGGAAGGGGGGGGGGGTTACCCCCAACCGCCCAGCTATCTATCTATCCCGGAGGGCGCACAGCTATCTATCTATCCCCTAATCCCCCCAGCTATCCGGAGCGATTTTTGGGAAGCTATGCCCCAATTTTTGTGCAAAATCGCTTGGTACCGTTTTATAGATTTTCACCTCCAAAATCACTAGTTTTTTGGTACTATATGTGCGTCTATATATAATTTTAGCCATTGTTCACCTACTTTTAGCGATTTTTTTACCCTTTTCTTCCTTATACACCTTGAAAAAGCCTATATATGGAACCCCCGCAACCCTCCCCCAAGTTTTGCCAGCTATCTATCTATCTCGGAGGCCGCTCAGTTATCTATCCAACCCCCCGGACCGGAGGGTCAAAATATAGAAAACCCCTGGAACACGGTAACATTCTGTGCAAAGCATACGGTCCATATAAAATATTCACATTTCCATTGCAGTGTGCGCGGTCTAAGCTTCGACTTTCTATCTCTCAACATTCTCGGATTTTTTTGCTATTCGGTTTACAACTGTGCAATGAGCTGGAACGACGTAGTGCGCGTGAGTAGAGGGATTTTTTTGTATAAGAAAAAAAATGTTGTGGGTAGGGTTGGGGAACCGAACCGAACCGAGAACCGAGCACAATTTTGGAACCGAGAACCGAGAACCGGAACCGAAAAAAATACCCGAACCGGAACTGAGAACCGGCACTTAGACCCGGAACCGAACTAAAGAACCGAAAGAACCGAAATTTTAACAATAGTCGGCGGCCACCCCCCCTTCCTGGGTGAGAGTTGGAAGATGCATGAAAATGTAACTTCCAGCATCAATTTTTGGGGTGATTTGTAAAAATTCTGTGCGCAAGCACGCAATTCTTGCTTCACGCGACCAGTGATTTCATCTCACTAGTCGCGCAGCCTCATGTGTTCACGATCCTGCCTAAACAGCAGTCTGTGGGGGTCTGTGCCGGTGCGCATGTAAACCTGGTGCGCATGTAGGCGCATTCTCCCACATTTTTCCATCACACTGATATTTTAGAAGTACATTGGTAATTGTACTGTTAATTCTCTATAAAATACAGTGAGTGGGGTGCCAGTCTCTCTATATGTACATGTATTTACATATATATATCAGAGATTTTTGGCACCAATGCCAATGGCGCCAGCGCCATGATTAGGGTTTCAAATTTCCATTTCCGCTTTTCTGCAGGAAATTTTTTTACCTTTCCGTTTTCCATTTTACAACAGCTGAAATTTTTTTTACCTTTCCATTTTCCATTTTCCGGCAGCTGAAAATTTTTTACCTTTCTGTTTTCCGTTTTCCGGCAGCTGAAAATTTTTTACGTTTCCGTTTTCCGGCCGATAATTTTTTTTTACCTTTCCGTTTTCCACTGAGTGAAATTTTTTTACCTTTCCGTTTTCCGGCAGAAATTTGTTTTTACCTTTCCGTTTTCCATTTTCCGTAAAGTGAAAAAATTTTACCTTTCTGTTTTCCGTTTTCCGTAAAAAAATCTTTTTGACACCCTAGCCATGATGCCATTCCATCACCATGTAGGCAAACTTTTAGGGTGGGTGGCTGAATCCCCCTCCCGTACACAAGGCTCAGTAAACAAACAGACACCATTCTCAAAAATCCTGGATATGTACCTGGCCCCCGAAGCAAGGGGTCTACATGCCACTGGGTTTACATGCGCACCGAGTTTTGGCCATCTGGGGCATCTACACCAACGCCAATGGTGCCATGGCGTGGCGCCTATGAATGGCGCGAGCACCATGACACCATTCCGCCACTACAGGGGCAAATATTTTTTTTTTGGGGGGGGGGGGGGTTGTTTTATGTTGTTTTTCCTTCGTTCAGCTTATATTTTTCTTATTCCCGATTTTTTCATTACCCGATACCCGACTTTTTCATTACCCGTAACCGAAATTTTTGACAATTTGGAACCGAAAGAACCGAACCGGAACCGAACTTAAGAACCGAACCGAGAACCGGAACCGAAAATTTTGAGGAACCGAGAACCGAGAACCGAACCGAAATTTTTTTAGAACCGAGAACCGAGAACCGGAACCGAAAATTTTGAAATTCCCAACCCTAGTTGTGGGTGCTTCAATAATTTCTGTTTGAGTCAGGGGTCTCCAATGGGTGAGTGTTGAACAAATTACTTATACGAGTAAAATTGTAATTGATGAAAAATCACGGCCCGCGGGACTTGTCCCGAAATATCCGATCTATCTACTGTTGAAAAACATCATTATTTTTAAAATGTGGCAGTTTGAACAAAAATCGTTTGAAAGATCTCATGCCACCCAAGTTCTGTCCTCCGATGCAGGAACAATACGAGGACAAGTATCGACATGCAGCGATTCCAGTTGCCATCAATGATGTTGTGTTCGGTTTGCATGCATTAGCCGCTTGTCTTATCACTGCCGTGCAGTGTTTCATTTATGAGGTTAGCCTTATCTTTGTGTGAAGTTCTCGCTGAATTTTCTCTGTTGGAAGTTTAATTGAGAATAGAATTTCAGCGCGGCAGCCAAAAAGTCGCCATTTGGTGTTGGATATTCATTGGCTGCTCGGTGCTATTGGGTGGCGGTCTATTCCCGATTTTGGTGTATTACGATGAATTTACCTGGCTCACTGCAGTGTCAAGTATATCTTACATCAAGCTGGCAATCACCCTTATCAAATATGTTCCTCAGGTATGAGTTTTGCTTTATTTACATATTTCTTTTTTTGTACTTTTATTTGTGGCATCTAATTCGAAAGGGACCAACGTTAGATACCATTTCCGGGTTTAACTCTTTTCGAAATTTTGGACTTTCAGAAGTGTGCACCTCATTTACAAAACACTACAGATCTACACTACAGTAAACCCATGAATATTCATGTCTATTTATCCAAATCTAATCACATCACTACCAAACTTTTTACAGGCCTGGATGAACTTCCGACGCAAGAGCACGGTCGGCTGGAGCATCGGCAACGTGCTGCTCGATTTCACTGGCGGCACGTTGAGCATACTGCAGATGGTGGTCGATTCCTACAACACTAGTTTGTTGGGGCTCGGGGTTTTTTTGTGTGCGAGGTGCAGTAGTTGGTTTTTAGCGCAGTTTTTTTTTCAGAACTGCATAGAAGTCAGTTTGGGTGTGATATGTGTTGGATAAACCGATTTTAAAATGTGAGCTGTTCCTGTTCGAAAACTTTTTTCTTTTTTCAACATCTAAATTAGTAAAAATCACGTGCAAGCTAAGGTTAAAACGATATGACTTTTCGATATCGATATTCGATGTTCGATATTGAAGAATAGTCGATATTCGATACGGTATATCGTTTGAGCGCTAGTGCCAGCCGCATATTTATATATTATTTGTAGTAGTTGTCTTATCTCGGCTGCGTTTCTTCTTTGGGAAAACTCACTATTCTGCGCGCATATATATTTATTTTACTAGCTGAGCGTACTTCAAATTGTAGTAATCACTCAAACATTTGCTTACCTATTTCACAATGACATACCGTATTTCCTCGAAATACCCCCGGGGGTGATTGTTTCATAGTGGTCCCGAGAGGGGGGGGGGGTTAAACTAATGCATCAATAACTGACATGTATAGACTCCTGTAGACTAATAGTAGTATTTACGTAGATGGTATAAACACTGTTCTAACGTGATTACGACATTGTTCTAACGTGTGTTCTGCACTACGCAGAACACAAACTGCAGTATTTGTCATGTACGTTCTCTTTACACTCAATCTGGGGGGGATTTCGAGGGGGGGGTGATTGTTTCATAGTGGTCTCGAGAGGGGGGGGGGTCAAACGAGGGGGGATATTTCGAGGAAATACAGTAAATATTATACGGACCTGGCATGGACAATGCCATATTATAGGGGTATTACGTTTGAAACCCCCCACTCTGATTATCGTGCCGCAACAATTTGAACATTATAGCTTGTTCTGACTAAACAACTTTAAAATTAATGTCATGTTGAGAAAATATGAAAAAGATATTATGAATTTAAAAAAAAATTTCTGAAATTTTTTAAATCGAAAAATGGAAATTTTGGTGTGGACCCTACGAAACCCTACGAAACCCATTTGGTGGTGTCGACCATACGAAACCCCTGTTTTGCCGTATTTCCTCGAAATACCATCAGGGGATTTATTATTTTGCCAGCAAATTTTGATTGGGGTTAAGTCGAGGGGGGTCTGTTATTTCCCCAGATACTCCCAAATTCCACATAGTCAGACGTACAAAAATCCAACAACCGAAGTAACCTTTATGTACACTCAATTTGGGTGGCGGTATTTTTCGGTGGGTTTTATTTCCCCAGCTCGCTCAGACCTGGGGTTATTTCGAGGAGGGTTAATTCAAGGGGCGGATAATTCGAGGTAATACTTAACATAATATTAAATAACTCTCAAGCCAAAATATTAACAAATATAGTTCTGAAATCGTGGCAAAAAACATGATTATTTATGTGTTTGATTAAATTATTGTTAAATATAGTTTTTTTTACTTCATTTATACATAAATATAATATGGTAGTTGTGATCGATCTACTGTTACTATCTCTGCGAATGATCCATTGCATTCACCCAAAAAGTTCCGTTACAGTGTCATAACTTTTTTTAAGTTTCCCGGATCCACATCTCACTTCCAATATGTCAACTCGCAGGCAGTTGGTCAGAGTTTTTCGGTGACCCAACGAAGTTCGGCTTGGGCCTGTTCTCAGTCTGTTTTGATGTGCTTTTCATCGTGCAGCACTATATTCTATACAGAAACAAAACAGGTACACTTTACCCTCTAGACATCTTATAACTTTCTATAAAACCGCTAATTCTAATTGGCATTTCGTCGTTTAATCCACAGATGACGACATTGTGGAGGCGGATTATGATAATCCAGCTGCTAATGTACATATTGAGAATGAAGGCATAGTGTCCAACGAGATTCCACCACCCGATTACAGTTCCATTGATTAGCATTTGAGGCATAATGCTCTCTCTTCATTTCATTCATTTACAAGATATCTTTACAAATTATATTCTTTTTATATTTATTGTGCTCTGCGCACTAATTGGTGGTCCACACACTAGTTGACACGTGTGTCAACTGGTCTGTGTCAACTCAGAGTTCGGCTTCACGTGTCCCACACATGTTGTCAACGGCGCTGAGCCGGTGCGCAAGTAAAACCGGTGCCCAAGTACCCCTGGTGCCCAAGTATAATTTCCGGTGCCCAAGTACGCCCGGTGCCCAAGTAAAGTGTCCGTACTTGGGCAGCGGGCGGCTCTTTACTTGTGCACCGGGCGGATGTTTACTTGGGCACCGGACAGGTGCAATCGCCCTGCCCGGTGCACAAGTATGGGAGCGATAGGGGGGCGATAGCGCATGGTAGCGATGGGAGCGGTGCAGATCAAGGACGTACGCAGGGGGGGGGCGGGGGGGGGGGCGGCCGCCCCCCCCCGTTCCCGGGCCAGTCATAAAAATTTGCCAGGAATGGCACTTTTGTAAAGCTATTTTGTAGGTACTTTGAAAATTTTTGCGCGCAAGCGCGCAAACACCACCCCGTTGTTAACTGTATAATTTCAGGAGTCCGAACAGCATTATAAAAGTGCCCCACGTGGTCATAGTAACTATATCTAGGTCTTAATAGGTACCTATATAGTATACGTTGGCGCCAGCGCCAACGCCAATACTGCCATGGCGCTGGCGCCTACAAATGGCGCCAGCGCCATGGCTCGATTCCTTTACTATAGGGCCAAATTTTAGGGGGGGGGGGGGCGCCCCCCCCCCGTTCGCCGGGCTCCGTATTGCTTTGCTACCCGCCCAGCATTGCTATTCTCATACAACATATCCCGAAACTTACTTTAAAAATCGCTCTGTGTGGAGCGCCATTTGGATGTCATGAATTAAGTATACTCGGCGGACATTACACTTAGTATGGAAACCTACCATAACACATCTGAAAAATGAATCAAAATTGATAGTTTTTTATCATAATATTTCGTTTTTGCTATGGAATAATTAATTACGAAATTAATCACAAGACTTTTTTCATCAAATTATGGTCCGTCGAGTATACACACAACAAAATGCCACAAAATAAATACACAAATGTAACTAAAATATGCCTGTACACTAAAGTTCAAGTAATGCACAAGTGTTGCCCAAGTTTTGCCCAAGTAAACAGCCGCCCGGTGCACAAGTAAAGTGCACAAGTACGGACACTTTACTTGGGCACCAGGCGTACTTGGGCAACGGTCTTTATACTTGGGCACCGGGCGTACTTGGGCACCGGTTTTACTTGGGCACCGACCCACGCCCGTTGTCAACTAGTGTCAGGCGGGATTGACTTTTTGGGATCGGGATTGTTTTTTCAGTTTTCGCGATTGGGGTTTCGGGATCGGGATTTGTTTTTACGATTCGGATCCGATCCCGATCCTGAAACTTCAATCTCTATCCCGAAATATCAAAATACGAATCCCGATCCCGGCCCTGAAGATTTTCAAATCGCATTTTTTGACTAAGAAATGTGAAAGGAAACCTCCAGTGTCCAGTTTATCCCACTTATGGCATTCATGAGTATTTTTAGACCATTTTTTTGGCAAATCAGAAAAACTTTTAATATCAAAGCAATGTCCAAAATCCCGATCCCGAAACATAAAAAACGAATCCCAATCCCTATCTTGAAAACTAAAAAAAACAATCCCGATTCCAATCCCGAAAAGTCAACCCTGTTTTAACTGTAGCTGGACTGGACCACATGTGTGCAGGCCCACATTGGTTTGTTATTCTAGTGCTTTCATAAAGACAATTTTTTATTCCAAATTCTTAGATTTTTGCATCTGGGTGCTCAAATATATACGCGGCGGACATCACACATAGGTAGTATGAAAACCTACCATTACCCATATAAACAATGAACCAAAAATTTTACGGTTTTTTCATCATAATATTTCGTTTTTACTGTGGAATAATTAATTACGAAATTTATCACAAGATTTTATTCATTAAATTATGTAGGATTTCATACTAGGTGTGCTGTCCGCCGAGTATACTTCAATTTGTTTTATGTCCACACATGTTTAAACGTTTTAAGGTAGTTAAATATTTAATTGGTCTGTTCCGGACTCTGGGAGAAACCATTTTCTGAATGAACGGCTGTAGGGTTAATGATACAAAGTCTACATAAATACCTGTATTGTACTTTGAATTGTTTGCATTTTGATGCAAAATATCAGTTATCTACCTGACTTAAAAAACCCATTAAGTTCTAAATAGAGACCATATAAACCTGAAGCGGGCCAACTATTTCTTTTAATAAATACATATTTGCGCTGGGATATTACTGCGTTTTTGCTTGCAGCCACTTTTAATTAATGTGATGACTTTTGAATTCTGTTTTGCTCACATTTTTGTAATTGATATTCACTTATAACAATTGATTTCGCAGCCATTGCTATTGTATTGCCAAGTGTAATAATTACGCAAAATACTTTACGACAAAGATTTGTCAAACACTTGCCAAAAGGTTTTCTACTAAATTATTTGGCAAATTTCGGTCATAAATTTAATAGTGTGCAGAGCAGTGGTTAAGTAGGGTTAGGGGTACGGATGGCTGGTGTTTTTTTAACCGTTTTAAAAAACAACGTTTTTAAAAACAAACAAACAGAGGCATCGAAACCGTTTTTTTAACATCAGCCAAATTTCTTTGTACTATGTAAATACTAGGTATTTTGCAATTTTTTTGCGTGCAAGCGCGCAATTTCACATACACTTTACCATTGGTAATTGTTTGCATTGGTTTTGAGGCATTTTTAATGTGAAAGCTTCCATTTGTTCATGCTATTGTGTCATAATAAGCTGTGATATGTTAGTGTAGCATACAATATCCAGCCAATGTGCTCCCACATACACATACAGTGTGATCCATCACTGTCAATGGATTAGCCTTATATTATAACCTTACATAAGTGCTATTCCATGCAAAACTTGACTTGAAGTCACGAACATTTGAAAAAAAGCCAAATATGTAACAAGTCAACAAAAAATAGATTTGACAGAAATCACCACTTTTAATGCTATCCCATGGCTCCACAGCCATTCTGTGGCTATATATAACATCACAAAGTACTGGCAATTGTTTGATATACCTGTATATGTTGACCCATAACCATATCTGGGAGCTTCTGAAAAAACGTTTAAAAAAACGTTTAAAAAAACAACGTTTTTTAAAAACAACAACGGGGTCATAGAAAAACGTTTTTTGGCCATCTATAGTTGGGGGGGGGGAGAACACCACATCCTCCAGCTATCTATCTATCCTGGAGGCCGCTCGGCTATCTATCTATCCCGGGGGCAAAATTTTGGGCTATCTATTGTGCCCACACACACACTAGTTTTCACCGTGACTTCGTGGGAAAACTGAATTTTTTTCAAATGCAAATTAATGAACACGGGTGAATGATTTGATTTTATTTAAATTAGAATTTAAATTAATAAAAGTTAAAATTTCAAAACTAAAACACATGAAGCATACAATAAGAGTAGGCTGAATGTCGCCATGTCGCCATTTCAGTTTTCACATCAGTCACGGTGAAAACTAGTGTGTGTAGGGCCATTGTTGTGCCCACGGCACTCAAAACGTCGCTATTCAGCTTGTGCACCACAAGTGAACTTCCTAGCACATTCAGAGCCTCAACGAGCAAGTGTTGAGCTCTGCCAATGGTGCTCTTCTCAGCATGTGAATGAAAGTGATCTTGATTCTATTTTATTTGGATGGAAGCAGCCTCAAATCAATGTTTCCACACTTCTAAATCATCACAAATTCATGTGGTAAAGACACGGAGTGGAGATCTGAATAACTGTAGAATGATAAAATAGACCTGGGGTTGAGTCAAAGAGTGACTCATGACACACACTTACTGCACTACAAGCCTTAACTTTGCGGGTTCAACACATAAGTGGAACACTACACTATCCCCAAAATCGGTGTGTTTTCATGTGTTTCATTGCCTATTTTCAGCTATTTGTGTGAAAGTGTGCAGAAATAAAAAGTTTACTAGGCGCTTGACATTTTTAGGGGTGTGGGACTGCCCCCAGATGTGTAAAATGTGGGTCTGAGAATCATAAATAATATCTAGTACATTAATATGTCATTGATGAAACCCATTTGATCCTTTTCTCGATAAGTCTAGATCCACGAGCAGTTTTTACGGCGATTCGATCGTTGCACTTTTGGGTATTTAATACAAAATTATTTTGAAAATTGGCGCAATCATTGCATGTTCTTACTTTGAGGGGAAGGCTTCATTGGAGCTTCTTTGCAATTCGCCACCGCAATGGAACTATCCTGGATATATATTTTGAACCGGGGGGGGGGGGGGGGGTGATTCCGATCTTTTTTAATCGATTGTTCGAATCAAGTCTGTTTTTATCTTACTTCATAAAAGTTTGCGTCAAATCTATTTAACCACGTTTCTGCATGTATTATTGAAACGAAATGTACATGTTCTGAAACTCCGCGTTGGTTAAATTATCGTGTTCCTTCTCTCGTCTCGAGTTTAGCATTGAAATAACATTGATCGGTTTTAGCCCGATTTGAACGACGTAGGCTCGCTTGGTATGTAAACCGCTTCGCATGTAGGCCCGTTGTGGGGGTATCATAGAGCGGGCTGCTCAGCTATATATCCATCTTGAGGATACTATCCCCTGATCCCCTTCACAAATCGCTCAATTATCTAGGTATCTATTTTGAGCAATTTTTTCCAAAGTTTTACTCAAAATGGTTAAATTTTGATCCATTTTGTCATATTTATATATATCATATATATGTTGGCCCCAGCGAGCCCCCCAGAATAATTGTCAGCTATCTGTCCCTCCGGAGGAGGGATTTGCAATCTATGAAGCCCGCGCGAGGGTCATAACCTTGGAAACCCTTGATCCGTTGTCTACATGCCAAACGGGTTTACATGCCGACAGGTACAGGGCCGATTTGAACATCGTCAGGATGCGCCACAGCATTACTATTCAACGGATGCTTGTAATTTACTTTGAATTTAGGTAGCTGAACACACATTTACATTTCGAATTACAGTCAAAGATTTGGCACTTCGTAGAGAATCATAGCATTTACATTCGACAGTCAATTTGTAAGGTTGGTATTTCAACGAAACGATTTCCTGCGCGTTTGCTGGTGCCAATTCTGTAAGATGACGAATGACACTAAAATTGGTAACAAAGTAAATAATAAGTGGAAATTAATGAGAAACAGTTCTGAGAAGTTCGCATAGAGATTTGTGAACCGGCTGTGACTAGGGTGTCAAATTTCCGTTTCCGTTTTCCGTTTCCGCCTTTCCGCAGGAAAATTTTTTACCTTTCCGTTTTCCGGCAGCCGAAAAATTTTTACCTTTCCGTTTTCCGTTTTCCGGCAGCCTAAAAATTTTTACCTTTCCGTTTTCCGTTTTCTGGCAGCTGAAAATTTTTTACCTTTCCGTTTCCGTTTTTCCGGCCCATTTTTCCGTTTTCCGGCTGAAAAATTTTTACCTTTCCGTTTCCGTTTAACCAGGCCATTTTTCCATTTTCTGGCTTGATTTTCAGTTTTCTGGCATTTTTCCATTGTTTTTCCAATCTGTATTTATCTTCAATTGGCTCATCCCATTGTGTTGTTTTTGTCTCTTGGAGCAGCATTGACAACTGGGATTTCAGGGTCAGTGAAACAGGTGCTGTGAACCCAATTGGGTCATATGCTGACACCAATAATTTAATAAGTTTCATCTGGTTGGTGTTGTGATGCTGTCAATTTGCAATTTTGGTGTTGATATTGCCAGCATGTCTGTTCGGTGATTTTATTTCATGCCCATTACTGCAACAATTTTATTCACCTTTGGACTCCTGTTGTTTTCTGCTATTTCATTTATGACTGATCTGGAGTTTGACAGCCATTCCCTCATGTTCATAGAACATTGGTTAAATAAAGCTTTGACTTTGTAATATAGTTCTAAAGCTTCAACTTCATTCGTGACACTCATGATGAAGTTATCGACGCAAATGTTGTTTATTATCATCGCCAACTGGTTTCGTTCCCCTTCATTTTCTTCATATTCATTCATGTTGTTTATTGTCACATTTAAATGGTATTTTATGACTGCTCCCAAAATTGCTGGGCTGCAGACAAGTCCAAACAGTACGCGTTTAAAACAAAGTACTATTAAGTTATTTTCAGTTACTGGTTTTGAGGCATCTTTCAGCCAGAAAAATCGTGTGTAGTCTCTAGCTTGGTCATGCAATCCTATTTGCAAAAATGCCTTTTCAATATCGGCAATTAATGCTAGATTGCCTGCCCTGAACCTCAGGAGTAGGCCCAGTGCTAATGGTGTTGTAATTGGTCCTCTAAAAAGGCACTTGTTGAAACTGGGCTTACCTGCTGGCCCATCATACACGATTCTGCATGATGTTGATTTGCCCGGTGTGATTACTGGCTGGTGTGGCAGGTAATGAATCCCCTTGTTGTCTGTTTTGTCGTCACAGATCTCAATTATTCCCTTTTCTAGTTGGTCATCCAAAACTTTCTGGTATTGTTCGAATAAGTTTGGATCTTTGTTGAATCTACTTATCAGTGATTTAAACCGCACCAAGGCTTCTGCTTTTCCCGTGGGCAGGTCACTGATACTCTCTTTATACGGCCAGTCAATATAGTATTGTTTGTTGTTGTTGTTGAATTTTATGCTATTTATTATCATCTCCTCTGCAATGTTGTCATCAATTGCATAGGGGTCATCAGTGATTCCCACTGTTTCTAGACTGTGAAATTGTCGTAGTGTTTCCTTTCCTATGGCCACTATGGCTACTTTTTGATGATTTTTTGTTGGTTCAGTTAAGCTTGAACTACAAGTGAAGTTACAGGCATGATCCATAGTTGCAGAATGTACAGCTACTACAATCAAAGCCAAACAGGCAAACCTGCATGCAGGTTTTCCTTCCGCAAATTTGTCTATTACCGTGCTAATTTCACTTTATTTTTTTCCGTTTCGGTGAAAATTTTGCTTTCCGTTTTCTGTTTTCCGGCATTCCATTTTTCCGTTTTCCGTTTTCCAGGCGACAATTTTTTTTTACCTTTCCGTTTTCCGTTTTCCGCTGAGTGAAATTTTTTTACCTTTCCCTTTTCCGTTTTCCGGCAGAAATTTTTTTTTTACCTTTCCGTTTTCCGTTTTCCGTAAAGTGAAAAAATTTTACCTTTCCGTTTTCCGTTTTCCGTAAAAAATTTTTTTTGACACCCTAGCTGTGACAATGTATGACTAGTGATGGAAAAAGCGCCGAGCGCCATGGTGGTTTTTGGTTTGGCGGTAGCGTCAAGCGCCAGCGCCAGGAGTCTTGTCTCTAGCGCCACGAAAAAATACTGCCGAGTGCCAATGGCGTCAGATAAAAATGGCGCCAAGCGCTATGGCGCTTATCCATCACTATGTATGACTTGCCAGTTTTCTGTCACTCGTGCACTTCTGGTATTGGAATCAGCAAAGAAAGGCGTTCTTTCACATTGGAAGAGATGCACAAAGTAAAAGAAATTTATAAATATACAAGTTGGGCGAGTCATCATTGTTATTTTTGCTAGAGTCGATATAAAAACAGCATTCACTCAGGAGCAAAGAATATTTCTAATGTACGTGATGGGTACGAGAAGACGTGAAATGTGACCATGTTAAAAAAACTTTCGCAATCACCTCATAAGTAGAGCAATGATAAGTGTACACAGGGACGTATCCAGGATTTTTGAGCGGAGCTGCTTGTTTACGGGGGCCGGCGAACGGGGGGGGGGGGCTAAAATTTTACCCTATATAGGGACGGAACAGCGTTTTGGCGCTGGCGCCATATAAAGGCGCCACGCCATGGCGCTATTGGCGTTGGCGCCCGCGCCAGGAACCGCTTTATATGTATGTAAATATGCATACTTATACAGCGAAAGTTGCAAAAATGGGTTCATTTCCAAGGACATTGGTTTACAGGGATCGATCCTCTGAAAATACAATGCATGGGGACGAAATTGCGCGCTTGCGCGCAAAATTGTTTAAGAAACATCGTAAAATATATAGGAAAAGTTGCATTTTCCGGGACTTTTTAGGTTTCACCCCGGGAAGGGAGGGGGCTGCAGCCCCCCGCCCCCCCTGGATACGTCCTTGAGTGTACATGAATATATGGCGGCAGACACGCGGTGGGTTGCCACGCCTTTGTTGTTGTAAATTTATCCACGCCACATTTGATTTATCCACTAACTAATTTACCATTAACCACCATTAGCCCATTAACCCACCATTAAGCAAAAACATTTTTTGACCAGACCGGTTTGTGTATGAAAATGCACACTGCCGCCAAATATTCCAAAATAGTGAATCAATACACACAAAAAGTCTTGACCATTTGGTTAAGAGAACAACTTCAAAAATCACTGAACCTCTGTCTGCCCATTGTAAAATCAACTGTTAGTCTTACAATTTGTATGAACAAACATACAAATTCAATTTTACTAAAAGTAGTTATAGGACAATAGCACACCAGTGGCCACTCCCAGACCGTTAAAGTATCATGTAAAGTGTGACGTAAAATGAATTTTTTTACTGGGAATTTGAAATTTTCCGTGACATTTTACTTGACTTTCACTTTAAGTGATATTTTACAATTTGCACAAATTCACAGGGTCAGGGAGTGCCGGCAGAAGTGTGAAGTTGCGTGAACACCAAATAATTGAATTGCGCCAGATATGAAGGGTCGCGTGTGGCGCTGTTATGTTACCCTGTCCTGCGCACCCGACCGGTGGCAGCTTCGTGGCCCGATTCTACGTACCTATAACTAGTAGCCAGTCACAGTTGAGCACTCAAGTTCTCTGAGCGCAATTAAAAACATACTTGTTAAAAGTAAATGTGCTCTTTTTCAACAAAGTCTTCAAATAGTGCGCCAGCGTCTCTATCGCACCGCGTACTGCTGCATGCAGACCCGCGACGCTGCGTTGCTCGTTTTGCGACACTCCTGCTCGAAGCCGACTCTGCGCAACGAGTCACATTTGTTCATAGCAAGATGTAAGGGCGTAAACTAGCTCGTCCGTTTTCAAGTGTAAAATATAAGATGCTACAAGAGCAGGGACGTATCCAGGATTTTTGAGCGGGGGGGGGGCTGCTTATTTACGGAGCCCGGCGAGGGGGGGGGGCTCAGCCCCCCCCCCCCCTAAAATTTAGCTAAATAGTGGCGGAATGGCGCTATGGCGCTGGCGCCAGTAGTAGGCGCCACGCCATGGCGCTATTGGCGTTGGCGTCAGCGCCATGGAACGCTGTATATGTATGTAAATATACATACAAAACGGCAAAAAGCACAACATTGAGTGTATTTACAACGATTTGCGGCCACATGGAGTAAATCTGATGATAATACCTTGATGTCTGGTGAAGAATGCGCGCTTGCGCGCAAAATTTTTTACGCTGACGTTAAAAAAGTCTCATTTTCCGGTCACTTTCTGGTCTCGCCCCGGGAGGGGGGGGGGCTGCCGCCCCCCCGCCCCCCCCCCTGGATACGGCCCTGTACAAGAGGTAGGAAAGGGGTTACCCCCTAAATTGCCCAGCTATTTAAACGTCTTGATCTATTTTTGAAAAAATTCACCCCAATTTTTGCTCAAAATCACTAATTTTCATTCAAACACTGAACTCGCACCACCTGCACCTGCATGAAGCAAGTGCAATAACCACTCGGAATTCCGTCGTTGTCTGATCCAGCCATCAGTGTAGGTATTTATTTGGTCACCCGGTTTACCGCGATATAAATATCATATCCACATTGAAAGTTTCAATAAGCTCCCCGCTTACTCGCAATATCAGCTCAACAAACCTAAGTTCGTGCGTGGCCTGCGCGAGGGCGACGCGCCAAGCCTTGACCGCCTCCTTGTTCGCCTGCAGCCCGTCGATTGTGCTGAAGGCCTCCATGGCCGCCTCGCCGAATACCTCCCAGAAACTGGCCCGCAGGTTGCACTGGTGCAGTCTGCGTCGTGGGTGGGTGGTGTTGTTGCCGTTGGTGGCGCAGTTGAGCTTTGACGTGTCTCGTATTTTGCCATTGTGTTGGTGCACGCATGTGGGGCTGTAGTGATGTAAAAAGCGCCGACACTTTGACACCAAGCGCCAAAAGCGCCATGGCTCGTTTTGCTTTGGCGCCATGCGCCAGCGCTATGGCGCTTTTACATCAGTAGACCTTTAGGTCTGGTGTCTGATGCCACTGATACCGATCAGTATGTAGCTGGCATCACGTGTGTGTCACTGCAATGTCATGATTTATACGCCTTCGTAAAGTGACTTTGTAAGGTAAAAATAACGTCAAAAGTGTCCACTCCAATCGAAACTACTCACTTGGCGTGCGCAGCGCCGCACTGCCTCAGTCTGACGGCGCAGGCGTGCGCGTCGTGCACCTGACCCACGGTGTCGTCGATCAGCTGCGCCAGGAGCCGCGCGTGGTCGTTCACCGTGTAGTTGTGCGCCGTGCGCATAGCTGGAGTTGGTGATGTGCTAGAGGCGTCCTGAGCGGGTGCTAGTTTTGTCTTTGTGACACGAATGGCAACTGTTTGTGACGCTGGTTGGCTATATGTCGCTGGTGGAAGCTCGTGAGGGAACAGAGCTGGAAATAATTTGGGGCGAACCAAAATTGCTTTTACTGATAGTTTCGGCGCCAAAATGTCACAGCGAACGTGTCGCAGCAAATGTGTGTTTGTGAGGACTGCTGAAATTCCAATTTCTGGAGGATAGATCAAAGTACAAAAACATAACTGCTCGATAGGAAACTGAAATTGGGAGCATTCCCCCTGGGGGACGGCCCAGACCCTGTAAAAGATTCTGTAAAGTGTAAAAGACCCTGTAAAATGTAATGAGTCATGTAAAAGACCCTGTAAAATGTAATGAGTCATGTAAAAGCCCCTGTAAAGAAAGTGTCAGGTGTCATGTAAAAGTCCCTGTAATTTGTCAAATGTCATGTGAAAGACCCTGTAAAGTGTCATTTCTATCCAAATCTTACTTTTGGACATACGATTTGTATACAAAAACATAAAATTGGATACAATACAAAAAGATTTGGATAGACATGACTAGGGATGGCAAGCGCTTTTTTTTAAGCGCTTTTTTTTTAAAAAACGCCACTTTTTTTAAAAAAAAGCGCTAGGGTCCCAGCGCTTTTTTTTAAAAAAGAGCGCTGGCAAAAAATTTTGTACTTATGCACTAGGTATTTTGCTATTTTTTTGTGCGCAAGCGCAAAATTTCACATGCAAATTACCACTGGTGGCTGTTTTCATCGGTTTTGTGGCATTTTTAGTGTCATTGCTTCTATCCCTGCATGCTATCACGTAATAATAAGTTGTGATATGTTAGTGTAGTATAGAATATTCAGCCAATGTGCTCCCAAATACAAACAGTGGGGAACATTAGTCTCAATGTATTAGCCTTCTCTTATAGCCTTATTTATAAGCACTATTTCATACCTAATTTCACTTGAAGTCATGAAACATTCACAAACTGCGATATACATAATGAATCAACATAAAAAGTAATTTTTTTGGCAGAAATCACCACTGATCATGTTATCCAATGACTACACAGCCATTATATGGCTATATATATCATCACAAGTACTGCCACTTGTCTGATATACCTGTATACATTGATACAGAACCATATTTGGGAGGTTTGTAGGGAACGTCTCAACATTTTTTGAAAAAAAGCGAAAAAAGCGCGTTTTTTTAAAAAAAAGCGCTTTTTTTTAAAAAAAAGCGGGGCCGTTAAAAAAACGCGCTTTTTTCCATCCCTAGACATGACACATTAAAGGGTATTTTACATTATACCTGACATTTTACAGGGTCCTTTACACCTTACAGGGTCTTTTGCACCTAACAGGTTCTTTTACAACGTCTGGGACTGGTACCTGGTCATGGAACCCATGGATGGTGTCATTAAAACTCCAATCTTAACTGACCTCGTTATCCACTTCATAGTCTTCATCATTTTCATCCTCCAGTTCCCCATTTCCAGCGTAATCATATTCGCAGTTTTGGTTCCCGGCCACCCCGGAAAAACACATCATCGCAGCCGATTTAGTGAAGATTTCTTTTGTTTTGGGATTTTTCCGCTCGATAAGTTCCATCACGCGCTTCATGTGTTTCTGGACATTTGACGCCTGAGAGGTGTTGGGTTGTGAATAGACTACTAAGGCTACCATGGTTAAGTGGCGAGTTTTTCCCGTGCGTTATTTTATCAAAAGTGTTGACAGAAACTCGTACCCCCTCTGACACGCTCTTGCAAATATCAACAATCTTACTAGCATGCATTTTATGTAATGTATACAATTTGTAGTATTTAGTTGATTGAACTTACTAAAAAATTTTTTTTGGCAATAGTACCAATTTGTAGTTGTAATTTTCTAGCAAAAATACCATTACAAATGTACTAAACATTGTGCCCAGTACCAGATATTTAGGTCTAAATACGAACGTAAACAGTATGTGTTGGTGCCAACGCCAACGCCAATACTTCCGTGGCACGGCGTTTACAAAGGGCGCCAGCGCCGTGTCTCTACTTCGTTATTATAGGGACAAATTTTAGGGGGGGGGGGGGTGCGCCGACCCGACTACCTCGTTGATCGTATTTACATGTATTCTACTATAAATAAATACTACGTAAATTTTACATAAAAATGTGCATACATTCAAGCGTCCTCAAGCGCCCCCGCCCACCTGCACGACCCTCCACGAGCTGCGCAGCATGATCGCCTGGCCGGGCGTCAAGTTGGCGAAGTTGTTCCCCTTGGGCATGCTGCCCGCTCTGCCGCTCGGACTCCTGTGCGACTTGGGCGAGTGCGGCAGCGACGACCTGGCCGACGACCGGCGGCGCACCGTGGAGCCGCGCGCGTGGCTCCGCCCAGTCGAAGGCTCTTTGATCGAGCGCCGCGGCGAACTGGCGACCGTTTCCGCGCCGTGTCAAGCCGCCAGACAAGTGTCAAACATTGAGTCAAGTTGCGCAGTGTCAGCCGCAAAATACAAGTTCAAATTCAATCTGCGACCTAAATGTTCGCTTGTCATTTTTCACTTGTCACTTTTGACTTCAATCGATGTTTGACACTTGTCTGGTCACTTGACAATGTGCGGAATTGGCCCCTGGAGCTAGGGTGCAGTCGGTTCGGTGTGCTAGATGCCGACGATGTTCCCGTGGGCGTCGACAGCACTGCGAAAGGTTGGGAGGAGGGGCTACATTTCACGCATGGCATTTAATTAAGTACGATTGCGGTGACATTCTCAGGCGTCAAGTTGACAGTTTTTAGGATGATGATAAATAAATTAGATTGGAAAGAGCTAAAACAGTCTTTGATGCGCCCAGTTCAAATAAACTGTTATGGCCTTTTATGGCGAAAAAGTGATGCATAATAAATACCTCGCATCCGTAGCTTACTTGACGAGGTGTCTGCCCCACGTAAAGTGTATGTCTGTAACATAATAAGAGTGTGTCAATGTCAGGCAAATATGTGATGTGGAGCATATCTAGCAAACTTAAATACGGGCAACATGTGTAGGGTGTCAAAAAATGTTTTTACGGAAAATAAGGTAAAAAATTGCATAAATATTGCTGGAAACTGGAAAAATTCGCATATTTGAAAAAGCAGGTTGGCTGCTGAAAAAGCATGCAGGTTTACCAGTTTGGCTGAAACGGAAAACAGAAAGTCGAGCTGAAAAAAATTTAGGAGCCGGAAATCGGAAACGGAAAAAATTGCCTTCGGAAAAGGGAATGTTGACAACCTAACGATGGGTACCATTGTGCTACAGTAAACGGCAACCTTGGACAACGATGAGTTGAAGTGTGACATCGAGTCCACAGTGTGTTTAAATTTGTTGGCGGTGTCAGCCTCAGACTATCATCATGCGGTGTTCATTAGTTACGCTTATGTGCACAGTTACATATTTGCAATCCAATCCGATAATAAGAGTGGTATTGTCTTAATGATACAAAGACATTTATCAGAAAAATAGACACCTCAAATCAATTTACTGCGTTAAGCAAATGTCTGTGTTGAATGGGGTAAAAAATAAATAGGCGGCGGTCATGTGCCAGCCAGCCGGAGGTATGTAAATACAAGTATGTAAATACAATTTTTTTTTAAACAACTATTTTCCATGGTTTCAAATAGATTTCCATGAACAACGTGAATAGATGTCATAATGTGTTTCTTTTTGGCATTTATGCTTTTATGAACATTTAAATCGGTACATATTTGTGTTTGTGCAAAAAGTATGGTAACTTGTGGTGTGTGAATTACAAATTATGGCATTATCTAAGTAAATTTGCAATTTGGAAGCAAAGAAGGCAAACGAAATAGCAAAATGTTTCTGCAGCGGCAGGCAAAGCATAGGTGAAGCTATGGTGAAGCATTCGAACTCACTTTCAGCCCACAATTATTTCAAAGTCGGTAAAATAAATAGTTGTATGAATATTAAATAAACAATACACCGGCTACATCTGTAGCAACGTCCAGTTTCTTTTCTTCCACAACATGGAATATTTGTTCAAAATCTATCCATCTCGTCAGTATTTATCACAGTAACGACAACCAGTGCGCGCCAGAGTTGTTAAAATACTGGTATTTTTGGAAAACGTAAACATAAATGTAAATACCTTTCCTATATTGTGAGTATTAATACTGAAACTTCTAAAATACTCCTAAAATACCCGTGTAAACATAAAAAACGTAAACGTGAAAAATTCTTTGAAGTGCACCACCCATGATCAAGTGCATTGAAAAACACTTGTTTATCCTATTTCAAGCATTTCTCTGCTAATACGATCACATTCTTGCTTACCTATGCTATTTATCAAACAATTAAAAAGCTTACTGGCCAAAAACATAAATTGTACTTATGGTATCAGAAAAAAGTTCATAAATGCACTGTTTTTGTGCATTTTCCATACGATTTTTACTTTTTCTGTGGTACACGGGTACCGTATTTCTCCGATCAAAGCACCCCTGGTGCTTTACAAAATTGGAGCACTTTTTGAACTACTTTTCAAGTGCCATTTAAAGCACCCTGGTGCAATGCAAATCAGGGGGTGCTATACTACGGTGGAGTTGAAAAACTCTAGCAATATTCCCACGACCCAAAAGTTTCTGAACACAAGCGCCACTTCAAGTTGCTCTGGTGAATTACACCAGAAGCGTTTGATGTAGCCGCTACATGCAATTAAATATGTTTGTAATGTGTGCAAAAGAACACCGCGCACCATGCAAACAAATTCTTATGCAACAGATGGTCATGTGATCTTTTTTCACCGCAATATTATTGACACTAAGAGATGATCACCAAAAAAATTTTGGATGAGAAGTAAAGCACCCGGGTGCTTTACACGGAACATTTTGCACAGCACAGCACCCCGGGAGCTTTGAACGGGGGGGGTGCTTTGATCGGAGAAATACGGTAATTGTGCCAGGAAAACATAACAAAACGTAATTGTATTTTTGGAAAACGTTATTGTAAACGTAAGTATAAATAATCAAATACGCCGGTATTTCGGGTAACTGTAAATACGTTTTTGCAACTATGGTGAGCGCCTAGCTTAACGGTCTAGTGAAGGCGGTTCATATTTCTGATGCGCGCTGGATTGTGGTTTCCAGCCCATGTAAAATGGGTTAAGGCCAGATTTTGGTGTCTATCAAATGTAAAATGTGTGCAAATATTGGCGCTGCACACGCTAGTTGACATCGATTCCAGCGTCAACTCAGAGTCAACTCCATATTAGTTGACGCAACCTATTTATTAGTAGACATTTATGCAACTGCATATGCATTAATCTGTTTTTTGTTTTTTTTGGGTAGTTAGGTCTGATTGTCAAATGATATTGTCAACTGTGAAAAATACATTTTCAGAAATGAGTTGACCCAGTATTCTTTGATGCTATTTGTGTGATTTAAATGTTCGTATGTTATAACGCAAAAATTCATTTGATATTGTGACACTCAATTATTCATGTTAGAGTGAAGTATGATAATTTTAAAATTTATTTTCTTGTTACACATTGAAAAAAAAATTTAATTTGTGACAAGTGTGATTGTGTAAATATTGTTTTGGTGATTCATGTAGAATTCATATAGGGCAATTTTTTGATATAACAAAATGTTTAAATGATGCCTTAATGATAGAGGAAAACATTATTTTGCATCAAACCAACATTTATTTTTCATTGAACACAAATGTATATCATATTGCAAACAGTACCAGCAGAAACATAAAAAATTTGGAACATAGTGATCACTGAACAGAAAGAAATGCATACAGGAAACAAAATATATGATTTTTAGAAAATTCTATGTTAAAATATTTTTAAGTTATGTTTTTACTGCAATTTAATTTGTGTAATACATGTCATTTGATAGAGGAAAAATATAAAAACATATTTTTTTTAATTGTTAAGAATGGAAACATATTTGACTTTCAAAAATGATTTTTGAAAATGAGTGAAAAATTGCTGAGTTGAGCATGAATTCATGAATTTGACAAATACAATCACAATGATATGTCAATTGAGCAATTTGGCCATTTTATCCATGACAGTCTGGATTTACTAGTCTTTATCCATATTTTCAGCCCTTCCTCTCTAGCATCAAATTACAATTTTTAGTAAGTTTTATAATAAATTTTTTTTTGAAGTTGACAAAGTTAAAAATTAATGGTGTCAAGTGAGTGTGCGCGTATGATGTCAAACCTGATGTCAACTCAAGCAAAAAATTTGGACAAAAATGTTTTTTAAAACTTAAATATGATTTTTCATGCAAAAAGTTCTTCAATGAAAGATGGAGTAAATTTTTCTCTATCAGAGGCTCAAATTTCATACATTTTCAATTAAAAATGAGTGAATAAAGACACTTTTAGAAAGTTGGCAAGTGCTGTGTCAACTAGCCAAAAAATGTACTTTTTCATATGTTTTTGCACTATTTTGGGCAGTTGACAATGAAGAGCGACTACTTGTGTCAACAGAATTTCTGTAAAATGAAAATGTCAACTAAAAATGTACACTTGCATGCACTACATACACTTTTTTCACTAGTTGACATTTTCACTATAAAAATCAGTTATATGTGTGCAGCAAAAATGTCAACTAGAGTTGATTTTTGCCCAATAAAATCACCCAATTGACAAAAGTAATCATCAAGAAATGTCAACTGAATGAAAAACTTACACTTTTCAGTGCACACGTGTCATTTTGATTGACTTTTTACTTTCTCAAAAGTGTCAACTGTCCAAATTTTTCAGTTAACACAAAAAAGTGTGCACGTTTTCAACTAAATAGGTTCTGGGGTCAACTAAAAAAAACAGTTGACTCTGAGTGGACTCAATTGGCTTCTAAAAAGTAGTGTCAACCCCGTGTGGAGCGCCATTGATACGGGGAACATTTTAGTTTATCTGTTATCTGCTTCTTGGGTTGGCAATCAGTGCACCTGCAATAGCTGTGTACTGAAAAGGGTAACCGCACATTCAATGAACGTTTTTTACAGAATTTTTTACAAATTGTGGCTCGAAATCGGAAATTCTTGTACCTACTGTTGTAACCTTTTGTCCATTTTGATCTTGAAATCACTAATTTTTGCAAATTTGACACATTTTACCTTCATAACCGATAATTCTCATTGCCTTCTAAATTGCCTTACTGCCTAATTTTGACTTATTTAGGTAAATATTAATGCACCTGGCTATTTTTTATTTATATACATAAATATTTATATACCTGGATATTTTTATAAAAAATATATAACTATTTATATAGCTGGCCGTTTTTCTGTGCTTCATTTTAGTGTTTTTGTTGCTTTTTGTTCCTTCTACACCCTAAAAGAGCCACAATGTTTCTAGAATCAAACTACATCAAACATTACAACACAATAGGTATCAATTTATATCTAAAGCCTCGTCTAATTAGGTGATTTCGTAAGGGATCGTTATTTACAAAAAAAGCGTGCGCGTTGAAAAAAGCGCGCTTGAACGAACCCTACTGTGCGTATGTAAATATTTCATATCGGTACATTTATCTCCAGCATTTATTGCATTGAATTCAGACGCTGAAATTGACAGGCGGTGAATAGTAAAAAAGCTCCGTTTATCCAATGCTCTAAATGTGTCGTGGAGATTGGCCGGCCGCCGGCTCTAATGAAAGTCGACCCGTTGGCCATATTTGTTAAAACATATTTACGTTTACTCGATAAATACGTATACTCGAGTACTGCGTAAATACGTTTACGTTTCCTCGCAAAAAAATACCGGTACTCACTTACTCGCGTACTTTTTGAAAGTACGCGAGTACAGAAAACGTATTTTTACGGGCAGAAAATGTCATTTTGCCAAACACAAAGTGACAAACATAAGACATTTTCCCTAAGAATTACTTAGCTGGAGAGAAAAACACATCTTTATGTATACCAGAGTAAAAAATTGGAAAAATACTGAACTTTTTGTGAGAAAATCACTAAATTTTACGTTTTGTGTGAGAAAAAATACCCGTTTTTACGTTTTCCTCGAAAAAAGTTCGTTTTTACGTTTTCCCTGAAAAAAGAGTTTTAGTCACGTTTTACACAGTGTAAAAGTATTTAAAAATACTTTACGTTATGTGAGTAAAAGAAAAATACGTTACGTTTACGTTTACTTTAAAAAATGGCAGTACTTTGAACAACTCTGCCGTTGACATTGGAACGTGGGGACCTGTTCGATGGAACTGAAACTCGATTCTGAAAGGCGGCCATGCAGTTGGAATGGCGGCGCCGCTGACGCAAGTGATGGTGTCATGTAACTTAGGACGCGCTAAATACTGTTCATGTGTCCTTATTTTTAACACGTGCAGGTTTGCATCATGCCGGAGGGGGCATTTAGATAGAGATGGTAATTCCACTGTAAAATATGGCACCGCACCGGCACCCAAAAATGGCACAGAGAATGGGGCAGGGGTACGTGCTGGTGAGGTGACCCTGTGCCAGCTGCAGGGGTCTACGAGATTTTGGCCCTCGCGGGGGCTGGATAGATAGCAAATCGCTCCTCCCGAGGGATAGATAAGTTAAAAATGTTCTGGGGGGCCTTATGGGGGGGGCTCGCGCCGCGGTAGCAAAATATGTAGGATGTTTCAGTGCATAATGCAGAAAGGGGAAAAATCACTAAAAACAGGTTAAAAGTAGCTAAAAATGGCAAAAAATAAGTATATAAACATGTGTATAGGCGAAAGCCGCGATTTTGAAGGTGAAAAACTACAGAATGGTATGAAAATTATCGATTTTGAGCGAAAATTGGCGCCAAAATTTCTCAAAAATCACTGCAGATAGGTAGGTAGTTGAGCGATTTGGGGGGGGGGGTCTCAGGGGGTACTAGCCAAAAATTTTGTCTCGGTATAGATAGATAGCTGCACGGCCTCCAGGATACATAGATATGGCAGATTTGGAGGGGGGTCCCTCACCCCCCCCCCCTAGGAAACCCCTGACCAGCCCACATCTAAACCCATCACACATCTAGACCCAGTGCAGTGCTAAATAGTGCCAAATGGTATCTGCCTTGATTCGCGCAAATGATGAAGGATTTCAAACGATTCCAGTAGATTAAGGTTGTATTCCAGCGGACGCTAAGCAAATTTTTTTAGTTCAACACTGATGTATTTTGAATTGGCAACAAGCCAAGGCGCATATCAAGTTACAACGGAAACTGAACTGTTGCGGCTCATTTTCAATAGCTGACGGGATATTCTAGCTCAAGCGGGATTCCCCAACTGCATATTCGCACAGTGTGGTTGTATTTTTATAGGTTGTGGTTTTTTTGTTGGTTGTATTCTGCTGAATAGGCCCATTATATGTAGGTATGCCAGTTAAAATGATAGCAGCTTGACTAACGCCGGGCACAGGTGCTTTGAGCTGATGTATTTATATAAAAAAACATCCATGCACAGTTCTACATTCACTCGATGTGAAGGATTCTTTTGGTATTTATGCTTGGGCGCATGCTTAAATCTATGCAGGATATGGGAATAATTCCACAAAGAAGTAGGGGTGCGATGTCACGTGCGTTGTACCATAGTTGTTGAAATACTGGTATTTTTGGAAAGCGTAACAAATTTGGATTATTTATACGGACGCATAATGCATTTTTGAATATCAGGGAAAGTGGAGGTGTAAAAGCTTTTAGAAACTTTTCATAATGTTGAGCATTTTGTTTTGAAACGCGGTTATGTTTTGGACACGACTCCCGTTACTTTCCACAATAAACACAGTGAGCCGATTTTTTAAAATGTTTTTACGGTTTCCCAGTACCCGGGTATTCCGGGTAAGCGTAAATACTGTTTCGCAACTCTACATTGTACAGACATTTTTGGGTGGCATGTGCTGGTCTCCACTTTTTTTTACAGAAAACGTATTCGGAGTATCCTCGTATAAGTCCTATGCAGTGTCTTCTTCAAGCCTGTTTTTTACTGGGTTTCAGAATTATTGCCAAAATTTAGTATCAACTTCTTTTACAATGATATGCATGCACATAAGAAATTAAAAGGAATTTTTTTCTCAAACAAGTGAAGTTTATTTAGGTTATTCGAGGGTTAGGTTAAATTTCTCCCTCTTTCTGTCCGTAGCGGTTGTTTTTCAGAGAAGGGAGCTTATTCAATGAATATTTTGATGCGTAATACAATTTTTCACCACTTAGCTGTGACTGGAGTTCATGGATGAGCGAGCAGTCATTGAATGGATCTTTACAGTACATTTTGCACTTATGAACTTACCGCAAATCCTCGAATTAGACCCCGCTCGAATAACTCACCCCTCTTGAATAACGCCCCCTCTGCATGAAAAGGATAGCATACCAAAATACAAAAGAATATTGGCCTATGGCAGCGACAGCAGCGATACCTGATGTCTATGCAGCGTATACACATCTTCTTGTTGTTGCCGGAACATTAAATACCTGTCTTACATGAGTTTAGAGACTGTATTCATACAATAAATAATTTCCAAGTTTTCTGAGGAAAAAATAACTCCCCCTCGAATAACTCCCCCCTCGAATAACTCCCCCCTTGAATAACTCCCCCCTGAAAAAGCTTGTGACGAAAAAATAACTCCCCTGGTGTCTTATTCGAGGATTTGGGGTATACTAAAATAGGTAGCCGAAATGTTCTCGTTGTTGTTACCATGGAGTCTCAGAATGTTCTATCGGCAGTTTTTATAGTCGCTGGCGAGCAAGCATCCCCACTTAAACCTGATATCGCTTTCTCACCGCATGTTTGATGTAATCATGTTTAGCAAGATTCAGCCGTCCTTTCCACTTTTTCAAGCAAAATCAAACATGCAAGAAAGGAGTCCTTCGGCAGCGATGTTGCACACGCAACGATGGGTAAATTTTCTTTAAAAAAACACTTTCTGCGTTTTGAGTTTTTCAAAATTGAACACCCGTGGGCTGTCTTTTGAGTTTTTTTTGCAAAAAAAACTTGATTTATTTATTTTTTCATGTGTTTATTTTTTATGTGCTTTGTTTATTTATGTGTTTTTGGTGAAAACTCGAGTTTTTTCTCCATAAAATGCAGGTTTTTAGCCAAATGCAGTGTTTTAATGCAAAAACAGTGGTTTTCTCATTAAAAATTACTTTGTGGATGTTCAGGGGGTACTCGAAGACCCTGTAAGATGTGCTGAAAAATGTAAACAGTCATGTAAAATGTCAAATTTAATTCTTCAACTAGGCATTTGGGATTTTTGATGACATTTTACTTTACTGTTTACACCTCACATGCAATTTTACAGGAAATGCTAATGATACCATATAATCATCACTGTATACCAACCCGCCTATCATTCAAATGTAGGAAGAAGCACCACAAAAATCAACAACATGTCCACCTGGTCAACAAAATCTATCAGGGGTCTTCATTCTTCAATGGGGGGCTGGGTGTAGCCCCCCAAACTGCTAATATTGCTCACCATCGAAGCCAAATTACTTGAGACTAGGGTGTCAACTTTCCGTTTTCCGTTTCCGCTTTCCGCAGGCAAATTTTTTTCTGTTTCCGTTTCCGTTTTCCGGCTGCTAAATTTTTTTTCAGTTTCCGTTTCCGTTTTTCCGGCTCATTTTCCGTTTTCCGGTAAATTTTTTCAGTTTTTCCGCCTTTTTCCGTTTTCCGGTTCAAATGTCTGTTTTTCCAACTTTTTTCCACTTTCCAGCTCAATTTTCTGTTTTCTGTTTCAGCCAAACTGGTAAAAATGCATGCAGGTTCTCAATGACGTGAATTTTTCCTATTTCTAGTGAGATTTCTGCAAATTTTTTAATTCAGGATAAATTTCTGCAAATTTTTTTCCATTTCCGGCAAAATTTCAGCAAATTTTTTCCGTTTCCGGCATAATTTCAGCAAATTTTTCCGTTTCCGTTTCCGTTTTCCGTCCTTCCATTTTTCCGTTTTCCGTTTTCCGGCAAGTGCAAAAATTTTTCCGTTTCCGTTTCCGTTTTCCGGCATGTGCAAAAATTTTTCCGTTTCCGTTTCCGTTTTCCGCCAAAAAGTTTTTGTTGACACCCTACTTGAGACCCTGATCAAAAGTACAAAAAAAAATTCTAAAAAACTTTTCTGTGTTTCCGTGTTCTCCGATAAAAAACTCATTTGAGTTTTGAGGTTTTCAACATTATTGAGTTTCCGTGTTTCTGTGTAAAACAAAAACACAGAAACTCAATGACTTTCTGTGTTCAATTTCTGTGTTTTTTCCATCGCTGTGCACACGTGCGTCTTGTCGCAGTCGCGGCTTTCACATGCTAAATACGCACTCAGACGGGTGATAAAATGCCCACCGGGGTGACAAGCGTACACACACTGAACTGAGGAATTAATTTATTCATGGATTTTCTCAATGGCCATCAACTCTCATTTACTGAATAATTGTTGATTGGCTCTAATCGCTCGAGGGCTTAATAATTTTTGCACGCTAGATTTCTAGTGAACGGCTGTCGCTATAAAAATAAAAGGAAATGATATTACAGCCGACACGTGATTTTTATAGACGATGATGGAGAATTTACAACAGTAGGTAAAAAACTCTTCGTGTTGGTGCTAAAATACTGAATTTATAGACTGATACGTGACGACACTAGGGGTTTCCAATGGGAGGGGGGCTTGGGTGGGAGGGGGGGGGGGGGTGACGACACCCTCCCCAAATCGCCCACGTATCGAGCTATCTTGAGCGATGTTTGCGAAATTTTACCCGAATTTTTCTCAAAATAATTAAGTTTCATACTTTTCACCGATCTTCACCTTATTACCTATTAAGCTTCATCCTTATTACCTATTTTCAGATTTTTTTGTTCTATAAACCTATTTTTTTAGCTTGTTTCACCTACTTTTAGCCATTTTTTTCCACTTTCTGTGTTCTACACTTTGAGAAAGCCATATTGACGACACACTCGATAGGTAAAAGAAGAAGCCTAGTGTTGTAGTTGATTGAACTCTAGTTGATTGAACTACAAAATTTAGTAGTAAGTTAAATCCACTACTACACTACATTATAAATATAGTTGCAAAATATAGTTGTAATATGTGGGCGGGCTTCACTGATTAACTGCAACCGAATTTGATCTGTCAAGGCTTACAAACGTTGCCATTTCACTAAGCACGCTACAATGCACGCGTCAATGTACCGTATTACCTCGAAATACCCCCATGGGGGTTTATTATTTCGCAAGCAAACTTTGAGGGGGGTTAATTCGAAGGGGGGGTTTATTCGAGGTTTTTTTTTATTATTTCGTCAGAAATTTTCGTAAGGATCGTAGTAAATAGTAGGCATTTGCGTACCCAAAATAGGTAATAAATGTGTCCAAACAGGATATATTTGGACATAAAAAGGTAGATAGCTACACAAACTACTCTATGTGTAGCTGCAATGCAAATTAACAGTAATATACATCATGTACATTGCGTACATGACGTATTTATTATGTACATGACGTACATCATTCCGAAGGGGGGGTATTTCGAGGGGGGTTATTATTTTCCCAGCCCATTTTGAGGGGGGTTAATTCGCGGGGCGGGGGGGTTAATTCAAGGGGGGGATAATTCGAGGTAATACGGTATGTCGTATTTTAGTTGAGGACGGCGACACGGAAGTTAATTCAACGGCAACACTATTCGTGGACAGATTTCGTTTCCTTGTTTAGGGAAGTGACCATTCAACGAAGTAGTCGCATGAATAAACGACTGCTATTTGTATTTGCATTTACATGCATGCCGGCGCCCTTTGCGGTTCCTCTTAATAATAGTAAAGCGCCAGAAAAAAATGGCGTCAAAGGGCGGGGCGCCACGGGCCGATTTGAGAGTATTTCCAGTACAGTGCTTCACAGAAATGGCGCCAATGGCGTCATCGACAAAACACGGCGCCACTGCATCACTAAATAGTTTCCACGACATGGCCGCCTGACATGAGCAGCTGACACAGTTGTTAAAATGTATTTACATTTACTCATAAAATACATATACTCTAGTGCTGGGTAAATACATTTAGATATACTTTAAAAAGTACCTGTGATCACCGGTACCCATACGTTTGAAAAGTATTCCGATAAAAATGCGAAATAATCACTAAAAGATGGCAACTGATATGTGTTCCAGTGTAAAATCGTTCTCTCATTTAAAATGCAGTAGCTTTTACATTTTCCATGAAAATGTACCCGCTTTTACATATTCTTTGAAGAAAAGTACCTGCTTTTACATTATCTGGGGACAAATACTTGATTTTCCTGGTAAAACTTCCTGGTATTTTACTGACATGAACTCATGATTACGTGTATTTAAGTAGGTATTTTACATTTTCTGTACTCATGAATGAGTAAAAAAGTATCTTACATATATATATATACCCTAAAAAAAGTTCGGTAATTTTAACAACTCTGGCAGCTGAAGCCTAACGACCCAGCTATTTGTAAGGGGCACTTGAAATCCTCCACGCGGAAAACGGCATCAGTGTTCACGAAATTGCCAAATTTGGTTTTGATTGAAATGCGACTATGATAACATGACGGAGGCGGCGCGGCCCACTCTGGAAGTGCTCTTGTTATCCATTATTTATCATCGATGCTTGACTGCATGCAGCGAACGAATGGGCTAATCAAAACACTTTATGCTGATTACATTTCCAACCGCGAAAGTTACAACATTATGCACGCAAAGCGGAATGGAATTATTGCAAAGATACCGTATTTCCTCGAAATACCCCCGGGGGGTTTATTGTTTCAGAGTGAGAATTTTGAGGGGGGGTTAAACGAGGGGGGGGGTATTTCGAGGGGGGGGGGGGTTTATTATTTCGCCAGAAATTTTTTGAAATCCCAGTACTAAAATGTAGTCTGAAACGTACGCAGACGTCGAAAAATGCAACAAAAATCGCCATTTATAAGACTCTAAAGACATTTATAAGTGTCTAGACGTACAAACACTGTTCTCACATAACAGAGTCATCGTTTTTAACGTGTATTCTGCATTGTCGGGATGACAAACCACAGCCTTTGTCATTTACGTTCTCTATACACTAAATTTGGGGGGGGGGGTATTTCGAGGGGGGGGGTTTATAAGTTCATAGTGTCCATTTTGAGGGGGGGTATTTCGAGGGGGGGGGGGTATTTCGAGGGGGGGGGTATTTCGAGGAAATACGGTATTTATCGCGTGATGCACTGAATGACGGGTTCTCTTTGCGCCATTAATTTTTCAACGCTTTTTTTCATTTGCAAGGCTTCATTTGCATTTCATTTTCAGCTGCAAGGCTTCAGGAGTTGATTGTGTGTATTCAGTAAACTCAATCAGTTAGTTAAGTATTCAGCACGGAGGTTGTAACCGTCGACTTACATAAAAAAGCAAAAGCAATTACAGAAAACTCTTTTTTTTGGTAAGAGATCATGAATGAGACCATTCACGGGCTACAATTGACTCAATTGAATATGTATATCGCAAATCCTCGATTAAGTCCCCAAACGTGTTACGTTTTCATCAGACTTTTTATGGGGGGGGGTATCCCATGGAAAGGGTTTATTCGAGGATCGGTGTTATATCTACTATCATTTATTCTAGACTCTATACCGGTGTGATGGGGAAATGTACAAACGCACGGTGTTGTTGACCGGGGCCGAGCATGCGGCCGTGCATGGATAGGCTGCGACTCCTCGGGTTGACGCGCATCATTGAATTCATGGTGATAGATGGATATGCCGCCCGTAGTTCGCTTATCTGGAACAGTTTACTGATCTCAGTCAACTAAGGGCTCAATGTTTAACTGAACGGCGCGTGAACTTTGGCCAGTCGGGCACCGTGTAAAATAGGAAATTTCTGGCAAAAAAGTTTCAAATTCCAATAGAATGTATATTTTATCGACAATTTTTGAAAAATGTTATTCGATAGTCCAAACGATGCGGTTTGGGATTTGCAACGATAATAAATTCATTGATGCACTTTTATTCGACCAGGATGAAACTAAATAAATAAATAAACACATTAAATAAATAAATAAATAACATAACATTAGAAATAAACAGCACTAATGTATCGCATTGCACCAATAAACCTCTAGATTGATGCACGCAACAAAAAAATTGATAAAAACGAGACAACAGCTCAACCATACAAATTTATGACCCTGACCTACGCTAAGATCGACCGAAATTTCACCAACAAGCTAAGAATGCATCAGTGATGCCATTTGCAGAAGTTACGGCGCACTGCTGCTATTCGGACACGCGTCCATTATTTGTTGCAGCGCACTGCATTAAATTGGATAAATGGACATGGGAAAAATGCTGTCTGTGTTTTTTTTTGCCCGCCTAAAAATAAAATTGCGGTATGGGAGCTGAAAAGAATCGTTGCCATTTATGAATGGACTTGTGTTTACTTGTGGAGATGCATGGAGCTTCTCATACAGTGAGAGTAATGGCTAATGGAATCGTATGTAAGTGGATAATAGAATCGTAATTGTTAAAACGTATTTACGTTTACTCGATAGATACGTATTTACGTTTACTCGATAGATACTCGAGTATTGCAGAAAGATGTTCACGTTTCCTCCCGAAAACATACAGATACTCAGTTACTCGCGGACTTTTTAAAAGTACGCGAGTACCGAAAACGTATTAAGTGACATATAAAGTGACATTTTGGCAGATAGAAAGTGATAAACATTGGATATTTTCAGAAAACAATATTATCAGGAGAAGAACACATATTTTGTGTATTCCAGGGTAAAAATTGATACAAGTATAAATATGAATGTTACGTTTTCTAACAAAATTAGACGTTAGACAAAATACCGTATTACCTCGAAATACCCCCCACGGTGTTTATTATTTCGCCAGCAAATTTTAGGGGGGGGGTAATTCGAGGGAGGAGGGCTTATTAGTTTAGGGGGTATTTCGGGGGGGGGGTAATTCGAGGGGGGGGCGGTTAATCAGAGGTAATTCGGTATTCAAATTGACATTTTCTGTGAGGAAAAATACTCACTTTCACGTTTTATGTGAGAAAAAATACCCACTTTTACGTTTTCCCGGAAAAAAAGTATTTTACTCACGTTTTACTCAGTGTAAAAGTAAAAACTTTAGTTTATGTTTTCTGTACTCAGCTGTGAGTAAAATAAAAATACTTTACGTTCACGTTTACTTTTAAAAATGTTCAGTACTTTTAACAACCCTAGAATGTATATACTACCCGTTTTTCACCGCTTCGATACATTGACGTGGGCGTTTTTACGCTTTTGTTGGTGAAAACCTTACAAAAATACATACATCGAAACTTTATACCCAACTGAAACTAATGCTGACATCGTAACTGGCGGATTTAACAGGTTTTCTGTGAAAGTTTTTTCGGTTAGGTTCAATGGTTTTAATGCCATTTTGCCAGGTAGTTTTAAGCAGTGTATCAGGGGAAAACTGAAACGAAGCCCATCCTTTTCAGCTTACTGACAAAAAATGCCCACACACACACACTAGTTTACAGTGTGATTCTTCTGAAAACTGAATTGCAACATGTCACCATGCACTTTACTATTATTGTTTTTAAAAAAATGATTGTGAAAACCATGTGGAAACACTCCAACCATGTTTTTTAGCCTGGTCAACTCCTTTTGGAAAATGAGTTGACATTTCAAATTTAAAAAATTACGAAAATCGCAAAAAAACGCATTTGACACTTACCCCTTGCACTTTTTATCAACTGAGCAACCAATTTTGTCAACTAAAATAAAGGTCACCTTAAGTTGACATCCATTTCGATGTCAACTAGTGTGTATGGCCCCATTGTTACGCAAATGAATGCGTGTAATCAAGTGGCTATATCGCGTTAAATCCAAATTGCTAACATTCTAACAGCATGTTTGATTGGGCTTACACAGCTAAATAAAAAACGCGGTAAATATTTATATCAGACGGTGCAAATCCGTGCTGTAGGGCGCCCTGCCGTGCACTGCTTACAAGATTAGTCGCGCTACGTGTTTAAATTAAGTCAATATGACGGCACGCAGCCGCTCGAAAAACAACAGCGCACGACACGTGTGCTTGTTATATGTGATTTTATCCACACTTTTATCACGCCAAATCACCGGCTTCCCGGCGGGAAGCAATGCGTCAGTGGTTCCGTATTTGGGACGAAATACGATTATCCCGACAGGTTTGTCGGGTAACCCGATTCTCTTTATCGGATCTTATACGTCGCCAGAGTCGATGTGATTATGATTGGCTGCCAGTTTGAAATACTGAAAAATAATGCCTAAAACTAGGTAATGGGCTGGTAAAATTCTCACCCAGAACTGAAACAATACGCCTTTAACGGCTTGGCACGTTGATTTGTCTGCTTTAGGGGACCGTGTGTTTCGTCAAGCTTGACTTTAGTTTCTAATTTTGCATCATGCTTGATATGGCCCTGATCCGGTGCTGATGAAACTTTTAAATGCTTTTAGTGACGCACATGTTGAATGTTATGCTCTGATGCTTCGTGGAGTCGCGCCCCTTTTAGAAGCTCAATGGGCTAATGGAAAGTGCATGTTTGCTTGCACAGTCAGCCCACACGAGCCCCTCTCTGCACGAAAATGTCCCCGCTGCCAAGTGGCTTTTATTGAGTGGATTATGGTAAGCGTAAGTTATTTACAGTAATTTTTCATCGAGTTGTCATCAAATACATAAGCGAGGAATGTAGTTTACTTATCATTACTGGGGAATTTGTAATGTCTATCATAACATAAATGAATATAAAAATAGATAGATGTTCTCAAAATAATGAACGCATGCGCGAACTAGATATAACAGGTGTGTGAGGCTCCCTGCGTTTCTGACAAATTTTAAAGTGGCACAATTGCACGAATTCTGTGAATATCGATTTTAAAAAAATTACAAAATCACTTATACACAATGCTTTTCCTAAGTCTGGGGATTCACTTTCGTTGCAAATCTGCTTGAAATAGTTTTTTTTAGAAAACTTTCTGGCAATGGCCGAAGAATTTATTTTTCATTTTTTCATCGAACGTTCCCATGGACCATGGTGGGGGATGCCCACCGTTTGACAGGTGAATATGGTGATAAAGATCCATTGGGCCACCATATTCACTGCCCCTCCTACAAAAGCTGAATAAACATGGAAGTAAATATGTGTTCGTTTGAATTTACAAACGCAAAAAAAATTGCCATGGGCTTGCGGACAAAGTTCGTATTTAATTGAAAATTTACAAAAACAAATTATGTTTGAGGTTGTACGTATTGTGGCTTCGCACACTTACGTAACTAAAAATTTGTAAAACACTTTTGCTAACTGTTCTCCACAGTTAGCAGAAGTGATTGACAAATTTCCGTCGTGAACTATTTATTAAGGTGGAGCCATTACCATCAATTGGTCAGAACCAGGGTTGGTTTTATAAAAATTATTTGTATACAAAAGCTGTATTTTGTAACATACAAAAACATACAAAATTGTATAAAAATGTATTTTATTTTAATTTTATTCTTGTTTTATTTTAATTATTTCCTAAAAGTCGTTAATAAAATAAAATGACACCATTTTACAAAAAAATCAGAATCTGGCATGCAAGGCCGGAAAATTGTTACCATTAGACCTAAACATGAAAAACAGACGACGTGACAAATTTTTCCTTTACTTAAATAAGTTCCATGCAGTAAGCATCGCTAGCTAGTTGCAAGTGCAAAGTTACAATTATTGATAACAATAATTTGCATTTTCAGTAAGACTACTGGAGTGTGCTGGGTGCATTTGTAAAATGTCATGCAATGTGTAAATTGTTATCCAAATCTCAAATTTTTGTATCTAACATTCACATAAGATTTGGATACAAAACATAAGATAAAAATACAAAACAAAAAAATTGGTTACAATTTGCTTGACAATTGACACTTTACATTTGTCATGACAATTGACACTTTGCATGACATTTTACATGACATTGCCACTGCAGGGCTTAGGACTGCCCCCATTTCCGCAAATGAACAGGTAGAAACTCAAGCAACAAGATAATTTTTTATTACAAAAAATGCATTTTTATACAATTTTACAAAAATACGAATTTCTATACAATTTTGCAAAAATTTGAATTATTATTCAATTTTTATTTTAATTTTGAAATGTTCCATTTTATTTTATTTTATTCTTAAATTTCCCATTTTATTTTGATTTTTTTCTGAGATTTTGCCAACCCTGGTCAGAACTCAGAAGAACGCCGGTCTAATGACATGCACATAACTGCGATATTGCCTTGCTGGTGATCTCTGTCAGCGATCCCCAACTGCACTTTCATAGACGTCAATTAGTTATAGTTGTTAAAATGTATTTACATTTACTCGAAAAGTAAATACATAGGTAAATATACCCGAGTACTGAGTGAATACATTTACATTTCTCTTGAAAATGTACCTGTACTCAACTTCATATGTACCTTTGAGAAGTAGTACCTGAATATAAAAAGTGTATTTCAGAAATTTCAATATGCGGCATGAAAAATGACTACAATGTCATTTATTTAAGAATTGTATTAGATTGAACATAAAAAACACATCTGTTTCTTAAAGTGTAAAACTAGAAAAAGTACTCACTACCTAATACACTTCCTGGTAACAATTACCCGATTTTACATGTTCTGTGAAAAAAGTACTCACTTTTTACATTTACCATGTAAAAAGTACCCGCTTTGACATATTCTATGAAAAAGTACTCACTTTACATTTGTCTATAAAAACATATTTTTACTCATGTTTACACATGACATGACTACAAGTTGAACATATTACTTTGCGTTTTCTGTGCTTGGGGAGTGAGTACAAAAATTATTTTACATGCACTTATACTTTGGAAAATGTTCAGTAATTTTAAAAACTCTGCAATATGTTCATGACCGTGCAAAACTCAAATCAACAGTTTGCACGTTCCTAACTGTCGTGGGACACGTTTGAAGAGCCGGGGATCAGCGGCTTATTTTTATCTTTCAAATAAATAAATAATGTAAAAGGGGAAAATGTTTTTGTAAATATTTATTTATGTATGAGCCGGGGGCGGGCAGCGTTGGATTTTCTGCGTGGCTAATGCTATTCATCAAAGGCCGATGCACACTTGCTGATACTGGGGACAGTCCCAGACCATGTAAAATGCCCTGTAAAATGTGAAGTGTCATGCAAAGCGTCAAAAGTCACGTAAAATGCCCTGCAAAATGGCAACTCGGTTGCCATTTTGCAGGGCATTTTACGTGACTTTTGACACTTTGCATGACATTTGACATTTTTCAAGGCATTTTACAGGGTCTTGGATTGGGACCTGTTCTCACCGAACCGCATGCCGGCAGATAATGTAACATATTTTGGCAAGTAAATGGAGTTTAAAAATGGAGTTTGTAAACGAATTGATTAAAATGCAAGTCCCAGAATTAGAAAGTGATACCAAGTATACATGGTAAATCGAAGCATAAAACTGTATTTTTGAATGAAAACTGAAAATTGCGAGTCAATGCCACTATAGAGTATCCTGTCCATGTACCTACCTATAAATGTTTCGTTGTGCAACGAACACCAAAAGCGTGTGATAAACGTGAAAAACGTTGAATGAGAAATGGCCAGCGATACTGAGGAGGATTAACGTTCCTAAAATCTCGGGAAGTTTATATCTTAAAAGATAAAATAAAAAATCATATTTATTGACCTATATTTTCTCCAGGGTTTTTTTTCCAGGAGAAGTTTAATCGTTTTTTAAAATAATATTGTATATTTTATGCTATTAAAAGAAACGGATCATTTATATTTAGTTATAGGTATTTTCTGAGAGACGCTGAGATTTTTGGAACGCTAAGGAGGATGTGTCCGACCCGAGGATTATAATCATTCATCCCATTCAGCCACGGCTCAAGGTAGCGAAGCTGCCCCAGACCCTGTAAAGTGCCCTGTATAAGGTCAAACGTATGATGAACGTTTGACATTTTGCCGGGCGTTTTCCATGACTTTTGACACTTTGCATGACATTTGATGTTATACAGGGCACTTTGCAGGGTCTGGGACTGCCTCCTGGTGCCAGTCCCGCCAACGATGAAAAAAAAACACAGAAATTGAACACAGAAACTCATTGAGTTTCTGTGTTTTTGTTTTACACAGAAACACGGAAACTCAAAAATTTTGAAAAACTCAAAACTCAAATGAGTTTTTTATTGGAGAACACAGAAACACAGAAAAGTTTTTGAGTTTTTTCATTGGATTGGAGGAATACTCTGCTGTGTTTAACTGAACAAAATCATAAATGTGCACAAGTGCATATCAACAGATAACAAAGGGTCCAAATTTAATAACAAGTAACAAAATACAACCTAAGTAACAAAATGGCACCTGGTCATTATGACAAGGATTGGAATTGTTATTGACCTGACTGATTGACTTGCACCCACCAGCTCACTCCACAGAGTTGAAAGCTACCCCCAAAGCTGCCAAAAGCATAACGTTATCACTTGTAAGGTATTTTTACACCTTAAGTGGGTCAAAAGATGAGTTAGTCAAGTGAAACCAGTGGCGTAAAATGTCATCAAAAATACAAAATGTTCAAACTTTTAGTTTACATTTTGCATGACTGTTTAGCCGGAATTAAAGCTCAGCGTCGATTCGACGTGAAATGACGACGTAAAATGACGTCGTGAAATTAATTACACGAGTGTGGATCATGCTACAGGTCCACAATTTTCTAAGGATAATATATGAATCAATACCTTAATCGTGTCAATACTGAGTGTTATCAGCCACAACTAGAGCGAATTGAAAAATTCAATTTTTATCATTTCACGTCATCATTTTACGTCAGGGAACTAACTTTACATGTCACGTCAACGGTTGCTTGCACGTCGAATCGACGCTGAGCTCTAATTCCGGCTTTTACATTGTTCAGCGCATTTTACAGGGTCCCTGGACATGCATAAACAAATTTGTAATGAGAACACCACTGTTTTTGCATTTAACCACTGTATTTGAGTAAAATTTCTGTGTTTTATGAAAAAACTTGAGTTTTTACAAAAAAAACACAGAAATAATAACAGAGTTACCCAAGTTTTTTCATGAAAAAAACTCAAAACACAGGTATTCATTTTTAAAATACTCAAAACACAGAAAGTGTTTTTTCTGGAGAACTTACCCATCGTTGGGTCCCGCAAGTGTAGAAGTAAAGAGTCAAAAGTAAATTGAAAGTTAAGAGTAAAGTTAAGAAGCAACAGCAAAGTCCAACGTAATATGTATAAAATGATAAACTCAAGAGAAAAGTTCAAAGTAAGAGAAAAGTCGAGAACAAAGTCAAGAGTAAAGTCAAGAGGTCCATTCACGAGACTGGTCACACGTGATGTTAAAGGCACCGGGAAAATGGCACCGCACCGCACCCTGGGGCACCGACCAGAAAATGGCACCGCACCGCACCAGCACCAGTGCCATTCGGAAAAAATGGCACCGGCACCGAAGGGCACCAGCGGGTTGCCGGTGCTAGCACCGAAAGGCACCGCAAATGAAACATAAAATATGTAATTCACTAGAAAGCCCATAGCCACTATTGTCTACTGATCAGGAGTCGTTGCTGTACAGAGAATGGGACTATCTCTGTCATAAACTGAAAACAATTTTTGAGCAAAATGTAAGAGGAAAATAGAATCTAAAAATGATCGGGTATAATGGATTTCACAGTAGGTATATTTATTTGATGGGATATTTACAAAATAGGCAAAAAATGGTTGGTAAATATATCGCTGTTTTTTGAAATATGAAAAAGCACATACTATGGACAACATTGCACAGCACATGAAGCCTTGGCCGGTGCCTTTCCCGGTGCCTTTTACTTTGGCGCTGGTGCTAGCACCTTTGGCACCGGCAAAAAAATGGCACCGCACCGCACCGGCACCGGTGCTATTCTGAAAAAAATGGCACCGGCACCGGCATGGCACCCCTGAAGATTGCAATGGCACCGCACCAGCACCGGTGCCCCGGTGCCTTTACATCACTAGCCACAGGTGCCAATTCGGCAAATCGACGACTATAAATGAAAGTGGTAATTAGCTAGGAACGTTGTGTGCTGAGAAAACTGACAGCTGAAATTGCAAGCGTCAGAAAACAATTTTTGAAAATAAATACTTGTCACTTTAAAGTTTACCTTCTTCTTATCGCTCGTCTTACCACTTGTAACTTTTGCTCTCGCTTAATTGGTTAAAGGGCTGAGAGGTTGTATCATCAATACAGAAAATTAAAACCTTTGAAATTTTTCTGTGCATACCGGCAACCAGTGCCCTGACTGAGCGAGCTTACTGCGAAGCTGCATAACAGATGACCAAACGTCAGCAGTAAAACATTGCCGCGCGAAATGGTTATCAATTTTCATAGAACATCATTCTAGTTATTGCTATCTGTTCCGTGCAAAAAAGCAACTGAATCAATGGTATTTTTCAATCTTATTGAGAAATATAGTGCACAAGTTAACCGAAATGCAGTGATCTGGGAACCAATGAGCCAATGCGATATAAAATCAAATAAAATCACACCTTTATGAAAGGCGCTGGAACCCCCATCTATATTAGCCAAAAACGCAACGCTGAACAAAAGTGCACCTGCATCCACAGATAAATATCACACCAAAACCCACGCTCGCAGTCACTGGCCAGTGACCAACTGGGCACTCAATCCACCGTCCACCAACAAGCACTCTCCAGTGACGAAGCCGGCCTTGGCGTTGTCGCACAGGAAGAGTGCCGCCTGGCCAATCTCATTCGGCTCCTCCACAGGGAAACATGGCACCGCACCGCACCGGCACCTCTGCCAGTCCTCAGAAAGGGCACCTGGCACCTTGGGCACTGGCAACAAATTTTTACCGGTGCCATTTTGATAAAACAGCACCTGCTCCTTGAGGCACCGGCCGGCTGCCGGTGCTAGCACGGAAAGGCACCTCACCGGGCTGGAAGTCTCTTAGTATTTATCCGGTATTTTCTTAGAGGTTGTACCATTGATTTGGATACACATGGTACTTTACACGGTCTTTTACATCACATTTGACACTGTACAGGGTCTTTTACATGACACATGACGTTTTACAGGGTCTTTGACATTTTACAGGGTCGTTTACAGGGTCTGGGAGTGCCCCTGCATTGTTGATAAGCGCATCCAGCTCGTTGTATTTGGCGGACACCCTATTGAATAGCTGTAATTTGGCATCGTTTTTTCGCTTTTATTCTAATGTCGTTACATTTTCAAATGAGAATTGCATCCAGTTGTTTTGGTTATTTTTTAACCTGGTGTTGTATATTGTAAACAGGATGCAGGATGCTAAATAGCCGAATATCAAATTATCACATACTGAAATCTGCCGACCTCGTTCACATTATTGGAATTGGCCACATTAGAGAAAATATGGTAAATCCATTGTCTATTTGGTATTTATCATGTTGCAGACTAAAGCATTTTATATTTATGTAAAAGCATAAACTATTTATTTCGAAAATAAACAAAAGCGATATGGGCACGGAGTTGTTAGTAAATATTAGATAGTTCGCACTTTGTCCGTTTTTATAGTTAAAATACGATAAAGCTCAATTCAAGTGCAAAATGTCGACAATTTTTGCATCGTTCATCGTCCTGCTGTGCATATTCAACACTATCGAATGTGAATTCGCTGAGGACACTCTGCACCATGATTTGTTGGGAAATTACGGTTCGGCTGCAGTGCGACCGGCGGCTGAAATCGAGACCTGTGTCAATGTTTCACTGAGTCTTACATTGGAACAATTTGATTATGTGAGTGGATCCCGCCCAATGTACCGTACCTACTGCGGATTGATGTTGTATTTACTGCGACTGAAAAGAAATTCGTTTCACTACAATTATAAAATTTGTAAAAAATGATAGAATATGCGAATATGTATAGTATATTTATGATACGTTTCATAAATAGAATATGTAAAAGTAAGTACCCTTCGTGGAAAATATAGACCAAGTGCGAGTATCGTGTTATGGTGATGCATTTAGAGCAGATAATGACATGACTACATACCCGAGTTGTAAAAATACCGGTATTTTTGTAAAGCGTAAGCGTAAATACACTTTCCAAATTTTCAGTATGGATACTGTAAGCGTAAGGTGTTTTTAAAATACCTAGGAAAGCGTAAAAAAGTTTTTAGAATGTGCTTGTTTGAGCGTTGGAAAAGACACTTTCACCTTTACCTAGATAAATTTTTACTCAGCAGACCGCAAAGCAGAGTTGGAAAAACGTATTTACGTTTACCCGAAATACCCGGTTATTCGGGTATTTATACTTACGTTTACGTTTACGTTTTCCAAAAATACCATTACGTTTTGTTACGTTTTCCTGACCAAAATACCCGGGTACTAGGGAAAACGTAAAAAAACTTGTGATCGTTCACACGTGTACATGTTCAAATGGGCTGCACCACCTGCAGCCAACAATATTCTTATGTTTTTGCATAGACGTGATATGTATCTGTACAAAAAAGCGGTGTATGAAAAAAGTGACTGCACGCTTGCACTTAACATGGCATACTGAGTACATATTCATAAATGTGTTCAAATGCTGAACACAGAAACCTTTTTGTTTGTTTGTGGAGCCTTGCATTTATCAATTTTTTTGTGTGATGAATTCTGACGACACCACCTGCAAAACTGTGAGTAGCACACGTTTTAAAACTGGCAGGGCGAGTGCAAGCTCAGGACTCTGTAGGATGACCTGTAAAATGTAATATTTCATGCAAATGTCAAAACTCATGTAAAATGCCCAGCAAAATGGCAAAGATTTGTCACCTTCCATGCATTTTGCATGATTTTAGACACTTTGCATGTCCTTTGACATTTTACAAAGCATTTTACAGAGTCTCAGACTCCCCCTGAATCACCAACCAGCGTATTTGGATTTGGCCACACTAACAACAGAAAGTGGTGCACATGGAGCGATTGACCCATCTAAAGGTGAACATAATGGATTTTCCAAAGCACAATGGCAAATACTGCGTGTAAATTTTTTTACGTTTACGTTTTTTCTACGTATTCCTTGGTATTTTAAAAATACCTTACATTTTAGTATTTATACTTTTGATTTGGAAAAGGTATTTACGTTTACGTTTACGTTTTCCAAAAATACCAGTATTTGCACAACTCTGCCGCAAAGCATGCACAGAATCCTATCATACTTTAAAGAAAAAAAACTTTGTGACACGTTTCATAATTAACTTTTCCATGGTAAAAACTAAATATTCTGATGAAAAACTGTATACCTAATTTGGGTTCATTATTCAGATGGTTATGGTAGATTTCCATACTAAGTATGATGTCCGCCGAGTATATTTATCATATCCATTCATAATTTCAAATTTTTCTCATCAACACAAGCTTTCAGTAAGATTTTCTGACACCCACTGGGTAGTCTGCTCTTGGATGTCGATGGCAATTCATCGACATCGGCACTTAATTCAGCTTCACCTTGTAACTCGGAGTTAGTGATATCAACGGCGACAACATTGTTCGCCCCAAAAATTTCAATCTAATAAGCCCATGCTAGACAACAAAATTTTAATCAGACATTCCTATTTCGACCAATTTGTACGTGTACCGCTATGTATTTATTTACAGTGCGTTACTGCACACAGCAGTCATTTATTTTTGGTGCACTTTCTCGTTGTCTTCTCCTTATTCACTTTATCTTTTTTTTGTGATTTGACGCTTTTTCAAAAGCATAAAACTGGACAGTGTGAAAAGTTTTTTATGCTTTTAGCACCTGGGTATTTCCACCGGGAAAGCGTAATAAAGCGTATGGGTATTTTATGATAGCATAAGCATAAGCATAAGTATAAATACCCATTTACCCGGGTATTTCGGGTAAGCGTAAATACGCTTTTGCAACCCTGCTACAGACATGAAGATACTTCCACAATATTTATCACTTCTACCTAATCTCTATTTGTTTTTCAGTGCACAAAATCAAACAAGATGCATGCTTATATTTGGTTTGCCATGGTGAGTTCAGTTTGAAGAGTTTTATGCTAAAACAAAACAACTACCTATATATATTTATATATATATATATATATATATATTAACACCTGCCCATCCAAGTCCGGCCCCCAATTTTTGATTTCACTTCAGATGTGATGAAGCCACCGAAGTTAGTGATCTCTCTGCCACCAATTCCGGCAACTCCAAGACCGTAATGAGCGACGGTCTTTAGAGTGGTTGGATTTTCCTTGTAGCCGAACGTTCACTTGTCGACAGCCAATTACGTTTGTTTCGTAGTTGTGTGTTGAAAAGGGTTTTCGAAGTTATTTCAGGTACTTTATTGTCAATCAGAAACAGCACTAAATACAAAAGTGCAAAGTTAGCGAGCTTCCTAGTCGAAGTTTCTATCGCTAACTTATTTGGTTCATATTGCTTGGGTCATAAGACTGAAGTAAAAACTTCTAAAGTTGCAGAAACATGGAAATTTGTATAGGAAACATGGCTACAATAATTTCCTAAATATAATGCACAAATAGGATACATTTAGCATAAACAGTTGGCTTACGCAGCGTGCGTACACATTCAACTAAGTATGGTAAAGAAATACAACGTACGAATTGGGCGAATAGAAAACCCATTAATCTTGCGAGGCGCTAAGTCGGCAAACTTGGGCGAGTTACTAATCTGTTTCAATTTGTCAGAAACCATTGACGCACTTTGGAAACTAATTTGATAGAGTTGGAAATTGTAAATACTGTTGCAAATGTTCCTAATAATAAGTAGAGCAGGGTATAACTTGATAAAATAATAATCACTTCCTGAAACATATTTGATAGTTGAGCAAATTGGGGTTTGATATTCTGAATATAATTATATGAAATGAGTAGGGTCTTAAATGAGCAAGGTTTATAATAAATATATTCAATATCAAGCGAGCATTGTTTTAATATAAGGCATTTACTTTACTTAAGTACATAAAGTAGTGCGAAGTTAAATAATATGCCTACGCGAAGGGCTACATAAATATGTGCTAGTAAGTAAACATTTTACAGGATTTGAGTTTCCTAAATTTTAAGTAAACCATGTAAATATATATATCAAATTAATCAAAAAATTACGGCGAGTCGAATGAGCCTAATTTCATGTTCATAAACCTAAATATAACATTTTTGACTTTTTAACTTGAATATTTCACATAAACCTTCAAATAACTCATAAAAACCCTTTCTTAATCAAATATTCTCCATGGATAAATAATATAGTGTATGAAATAGAAATAGTTTGTATGGTTGAATTATATAGTGTGTGAAATAAGTAAATTGTGCAAATGAATAAAATAAGCCTAATTATCAAATCTCTGTATTCCATATCCATCCATTTCACCACGGTCAACACACCCTATCTCCAGCTGTGGGCAGGGTGGAAAGCTAATTATTGGGTGGTATATAGCTGCTCTTCATGAATGGAAGGAGCCATGGCGACTCACTACAGGGTGGGTTGTCATATATGTCAAAAAACATTGGCTATTTTTGCTGTCCCAACCAGGTCCGGCCCCCACTTGATTTCTTATACTATGGTTTGAAAAAAGGGCGCCAGGCGCTGAGTGCGCCACAGGCAATGGGCACCAATGCGTGGCACCCTTTTTGGCACCCTGAAATGACGCGTGTCAAGTGTGTAAAAAATAAAGTGAAAAGTGACATTTCAAATTTGCAACATTATATTTTTTGTCTGCTGCTTAGTGGAAGGCCACACCACAACATTAGCGATGGAATGGCGCTGGCAACATTTGAGGGTGCAAAAGGGTGCCATGCCATGGTGCCCTGTTCCTGTGGTGCAATTGGTGCCTTGCGCCCCTTTTACAAACCAAAGTATAACAAATAAAGTTGGGGCTGGACCTGGGTGGGACAGCGGAAATGCCATAAAATTTTTTGACATATATGACAACCCACCCTGTAGCGAGTCACAATGGTCCCTTCCTTTCATGAACAGTGGAGGGGGTTACACCTATACACCACCCTAGTGATGGAAAAAGCGCCAGACTTTTGGCGCCAAGCGCCAAAAGCGCCATGGCGCTTTTCTGACCCCCAGCGCCAAGCGCCAATGGCGCCAGAGCAAAACAGCGCCAAGCGCCAACAGCGCCATGGCGCTTTTCTGAACCTCAGCGCCAAGCGCCAATGGCGCCAGAGGGTCATAGCGCCAAGCGCCAATAGCGCCAGCGCCAAAAAAATTTTTAGGCTATTCATTTGTAGAATAATAAATTCGTGAATTTGACGTACCGCTAATGTTGTAGTAGTCGATTTAACTTTTGCCCTTAAAGTTCAATCAACCACTACTATGTTTCATACATTGGTAAAATACCAGGGATATATTTTCCAGTCAAACATATTGACTGGGGAGATTTCAATGGGAAGTTCTTTGCCCCTCACATCTAATACGCACAGTTATTTAAGTGACATTTATTTTATTCTCATTTAGCTAACAGTTGGGTTTATTCTAGGGAGAGGGCTAATTTGAGAATTTGTTATATTTTTCCTTTGCTATATAGAGAAATTTATTGTTAAAATGTATTTACATGTACTCGAAAAATACATGTACCCAGAGTAAATATTTCATTTGCCATGTTTACAGGAATATTATTTGGATGATTAGAAGACAAAAAATCTTTAATTTTCTTAAGGCCGGAATTAGAGCTCAGCGTCGATTCGACGTGAAATGATGACGTGAAATGTTGTTGTGAAATTAATTACACGAGTGTGGATCATGCTACGGGTCTACAATTTTCTAAGGATAATATATGAATCAATACCTTAATCGTGTCCAATACTGAGTGTTATCAGCCACAACTAGAGCGAATTGAAAAATGCAATTTTTATCATTTCACGTCATCATTTTACGTCGGGGAACAACTTGACACATCATTTCACGTCGAATCGACGCTGAGCTCTAATTCCCGCTTAAAAATCTAAAAATGGAAAATATTTTTCTTAAAATCTTTTTTTAGTTATCAATGTTCAACAGTTGAGGCTTAAAATGAATAAAGGTGGGTATAATACCTGTACATTTTTTGAGCAAACAAGAAAATATTTGCTCCACATCCAAATATAACAATCTCTTAAGTAAAAAGTAAACACATTTTAACACCTCTGCTTTTGTTCTATGTATAACACATTTGTCCCCAAATATTTCCTAATCAATATTTTATTAATAGTTATGTCCTCTAACACCTAACATATTTATCAATATTTATTAAGTTGTTCTCAAAATTGGTCAACTGGGTTGTCAATTTTAATTGTATTATAACAATTTTTCAAATCATGGGTGGCGCTTTTTTGGCGCCTTTTAAAATACCAGCGCCAGGCGCCAATAGCGCCACCAGAAGATAGCGCCAAGCGCCAAAAGCGCCATGGCGCTTTCTCAGACCCCGGCGCCAAGCGCCACAGCGTTTTAGCGCCAAGCGCCATGGCGCTTTTTGTTTAGGCGCTAGCGCCAGGCGCCAGCGCCAGGCGCCAGCGCCATGGCGCTTTTCCATCACTACACCACCCAATTAATAGCTTTCCACCCTGGCCTCAGCTGGAGATAGGGCATCCGATATTAAATATAAACTAGGGGGCCGGATTTGGGTGGGAAGGTGTTTATATATATATATATATTATATGAGATTTACCGATGTATTTTTTACGAAAAACTATCCTTTTCTGACAGAACATCCTTTTTCAAACAGAAATGGACAGATGAAAAACTAATGTGGGACCCTGATATGTACGATGGCTTGTCAGAAACTCGTTTCACTGCCTCCGACATTTGGGTGCCTGATGTGGCCGATTATTACAGGTGCCATGGTAGTTGCTACTATGTTTGGGAATTTGGGGTGATATGACTTTTCGCTATCAATATTCAATATTTTGTGTGAGACTCGATATTAGTTTACGGTATTTCCTCGAAATACCCCCCCCCCCTCAAAATAGGCACTTTGAATTTATAAACCCACCCTCGAAATACCCCCCCCCCAAATATAGTGTATAGAGAACGTAAATGATAATAGATGTGGTTTGTGAGAGTGTGCTACATTGCACATACAAGCACATATCACAGTAAATATATGTCTCCCTGCACATGCCGCAGTGCTCATATCACAGTTTGTCTCCCTGCACATGCCCGAGGGCACAGATCACATGTCGCTGTGCTCATTGCACATTACATGCGGGGCGGTGTTGTCGAAATGCTTTGGGGTCCGCCGAGTATAACTAACCAAATATTTATTACATCGACCCACATCATCCAGCGAAGTGACCGCCTTGCAAGACACCTTGGCTGTAGTAAAGAACGTTGGCTATGTGCACTATGTGACAATGAACAAATTCAAAATTCCATGTGAACAGAGCATTCAGGAGAATGTAGTGAATTGCACAATGACAATTGGATCATGGACCTATAACAGTTGGTTCGACTCATCATTATCTGGGCGGCTTTTTGAAGTTTCAAGATTTTATAACTTGGGGATACAAATGGCTTTTAGATCAACATTCGGTTTGGAGAAGTATGCACACTAGTGATGTAAAAGCGCCATGGCGCTGGCGCTTGGCGCTAGCGCCAAAGCAAAAAGCGCCATGGCGCTTTTGGCGCTTGGCGCCTTTTTGCTGTGGCGCCATTGGCGCTTGGCGCTGTGCTACCGAAAAGCGCCTTGGCGCTTTTGGCGCTTGGCGCTATGATGTCGTGGCGCCATTGGCGCTTGGCGCTAGTGTTTTAAAAAGCGCCAAAAAAGCGCCAAGTAGTACAAAAAAATAATCATTTTTCTTATGTAAAAAGACCTTGCCTGCATGAGTTACATTAGTAAATGTGTTACTGTAAGTGTGTTACAGGAAGAACAGACCCTCTATCTGCTTATTTTGTAAACCATGTCCATGCAATTGCAAGGATATTCAAAACTTTAACCAAAAAATGGGCCTACACGCACTAGTTTTCAACGACATTTTATGTCAACTGGTTTTCATTCCAATTCAAGGCTTGATGACGAGCGTTCAAATGCATAGTGTTGCATTATATTGCAAATGAAGTTGTATTGTTGCTGTGGTATGAAGTACCGGCATGAAGTACCTTCCATATTTCCTCGAAATACAGCCAGGGGGTTTATTTTTTCAGGGTGCAAATTTTGAGGGGAGTTTCGAGGGGTGCTTGTTAGGGGGGAATTTTTATGAAGGGTCATAGTAAAGTATAGTTTTTTTGTACCCAAAACGTAATCAGATAAACAAAAAGGATATATTTTGTTCATATTACCATAGTTCGTTCCATAAACAATGCCATGTATAGCTGCGATGTAAATTTGCAGCTATAAATGTATCATGTTCATTGGATACATGATCTACCTTATTCCAGACGGGGTGTATTTCGAGGGGGTGGGGGGTTAATTGAAGGGGGTATTTCGAAGAAATATGGTATACCTATGTGTATACAATACTGGATAGTGTTACTTGTCAAGCAAGCTTTGAATTGGGATGGAAACCAGTTGACAAACAAATAGATAGCACTGCATTTGCATCGCTGCACTTTATGCAGCAAATTTTTTTGGCGCTGGCGCTATTGGCGCTTGGCGCCATCATCCCGTGGCGCCATTGGCGCTTGGCGCCATGGTCTAGAAGAGCGCCATGGCGCTTTTGGCGCTTCTGCGCTATTTTGCTGTGGCGCCATTGGCGCTTGGCGCTCGCATGCCAAAAGCGCCATGGCGCTTTTGGCGCTTGGCGCCAAAAGTCTGGCGCTTTTTACATCACTAATGCACACATCTGTCAAAAGGAGTCTGCATCAATTTGCATCACGTATGCACGCACATATTGAATTGAATTATGCTTACGCGTATTAGATATGAAGTGCATTTTCTTTGAGGATTAGTGATACAGTTCACATCATTTCTTGAATCTGTCACACCAGCTGAATTTTCTCATCGAGCTGCTGTGTCCCATTTTTCAAGAAATAATTTGCGAACAAATGCGCGTCATCAAACATGCATCAAAACGTGCATCATTTTGCATCACGTCCGTAGTGCACGGTACTTTTACTTTCTGCACTGCTGCTGAATTTGGTGATGCAAACATTGTGATGTAAACATTTTTATGCAACATGATTACAAAAAACCCATTGTGGACCGAAGTACCTCTTTGCAAACTAAAGCAGTCGATGCTGGTGCATTGTTTTGCACCGCGAATGAACCCGAATGAATGTGACTCCTAAAAATCCTAGTTAGGTACTCACTTTTATACTACCTATTATGTATTACATTGAATGATAGGCGGCGTAAGTGATTGTGCGTTTGTGAATGTCACAAGCGGAATTTTTCGTGTCACAAGCAGAAATACCAACTAAAAGCATGATAATCTATGTTTACCTAGTAAAAAGTGTCACAAGGGCAAATTTTGGCCAATGTGATTGTGAATGTCACAAGCACAAATTGGGACCTTGCGCCGCCTATTTCATTTCATTTCAACAACGATACCACGGGTGGCTACATGAGTCATGGATATAAACTGTATATAAAACTAAAAAATGTGATTGTAACATACGACAAGTACATCCTGAGAGGTAATAGGTAGGTGGACTGGTGAACTAAAGAAAAACGATCAAAGGTTAAAATTTAAATAACCAGATGTAACATCTTGCGTAAAAGTAATAACCGTTTTAGACGATACCAAGGCCTTGGATTTAAAATTAGAGCTTATAATAGCGAGGCGTAATAACAGTATAAAAATCGATTGCAAAGTTGGCGGGTGAGGTAAGATTGGTGGATATGGGTAATAGAAAACCGCTTTTATGGTTGAGATATATATTTTTCTCCCATGGGTTTTCTAGGATTGCATCAGATATAGACAAGTTTGATCGCCTATGATCATTGATTGAAGTTAAATACTACAAAATGTTGTGCGCGGTACATCAAGCGATTGCCATCAACAGAACCCACCCCACATGAAACAACATCGATAATGTTCCAACAAGTTGCAAATTCTGCGCTGCGACGATATCTATCTACCTACCTATATAGTTATTTGGTTGTAAATACCTTTATTCTGATGCAGATGAAAGAATGGAGGTATTAGTAACACCAGAGGTTGGCCAAAGCATGACACAGTTCCTGTATGCCAGGAAAAGTGGAGTTGCCACACTCGTGCACGATGAAATCAAATTCCGTGAGGTGAGAATTACATGAGCACGCTTTTATGCTTATGAAGTAGTTTCCCAAAAGTATAATTAAAGCGTGTATATAAATATCCTTGAATAAGTCCCAGGGGAGTTATTTTTTTGTCAGACTTTTTAGATGGGGGACTTAGTCGAGGGAAGAGTTATACGAGGGGAGGAGTGCTTATTTCGGCAGAATTTTGCATTAAATGCTTGATCAAGTTCCTGTGGAAAAGGATAAAATTAGTTTCGTAAATCATAAATATATTACAGTACAAATTCTATGATTGAAGTAATAAAATCATAACTACCTAGTGAGCATCAACTGAATACTAATACTTCAATTTTCCAGAATACATACATAAAAATACATTTAAGAGATGCTAAGTCTTTCTTAACTATCAGAGCGGGAAGAGTTATTTGAGGAGGGAGTTATTCGAAGGAGAGGACTTATTCAAGGATAGACGGTATTTAGAAAAAAAATTACAAATTAAAATTAAAATTTTATGTTTTCGTGACGCTGCATCCACCTGTAACCATTTACAGAGACGCTATCCATGCTGCCCCGGAATGTATGGCGGTGCAGAGGTCCTCTTTCAACTGCAGATTGATGAAAAATGATTCCAGGCTGGGATTTTTCTCTGAGCACACAAGATATTGATACTCCATTTTATACTGAAAATGAGGCGTCCAATTCTAAAAATCGACAAGTCCAAAATATGAAAATTTTGAGTTAGGCCCAGAAACGTCATCTGGGCCTACTCCCGCACATTTTTCATAATTTTCCATTAAAGTTTTGTACCTCACATGCCCATGTGGCAAAGTGTCGGATTTGACATTTTTGGGTAAAAAATGCAAAAAAATTGGGGAAAAAGTCAACAAGTCCACTTAGTTTTGGGCTGAAAGTCGACAAGTCCACCTTCCGCAGTCTTTTTTATGGGAAAAACGCAAGAAATGTAATAAGTCAATCATGGACATTGATTTCTAAAAGTCTACAAGTCCATAAATTTCCCATAATGCGGCCGCTTCCTCCCCGGGAACAGAAATGTTCTTAAGTGCAAGAAGGCAACAAGTCCATTACCCTCCCCAAAACAGTTTGGTTCTGTCCGAGTAGGATTTTAAGCCGGAATTACAGCTCAGCGGCGTTTGACGTGAAATGATGACGTCGTAAAATTGATTACATCAAAATAGACAAAGGTACAGCATTGAAATTTCAGAATTAGATAGTTCTAGTAATTGTGTGTTATGTCCAAAACAATTTTTTATCAAATAATCATTATTTAAGTAGTTATTAATTTAACGTCAAAATTTTTTGATGATGTAAAATGTTTGACGTGAAATGTTGACGTAGAATGTGTAAATTTTGATGTAAAATTAATAACTTTTTAAATAATAATTATTTTCTTTAAATAATAATTATTTTAATAACTATAATAACTATTGCAAGCAAAAGTCTGACGTGAAATGTCAAGTTGTTCCCTGACACTGTGACGTGAAATGATGATGACGTGGAATGATAAAAATTGAATTTTTCAATTCGCTCTAGTTGTGGCTGATAACACTCAGTATTGGACACGATTAAGGTATTGATTCATATATTATCCTTAGAAAATTGTAGACCCGTAGCATGATCCACACTCGTGTAATTAATTTCACGAAAACATTTCACGTCATCATTTCACGTCGAATCGACGCTGAGCTCTAATTCCCGCTTTATAGACACTCAATTTTTCCCATATACGTTGAGAGCAGGGGCTGAAAATTTGACACTTTATTGTTAACATTTGGAACTTAATGTTGAGCATGAGAGGGCCTCATTGGACACGAACCACGAACCTCTAATTGGAAATGAAACTTAAAATGCGATTTACTCAAAATCACATTTTGTGGACTTGTCGACTTTTAGAATTAGACGCCTCAAATATTTTTACATCTACCTATTTTAATATAAGTGTTTCAGTGTTCAGTTATTCAAATGTGATATCAACCATTTCAACAGCCATCGCGCACAATCTAGCACACCACCGAAATTTGAGAAACTCATAAATAAATATTAGAGGCCGATAACGATGGCAAACTCTGGAAAGTTGATAAATCCACTTCTAAAAGTTGTTAAATCCAACATTTCGAAAATATAGTTCAGCACAGAAATGGCACCTATAATTGGTTGCACATATTTTTCACCATTTTTCAAAATGTTGTTCAGCATCACTTGTTCCCCTTTTTTCAAGTGTAACATTTGGGCACTTCCAGGTCCATTAGGAACAATTTTCAAAAAATCACCAACAGGAAGTCGATACCTAACTACTTTCTGTATCCAGCAAAAAGTTGATAAGTCAACTCTTTGGGAGCAAAACCTGTAAAAAATGTGTCCAAAAAGGCTGTTTAATCTTGTGTGGGCTGGGAACAAAAATTTTTTTTCAGACACCAAGTTGATGAGTATACTTGTTTACTGGACGCTTTTTGGATTCTGAACCTGGATGCTTTTTTGATGATGTCCAAGTGCATTTTGTGGAGAGGCACTTGCTTCCATATTTAGTAGAGAAGAGCAAGAGGTAAAGCAGCGAAATGATTTTTCATACCCCACGGCAGATTTTTTTAGGTTGTGTAGACCTTGTCTTCCCAATTGAATTTGTTACTCGGCTGGAATCACCGAATACGAATAGGTACATACTCTGTATAGTGAAGGTAAATTTGACATAGTTATAAATAACATTTTTCATCCTGTTTCAGAAAAGTGTTGTGTTTACCTATATATTTTTTCCAGTTATGCTACGATTACAGCTCGGGCGTAAAATTGATTTTGGGTGTAAAATTAATTACAGATGAATGATAAAGATACGACACACGCTACCTCGACATAACTTTGGTACACATTTTTTCACTAGGAATCTGACTAGATAGTATTTTTTACACTGTATTGTGTATTGAGCTTGTTAATGGCACACTAAGACTGCTTACTTCCCAGTCTTTCTGCGTCACAAACGATTCGATGAACGTATATCAATGTGCCGTAGTTAATGGTTCTACTTTCGCAGTCATTATCGCATGTATTCATACGTTGTATTTTTATACTACGTTCTTCTTTTTACTTGTGCGTTATGCTACAAACTTTTTGACTGTTACTTTGTACCCATCTGCCTCGCGAAGACTGAGTGGTATATGAAGAATTTGATTTGAAAATTTGTTATTTCAGTCAAAGAAAGCTTAGAAGCAGAAGTTTCTTGTGTCCAAAGCTCATGAGTTTATTTTAATTGTACTGGGAGTTATGAATTTTAGCACAATTTTTTCAATTGTAAGTTGCATAAAATTAGGGCGTAAAATTAAAAAAATTTGCGCCAAAATTCATAACTTCTAGTACAATTAAAATAAACTGATGAGCTTTGGACACAAGCAACATCTGCATGTGCGCTTTCTTTGACTGAAATTACAACGCTATATCTTTATCCATTCACCTGTAATTAATTTTACACCGGTCAATTTTACGCCCGAGCTGTAATCGCAGCATTACAGTAACTGCACTGATAACGAATGTCCGCACTGACTTTTGGCCCTTTGAGTGCGGTTCCCAAATTATTTCCTTTTCATTCATGTCACATAATACCTCAATTTTACTTTAAGCCAATATTTCAAGAAAGAAATTAAGTAAGCTGTATTTTATTGAATGGTTTTCCTGCTTAACCCCCCCCCCCCCCGACGAAAAATTGCCGACTATGTGACAAGTAGGATCACACTTTGAGCAAAAAACTTGACATTTGTGAATTTCACAGGATATATCACGCGAACACGAGAACTGACATGATTATTTTTTTAAGTGTGATCATCAGATTATCGGAGGCACCCATCTAGTCGTGTGAAAAGCGCCATGGCGCTTTTGGCACTATCGCCAAACTCCAGCTCCAGGTGCTTTGTTCCGCGTGCCAGAGAAAGAGCGCCAAGCGCCAATAGCGACACAGCAAAATAGCGCCGAGAGCCATCATGGCCAGGGTTGGTTTTATAAAAATTCATTTTAGTAAAATTGTATAAAAATTGTATAAAAATTTTATTTTATTTTTATTTTATTCTTGTTTCATTTTATTTTATTTTATTTTATTCCCAAAAGTCATTAATAAAATAAAATGACTCATTTTACAAAATTTTTACAAAAATTGTACAAAAATTTTACAAAAAATCAGAAACATGCATGCAAGGCCAGAAAAATGTTATAATTAGACCTTACATGAAAAACCTGTGACAAATTTTTCCCTTACTTTTCAAAAGTTGCATGCAATATGTATTGTTAGCTAGCTGCAAGTGTAAAGTTACAATTATTGATAAGAATGGTTTGCATTTTCAGTAGAAGGACTACTGGAGTGTGCTGGGCACATTTGTAAAATGTCATGCAAAGTGTCAATTGTCATGACAAATGTAAAGTAAAGTATCAATTGTCATGCAAAATGTCAAGTGTCATGTAAAATTTCAAGCAAAGTGGCAATTGTCATGACAAATGTCATGCAAAGTGTAAATTGTGTATCCAAATCTTGTGTTTTTGTATCCATAGTATGTTTTATATCCAAATCTTATGTTTTTGTATCCAAATGTTCACATAAAGTTTTGGAGTTAACAACAACATAATTTGGATACAAAACATAAGATTTCAAAATAAAACATGAGATTTGAACACAATTTGCTTGACAATTGATACTTTAATTTTTACATGTCATGACAATTTACACTGTACTTTACATTTGTCATAACAATTGACACTTTGCATGACATTTTACATGACATTTGACACTTTACAATGCTTGGGACATCCCCCAGATCCATGAATAAATAGGTAGAGACTCGAGCAATGAGACAAAATTTTACAAAAAATATGAATTTTTATACGATTTTACAAAAATATGAATTTTTATACAATTTTACAAAAATTTTACAAAAATTCGAATTTTTATACAATTTTTATTTTTATTCTTAAATTTTCCATTTTATTTTATTTTATTTTATTCTTGAATATTCCATTTTATTTTTATTTTATTTTTATTTTTTTCTGAGATTTTGCCAACCCTGATCATGGCGCTTTTTGCGTTGACGCCAGCGCCAGGCGCCAGTGTCGTGGCGCTTTCACATCACCACACCCACTAGTAACGTGAATCACATGTTAACATTATCGCGACTCACGTGTGCGCAAAGCGAAACGCCGCTTGCGAAAGGGAAAAGTGCCACGCCCAAAGTTGTGACTGTCATTCTGGCGTCCGGAGTTAGTAGTTTTCATAGACAGCATTGTTTACCTTTTGCGTTTTGCCTAGTCATTATCACTTGATTTTTATTGCATGAATTATGGCAGTTTTTGCTAACGGAAATGGCCAGGTAGGTACACAAAATAAAAATATACTAACAAAAATAACTAAATTGCACGTTTCTTGTTAGTAACCAATAATCCTTGTTTTGTAAAGAATAATTTCTCCCGTGTGAAAAAAATTTTCAGAGCTTTTTTTTGAAATTTCATTTAGGTACCCTCACACGATTTTGATTTTCCCAACTTGAATCATGTGATATGTGAAAAACCGAGTAAATCATCTTGGTCCGTTACTTTTATTCATTTGAATCGTTTTCGTTATTTTTCATTCTAGCAGGGGGCCCGGTGCCCACGCTACACTCAATCATTTTTTAAATGTTTTGAAATGTTCTGTCTGTTTCATCAATCGAGAATTTTTTATCTCTCACCGAATCAAATCATTGCATATCTTGACACTTTGCTTTTCCCAAATCCAAACACGCGATTTAAATAAATAAATACCTACACACCGCTGTACAGGTATTTTTGTTTTGGCTGCACATCATAAATATGTATAACTAGTGCTGGAAGAGCGCCAGAAAAATTTTGCGCCATCCAGGAACACACTGATTTGAGCTGAACGTTAAAACTAGTGATGTAGAAGTGAAAAATCTCTAGCGCCTGGCACTAGTGCCAAAGCAAAAAGCGCCATGGTGCTTTTGGCGCTTGACACTGTCCTCCTGTGGTGCCATTGGTGCTTGGCGCCATGCTCATGAAAAGCATCATGGCACTTTCGGCACTTCGCGCTATTTTTACCCAGCACTAGGAACAAAATGCCTGGCACTGGCGACTGGCGCTTAGCACTAGCGCCAAAGAAAAAAGCGCCATGGTGCTTAAGGCACGTGGTACCATTGGCACTTGGCGCTGTGTTTCGGAGTAGTATGGTATTGGCGCGATATTTTCAATCACAACTCAATATTTGATTTACTCATTCCTTTTTTACAAAACTCACCCTGAAACTGTGTTGGCACTACCGTATGACACCAAGTATAATCCCCCCCTCCCGATCATAGTGCCCGGGGCACTATACATTGCAAAAAGTTCAATGCATAGTGCCCAGGCACTATGCAATGCACAAAAAATATTTGGCAAAGCCAGCGGATTACCTAAGTTTTTCACACAAAGTTTCTTTTGCTGGTGCCTATTTGCATAAAGATGAAAGGATGTACATGGTCCGGCTGAAAAGTCCTGGGGCAGTGCTCGCCATTCGCGCTACAGTCATAAAATTTTGACAGGTTAAGATATCAGCTGTGGTAGCTATCAGATACCCAAAATTTCACCGCTCTAGCTCCACCCACTGCGGAACTGTGGGGGTTACAATTTCGGTCATTTTGTACTGATGTACAAATGATGCTCTACCTCGATGCTGCTTTAAGTTGTGATCATGAAACTTTGGCTAGTGTAAGCTACCAGTGTTGGCAATGTGCCAGCATTAACCAATATAAGCTACAATATCATAAGCCTAGTCCATATTGTCCTTACTGTCACTACTCTCACTACCAATTTATCAGTCTGCCTCTCCTTCTCAAAGTAGCCCCCCTTGGAGTCTACTCACTACTGTTGAACACAGGTAATGTGTCCACAACACATAAATAAGTTATGAAACAGGGAAATTTTATCCACATAATTCATTTACTGCACATTACAAAACAACATTAAAATCACTGCAATACAACATGATCTCAGATGATCACCAAAAACATCCATCACAGTTCCCATGTTTCTTGCACATCACCCTGATCTGCATACCTATTAATTTTACCTTAATAGTTATGATGTTGATGAAAGTGTTGAATACTATCAGCACATTGCCAACACTGGTGGCTTACACTAGCCAAAGTTTCATGATCACAACTTAAAGCAGCATTGAGCTAGAGCACCATTTGTACATCAGCACAAAATGACCGAAATTGTAATCCCCACAGTTCCTCAGTGGGTGGAGCTAGAGGGGTGAAATTTTGGGTGAAAACTCAAAATACCTGATACCTTAACCTGTCAAAATTTTATGACCGTAGCTCATTCCTAGCGCGAATGGCGAGCACTGCCCAGGGACTTTTCAGCCAGACCATATACATATAAGTGTGTTGCGGCGCGCGTCTGGTTGAGCCTCTCGGTTTTAATTGCAACTTTCACCGTGCAATCATGCATCGGCGTTCATGAGGTGAATAGCATAGTGCCTGGGCACTATGCACAGCACTCGGAAAGTGTTTCAAAATACCGTATTTCCTCGAATTACCCCCCGGGGGGTTTATTTTTTCAGAGCGAAAATTTAGAGAGAAAAACGTGAAAAATGCAAACAATAACCGCCATTTATAAGCTTTTACAGCTTTTTTTAGGATGTAGATGGTATACCGTATTTCCTCGAAATACCCCCCGGGGGGGTGATTGTTTCATAGTGGTCCCGAGAGGGGGGGGGGTTAAATGAGGGGGGGTATTTCGAGGGGGGGGGGTATTATTTCACAAGAAAATTTTTGAAAACCAAGTACGAAATTGTCGTCTGAAACGTACGCAGACGCCGAAAAATGCAACAAAAACCGTCATTTATAAGGTTCTGTAGACTAATATTAGTATGTAGGTGGTATGTACACTGTTCTAACGTGACACCGACATTGTTTTAACGTGTGTTCTGCAGTACACAGAACACAAACTACAGTTATTGTCATGTACGTTCCCTTTACACTCAATTTGGGGGGGGGGTATTTCGAGGGGGTGTGATTGTTTCATAGTGGTCTCGAGAGGGGGGGGGGGGTCAAACGAGGGGGGGGGGTATTTCGAGGGGGGGGGGGTATTTCGAGGAAATACGGTAAACGATGTTCTTACGTAACACAGTAAGTGTTTTTAACGTCTATTATGCATTTCCCGGACCACAAATTCATAGCGCCCATTTTTAGGGGGGTATTTCGAGGAAATACGGTAGCCCCCAAATTTGTATAGTGCCCTGGGAATATAGCCATACGGTATTCAAACGCCCCTTTATGACTGCGCGGCAGGTGCCAAGCGCGCCATGGCGCCATGGGTGTCACAGAATAATGGCATCATGGCGCAGCGCCCTATGGCGCCCCCAAATAGCACAAGCGCTATGGCGCCATTCCATCACTAATATACACATACCTGTATGTATTTTTACATGTACATAAATACCAGAGTTGTTAAAAGTACTGAACTTTTTTGAAAGTAAACATAAATGTAAAGTATTTATTTTTTACTCACAGGTGCGTACAGAAAACGTAAAGTATTTTTTTTGACTTTTACTCACGAGTATACGTGAGTAAATTACTTTTGTCCCCGGAAAACGTAAAAAGTGGGTATTTTTGAGAAATTTTCACTGAAAATCACTAATTTTCGACCTTTTTCACCACCAAATTCACTAGTTAATGTGTTTTTGGCTATTTTACTGCTATTTTGGATATTTTGTGCCCATTTTTAGCTCTTCTCTCTCTTTTGTTAAATTTCTGCCTTGAAAGAGCCTATTAAAAGTCCATTTGAATTCTGTACTCGCGTACTTTCAAAAAGTACGCGAGTAAGTGTTTACCGATGTTTTTTCGGGAGGAAACGTAAACGTATTTAAGCAGTACTCAAGTACCCGTATTTATCGAGTAAACGTAAATACGTTTTAACAACTATTATAAATACCACAAGAAATATCAGCCATATTCACCAGGGCGTACAACGTTCGAAATATCGGTTCCCATAAATTCATAAATATAACGCGGGCGAAGGGCGTGTCCCATTTCTCCCAGTCTCAAGTCTACCATGTCGCAATTTATAAATAAAATAAAATCGGCAATCGCCCCGTGTTTCTAAGTAAAGTCTGTTGTAAATGTGCATGCGACTTTGCCACTTTTCACATGAGAAATGGGGCCACCTCATGGGCGTGTTTCCCGGCCGTTTCAAATGTTGTTTCTATTCGAATTTCTCGATAATTGTGCACCGGAACTGTTGTTTCTTTTGTGGTGTGAAGGAATATTCTGTCTCGCTGGACTGTGCATTTCTTCACATGGCATTGTACAGTTCCTTGTAATAGTTTTATACTTGTAATTTTTCTCGACATATATTTTATTAACACTGAACAACCGCGCTACTTTTTTCAAATCGGCGGCTATGAGATATTATAGGTATTTTTTAATAGGTCAATTCCTAAGTGTCATGCTGCTTGCGTCAAATTGAGGCACCTATATACTTAAAAATAAGACGTACGGTTAAGCTGAAGTGCATCACAAACATGGTTCCAAAGGGTATGTGCAAAGACAACAAAACACACCCACATCAGACGAAATGCCCACATTCATTGGCGGGTTCATGTGGCCAGTGATGGAAAAGTGCCATGGCTCTGGCGCATGGCGCTTGCGCCAAAGCAAAAAGCGCCATGGCGCTTTTGGCGCTTGGCGCCATATTGCTCAGCGCCATTGGCGCTTGGCGCTGGGATTCGAAAAAGCGCCAAAGTCCTGGCGCTTTTTCCATCACTATATGTGGCAATTTACGTTAGAAGAAGAACTTTTTTCATCAGCACCTCAACACATTTTTATTTGTGCAATTATCCACCAATGCACTGTTTGCTTGGCTGGCGAACAGAAATTTTTTTTCACGTGTTTTTTTATTTGGTATATTCTTATAACCTCGAGTGCATTTGATATCCATCCAGTTTGATGAGCTCATTTTTGTCGTAGGCTTTGTATCAAAAAATTTTATTTACCTGCAATTTTTTGCAATTTGTAGTATACATCAAGAAGGAATCGATATTTTTAGAAGCCAAGTTCGCAATGCAAAGAGAAATTTACAGCGAGTACACAATACACATTACTGTGTGTATTTTTCTTCTATAAATAGTTGGGTACCTATATAAATACATGTACGATGACACAGGTAAACGTATTCATTTTATGCAGGTTCATACAAAGATTGTAGTGTAAAACGAACTTTATATTATATGCATGTAAAAATGGATTTCTTTTATTTGTGTAATTGAAATTTGAGTAAATGTGTGGAACATTTTTTCAGTCTGTTGATCTGTTTCAAATTATTACACCCTATTTTCGAATTGATTTTAATACTTTTGTTGATGAAAACATGTTCCGAACACGGCTACCGATCCTAACCTCTGCGAGTAATGCGCCATCTATTGTTGATTAGACCCCTCCCTTCGAATAATCCGTTCCAATAAATATTTAGGTGTCCATATTAAGTATTGTGGTGAAAAAAATCATTGAAGAAAATTCTGTGGCTATTATTCTAGACCTAGAGGACTTCTTTTTCCGTACTTTATTTTATTTACCGTGAATACGCCTCATTTATTACACTGTCGATGGCCATAAATTTCAATGCGATGTTTTTGTTTAATAGCTCAATCCCATAAAATGAATCAACTGTAAAAATAGTAAATATATCTTAACGGTTTACAGTGGCATCGATGAAGTGACGTCATTCACATTTAATTCACAGATTTGCAATATTTTGCACATGTGTGACTTCCTGTTTTCTGTGATAGGTTATGTATCGTATTACCTCGAATTATCCCCCTTTAATTAACCCCCCTCAAAATGGACTGGGGATATAATACCCCCTCGAAATACCCCCCTCCGGAATGATGTACATCATGTATTCATCGTACATGATGTATTTATTACTGCTACCTAATTTGCATTGCAGCTACACATAGACTAGTTTGTGTAGCTATCTACGTTTTTATGTCTAAATATCCTGTTTGGACACATTTATTACCTGTTTTGGGTACGCAAATGCCTACTATTTACTACAATCCTTACGAACATTACTGACGAAATAATAAACTCCCCTCGAATAAGCCCCCTCGAATTATCCCCCCTCAAATTTTGCTGGTGAAATAATAAATCCCCAGGGGGGTATTTCGAGGTAATACGGTACTTGATTTTAGCAGCCCTAGGCTGTAACGTTTTCTGACGTTTTGACTTTGAGGGTATCGTAGTGAAGCTGCCCTGCCATTAACTGGTGGAATGTGCATACGGGTATGCGCACTATTTGACAACCAAAATTGCCTGGTAAATCCGTTTTGAACACATTTGAGGTTACCAGAATGAATCATAAAATACCCCAATCAACAGTAGTTGATGGATTCAACCTTCTGGCAAACTCAATATGTTTGAAACAGATTTATCAGCTTTGTAAATGGTTGTCAAGTCAACTACCTAGATTGTGTGTGTAGCGCCAATGGAACCAAGGTGGAGATGACGTCTGTGGCATGGCGCCATTGTTTGAAAAACGCCATGGCCCCCGTGCTCGGTCGCCTTTTCTTACATTGTGAACAATGCATTGCAAAAAATATAACAGTAACTGTTACTGTACACTCCGCCCCGCCCGCATTTTTATTTCCAATCTACGTGTTTACTTCGCAAAGATTTCATATAAATTGGTACAACACAGGTAAAGATGCGTGCTGCATCAACAAAACGGTAGCAGTGAATCACAACTGATTTTCCTACCTAAATTGAAGTACTACAGAAATCGCCCACAGTTTTATTGAAATGGCGCAAGACTTTGGCGGTCGGTTGACGGCCGTGCTCGTGCTTCACACGCCCACGACTAGCACAGGTGAGCTGGAATATGTTTTATCATCGATAATTGACACAGAATTGACAAAAATGATTCAGTTTAATCAGTTGGATTCAGTATCTTCATATTTGATATGTTTCGAAATGTTCCGTTGTCGAAATTCGATTTGAAAAAGTGCTGAAAGTCAGACATTTTATATGAATTTTGTGGATCGTCTCCATTATTTTCATAATTTACAGGATACTCAAGATACAGCTACTCAAGCCAGGACTAAAAAGTACCCAAAGTTTGAAATGTATTCACATTCGACACGTTATATTATAGGTATACGCGGCGGACATCACACTTAGTATGAACACTTACCATAACCCATCTGAATAATGAACCAAAACTTTTACATTTTTTATCATAATATTTCGCTGTTACTATGAAATAATTAATTGCAAATTTATCAAAAAATATTTATTCATAAAATTATGGTAAGTTTTCATACTAGGTGTGCTGTCCGCCGAGTATATATCATGTGCCACTGAACCCTCGCCAAAATCCCTAATCCCCACTTCAGCTGGTCAAGCCTTCCACCCGTCCGCCTATGACGTCATCCTGGCGCGACGCAAGGTTAACGGCGGGCCGAACAGCCAGTTGCAAATGTCCGGCCATTGGCAAGTTGCCAGCGATTTGAGGGACGCCTCATTCGGCGGTGTGAATGGAAACGCCGGGCAAGAAGATTGGGAAGCCGAGTGTGCTTTGGGGCACCTGAGACAGCTGCTGTGCAAGGCTTTGCCGGTGTGTTGAGAGTTGAATTGAGTGTGAATGTGCTTGCTTTTGGGGTCTTCGGGGGGCCGGAATCTGCCTGTCTAGGCCTAGGTCATTCTAGATTTTGACCCTCCAGGGGGTTGCATAGATGGCAAATTGCATAGATAGCTGAAATTTTTTCCGGGGGGTGGGGGTTTTAGGGGATTCAATATGAAGGCTTTTTAAGATGTAAATAAAAGGAAGAAAAGGGAGAAAAATCGCTAAAAGTAAGTGTATTATATATACATCTATAAAAAGGTATGGAGATCAGCTATTTTCAGCAAAAGTTTTGTTAAATTTCCAAAAAAATCGCTCCAAATAGCTAAATAACTGTGCGATTGGGGGTTGGGGAGTGTTGAAGGGGTGGTAGTCAAAAAGCTGCATTCGGGATAGATTAATAGCTGGGCGGGTTGGGGGTCGGGGTTACCCCACCCCCAACCCCCCCCCCCTTTTTCTGTAGACGTCTCGTCACAACTGACCTTACCATTAAAACAACCATGACATTCGATTCCCGTGCAGACCCGCTGGTGGCGGCGCGCCGCCCGCGTGGCCTCCACCCATTTATACTGCATTTCGGCGGTCAAACCGCCGCCGTCGAGCAGCGAGGCGGCCAACTTGGACAGGCGCCTTGCCGCGCTGAACCACGTGCGCCTGTCGCTCGCCGACGCGATGCGGCTGTGTCAAGAGCAGAAACCGCTCGACCACGAGCGGGAGAAACCGAAGCCGGTTGGCAAGCTGTTTATTTACTTACTTTTTCATGGAATTTTGAGCGTTGCGAAACTGTAGTAATGAAACTGTACAAGACTTGCAAAACATGGGGCAGTCCCAAGACTTGTAAAATGCAGAGTTGTACAAATACTGGTATTTTTGGAAAACGTAAACGTAAACGTAAATACCTTTTCAAATTTTGGAGTATAAATACTAAAACGTAAGGTATTTTTAAAATACCTGGGAATACGTAAAATAAAACGTAAACGTAAAAATTTATATTAAGTGCTACCACTATCACAGAATATAAAAAGAAAATTTTTACAACATTATGTATGTTCCTATGATCTTCATTGACATCATCTGTTTACCTACATACCTGTATTTTACCTATATTTTATATACAATATGGGATCGTGATATTGAATTGGGATCGGATTGGAACCGGTTGAGATTTGGCATCGTTGTCAACTAGTGCGTGTAGCGTCATATGGTGCCACCAATTCTTAAGTGGAGAATGGCAAGTTGAATGGAAAGAAAAATATAAATTAACAGTAAATTCATAAGTGGCAAGTGAAATGGCAAGTTAAAGGACACATGGCAGGTCAGAAGAAGACACTAAAAACGTTTTTGACTTTTGACTTCATTTCACTTCTCACTCATAAATTTACATTCCTCTCAAGTTTTTACTTTTCACTTATAATTTATACATTGTTTCAGTTCTCCAGTTGCGGAATTGGCACCCTCTTATCATTAAAGCATGATGAACTCATCATGCTACACTACATTTGTCAAATAATAATACAGTTCCGTTAACTTATTTTTTACGTTTTCTCTGGTACCCGGGTAATTGTGCCAGGAAAACGTAACAAAACGTAACGGTATTTTTGGAAAGCGTAAACGTAAACGTAAACGTAAGTATAAATACCCGAATAACCGGGTATTTTGGGTAAACGTAAATACGTTTTTGCAACTCTGGTAAAATGTGAAGTCAAGTGTCTAATATCATGTAAAATGTCAATCAAAACAAACAATATTACTCAACTTTGCACGACGATCGACACTTTACATTTGTCATGACAATAGACACTTTGCATGACACTTTGCATTTTACATGATATTTGACAATTTATTTTACACTTTACAGTGCTCGGACTGCCACCAGCAAACGTGGAGTGGATTCCTACTCTAACTTACTGTTACAGCATGTGTCGCTTTCCCCGATCCGTTTCCAACTTTCCCTACCCATCCAGGTAGACACGGAAACGAGCATCGTCATCCTGCGGCTGGCGTCGTGGCTGCGCGAGTGCGCCCAGTCCAGCGCACTCTTCGTCCCGTTCATGTGGGCCGGCGAGGGATTGGACGCTCGTTTGAGTACCTGCGTCCACAGCCCCGCCTATCTGGCTGAGGCGGTGTGCTTTAGAAGGTCGGTTGTGATTTGATTGTGTGGTTGTGTGCGATGAGTATTTGAAAAGGTTTAGGTGGAAAAATTGTGTATAAAAGTGTCAGTGACGATTGGGGTGATTTTGTCAACGTTTGTTTTCACTTATCATCTCGCCAATTCGATGTTTACTTGTGATGTGAAATTGGCAACTGCCTCTTGCAATTATCAAAGATAATAAAAATCGTGATGTAAATCACCTCCCACCGACAGGCCCCGAAAAATATCCGCCACTTTGGCTGCGGCAGCCTCCCTCAGCAACACCAACTCAACACTTCCGCAAGCCCACTACCCTGGCAGCTCGCCAGAATGCATGGCGAGACGGCAGCAAGCGGAACTTTCATCTGCCGGCAGCAGCAAACACGTGCAGCTGCGTTCGCCGACCTCCAGCGGCGAAGCGGCGGCTAACGCGAAGGCGACCACGTCGCCGCCCAGCGCGCAGCCGCTCGCCAACTCGCCGCCCAGCTCGGCCAGCACGAGCGGAATGAGCGCCGCCGAACTCGCTGGTTGGATGATTGGAAAATCTGTTTTTAAAAGAAAACCCGGGAATTCAGCAAGCTGCCTTCAGTTCATAGTTGTTAAAAGTACCGAACTTTTATAAAGTATACCTAAATGTAAAGTATTTATTTTTAGTCGCCCCACGAGTACAGAAAACGTAAAGTAATTTTTTTACTTTTACTCATGTGTAAACATGAGTAAAATACTTTTCCCCCGTAAATGTAAAAGTGAGTAAGGGGGGATTTGCCTCAATTTTCACTCAAAATCAATAATTTTTATGATTTGTGCCTATTTTCACCTTCAAATTTGCATATTTTCGGCTTTTCTCACACACCCATTTTCGGCTATTTTCCTCTATTTTTTGCCTTTAATTTTCACCCCTTGTCCCTTCGATGCTATGAAAAAAACCTATATAGACGCCTATCAAAAATACGTTTTCTGTACTCTCGGGTACTTTAAAAAGTATACGTATAAATACGTTCACACAATTCTCGCCATTTCAGACGAAGTAGACGCGGCAGTCCGTCGCGCGAACACAGTGAGGACTCGAATGATGGAATTTGAAAAGTGCAGTCGGTTCATCATGAACCCCTCGTTCGGCACCAGCTACGACATGCCCACCAGCACAAGCAACTCAGCGCCGCTTTACTATTACTGCCGAGACAGGGTGCCCCCTGTGGAATCTGTTTTGGCCAGTGAACATTCAGCTAGCTTGGACTCGTCGGATTTCTCCAATGGATCGAGCAGTGCAAAAAGTGGTGTTGATAACTGGGCGGAGAGATTTCCTATGCATTATTGTGCTTATATGGGTCAGTTCTGGGCAGATATTTGTGAATTCGGCTGTATAAGCATCATCAGCATTTAAAGATGGTCATTTTCAGAAATTATAATCAAATATAATCTCTGAAAATCTCTCAAAAATAATGTTTTCTGAATAAACGGAAAATACAAATAATTAAAACATAAATACCTTGGTTTGTTTGCTTTTGCGATAAAAACTATCTGGAACAACCTGAGGGAATATAAATGAATATGACATATATGATATACCTACCGTATTTCCTCGAATTACCCCCGGGGTTTTTTTCAGAGTGAAAATTTTGAGAGAAAAACGTGAAAAATGCAACAATAAACACCATTTATAAGTTTTTACAGCCTTATATAAGGATGTAGATGGTATAAACGTTGTTCTAACGTAACACAGTAAGCGTTTTGAACGTATGTTATGCATTTCCCGCACCACAAATTCATAGTGCCCATTTTGAGGGGGGTATTTCGAGGTGTCGAGGAAATACGGTATGTATTTTTAAAAATATTAATGTATTTCTCGAGATTTCCGGAATGCTAAACACCACTCTTCTGGTCGGTCAGACCTACCTATTCACTGTGCCACGATCTCATTCAATGTTACCGTATTACCTCGAAATACCCCCATGGGGGTTTATTTTTTCGCCAGCAAAATTTGAGGGGGGGTTTATTCGAGGGTTTTTTTTTATTTCGTCAGAAATTTTCGTAAGAATCGTAGTAAATAGTAGGCATTTACATACCCAAAACAGGTAATAAATGTGTCCAAACAGGATATATTTGGACATAAAGACGTAGATAGCTACACAAACTAGTCTAGGTGTAGCTGCAATGCAAATTAACAGTAATATAAATACATCATGTACATTGCATACATGACGTATTTATTATGTACATGACGTACATCATTCCGAAGGGGGGGGGTATTTCGATGGGGGGGGTTATTATTTCCCCAGCTCATTTTGAGGGGGGGGTTAATTCGAGGGGGGGTTAATTCAAGGGGGGGATAATTCGAGGTAATACGGTATTTGGTTTGGCAGCTGCCAAAGAGTTTTCGAGGTTTTCGAGTTTTCGCTGTCAGACTGAATATTTACATTTCACGCTAATTTATCAATTTAAAAAATTATTATAACCGCAATGTTGAATGTTATACAAACTATTCACAGATGATGTGATGGGCATCAAGCGACTGCTCTCATTTGGCCATGAGCCATCAAAATATGACATTGACACGTGGACACCATTGCATTATGCATCATGGTATGGCAAACTTGATGCTGTCAATGCCCTGGCGACTCTGGGAGGTGCCAAGTGCAATGTAAATGCTGCCAACAGAAGCGGGTTCGTTCATGGAATGTGATAAGTAGTCATTCACGGCCAAAAAGCACTGCCAGATTTCATACACTATGACTACACTTTTCAGCTACACGCCATTGCACATGGCTGCTCGCTGCGGCTATCCTTATGTGGTCGAGTTGCTGCTCACACATCCTCAAATTAAGCCTGATGCGAAGGACAAAGATGGCAAGACACCATTGGATTTGTGTGAGTCTGTGCCTAAGGTTTGTTTTGAACACCGTTTTTTGGAATCTTCTTTGGGATGTTAACAGAAACATGTCACACATCTGTCTAAAAACATTCAAAAAGTTGTTCAAAGCTGTGTAATAGCACACCCAATACTTTCAGGCAGACTGGGCTGCTTGTGCGTCGCTTTTGCGTGCCGCGCTGTCTAAGGAGGTGCCAAAAATAACTGTTGAACGCATGGATGGCACTGCTGTCATGCTGCCCCTATCCAAAGGTGCTGATACAACAGCATCCATGCTTCTGCAGCACATGTTGGCAACAGAGAAACTTCCCAAGAGGGCTGAAAGACTGTTTGCACTGTGGATCTGTGATGATGAATTGGGTGGGTTTGAGATTGACAATTGGTTAACTGAAGATTTCATAAAAAAATTGTAAAATATCAGTTTAACAGCACATTTATAGTTGCCCCTTTTTGCAATTTGCAGAGCTCCAACTGAAAGGTGACCACAAACCATTGATTCACAAGCAGAGATGGGCAGATAAATTGGCCAAGTTTTCTGACATAGAACATGCAAATGAGCATCCCTCATCATCTGCTACAGCAACACGAGATCTGGGCCATGATGGCAAGGGACAACAGAGTGGCACAAACAATAATTTAGCTGACAGCCCAAGACTAGTGTTCAGGCGACAAGCACATGTTTCACTGGCTATGGAACAAAGAATAAAGATGACACCTGAATTGATTGGTTTGTTCTTCTAGTGGGCATGATAGTTCTGCAGAATGAACACATTTTTCTTGTATTTATGTTTTTTTTTCAGATTTGCTGTTTAAAGAAGCTGAGCATAAGTTCCTGGCTGGTCTGTGTCCATGCAGTGAAAAGGATGCCATACATTTGTCAAGTTTATTGTTACAGGTAAACACAGTTTAAACCCTCTAAAATGTGCTTAATATTTTCAATTTATTTCACATGTTCTCACGCAGACACTATTGCTGTCAGTATCGACTAAAACAGACCGTTCAGCTGTGCTAAATCTACTGACAAATGAACACACCAGAAAAAAAATTGTCCCCCTCCACAGATTAAATGCTGGACCCAAGGCAGTCAAAGAGTTAATTGGCAAGATTGCTTCCCAGCATAAGTGAGTTTGTTATTAAGGTCTTTTTATTTTAGTGTTGACTGAAAATGACAGTTGAAATCACCCTGAAATACTGTGTGTGCATCCACAACATGCCTGTGCAGTATTCCAAGGAACACTCGAGAACAGTCACTACCTTTTCAGACACATAGCAGCAAACATTCCTCGGAACATCCCATCACTTCACTATCAATTTCTATCTTACTGCTGGAAGTTAAAGGTGTATGGAGCCACATTTTTCAAGGGACTTTTGCTGATGCAATCGCCTGTCAGAGGTGTTATATCATGTTATGCTGGTGTGAATGACTGTGGACTGCATTTAGTTCGTGCTGATAGTAGAACCTTGGTGCAGAGCCATGACCTGAACTCACTTACTGCTGAATACAAGGTGAGTGGTTGAATGTGTTGTATGTCAGGGTGTTGAGCGTTTTGAAGTTTTGAGTAGTAATGTGAAAAGTGCCAGGAATTTGGCATGGAATGCCATGTGCACCAATGGCTTTTCTGTCCCCCCGCACAAGGCACCAATGACACCAGAGCAAAATAGCACCAAGTGCCAGTTCCAGGCATTTTGTTCCTGGCACTAGGCAAAAAAGTTCTAAGCGCCAAAAGCGTCATGGCGCTTTTCATGGGCATGGCGCTACAGCAAGATTGTGCTAAGCGCCAAAAGTGCCATGGTGCTTTTTGCTTTGGCACTTTTACATCAATACTTTTGAGAGTAAACTATAGTATAGAGTGGCTGAATGCTGGTAGCTGGTGAACACAAACACTGAGTAAATACCAATGCACATATTGATTTATCTATGTAAGAATTATGTTTTGATCTGTGACTATTTATGATGAGAATGAAATTCTCTAATCACTTTAATAATTCCAGCCTGGAACTGATTACATCGAGTTTCATCACAAGAATGCACTGCTCACGCTGCAAACCAAGAAGGCACAACTACTGAATACCCTGTTTCACAAAGTGAAGGAGTCTGTCCAACATGGTGATATGGGTGACGTGGGTGTAGGCAGTAAGGGTAGTAGATCAAATGTGTCACAGGGAACCAGATGACTTGCATAGATTACTTTGGCATTGATCCTGGTTTGATGTCCACTGTAACATTTTCATTTATTGGAACCAATGTGACCATCCATTTCAATGACAGTATTTAAAATTGATTTCCTATGACGTCTTTGTTATTGTTCAGCAAAAAGGTTACTTCAATCAAGAAAATGATGGAATTATTTTTATTCTACAGTATTACCTGTTGCTTATGCCTCCACAAGTCCACAGTTTTATTTATCACAAACCCGATTTGTACAGAATAATCATAGGACAATAAAATATTTTCAGACAATGGAGTGGTAGGGATACCATGTTAAATGGAAGCTGTTGCAGTGTAACGGGATAATATTACTGGTCCACATATTTACTCTCATCTATGATTTCGTACAAATTGGTTTGCATATGTAAACTCTTGAGTTCTAAGAGGTAAACTGGTGGAAAATATAAATGGGAAAATCACTTAATTGTATTTTACAAATCCCACATGCAAGCTGTTAGGCTTTCATCTTGTGTGAGGGTGCCCCCAAGTATTTACTATATACACCCTAGGGGACACCCCCCTCAGGCCACCCTTGATGCAGAAAATTTTTTTTCATGTTTTTTTTTCTGGCAAATATAAATGGGACTTCCATACAAATTTTTGTTCCTGATGAAACAAAAATTATTGATAAATTTTTTTCTGGACATTTGAGACCAAAAAGTTTTTTTGACATTGGTAGATTGTAATTATGTGCAACTTTTCTACCCAGTCAGAACCCCCGGAAGCCCCACACAATGGTGGTGTTGTTGATCAAACATGACATTTTTTTGGAGAAAAACGATGGGTTTGAAAAAGTGAACAATCCACTATCCCAAGCTATTCATGGAGCACATGGGGGCCAGAATTGGCTTGTTTGGTGTCAGGGGCTACATATGGCTGCTCCTGGACTCCATTTTTGCATTCAAGTATTTTTTATAGCCAATGATGAAAATGGCCCTGTGTAGAGGGGGCACTCACCTGACAGCGTGTCTGGCGCCTGCAGTGTCTTGAAGCAAATGACAAAATACTTGTGCCCATACAATGTGGACACTAATTATTTGATAAAAACCTATAGGGGCCAATGGGCAATGTGCCCTGTATCTAGTGTGACTGGGATAAACAAATGAAGAGGTCATGCCCAGAAAATAGAAAATCACAGTTTTTCAATCACAACTACAATTTTGATAATCACAAAGTTTAAAATCATTGTTGTCATGTTTTTGTGGTCCATGCCTGCTTGCTGGGGGCAAGTTTTGTGGGTGTGAGTGGACCAGGGGCCAAATTATACTTCCAACATACCAGCAGACAAAATATGGCTGTGGGAAAGCCATAAGTAATTTTTATTTTATTTGAAAAGGACCCAACACAAGTGCATTCATTGCTTGTGTTGGCAGCACACAAAAAAATTGGCTGTGCACTTTACTGCAGCTGTATTTTGTGTTTTTTTGAAAATTCCCATTTATATTTGCCGGGAAAAAAATTGGAAAAAAAACATTTATCAATCTGTAGCAACAGAACAGGGGGGTGCCAGGGGGTGCCACTTGGCATATATGTAGGCAAATGTTGTGGGCAGCCCCACATCAAATGGCAGCCATATTGGGCTGCACGTTTCCCTGTGAGATAGTTATGAAAAATGAGGTACCTAATTTCCCATTTATATTTGCCACCAGTTTACTTACAGCCTGGGTTATGAGCCTCTTCTATAGGCATTTGTAGTGTGTGATAAAATGTCAAACATGCAATGTCACAATTCTAAAATGTACTTGAAGTAGATATTTTTCTTTTTTGAATTTTTGTGTGACTATATGGTAATCTTTCAACCATAAAAGTTGGCTAGACTAGTATTATGAAGCAATGACAACAGGAAAATGTCCCGGAATGTGTAAAAATGTGATGTTTTGCAGTAACCAATAATAAGCTTATCCCACTAGATAATTTTGTTTTTCAAACATAGTAAATACCATACTTGTTCAAATAATTCTGGGAAATTATTTTTTCATCGATCCTTTTTGAGGGGGAACTATTCTAGGGGGAATTTTCCTAAGGAGAGAATCATTATTTTGTGAAACATTTCAAGCATATTTCTATAAAGTCATTCCACAAAATATGCTTTATTAACACAATAACATGCCAGTTTTGTTCAAATTGCATATAAGTATTGATCATATGCCTTAATGTGATTCAATTGGGGTTTAATTTTTCTTGACACTTCTTAAAGGGGGGAATTGTTCAAGTAGAGGTATTATTAAAAGGATAATTATTCAAGCAAATACCGCAAATCCTCGAATAAGACCCCCCCTCGAATAACTCCCCCTGTTGGTGAGGTGAGGAAAAAATAACTCCCTCCCCCTTGAAAAACTCCCCCCTCCTGAATAACTCCCATGTCTATGAAAAGCATACAATACAAAATACATAAGAATATGAGCCAGTGGCAGCGACAGCAGATAAATACATGATGTGTATGCAGTGTATATACACATCTTTTTGTCGTTGTGTACAGTTAAATATCTGAATAACATGAGTTTAGAGACTGCATCTGCGGTGATTTGAGTTCAAGTTATATGAGGAAAAAACAACTCCCCCCTCGAATAACTCCCCCCTTGAATAAGTCCCCCCTCCAAAACATCTGACGAAAAAATAACTCCCCTGGGGTCTTATTCGAGGATTTAGGGTATCCTATTTTTTTAAATTAACATGTAACAAGGGTTACTATATAATCACACCAGATAATAGAAAATATATCAAAATTGAATTCTATACACCAGTATAAATACCTAGGTAGATCTGTGCTCTGCTACTTGATCATTTTGTAATAATTGGTGTAGATAAATTGCATTTTTTCTGCCACAAATTGTCGATGTTTAAGAAGTGGGCAAATACCAGTACAAAATTTCCATACATTCGATGCATACATTTTGAGAAAAGATAGCATGATACCTTTTGGCTTTTGAAATGTGAACTTAAAATAGCTCATTGTTACCAACTGATAGTCAAACTGTTGATTCGATTTGTGCATACTGGATTGCATTTTCAATTAATTTTGTTTCTGTAGAAGGCAGCCTTATTTTGAATCTGCCCGTCTGTGATACGCAGATGCTTTGCGTGTATTTATATTTACCTACATTGTTTTTGAACCAAAAAATGAAGTGGCGAGGACAGTTTTTCGAAGTCTCAGTGAACAATAGAAACTAAACACCTTCCCGATCAAGTCCGGCCCCCCATTTTTTATTTTACTTCTGACTTCCTATCTCCTGTTCTAGGACGCGCCAGAAGCTGAAACTTGGGGTAGATATTGGCGCAACCCCCCTCTACTTCACATGAATTGAAGGGGTTGCGGCGACCCCCTACAGTTTGGGTCGCCGAGTGCAAAGAAAAATTGCAGCTTTTTTAGTGTCCCACACAGGTCCGGCCCCCACTGATTTCTTTCACTGCGGGTGCCGTACCTCCACCTGTAAGAGGGGTATACATCTAAAATTTTGGTGATGTGTCGCCAACACCCCTCCCCTACTATACACTGGCCAGTCGGTCTTTGGCAACTCACCACAGTGTGGGGTGCAAAGTTTAAAATTTATAAAAATGTTACTGTCCCACACAAGTACAGCATCCAATTGAATTTTAAAAAATGGACACTTTTGTGTTGTTTTAACACTAATGTGGTTGACAATGTGAAATAAACATGAAATATCCTCTAAAAAATATCTTATCCAACCTAAAACTGCCCACCACATGAACCCCTCCCCCCAAGTGGGTGGCAAAAAAATACTTTTTACAACTTTTTCATCAGACACTTGAACTGCTGGTTTACAATGATTTATAGAGGAGGGTTAAAGGTTTCAAATTGTGTAAAAAACCTTACCTCAAAAATGCCTTCATAAGAAAATTTGCTGGGGGTGAATTTCAAATTGTGAATTTTGCCTATTTTTGTTCCTGCAATGATGTCATTTTTACAATTTGAAATTCACCCCCAGCAAATTTTCTTATGAAGGCATTTTTGAGGTAAGGTTTTTTACACAATTTGAAACCTTTAACCCTCCTCTATAAATCATTGTAAACCAGCAGTTCAAGTGTCTGATGAAAAAGTTGTAAAAAGTAATTTTTTTTGTCACCCACTTGGGGGAAGGGGTTCATGTGGTGGCCAGTTTGAGGTCAGATAAGATATTTTTTAGAGGATATTTCATGCTTATTTCACATTGTCAACCACATTAGTGTTAAAACAACACAAAAGTGTCCATTTTTTGAAATTCAATTGGATGCTGGACTTGTGTGGGACAGTAACATTTTAATAAATTTTAAACTTTGCACCCCACACTGTGGTGAGTTGCCAAAAACCGCCTGGCCAGTGTATAGTAGGGGAGGGGTGTTGGCGACACATCCCCAAAAATTTTAGATCTATACCCCTCCCACAGCTGGAGATACGGGACCCGCAGTGTGAGAAATCAACCGGGGGCCGGACCTGTGCAGGACAGTGAAAACGCTGCAAACTTTTTTCACATATATGGCGACCCCCTCTATAGTGAGTCGCCGCTGCCCCATTTATTCATGTGGGGTAGTGGGGGGTTGCGCCTATATACCACCCAAGTTTTAGTTTTCCACCCCTCCCGCAACCGGAGATATGGCATGCGAAGTGAAAAAAAAAATAGGCGGCCGGACTTGATCGGGAAGGTGTTTAGATGATTTTTTTAACTTTTACCAGTGGGAATAAAAGAAGATATCAAGTTTAACGTTTTTACATAGTGTAGTAGTTGATTTAACCTATGGTTCAGTCAACTAATTACTAAAATAGTAAGCTGCGCACACAAATATCTGCAGTGCCACTGTCGCGGCCTAGTGTAAGAGAGATTTCGAGAATCTGAAAATTTCCAAAATTTTATTTATCATCCGTGGGCACTGGGCACCGGTAATGGATTATCGTAAATATTCATTTTTATGCATACACTTCTCTTCTCTGCGACATCTCGTCTGGTGGCTTTTAATCGACACTTAATAGTGGTTTGTCTACCTTTTTCCATAAAAAAGAGATCCACAACCACAGTCTTATAATTCTCCCCTCAAATAGTTCCCCCTCAAAAAGTCTGATGAAAAATATTCGATGCATATCGAGGGGGTATTATTTCCCAAGCTCGCTCATACCTGGGGGTGCTTTGAGGGCTGTAATTCGGGTAGGATAATTCGCGGAAATACAACACATTTTGTCAACACAATAAGATACAGACACATTTTGCCGCCAAGACTATATCCATGTGAAATTGATATTTTGAGTTGTAGTTCTGCATTTTTTCATGCATTTTATGGCCTTGTGCTATTACGCATGTAAACCCATTATGCATCTAGAACCAGAACGCATTTAACGATACCAGGCATGCTGAAAATATGCAATAAAACACATAACCTAGTGATTTTATAGGTGAAAATCTATAAAAGTATGAAAATTAGCGACTTTGGCTGAAAATTAGGGTAAAATTTCTCAAAAGCAATCCAGATAGCTAGATAGCTAGGTAATTTAGTTGGGGGGGGGGGGGTTCTGTTCTGGGAAAAGTAACCAAAAAAAGGTGGCTCCAGTATAGATAGATAGCTGGGCAGTTTGCAGTGGGGAACCCGCCCCCTTTGTTACCCCTGTGGGTATACTGTGTCTATAATGGATGGAGATGCGTAATGGGTTTACATGCATAATAGGCCTGACCCACATTTTATATGTGTTTTGTTTAGCTAAAATTGTGGGGGGAAATGGAAATGTCTTTGACTTTTTCTAGAAAAATGTTGATTTTAAAGTGTTTTTCCAGCAGTGTGGTAAAATTTCTAAAACTGCATAATTCATAAATTCAAAAAGTTTTTGAATTTTATCATTTTTTGTTTGCAATCATTACAGGTGAGGTTACATGCAGCAGACGGGTCAGGCCTATTATGCATGTAAACCCATTACCATATTTCTCTGTGTAAAGCACCCCGGTGCTATACAAAATTGAGACCCTTTGCAGCAACCTTTTAAAAACTTGTATAACACCGGGGTGTTAGGTAAGGGGGTATAATACACGGAAACATATCGAGTGTAAATATGTGTGCTTTCGTTTTCTTTTTAAGATTCAAGTCCCTACATATTTAGGCTTTTTTAGTTCCCAGTGTGCAGCAATTCAATGGAAATTGCGTGCCTGCAGAATTACAATGAGTGGTGGGTGCCACGCACAATATTTAAGCAATTCAAATTGGATGATATTTTTGAAACCTAGCATAGCACCCTTGGGTGCTATGCAGCTGTGTAGAACTCCGGGTGTTGTGCATGGGGGGTTCTTTACACGGAGAAATACGGTACACATCTACATCCATTATAGACACAGTATACCCGCAGGGGTAAGAAAGGGGCGGGTTCCCCACCCCAAACTGCCCAGCTATCTATCTATACCAGAGGCAAATGTTTTTGGTTACTTTTCCCAGAACAGAACCCCCCAAGTATCTAGCATAGCCCAATTACCTAGCTATCTAGCTATCTGAATCACTTTTGCGCAATTGTACCCTAATTTTCAGCCAAAATCGCTAATTTTCATACTTTTTATAGATTTTCATTTTTTGAAATTCAATTGGATGCTGGACTTGTGTGGGACAGTAACATTTTAATAAATTTTAAACTTTGCACCCCACACTGTGGTGAGTTGCCAAAAACCGCCTGGCCAGTGTATAGTAGGGGAGGGGTGTTGGCGACACATCCCCAAAAATTTTAGATCTATACCCCTCCCACAGCTGGAGATACGGGACCCGCAGTGTGAGAAATCAACCGGGGGCCGGACCTGTGCAGGACAGTGAAAACGCTGCAAACTTTTTTCACATATATGGCGACCCCCTCTATAGTGAGTCGCCGCTGCCCCATTTATTCATGTGGGGTAGTGGGGGGTTGCGCCTATATACCACCCAAGTTTTAGTTTTCCACCCCTCCCGCAACCGGAGATATGGCATGCGAAGTGAAAAAAAAAATAGGCGGCCGGACTTGATCGGGAACGTGTTTAGATGATTTTTTTAACTTTTACCAGTGGGAATAAAAGAAGATATCAAGTTTAACGTTTTTACATAGTGTAGTAGTTGATTTAACCTATGGTTCAGTCAACTAATTACTAAAATAGTAAGCTGCGCACACAAATATCTGCAGTGCCACTGTTGCGGCCTAGTGTAAGAGAGATTTCGAGAATCTGAAAATTTCCAAAATTTTATTTATCATCTGTGGGCACTGGGCACCGGTAATGGATTATCGTAAATATTCATTTTTATGCATACACTTCTCTTCTCTGCGACATCTCGTCTGGCGGCTTTTAATCGACACTTAATAGTGGTTTGTCTACCTTTTTCCATAAAAAAGAGATCCACAACCACAGTCTTATAATTCTCCCCTCAAATAGTTCCCCCTCGAAAAGTATGATGAAAAATATTCGATGCATATCGAGGGGGTATTATTTCCAAGCTCGCTCATACCTGGGAGTGCTTTGAGGGCTGTAATTCGGGTAGGATAATTTGCGGAAATACAACACATTTTGTCAAC
>OZ038457.1:17937422-17965968 GCA_964036195.1 Sphaerolaimus hirsutus
GGGGGGGGGGGGTTTACGGGGTAGTAGCCCAAAATTTTGCCTCCGGGATAGGGTTCAAACGGGATTGACTTTTCGGGATCGGGATCGGGATTGTTTTTTTGAGATTTCGGGATCGGTATCGGGATCGGGATTGGCCGGGATTGCGGTCACGGGATCGGGATTGGGATTGGCATTTTTTCGGGATCGGGATTGGGGTCTTGGGATAGAGATTTTGGCCAATGTTTTGGTATCCACAGTTGTTCATATAGGTCTAAAAACACTGTTGGATGCCAGAAACGTGGCATAAAATGAACGCTGGCGGTTTGCGTTCACATTTTTGCATGCAAAAACGTTGTTTTTTCACTTTTGATAATTTCCACTAATTTTTCCGGGATCGGGATCCCGGACTTTGGAGTTTCTCGGGATCGGGATCGGGATTGCTAAATCCCGGAATTTCACGGGATCCGGGATCGGGATCGGGATCCCGTTTGAACCCTACTCCGGGATAGATAAATAGCTGGGCGGTTGTTGTTGTTGTTGTTTGTTTTTTTTGGGGGGGGGGGTACCCCCCCCCCCATTCGGGACCCCTGTAGTTACTTTTTGGTATAAATCAGACTAATGAAATAAAAATCATCAAGGCGTAGCGAGTAAAGTAGTCGCGCTCTGACTGCTTAAATATCCAAAGAGACGTGCTCACATGGGGGCACTCCCAGACTCTGTAAAAAGCCCTGTAAAATGTCAATTGACATGCAAAGTGTCAAAAGTCATGGAACATGCCCTGAAAACGTGTTTGCCATTTTGCAGGGTATTCTCCATGACTTTTGACACATTGCATGACATTTGACATTTTACAGGGCCTGGGAGTGGCACATGGTGAGTATATTTTACGCGATGTGATTCAAAACGCACAATTTCAATATACGAAGGAGCTATCCATCGTTCACATACAGGCGGCATTTTACAGTTTGAAGCACGCATTGGCGACGCTTAAAGAGCCAAATCAAAAACACACCACAATAATAATAGTGCATGAATTCGGGCCACAACACAAGCAAGCAAGTGAAAAATCCAACCTTTAGTAGTGAACCCGATCCATTCCAAATAGCGGCAAAGCTTGCGCGAAATGTAAGTTTTACCACGCGCCGGCAGGCCGACCATCACGATCACGTTGGGCATCTTGATGAGCGACCGGCACGCCTCTGGGATGGTTGGAGAAACGAGCAAATTACATAGTTGTCAAGTTGAATCGATTCAAAGTCTAGTCGGGTGCCAGACCCAAACAACTAGTTTGCCATTTTACTGGGCATTTTATATGACTTTTAGGGTTCAAACGATATGACTTTTCGATATCGATATTCGATATTTTTTCTGAAACTCGATATTCGATATCGATACGATATGGAACCTCGATATCGATATTCGATATTGAAAAATGGTCGATATTCGATATTGCGATTTGCTTTTGGTATAGCAAGGCATATTTCAAGTGGCATATTGTATTTTCATGTGGTTGCACACATGGTTAATCATCTCTTTACTGAAATGTGAATGGTACAAGTGATTTTAACAAGGTTTACATCACTCAAAGAAGAACATGGCAGAGAAACATGATGAATCAAAGTGTATCAGACAAAAAAAATTGATAGATATTACAGTTTATACTTATAAGCTAATTGCTTCAGGGCATGTTGCAAAAAATAGCATATCATCATTTTCTAGTTTCAATTTTAGCACTGCAACAAAAATGACATTATAAATACTGTACTTTTACTCATCAAATACAATACTATAAGCAAATCAGATCAATCATAAATATTTCAAAATGAAAATGAAAACTTAATTTAGAGACACAATACAGGTTCGATATATCGAAAAAATGGTCGATATTCGATATCGATATTCGATATCGATATTCGATATTTTTTCAAAATTTTCGATATCGATGTTCGATATGAAAAAATGGTCGATATCCGATATTCGATACGATATATCGTTTGAACCCTAATGACTTTCGACACTTTGCATGACATTCGACCAGGGACGTAGCCAGGATTTTTGAGCGGGGGGGGCGGATTGTATACGGAGCCCGGCGAACGGGGGGGGGGGCGGCGCCCCCCCCCCTCTAAAATTTTACCCCTGTTGTAGGGGAATGGCGCCATGGCGCTGGCGCCATTCGTAGGCGCCACTGGCGTTGGCATTGGCGCCAAAACAGCAGTATACGTCTGTATTTTACAGGCATATACAGCGACATGGGCAGAAATTGAGTCCATTTTCACTGGCTTTTAGGCCGCGGAGACCGGTCAGCCAAAAAGACATGTTGTGAAGGGAGAATGCGCGCTTGCGCGCAAAAATTTTTCAAACTGTCGACAAAATCGTTGTCTGAAAGTGCCATTTCTGGCACATTTTTTGGTCCGGCCCGGGAAGGGGGGGGGGGCGGCCGCCCCCCCCGCCCCCCCCCCCCCTGGCTACGTCCTTGCATTCGACATTTTACATGGTGGCGGTCCCAAGCCCTGCAAAGTGAAGTTTCGAATGTCATGTAAAATTTCAACCAAAACAACAACAAAAACGATTTTATTACTGAACTTTTCATGAAAATTGACAGCTTACTTTACAATTTTCATGACAATTGACACTTATATGACAATTGACAGTCTACTTTGCACTTTACAGGGTCTGGGAGTGGCTCCCAATCACACTCACGCGGTGATATGAACGCAGCGGACTGGTTTGTTGTGTAGGGCATGAGTTTGTCGCGACCCATGATCTTCGTGTCGCGTTCTGGCGCCTTGCCAGTCTCGTCGTTTGCGTTGCATGCATTTTGGTCGGGCCCGCACGTTTTGCATTTGCCAGACCCGCTGTCCTTGCGGATTTCTGGCACCACAGCGTCGCTCATACTCGGGATATACTAGCACAGAGACCAAGACATGTTTACGGCCCGGCCACAAATTTTTTCTTTTTTATAATTTTGTCCCGTGTTTATTTGGAAGAGATACCCCAGCGAACTTGGCAGCTGGCCAAAATTTCGAAATCGCTATGAATATTTAATAAAATACGCCAAAACTAGCTAAAAAGGGTATATAACCATGTATATACATAGACGAAATTAGGGACTATGAAAATTGAGAATTGGAAACAAATTGAGCACATTTTAGCGATTTTGAGCAGAAGTTAGAAAAAAAATCGCTTAAAGTACGCAACCAGTAACTTGAACATAAGCCGAGTTCACATACGTGACCCGATCCTTTTATTTCATAATCGTATTATCTCCCGTGCTTTCTATAGTTTGCCAGAATCTAGAGGCAGTTGAACGAGGTCGAAAAATGCCGACACGTTTTTTGGCAGCCCCATCCATTGTATTGTATATTATAAACGTTACGCAACCAATTACAATGTGGTTCTATTGTAACTGATGGTGTCTGACATTCGTTCTCACACAGTTGTACGAATGTTCGAAAACTTACGTTCTGAGGGTAACGCGCTACGTTCATTGTAATTAGATATCTTTAGCGCGCTTTTTATCTTATAGAAAGCTACATTTTTATGGTTTTGTCTGGATTCCCGAAAATATATCCGGTGAAACAGGCTAAACTTGTGTAGAAAAACATTGCAATTATGACGTCAGTCAACCCAAAATACCACGGTAGTTTCATCGCGAAACGAATGTCGTATCCGAATCAGCCGTTCAATGTCCCTCTCATGACTCAGTGACTCAGTGTCACCAAAAGTCCCAGAAAAATGTCCTCCAGCGGCAGCAATTACACAATTCTAGTGTTCAGCGTTTCCGTGCGGCGACAGGAAACTGGCGACGCTGAAGGAGTTCGCAAATGGACTGACGAAGTTCGCAGTTCGATAGTTCGCGAGGCGACGGCTGAGTTCTCCTATGGTTTGGATGGAACTGGCAGCCGCGGCATAGCGTCGCTCATTTCTGGACACGTGCAGGCCGTTGGTTCTTTTTTTGTGTGCAGATTGTGGTTTTGTGTTGAGGTTTACAAGTCGTAGATTGCGACTGCTTCTCTGTATAGTGCTGTGAATCAGGGACGTAGCCAGGATTTTTGAGCGGGGGGGGGGGCGGATTGTATACGGAGCTCGGCGAACGGGGGGGGGGCGGCGCCCCCCCCCCCCTAAATTTCACCCCTGTGGTAAAGGAATGGCGCCTTGGCGCCAGCGCCATTCGTAGGCGCGACGCCATGGCGCCATTGGCGTTGGCATTGGCGCCAAATAGTGCTGTACTTGTATGTATTTTACATACATATACAGCGACGGGGGCGAAGTTTCAGTGCTTTTTTGGTCTTAAACCACAGGTATAACTAAAATATACAGTGCGGCGCAAAATTTTTCCGGACTGGCGACAAAATCGCTTTACGGAAGCACCATTTCGGGTATATTTTCTTGTCCGACCCGGGAAGGGGGGGGGCGGCCGCCCCCCCCGCCCCCCCCCTGGCTACGTCCTTGCTGTGAATATGTGAGACTTAGTTAGTGAGAATTTTTAGTTTTGTAGATTTTAGTAGTTTTAACAGTTTGTAGTTTCTGAGATATTCAAGATCGTGAATTGTCATTCGTGTCTGTATTCCTTGCTGCAGGTGGAACACGACCTTGGCGAAAACTTCGGCCCTGGCAGGGTTACTTTTGTGGATGAGGACAAAGACTGCGTGCTGCTCGACAACTATGATTCATACAGGTGAGCCGGGTGTTGGTTCAGATTCAGCGTTTGAACTAGTTGGGGCTAGCTGATATTATTTTTTGGGTTCTTAACGAGGGTACGAGGGTCGAAATTTTATTTTTTTTATTTATTTATTTTTTAAAATTTATCAGTTTTTTTAATCCCCATTTACAGCCTCCCAGCACGTCATCATAATGAATAATTTTTTGTGAAATTGCAGCTTTTGCAAACAAGTTGGAAATATATCGGCATTTGAAACAATGTGATATGAAGCCTGTCATACTTGTAGAAAAATCAAGTGTTTCCCAAATTCCACCTCATAAAAATCATTTATTTCATTTGACTGTTTCGTCCAGGGAAGCCGCAAAAGTGCTGATCGCGTCAGCGCCCGAGTATTCGCTGCAGTTCATGTACGACATGACTCAGTTGCCGATCAAACGCACCCTGCGCTCGCCTGAGCGCCAGCCATCCGCCGCTCCAACGGAAGATAGCCAGGTTCTTTTTGATGTCGATTACTTTTGGAGGTTCATCCTTGGGTTCAAACGTGATCCCGATCCCGAACCCCGTTAATTCTCGGGATTCAGCGGTTCCAAAGCCCAAATCCCGATCCCGAAAATTTGCAAATTTCGATTCCGGAAACTTTTTTTGCACTGAAGACTTTCGAATGTAAACCTCCATAGAAGGGATCCTATTCTTGGGGCTGTGTTAGAATCTGGCAACACTTGAATAAACACAGGTCATTACAAATGTCGAAGCGCCACAAGCTGGGCAGCAGCAAGGCTCCGCACTGGGTACGATTGTGTCTGCCGCATCGAGTATTGGATCCCGAATTATGGGTGCGAGCGGGTCGCGACAGAGCACCCCGCTGGCAGACGATACAAATACAGTGGTTGGTTGAGGTGCTGTACTGCAGGGTCAGGGGTATTTGGAACCCTGCGAGGGTTCGGATAGACTGTAAATCTCTCCTGCTGTGGGAAGCTGAAAAATAGGTGAAAAATAACGGAGGGGAAAATAGGGTTCAAACGGGATCCCGATCCCGATCCCGGATCCCGTGAAATTCCGGGATTTACCAGTCCCGATCCCGATCCCGATCCCGAAACCCCAATCCCGATCCCGATCCCGATCCCGAAATCTCAAAAATACCAATCCCGATCCCGATCCCGAAAGTTTTCAAATCCCGATCCCGATCCCGAGAAACTCCCAAGTCCGGGATCCCGATCCCGGAAAAATTAGTGGAAATTATCAGAAGTGAAATAATGACGTTTTTGCATGCAAAAAACTGGATGCAAACCGCCAGCGTCAATTTTATGCCACTTTTCTGGCATCCAACAGTGTTTTGAGACCTTTATGAACAACTGTGAATGCCAGAAAAATGGCCAAAATATCTATCCCTAGAACCCAATCCCGATCCCGGAAAAATGCCTATCCCAATCCCGATCCCGATCCCGTGACCCCAATCCCGGCCAATCCCGATCCCGATCCCGATCCCGAAATCTCAAAAAACCAATCCCGATCCCGATCCCGATCCCGAAACCCCAATCCCGATCCCGATCCCGATCCCGAAATCTCAAAAAGTGAATCCCGATCCCGATCCCGATCCCGAAAAGTCAATCCCGTTTGAACCCTAGGGGAAAATCGGGTAAGCCCTCGCCCCCTACCAGACCTCTGCGCTGGATGCAATAACTCGTCAATTTTGCGTATGGCAGGCATGCTATAAATGATTCCATCGTAGGTTCAGCGTAAAGAACTCCGCTCCAAACCCAAGCTATCTATTCACCCCGATCAGGTATTTTGAAATCTATCCCTCTGTAGCGCTTCCAGGTATCCATCTTATATATCCATTCAGAGGTTCGAAATTTACTCAACCCTTTGATGTCATCTTGTAAAAAGTCATGCCATTTAATGATCATTTGACTTTCTGCGTTTCAGCGTGCAATCATTCACCACAGAAAGATTTTTATTCCCTTCCCAGGCTGATAAAGAGAAACTCGAACGTGAACGCGACGCTTTAAAAAAGGTGGCCGACGCAGTTCAAACCTTCCTTCGGCCGGAAAATGCGCAGGGCGCGTCGATTGAGGAAACGCAGCAGATCTGCGACAATCCTGACGAACTGGTCGATGCATTCAATCAGCTTGTAGCGCAGGTAATTTAGCTTGCCTGCTCTGTACACTGCTGCAATGCTACTATTGGCCCTACACACACTAGTTTTCACCGTGACCATTGGGAAAACTGAAATGGCGACATGGCGACATCCAGCCTACTCTTTGTGTATGCTATATGTGTTTTAGTTTTAAAAATTTTAAATTTTAACTTTCATTCATTTACATTCCAATTAAAATAAAATAAAATCATTCAACCGTGTTCATTAATTTGCATTTGAATAATTTTCAGTTTTCACACAAAGTCACGGTGAAAACTAGTGTGTGTAGGCACATTGGTTCACGCTGGAAAATTGATCTCGATCTGGTGCCAGTCCCAAGCTCTGTAAAGTGTTAAGTCAAGTGTCAAATGTAATAAATACAAATTTTTCAATTGCCCGAGTGTCTGGCAAAGTAACAATTGTCATACAAAGGTCAATAATAATGTATTTTCTTTTTTGTTTTGATTGACATTTTACATGGCAAATGACTTGACACTTGACAGGGCTCGGGACTTCCTCTGGGTGTTTTAATGTGCATTGCACCACGCTGTTTCAAATGAAAGCCACTGCATTCCATTAAAAGTGGTCAAATTTATCACCACGCAACACAGGAAGTGGAAGCCCGCATCAAAACACTGCAATCGGAATCGCGCATGAACGCCTCCAGCGTCATGTCGGAGCAGGAATCCTTCCATTCGTTTGATATGGCCGCGTCGCTGGCTTCACTCAAGGAACAAGTGAAGGGTGAACTGAGGGATGAACTGTTGCAAGAGATGGGCTCGCATATTGTGCCGGTGTGTGTTTTGTGTTCATTGCTGAGAGCACTGCCAAGCTCTGTTAAATGTCCTGTCAAATGTCAAATGACATGCAAACTATCAAAAGTCGTGTAAAATGCCCTGTGAAATGGTATTTACCTGTAATTACCTGTTACCGTGTAAAATTGTAACTTTTCGGGCATTTTACAGGGTCGGGGGTGGCGCCTGATATTCTTGACACACTCTATTAAATGTTTAAAAAAACATTTCAGACGGTGCAATCCGCCGACGATGGCGACACGATAGTTTCGAGCGTGACGCTCGGCTCCTCCGTAACTGCATCGCAAAGGGCCGCCAAAAAGGGCATTGAAACCGGTAAATATATATTTTCCAATAATTTTTCGCCATTTTACGGTTCATTGCCATAAATATTCAATGCAATCTGTCTCATTGCAGCGCATAAATATCCGTGCTGGTCAGAGTTCTATGGCGTGTGCCAGCGCTGCGGTGAATCAATTGAGAAACGAGTGCACGTCGTTATAGAGTTTGTGACTTTTTCTGTTTTGTGTTTCGCATAGTCGTTTTGTGAAGTTTTGAATTCTAGGTTAGGTAAGACTAGACCTGCGTTAGGTGAAACTAGCAGGATTCTCTCGGGATCTTCGGTCCGGTTTCACGGTTTCCGGTTTTTACGGGCATCAATTATGCATATCCATAGTGTACAACAGCATTCTCAATGCATTAGCCGTCAGTTATAACCTTATAACCTAACACTATTCAATGCCCAAATTCACTTGAAGTCACAAAGGTTCGACAGCCGATATACGTAACGAGTCGATGTAAAAATAAATGGTTTGCAGAAATCACCACTTATACTGCTAATCGTATGGCCACACCCATTGTATTTATGTATTATATTAATACTTTTACTTTAATAACGGTGTCGTTTGAAAACAATTTCATGCCTAGTCATATCCCCATTCAAATCTCAAACTCCACAATCACAGCGAGAGCGCCAGTGCCACGCACGTGTGTTTGAAATGCACCGAAACTTGGGCCGAGCCAAACCAGCTCCCTGTCGTGGTCCTTTACCTGTCTGATTGGCAAAGTGCCAGACGCGTGGCTAAAACGGTTTCTGCCGTGGTGAAAACTTATGCGCACGTGTGTGCAGCTTCCGGGGAGGCGACTGAAAAAGCAGATGGGCTGAAGAGTGAAGGTAATTTTCATGTGCATAAATCTATACTACGCCTACACACACTACCTTTTCACCGTGACTTGGTGAACACTGAAATGGCGACATACAGTGTACATTTATTGTTTGCCATACGTGTTTTAGTTAATTTTCAAAGTTAAACTTTCATTAAACTTTCGGTCAATTCAAATTAGATTCAATCGTTAATTAATTCATTTGCTTTACGCTGCGCAAACCAATGCGCGTAGGCACACTACCGTATCATTTCGGGCAGTAACATTTTGTCACAACTGATTTTCACAAACTTCGCCGCAACCGCAGAAGAGGATAATCGCGCTTTGGCTAATTCGGGCAACGAAACAGCCGTCCAGCCGCCACCCGAGTCTGGTGCACAACCGCAATTAGTGCAGCCGGAAGACAACGAGACTGCGCCGAACAGGTCCAGGAACAGCGACTCGCGCAGCAGCGTGGCCGGCGAGGACTTTGAGCTGGTCGACGAGGGGGACAACCGCGACGACGCCAACACAACTACTGGGGATGACTACGACTTTGCCAGTTCGGTTGGCGTCGATGGCGCCAGTGTGGTCGAGTCCATTGGTGCGTTTTGGGTAGTCGTGAGATTTTTTTGTATTGACCCACACACTAGTTGATATCAAAATAAGTGCCAACTGAATTTTTGTTAATTATATGATTTCAACTTTACTAAATGGTAGAGAATAGTTCATTTCATACCGAGACACTTTATTCGATATCGATATTTTCGATATTCGATATTTTGCTTTTGGTATAGCAAGGCGTATTTCAAGGGCATATTGTATTTTCGTGTTGTTGCAAACATGGTTGATCATCTGGAACAAGTTGATACAAGTGGTTTTTACAAGGTTTACAACAGTCAAAATGAGAAAATGGAAGAAAAAACATGATAAATCAAATTGTATTAGCTAAACAACAATTGGTAGAGATTACAGTTCTTACTTCAGTTCATAGTTCAGTTCATAACTAAATTGCTTAAGAGCATGTTGCAAAAAAGCAGCATAAACCTCCATTGACTTGGGTCCGGACACACTTGAATTTCCGATAAAATTTATTTTTGTGCCCGATCGCGGGCATCCCGGGAAACTTGGGCAGTACTAAAAAGTAGCCCAGACATCTGCCTAAAAACGCCCTGGGACACCCCCCGCCTAGACCCCCTGTGGGCCGTGTAAACGGCCCACATATCTTTTTATATAGAAATGACCTGCTGACTTGGGTTCGGACACGTTCTATATATCGCCCCTATTCTGTCTTTCAAGGCCGGATTTCAGCCTTGACAACAGAAAAAAGTCCTGGCAAGCTGCCAAAGGCCATGTGTTTCGAAAAAAAATCAGAATTGGATAGACTTTTATCAACTCATGCTGTCCAGTGAGTTTTTGGTCGTTTTTCTCAGGTTTTTTTTGTAAAATCAGTTTACAGAGCGACTCCCGACTTCTAAGCCATCACCCATGCGCCCACAAACCAGAACAACGCTGAAAAAGTGCAATGAGCACCTGCACAGTCAGGGGTAATCACTGATGTGGATCGCTCAAGAACAATTGCTGTTCTGGGCAAGTGATTATGGATGTTCAGCAGTGTAAAATAATACGGAACTTGTTGAAGTGACTTGTGAACCAGCTCCTATTCCTAACCGAGGAAGAGGACAAATGTGAACAAGTGAAAGTTGACGTGAAGCGTCGTCTCTAGTTGACGTTCCGTTATTTTATCAAATGTGATTAGTTGAGTTGAAGTGAATTGACGTGAGTTAGTGTGAAGCAAATTTAGATTGTTTACCAAAGGTTTTGACGAACGTTTTTATTTAGGCGATTAAATACAAAGAATTAAATGTAAATAAAATATATATAAAAATATACGTAAACAAAGGAATTAATTTACAACTAAATTAATTACTTAAATAAAACGTAAAAGAAGCTCTAATTACCGGAGAAATAAGGCAATTAAAAGAAGGCACTTAATTACGACAAAAGGCGAGAATTAAGTGGCGCGGTTGTGAATAAAGCACCTCAAACAGCGCTGGTGTGAAATAAAGCACTGAGGTGACTTAGAGCACCAAGCGTTAAACTTAGCACCAAAAACAAGCGACTTAATAAAGTGACTACGGCGCTTATTTAGATCCTAGGAAGAGATTCGTGTGAAGTTGACGAGGTTGCAAACACTGCCGATTGTAGCTGTGAAATCGGCTTTTAAGGGCCGACCGATGGCGATTGGTTTGGCGCCAATCGGTCGGCTCTAATCTCCGATTTTTACCCAACATTTCCAATTGTGAAAGTTCAATCCTTGCCCGCTCGCTTCTCCGATGAAAAGCGAGCTAAACTGGCAAGATAGTGAAAATGTGAGACAAGCCAGACGGCATTTGAAATGGCGCGCGGGCCCGGCGCCCTGCTCGGGGCGGGCCCGCCGCTTAACATAAACATGACGGCGTATATGCGTGCTGCTTGTCAAGGAAATGTGGCGGAATGTGAGCAATGACTAAGATCTAAATATGTGAACGATGTGAAGCGCACGTTGTAAACAACATCGCTTGAGATATTAATTGGTGAAGGTGAAGATGTTAAAATGGGAATGTAAATATGAATGAAATCTTGACGAGTTGAATTAATTGAATATAAAAGAGAACATAAGAAAGTTAACTTAAATATTATAGGTTTTTACATTTTACGATAATGTTACACACTCCCGAAACTAGAATAAAAATTAAATTTAATTTAATTTTATCTCAGCCAATCTCGGCAAATTGATGTGAAACATAATCAAAATCAAACGCCTGTGATACTCTCATCACTCCTGTGGTAGCAGATCGTCGGCGTCTTCGACGCCGGCATTTTCCCGGCCCTCCTCATGATGCTCGTCCATGGGTTCGACGGCATCCTCCTCAGGCTGGCTGCCTTCCCCGTGTCCGGGCGCCTGGTCTTCTGGGGCCCCCGCTGGTCGTCCCGGCCAGTTGGGGAGCTTCTCAGATTCCTCGGCGAGCCTCTCGAAGGCTTGTCGGAGCGCGTCGGTCTCGTCGACGATCGCCCTCGACGGCTCGGTGGGCTGCCATTGCTCCGATGCTGCAAGCGGTTGGCTTGATAGCAAGGGGACATGGGAGGTTGTGAATGAGGTCGTACACTGTGAAGTGATTGAGTTGAATTGGTCAAATGGTACGGTGGGGGATCTAGTTCTTGATCGTGACTTTCTTCCATCTCTCCGAGCTCTATGTCGGACTGTGAAGGTGTTTGTCTGAGGAAGGTCACAGATCTTTTTAGATCGTTTAACTTTTGATTTGACCAGTTTTTGATTGATGTTATTGAATTTGTGAAAAGTTTGGGGTATAAAGGAAAATGTTTTGTGTGACAATTTCTGCTCACCTGGGAGCCCTGCGACTCCAGCGAATCTCTTGAGTCGCTTTTGCAAGGGCTCGCGGTCAGGGATCGCGTCTTCCATTGTGACTTCCGTTGTGACAGGCTCGGTGACTGTGAGTCTGGCGTTTGGTGACGAGCTCTGCGGTTGTGACTCGCAGGAGGGTGCAGGTTTTGTGACCCGGCGCGCCCCCGTCTCCATTTCGATTTCTTCGGCGCGTTCGGTACTATAACCGATCGGGGGATCCGATCTAGGCTGTACCGTGCGTCCTGAAAGCCGTTTGAATGGAGAAACTCGTTTGAGGGGTGTGACAAACTTTGAAGGTAACTGTGACGAACTTGACGATTGTGATGATTGTGTGACGATTTGGTTTGACAAAGCGGGTTTGTTGAAACCGCTTGCCGGCTTCTTCTGGCGGTTACGTCGCCGTCGCTTACCGATTTTTCCTTGTTGAACGGGCGGGGCTCCCATTTGTTTGGGTTTTTGTCCTTTCTGCCCTTTCTTCGGAAAAAGCCCTTGATGTCTGGCAGCATACCCCTGCCGGTTATGAGCCGCCACTGCATGTAAACATAACCAATATACCCAATACAAGCAATTGTGAGAATAATGAGTATAATGTTCACAGCTGTTTGAAGTGGCCCAGTAAGTAACGTATCCAATGCTGACGCACCACCTGTGACACTACCGTGAATGATGTGACCCAATTCTTTTCCTATACCTTCAAAATATGCACCAACCCCTTGGCCGATGCCAGCAATATATGCTTGCACTGCTTTAGGATCGTTGGATTTTGTTGCAATATAATCGACTGAACGTGTGACTTGTTGTTCGAGTCGTTGCAAATTTTGAAAGTGATGATGTGCAGCCATGATACTGAATGCAATGTCAGTCATGCTTACACCTGGTGACCCGGAAACATTTAGTGTGAATGGTTTCCACGAGCCAGCCCAAATTAATTCGATTGGGAGTTTTGTGACGTGTAAATTCGTTGGTCCATTTTCGTTGGCCCATGAATTATCATTTAATTGATAATATTTGTGATCTTTCATGAGACAATGATCTATTGGTGAATGTGTGATCAGATCATTGGTGCCTGGAGCAACGAACATAATATGTGGGTGATTTGTGACTTTGACCGGCAGAAATTTATAACAAGTATTGTTATATTCGTGTTGAAAATAAATAATTTCTGCTGTGACTGGTTTACAATCCCAGAACATTAATATATCTCCATGCCATTCAGCATAGAGATTTTGACGTCCTAGCAATGCTCGCAAGCCAAGTGTGGGATTGAATGTGACAATTGCATGAATTATATCTAGTTGGGTCTGACGGATGTGACATAATTGTTGCCAGATAGATCCAAATTGTTTTTGTTCTAGATGTGCAATTTTGTCAACTTCGTATTGTTGACGGGCTGTGAGCAAGTGAAACACACCAACATCAAGATTTGGTGCGAGTTTGAAATGAAGAGGAGCTTTTTCGGTTGGAGGCTTTTTCAATTTCTTGAGTTGATATCGAAGAAATTGAATAAATGCCGAGCCCTGGTCAATATATTTTGCGTCTTTTGGCACGCATTCTGCATTATTTGGGAATTGTTGTGATCTCCATGTGACTGAAAATGCAGCTTGCAATTTTTCCACTATGTAATGATTTTGTGAATATTGCGCATCAAATTGACCAATCTCTTGGAATGCACACTGCTTGTTAAATGCGGTAGCATTCCATAAAGAGACGCCATTGTCGCTGTCATAACAATAGCCGGCTTGTGGGTTGCAATGTGACAGATCTTGGATTTCGGAAACTATTTTCTTTCCATCAAGACTTGCGACTACACCTTCCTCTATGTGAAAGTTCATTACTGTGTTACTCAGATTGTGACAAAAGTAACAATAATCGATGTGAAGTGATTTGTTAGTGCTCCACAATGCATGACCGATTTTTATTAAGGGTTCGCCTTTCCAAGTTTTATTTTGGTAGGCGATCATGCAATCGTAGGTTGTGACTCTGTGATTTTTAATGATTTCTGGTGGCAGCATAGCTTTTCCGCCCACCAGACTCATATACGTGACTATAGTATGCTCTTGTTGAAAGCATCTATAAATTGGTGTTGTTTGCGGCTGAACACGCAACGTCCATATGGATACCACAATATCCTCTATGGCTGTGACTTGAGGAAAGTGACATGTTACTTTTTCCGGAAGTTGTATTGCGTGCCCAGTGCGTGTTTTATGGCACAGATTAAAAGTTTTGTGATATTGATCTGTCCATGTGAGCGCGTTGGCTAATTTTGATTGTATTAGCAACGAAAGCGCCATTAAATGCGACACGTTTCCCCAGAACGAATATGTGCCAGCGACATGTAGCGACATGTTCGACGTGGGTTTGCGCGTCTTGCATCTTGCTGTGAAGATTGTGATTGTTGATGTGATTTATCAGTTTGTGAATCATCACCCTTATCAGGTGAAGGCTGTGAATTATCATCATCCTTTACCTCAGTGTCGATTTTATATTCAACACCGTCCTCTGTGTCGATTTCAAGAGGTACTAGGTTAGATGGAGATCTACGTGTGCGACGACCGTTACTTGACAATACTGTGACTGCACGTATTTTGCCATCGCTTGACACGTGTATTTCGTGAACGCGGCCCATTTGCCACATGCCGCGTGGTTGTTTATCGTCTGTGATTAACACCACTTGGCCACGTTTGGGAGCTTCGTTGATTGTGCCTCTTTTCAAGCGTTGATTTTTTGCTCGATCTTTGAGTAGGTCAATGTATTGACGTGACCACTCATACCAAAGCACTTCCCGATTGTGACGAATTTGGTCCCAAAGTAATGTGATGTCATCTCTGTCCTTTTCAGGCACAGAATTGAGTGCAATTTCGTCGATGCAGTTGACGTCATTGACACGTGGGGGTGTGAGTGTGTAGGTTTTTTCGATTTGTGAGGGTGTGAGGTTGAAAGATCCATCCGTCATTCTTTCCCATTCCTCTTTTGGAATTTTTCGCATGGGTTCAATCGTGGTGGAATCGAGTTCCAACTCACGTTTTTCATCCATGTAACATGGTGGTGGGGTGCCCCAAAGAAAATGTATTGGGCGCAGTATCGCTGCCCCAATGTCTGTGTTTGACAAGTATGACAATGGTCGCGTATTGACGGAGAATTCGACGTCTAGCATGACTGTGAGAAATTCATGCCATGTGAGACAACGTCGTCCGCATGCTTTTTTAAGCAAGCGTTTGACTAAACCTACCATGCGTTCATACACGCCGCCCTGCCAAGGACTATTGGCTGTGATAAAATGCCATTTTACGTCCGGCAGCATTTTGACGCAATTTTTGAATGCTGGGGCATTGTCGGACCAAATTGTGTCCGGCATGCCTCGACGTGAAATAAAACGATTTAGAGCCATAATTGTGTCAGTTGTCGAGACACTATTAGTTGACTCTAAATGGATGGCGCGTGTACTGAAGCATGTTAGCAACAAAATGTGTTGACTGTGACGGGTTCCGTTCTGTGAATAAACTAACGGTCCCATATAATCAATGCCAATATGTTGAAATGGCTTGATTTGTGATTGAGTTCGAGTGACAGGTAATGTGTGAAAATCAGGTAATGTGAATGGACCTCCTTCCGCTTTGCGGCATGTGACACATTTTCGCAAAATTTTTGCAACTACCTGCTTAGCACTTGACAACCAGCAGTGTTCGCGTAAATCTGCTAAAGTGTGAAGCATGCCACTGTGACCAGCAAGTTCATGAAAATGAGTAACCACTAGCGTTGTTAACCACCCTGTCTTTGGCAGGTAGTAAAACAACGAAGGGTTTCGATGTTCTTTGTGAGACACACGCGTGACACAATATAATAAATTATTCCACGCGTCCCATTTGAGCATGTGGTGTTTGCCAAGTTGCGCTTGTGAAATGCAGCTGGCACATTCCTCTGCCTGTGAAATGCGCAATACATGTCGAAATGCTTCGTTCAAATCAGCTTGTGTGATGGGTTTTGATAAATATTCGCTTTCGCGCTTTGCAGCTTTATGCATGGAGCGATTTAGCCAATATGTCTTGACACGAAGCAAATATACGACAGTACGCAACAATTTTGACAGTGTTGAAAATCGTCGAATGTCGATTTCGAATGGATTTGAAGGGATGTGACGTTGTCGACTTTCGACAAACGGATTTTGAGGAGTGACATTTTGTGACAAATTGGGGTCCAAGTTGACGGATACTTGCTGTGCAAGAGCATTAGCTGGCTGTGAATCAGGCTGTGAAACGGGCTGTGAAGTTACTGCTCCAGCATATAAAGGTCGACTGATGTGAATGTCGCCTTTTGCAAGCTCTTCGGTGACAGGTTGCGCTTGATATTGTGAAATGTCAAGCATGGTTGATGTGAGAGGTTCAGCTAAAAATGTAGGTCCGGTGAATAGGGTTCAAACGGGATTGACTTTTCGGGATCGGGATCGGGATCGGGATTCACTTTTTGAGATTTCGGGATCGGGATCGGGATTGTGGTTTCGGGATCGGGATCGGGATCGGGATTGGTTTTTTGAGATTTCGGGATCGGGATCGGGATCGGGATTGGCCGGGATTGGGGTCACGGGATCGGGATCGGGATTGGGATAGGCATTTTTCCGGGATCGGGATTGGGTTCTAGGGATAGAGATTTTGGCCATTTTTCTGGCATTCACAGTTGTTCATAAAGGTCACAAAACACTGTTGGATGCCAGAAAAGTGCCATAAAATTGACGCTGGGGGTTTGCACCCACTTTTTTGCATGCAAAAACGTCATTATTTCACTTTTTATAATTTCCACTAATTTTTCCGGGATCGGGATCCCGGACTTGGGAGTTTCTCGGGATCGGGATCGGGATTTGAAAACTTTCGGGATCGGGATCGGGATCGGGATTGGTATTTTTGAGATTTCGGGATCGGGATCGGGATTGGGGTTTCGGGATCGGGATCGGGATCGGGACTGGTAAATCCCGGAATTTCACGGGATCCGGGATCGGGATCGGGATCCCGTTTGAACCCTACCGGTGAACCACATTGTTTCGATCATCAGTTGATCAAAAGTGCAACCCCGTGACGCGATGTCGGCTGGGTTGTCTTTTGTAGCAACCTTGCAAATTTGAATGCAATGTTTTGACATTAGTGAGTGGATTTTTGTGACCCGATTGTTGACAAAAGTAGCCAGCGGCTTTGCTGTATACAGCCAGCCGATGATAACGGTACTATCGGTCCAGAGGAAATTACTGTGAATTTTCCATCCACCCAGCTCAACGAGTTCATGATGTAAATAATCGATGAGCTGTGCACCAATTGTGACACCTAGCAACTCCAAGCGTGTGATTGTGAGGGGTTGACCTTGTTTTGACGGAAGTGGGGCTAGTTTTGTGCGAGCTGTGAGAAAACCACTAAAATATCGGTCATCTTCATAACCGTATTCGTCAGGTGAAATCGCTTGTTGACGCAAATAAGCGCAAACGGCGTATCCATCTTTTGAGGCATCGCAAAACACATGTAATTCTAATGGTCTTGTGACAGCTTTGACATCGATGCCAAAAGAGTGAAATGATCGCGGGAATTTGATTTGACTTATGGACGAAAGATGTCGTTTTAAATCGTCCAGTAAGTCATCCGCCTCTGGGTCTTCAATGAGTTCATCCCAGGTTGTGATATTGCACCTTTGAATTATTTGTGACACGCGAAATTTTAATCGAAATAACGCGGGTGCTGTGACGCCAATAGGATCGTATGTCGAAGCCAGCAATTTATTTAAATTGCGGCGAGTGGCTGTGACAATGAGCGTGAAATCTTTTTTGGGAGCTGGCACTGCAATGGTGTCTTCAATGTGATCGTAAACGAGACCCATTACTTTGATGTATTGTGACTTTTTCGGGTTGAGGTCATCGGGTTTGATTTTTTCCGAGACCATAGGCGAATTTGTCATCCATTCGCGCATGTTGAAATTTGCTCTGGCAAAAACAGCTTTAATTAAACGATAGAGCTGTATTGCATATTTGTCATCATCTACGCTGATAACTAAATTATCAACGTAAATGCTGTTGAGCAACAGCTCCAGTTTCATTCGTTCATTGGTTTCAGCGGGATGCATGTGAGCTAATTCCTCTTCTAGGTGATATTTGATGACAGTTGACAAAATGGATGGACTGCATGTGAGGCCAAACAGCACCCTTGTGAATTGCATCATTTGAATATTGTCTTCATGTGACGGAATGGTGTCATCACGCAGCCAGTAAAATTTTGTGAAGGCGCGTGATTTTGGGTGAAGAGCAATTTGTAAAAATGCTTTTTCAATATCCGCTAATAACACCACTTTTCCAGCTCTGAAGCGAAGCATTAATCCGAGCGCCAGTGGTGTGAGAACTGGGCCTCGAAATAAGCAATTATTGAGACTTGGTTTGCCTGCAGAACCATCATACACTATTCGACATGTTGTCGATCTGCCAGGTGTGAGGACAGGTTGGTGAGGTAAGATGTGTTCTTGCAGACCATCTTGTGAACCATAGACGGTTTCGATGACCCCCTTGTGAAGTTGATCTGAGATGACTTTCGCATATGTAGCGAATAAATCGGGATCTTTTCGAAACCGTTTCAACAGTGACAGAAAGCGACGAAATGCTTCTGCATTGTTAGTTGGCAATTCTTGAATGGTTGACTTGAATGGCCAATCTACGCTATAGCGACCGGTTTCTGGATCAAGAGTAATTGATTCCAGAATTAACTGTTCAGCTATGTCGTCATCATGTGATAAGGGATCATCTGTGATACCTATTGACTCGAGACTGTGAAATTGAAATAATGTCTCTTGGCCAACAGCAACAGCTGATGAAGCATGTGAACTGCATGAAACCATGAATTGATGTGGGGAAATGTCGGGTGTTGTGACGAATGATTGTGAGGACGCATTTCCGCCTAACATCAACCCAAGTATTGATTCGACTATGATCAAGCCAGATGGGAGTTCGATTTCTGTTGGTCGAATATCGAACTTCCAATAATAGTCTTGACCAATGACTACATCTGGTTGACATAGTTTGTGACAAAACTCATCAGTCATTTCGGTCAATTCAAGCGGTTCCGCGAATTGTTCTTGTGCATGTTCACCGTACACAATATAAATGACTGTTTTGTCGTCTTGTGACAAAGGAGGTGGGCATGCATATGTTGCTAAATTATCCACTGCACGTAAGGTGAGCGGAATTTGTAACATATTGCCCTTATTGTCGACGTGTTTGTAAATAGGCATGACAGCCTCGACCAAAAACGTATTGACTGTGACAGGCGTTTTTGTCGCAAACACGTTCATTTGAAGAACAACATCTCCTTTGTTTTCAAAGTTATACTCATTTGCCACTGATGCTTTAATGTATGAATATTCGCATCCAGTGTCAAAGAATATTAACAAAGGGTCTGTGACTCGATTTAATTCAGCGTCTTTATTAATTAATGAAGCCTGGGCCACTTGCAAACGAACAATAGGTGCAAAATCGAACTCACATTCTTGTTCGGCCTGCTGCCTGGTAGCGGGGTTGGGGTTACCGTAACCCGCCTGTGCGCTCAGCACCTCCACCGTGGGCCTGTGACTAGGTTGAAGTGGCACCGACGATGACATTTGATTCGGGTTGAGGTGTGGGTACACCTCGTACCGTTTCTGCTGGAAGCCGCGGATTTTGGCCTCGACGGTCTCCATATCTGTGCCTTCCTGGATGAGGTTGGCACGGAGCGTCGTCCACAGCTCGTTCTCGCTGTGATATTTGCGGGCTTCCTCCTGAGCTTTTGCCTGTTGTGCGTTAGCGGGCCTCGGCCATTCGCCCATGTCGAGCGGGCCGTCCATGTCCAGCTGGTACAGCGTACTCTGTCTCCACCGGAAATCGTTTTCATCCGGTGGGATGACACACACGCTCATCGGTTCCGTTTGTGAAGGCGGATACGATGGCGGTGCATGTGACGACGCCGCGCCCGTTGTGATTACCTGAGCGTTGACAAAATTAGCGCTCGTTGCTTTGACAAAGGCTTTATTTTGTGAATTGTTTACCTGACGCCTGGCGGGTGCCTGTCTGGTAGGACAGAACGCCCCGTGATGCTGACCAATCTGGCGACAGTAGTAGCAACTCAATTGTTGAGTGCACTGTGCCGCTTGATGGCCTCTGCGCGTGCAGCGCGTGCACACGTCGCCCAAAGCTCGCAACCGTTCAGTGCGCTCTCTCGGTGTGACGTATTGAGGGCAATCGGTTGTGTAGTGCTCTTTGACGCCGCAGAACAAGCACTCGAATTTCGGCTGGCGATAGTTAGCAGCAGGTTGTGAGGGCTGCTTTTGACTAATCGCTCCGATCGCCGGAGTTCTGGGAGGTTGAGTGGAATTTTTATTTTTTCCTTGTGATTTACCAGCGTTAGCGTTGGTACCAGCAAAAGCAACCGTATTGTGAATAGGTTTTGGTTTTGAAAAGGTATTTTGTGATTTATTTCCCTTTTTCTTTTGCTGTTGCCAACCTCCTCCATTTTGTGGCTTTTTTACCGATGAATTTTGTGATTTCTGAACAACAGTTGAAGATTGTGAACTTTGTTGTTCAGTTTTCATCGCGTCTAACCGAGCACGAGCAATGGTAGTTAATGCATCGACAAACCTGACGACTGTGAGTTCGGTGTCGCCGGTTACAGCGGTGCGCATCGAATTCCGGTGTTCTTCTGTGACGGCAAGAACAATATTATCGGGAAGATAACCACGAATTATTCTTAACACTGCACCAGAATCGACACTTTCACCTCTTTCTTTAAGTTGATTGAGAGTTGACAAAAGGGTTCGTGTGAAATTTGTGAGAGAGTCTCCTCTTGACGAAGGTTTTTCAAGTGAATACAATTTATCCCAAAGGGCTGCTTGTACCCGATGCGTTTCACCAAAATTTGATTGTAACATGGTGACCGCTGTGATGTAATCTCGACCATCACCTTTTAATCCGGCTAGCAGTTCTGCTGCTGGACCGGTAAGGCTGAGCTTGAGGTATGTATATTTCATACCCATTGACAAATTAGCTCGGTCGTGAATTTGAGCTCGAAAAATCTCCCACCAAGCTGCCCATTCTAACGGATCACTGCTATATTTAGCAAGCTCGATTTTTGGTAACTTTAACAAAGTTTCCGGTTGTGAAGGTTGAGAACTACTTCCCATATTGACATTGTTGTAAGGGGGTTGTGAAAGGGGTTGAGTAGTTAAATCAACAGTGGACTGACCTTTCAAGGAAAGTATCAACCTTTCCGCGGATTTGATGTGCGCTTGGGCGGACGCAATCCTCGATTCCAGCTCATCCATGAGCATCATCGCGTTGTTCGAGCCAGAGTAGAGCGCACGATCCAATTTTGCGTTGGCGCTCTTTATCTCCTCGGCCGCTCCGTCTTCGTCTCTGTCTAGGCTTATGATGTAATCTTGGACAGTGGTTGTGAATTTGTCCATAGCCGTAGACAGGTCCGAGCGTTTCATCTCGGCCTGGTAGCCGTAGGCCTGAAGTAGTTCTAATACTTCCTCCGCCGCCCGTATGTTGACGGCGGCGGGTTGTGACTCGTCCTTGACGATTTTAGGAATCGGTTTGGATGTGAATCGTAGCACTCCGTTGCGCACTCCGGTCAGCGCCCGGCTATGCTGAGTCAACGGATGAGCTGTGTCGAACTCCTCAACGTTGCTCGCAGGCATAGCTGCGGCGGCGGCGGCGCGCTGAGCGCGTATGCGTTCGTCGGCCATAGCAAAGTTTGATCAATTTATTGCTTATTAGCAAAGTGGTAGCTAGCTGTGAACGAAATAAAATAATAAAATAAATATTTCGAATCTTGTGACTTGTACTTGTAAAATCGTAAGTATTTATGCACGCGCTACTAACGATTTTGCGTCCAAAACCGTATTACCGTAACCCCGTGCGTGTGACTCAAACTGTGAAAAGCAATTTCCAATGAAATTTCGCGCGAGACGACTTAATTAGAGTGACCAATTAGTTTTAATTAGTCACCCTGCTCGCTGCGCCATGTAAAATAATACGGAACTTGTTGAAGTGACTTGTGAACCAGCTCCTATTCCTAACCGAGGAAGAGGACAAATGTGAACAAGTGAAAGTTGACGTGAAGCGTCGTCTCTAGTTGACGTTCCGTTATTTTATCAAATGTGATTAGTTGAGTTGAAGTGAATTGACGTGAGTTAGTGTGAAGCAAATTTAGATTGTTTACCAAAGGTTTTGACGAACGTTTTTATTTAGGCGATTAAATACAAAGAATTAAATGTAAATAAAATATATATAAAAATATACGTAAACAAAGGAATTAATTTACAACTAAATTAATTACTTAAATAAAACGTAAAAGAAGCTCTAATTACCGGAGAAATAAGGCAATTAAAAGAAGGCACTTAATTACGACAAAAGGCGAGAATTAAGTGGCGCGGTTGTGAATAAAGCACCTCAAACAGCGCTGGTGTGAAATAAAGCACTGAGGTGACTTAGAGCACCAAGCGTTAAACTTAGCACCAAAAACAAGCGACTTAATAAAGTGACTACGGCGCTTATTTAGATCCTAGGAAGAGATTCGTGTGAAGTTGACGAGGTTGCAAACACTGCTGATTGTAGCTGTGAAATCGGCTTTTAAGGGCCGACCGATGGCGATTGGTTTGGCGCCAATCGGTCGGCTCTAATCTCCGATTTTTACCCAACATTTCCAATTGTGAAAGTTCAATCCTTGCCCGCTCGCTTCTCCGATGAAAAGCGAGCTAAACTGGCAAGATAGTGAAAATGTGAGACAAGCCAGACGGCATTTGAAATGGCGCGCGGGCCCGGCGCCCTGCTCGGGGCGGGCCCGCCGCTTAACATAAACATGACGGCGTATATGCGTGCTGCTTGTCAAGGAAATGTGGCGGAATGTGAGCAATGACTAAGATCTAAATATGTGAACGATGTGAAGCGCACGTTGTAAACAACATCGCTTGAGATATTAATTGGTGAAGGTGAAGATGTTAAAATGGGAATGTAAATATGAATGAAATCTTGACGAGTTGAATTAATTGAATATAAAAGAGAACATAAGAAAGTTAACTTAAATATTATAGGTTTTTACATTTTACGATAATGTTACACAAGCAGTGTGTAGGCTGCTGGGAACAACATGTCACATTAGAAGAGGATGTGACGGATTTTTATTACACACCCATGCTGAAGGAACACTACCAAAAAACTTGAGAAACAAAAGTGCAAAAAATTAGCTCATTTTAATTTCCTTTTTACTACCAAATTTTACGTTTTTTCATCCCTGAAATTTTTGCTCTTTTGTTTCTTAAGTTTTTTGGTAGTGTTCCTTCAGCATGGGTGTGTAAAAAAAATCTGTCACATCCTCTTCTAATGTGACATGTTGTTCCCAGCAGCCTACACACTGCTGAACATCCATAATCACTTGCCCAGAACAGCAACTGTTCTTGAGCGATCCACATCAGTGATTACCCCTGACTGTGCAGGTCCTCATTGCACTTTTTCAGCGTTGTTCTGGTTTGTGGGGGCATGGGTGATGGCTTAGAAGTTGGGAGTCGCTCTGTAAACTCATTTTACGAAAAAACCCTGAGAAAAATGACCAAAAACTCACTGGACAGCATGGGTTGATAAAAGTCTATCCAAATCTGATTTTTGGAAACAATGGCCTTTGGCAGCTTGCCAGGACTATATTCTGTCTTCGAAACTGAAATCCGGCCTTGAATGACAGAATAGGGGCGATATATAGAACGTGTCCGAACCCAAGTCAGCAGGTCATTTTTGTAAAAAAAAATATTTGGGCCGTTTACACGGCCCACAGGTGGTCTAGGCGGGGGGTGTCCCAGGGCGTTTTAGGCAAATGTCTGGGCTACTTTCTAGTGCCGCCCAAGTTTCTCGGGATGCCCGCGATTGTGCACAAAAATCAAATTTATTGGAAATTTAAACGTGTCCGGACCCAAGTCAACAGGGGTTTATCAGCATTTTCTGGCTTCAAAATTGGGGTAGATGGGTTGCTAGGTATGTAACCAAACCAAATACACGAACTGTAGAGTAAGTGCTCCAACACAAATGGCATTAAATGCTTCACTTTGCACTTGAACTTATGTGATACTATAAGCACATCTAGGGTTAAGACGATATCACTTTTCGATATCGATATTCGAAAAAATTTTCTGAAACTCGATATCGATACGATATGAACCCTCGATATCGATATTCGATATTAAAATTTGCCCGATATTCGATATCGATATTTTCGATATTTCGATGTTTGCTTTGGGTACTGCAAGGCATATTTTAAGTGGCATATTGTACTTTCATGTAGTTGTAAACATGGTTGATCATCTCTATCGGGTGGGCGCGCCAGCGCCATCCCTCGCTGCCGAGGGAGGGCGCAAGCGACCCACCCATAATATGGTCCGACGCACCAAAATGCGGAAATCGCAAAATTGAAATCGCAATAACTTCGGAGCGCGACAAGCTACGGCAAAACAAATTATACCATTGAATAGCCCGTGTCGAAAAGTACCCCCATGCAAATTTTCAGATCAAATGGTCGAGTTGGGAGGAAGTTATTGCACATTTTCTTTTCTAGACAGTGTTGTTGTCGTTGTTCTTGTTCTTGTTCTTCTTGTTCTCCCGACAATCTTCAAACTGCAATAACTTCCTTGAAACACGACCGATTTTCATGGTTGATGGCTCATATGAAAGAGCATATGATGCCATTTCTTATTTTCGGGAATTTTTTTCACAGGCTCCGCCCACTTTGGTACGGTATCTGTTTGAAATTTTCAAACCTCAATAAATTTAAAATTTGAATACAAATGGGGCAATAAAAAAAATTTGTTGATGTGTGCCATGACTAGAGCTTTCAAATGAGCCAATTTTTGGCAATTTTGGTACAGATTTACAAAAGTTATTCAAGTTTGCTTATTTTGTGTAAAATGCGCAAACATGCCTGAACTACTGCTTGATGTGATACTGAGCATGTGACCTTGCATGCTGATTACTTTCAGTCATAAAGTTGTAGTGGTTAATGTCAAGTCAAATGTCAAGTGAAAAATCAAGTCAAATGTCAAGTTGTCTGTCAACTCATAAATGACAAGCGGTAATACAAAGTCAGAAATGCGATTGAGGCACCTATTTCGTTCAGAATTGAGGCATCTAGTTCTAGCATCTATTTTTTTAAATTTGTTCAATTTTTTTAAATTTTTTATTAAATTAAAAAAAATTTTTTAAATTTTTTCAAAAAAAATACATTTTTTAAATTAAAATTTTTTTAAAAGTTTTTTTTATAAATTTTTTTATATATATTTTTTATTTTTTTAAAAAATAAAAAAAGTGATTAAATTTTTCTTTTAAGATTAAAAAAATTGAGGCAATTGAGGCACCTAGTTCTGAATTGAGGCATCTAATTCTAGCATCTATTTTTTCAAATTTGTTCAATTTTTTCAAAAAATTTATTAAATTTTTATTTATTTTTTATTTATTTATTTTTTCAAATTTTTTTTAAATTTTTTAAATTAAACAAACATTTTTTAAGTTTTTTTTTTTAAAGTTTTTTTTTTATATATATATATTTTTTTTTATACTTTTTTTTAAATTAATGAAAAAAATTATAAATTATTTATAAAAAAACTTTGAATAAATTTGAATGAAACATTTGAAGAAAAAAAATTGAAAAAAATAATTAAAAAATTTAATAAAAAATTTTGAAAAACTATTTTGAAATAAAAAATAAAAATATACATAAGATGGTGCCACTTTGGAGTCTATGGCACCACTCATAAAAATGGTGCCATATTGGACTCCATGGTGCCACTCGATAAAAACAGCATAAAAAAGCACTATTAACAGGGAGATAGTGATAGTGGAGATGAAGTGGAGATACCAACATTTAAGTGAAAATCCAGTCAAATGACAAGTAAAAGTCATTTTTGGTGTCAAGTGATAGTTCAATTCAAATGTCAAATTTTTGGTGTCAACTGATAATTTTCAGGTGATAATTTTCAGGTGTCAAGTCATAAATGTCAAGTGAAAACTATCAGGTGAAAATATAGCAGGTGGTTCATGTCAAGTCATTGTCAAGTGGGTAATGTCAAGTCAGAAATGTCAAGTGATAACTATAGGTTCTAAATGTCAAGTTCTTAATGTCAGTTCAAATGTCAAGTGGCAACTTTCAGGTGAACAATTTCAGATAAAAATCAAGTAATTATACTAATACAAACGAGAAATTTGTGACATTCAAGTTGAAAATATTTTGAATATTAGTATTTGGCTTCTTCTTGACTATAGATTGTCTTTCTCAGTGCCAAATTTGGCATTTGCTTGATTTGCAATAACTTATAAATTTTTTGTGCCTGTGGCCCCCAAAAAGAAGTACATCCAATAAAAAATGGCTAACGCCAACAAAAAGTGGACGCTGCAGCCAAACATCTGTATGCTTTTGAATGAACAAAAGTGATATATCATATACCATGCCATTTTCTAATTGTGCTATCAAAAGATGTATATCAAGGCAAATGTATACAAATCTAATAATATAGGCTATCAACACAGCAAACTGCATCACAAGAAACAGTTTCACCAAACTTTTGCATGGCAGCGTGAGCTTTTCGTATCTTTAATGTTTGCAGCACTTTGACACAGCTCACACTGCCATGCAAAAGTTTGGTGAAACTGTTTCTTGTGATGCAGTTTGCTGTGTTGATAGCCTATATTATTAGATTTGTATACATTTGCCTTGATATACATCTTTTGATAGCACAATTAGAAAATGGCATGGTATATGATATATCACTTTTGTTCATTCAAAAGCATACAGATGTTTGGCTGCAGCGTCCACTTTTTGTTGGCGTTAGCCATTTTTTATTGGATACTGAAATATAAATGGTGATTTTAACAAGGTTCACAACAGTCAAAATGAGAAAATGGAAGAAAAACAAGGTAAACACTGGTCATCCAAGTAAAATCAAACCTTGTGGCTGGGTGTGGACTGCCATTGCTCTGACTTATGCCCACGACATCATGTCGCTAGAAAAGCAGCATATCCACCTTTTCTGGTAGGTAGGAAACCAAACCAACTACAAGAAATGTGGAGAAAGCACTCCAACCAAGATGAAATTGTAAATACTTAACTTCTACTTATCAACTAAAATATTATAAACACATCAGATCAATCACAAATATCTCAAAATGAAAATAATACCATAATTTGGGGACACAATACAGGTTTTTGATATATCACAAAAATGGTTGATATTCCATATCGATATTCAAAAATTATTCGATATCGATATTCGAAAATGGTCGATATTCGATATTTTCTCAAAATTTTCTATATCGATATTCGATATGAAAAAACGGTCGATATGCGATATTCGATACGATATATCGTCCGACCCTAAGCACATCACACCAATCACAAACATCTCAAAACAAACCTAATAATTTATATTAGGGACATGATACAGCTTCGAAATATCGAAAATATGGTCGATATTCGATAGTGATATTCGATATTTTTTCAAAATTTCGATATCGATATTCGATATATTTTTTAAATTTTCGATATTGATATTCGATATTCGATATAAAAAATGGTCGATATTCGATACGATATATAGTTTGAACCCTAGTCCTAGCCCCGTATTTTGTTTAAACCATTGCATTTTTAGCGTGCACCGGCGCTGGAACTAAATCAGTCAAGTCTGGCACACCACCGCCGTCCACCGAGCACCAGGAACTGATGCATCAATGCTCCAAATGGATGAAATCCGGTCGGAAGTTGCCATCAGCGAGATGTCCAATGAGCCGGTTTTGGCCCACGTTGAATTGAAGGGTGGAGTCAGTGCGAAAAAGGGATCTACTGTGCCATCGGTTGGAACATTTTCATTTACGATTCGTTTTAGGATCCGTCCACTCGATGGCGTATCCAGGGGGAACCCCCCCCCGTTCCCGGGTATAATCACCGTTCACCGGACTCCGTAAACAAACAGCCCCCCCCCGCTCAAAAATCCTGGATACGTCCCTGCGTCCACTTTTCACTGCGTTTTTTTCACTTTCAGTTGGACAATGACGTAAAGAAGGCACTGGCTAAAAAAGACCCGTTGAAGGATGAGCTGAGCGAACTGAAGGGGAATTTTCGCCGCGGCGTAAACAATTTCGTTGAGGTTGTCAGCGATGCCGTGCAGGAGCATACTAGTTATAAAACTGGCAGTTTGTGAGTTGACGGTTGCATGTTCTTGTGATAAAATGGGTGCTTGTCAAAAGTGTGTATTATGCGGTTCAATGAGTTCGCCGTCTACCGAAACGCGACAGGGCTTTTCTTCAGTTTTTTTTCGTTGGTAGAATCGAATTATTGGGATTAGAGTTCCAAAAATGGCAATTATTGGCAAATAGTCCCAATATTAGACAAATATTAAAG